>JARKNS010000004.1:137852500-138477500 GCA_029990575.1 Petunia axillaris subsp. axillaris
GGTGAAGCAGAATCTCGAGGAAGCTTATGCCAAAGTAGCAACTAAGAAAAACAAGGGGCGCAAGAAGTTAGAGTTAAAGAACGGAGATTGGGTATGGGTTCACTTCCGAAAGGAACGATTTCCGAACGAAAGGAAAGGAAAGTTGACTCCTCGAGGGGATGGTCCGTTTCAAGTGTTGAGCAAAATCAACAGCAATGCTTATGTGATCGACCTCCCAGGTGAGTATAATGTGCCCAACACCTTTAATGTTGCCGACTTAACTTCTTGTATTGTAGGCCAAGAATCGGAGACTGAAGAGGGCTCGATATTCAGGACAAAATCTTCTCAAGAAGGGGAGGATGATGCAGTCCGAACCCATGCTGATCAAGTGCTCAATCCACCAAGGCCAATGACACGAAGCCAAGCCAAACACTTGCATGATGTTCACATTTAGCTGGCGTGGTCAGGAAAGAGCAACCGTTCGGAAACGGAGTGGCCCAGTGCATGATTCGAAGGCTTCATCTACAAACTCAAGCCCGAAGATAGAAGCAACCAAACACTCAACATTGACGCCGAACAGTAACACTAAGAACTGAAGGGAGAGCGTCCGTGATATGAAAAATCAAAGACACAAATGAAAAGACAAGAATTAAAGTGAGACCCAATTGATTTAGAGAAGAATCAAGGAAGTTAATTAGGGAAAGATTAACCTAATTACCCCCTCAATCACCTAAACAATAAAACCCAAACTATTTGATCCTCAATAAGCTAAGCTAATTGCAATTCAAGGACAATAATGATGCTTAAGCAAACAAGCTTAGCCAAATCCTCACAATTATCAATATTCATCAAAACTAGGTCTACTAATGACTTTAGGAGTATTTATACATGGCACAAATGCCTTAATTAACCCTTAACAATGGGCCTTCAAGTCATTAGCCACTGTTGGGCTTTCTGGTCCTCGTCTCAGCGCGATCGCGCAGTGATGGTTGCTATCGCGCTGAGCTTTAATTCATGCCAGCGCGATCGCGGCTATGGTCACGCGATCGCGCAGGTAAGCCTTCAACCTGCCTCTTGCGCAATTGCGCCTGTGGATGCGCGATCGCGCAGCTCTGCATTTTCAATGCTTCGCGATCGCGTCTAGCTCTCGTGATTGCGATGTTCTTCTCCTTTGCCTTCCGTGATCGCATCTGTGCACGCGCGATCGCGATGAACACTGTTAGTTCCAGAGGCAGTAAGCATGCAAAACTGCCCTGGAACTTCCAAGACTTGCCCAATTAGCTCCAGTTGTGTGAACATTGCCTGTAGCTGTTGCAACTCTCTAACTTGGCTCCTCGTTAAGGGCTTGGATGAGCGTCGGGTTGCATCATTCTCCCCGTCATGAGAAGAACAGATTCACTTGATCTTTAACTTCGAAGGGAGACGAGTCACACACATTGAACGTGTTGTGCACTTGGTATTCACTAGACAAGTCCACCTTGTATGCTTTGTCATTAAGGAGTTCAAGGACTTGGAAGGGGTCATCGCCTCTAGGAATCAATTTGCTCGTCCTCTTGTTTGGGAACCTATCCTTCTGGAAATGAACCCACACCCAATCACCGGGCTCGAAGATGATCTTCTTCCTTCCTTTGTTTGTCTTCTTGGACACTTCTTGATTTTTCTTCTCAAGTTGTTCCTTACTTGCTCATGAAATTGCTTCATCTCTTGAGCTCTCACCTTGGCATCTAAGCTTAAGACAACATCACTAGACAAAGGCATACGATCCAAGGGGGTAAGGGGATTAAAGCTATACACAACTTCAAATGGTGTCATGCAAGTAGATGTGTGCATGGTCCTATTATAAGCAAATTCATTCAAAAGTAGATATTCTTCCCAAGAAGCTAATTTCCCCTTGACCATAGCTCTAAGCATGGCACCCAAGGTTCTATTAACAACCTCGGTTTGGCCATTGGTTTGGGGATGGCAAGAAGTAGAGAACAACAACTTTGTGCCAAGCCTCCCCCAAAGCTCCTTCAAAAAGTGACTAAGGAACTTGGGATCCCTATCACTAACAATAGTTTTTGGGACCCCATGCAATTTAAGCACATTGTCAACAAACAAGTTAGCTATGTGAGGTGCATCATCAACCTTGTGACATGGAATGAAGTGAACCATTTTAGAAAATCTATCAACAACCACAAAAATACTATCTTTCCCCATTTTGGTCTTAGGCAATCCATGGACAAAATCCATAGAGATATCAAGCCAAGGACCTAAGGGAATGGTGAGGGGTGAGTATAAACCATGTGGAAGTAGCTTTGACTTGGCTTGCCTACACTCCAAGCATTGGCCACACACCCTCACAACATCCACTTTCATTTTGGGCCAATAGAATTGTTCCTTAAGAATCTCCATTGTTTTGCCCACACCGAAATGCCCCATTAGTCCCCCACTATGGGGCTTCCCTCACAAGCAATTCCCTCAAAGATAAATTAGGCACACATAAATTCCCATTCCTAAACAAGAAGACATCAAACTTGTGAAACCTCTTTTTCTCCATATCACTACTAATTTCCTCTTCACCACACAATCGATTGACTCTTCTACCCCGTTCCTCCACTTCACAATTAGGATAAAGCTCTCCAAACTTCGGATCATTAACATACATCTCCCTCATACCCTGAAAGCCCATGAGTTTGGACCCCAAAGTGTTCAACAAAAAGTGCCTTCTTGATTGAAGCACAAAATTTTCTTAATAAGGCATCCGCCACAACATTCTCCTTCCCCTTTTTGTAGTGGATGACATAGGGAAAAGTCTCAAGAAACTCCACCCATTTGGCATGTTTCACATTCAATTTTTCTTGGGTTTTGAGGTGTTGTAAGGATTGGTGGACGGTTCTAATGACAAACTCTTTAGACCAAACGTAATGTAGCCAATGAGCCAATGCCCTCACCAAAGCATACAACTCTTTGTCATAGGTAGAATATTTAGTGGTTGCTCCCTTGAGTTTCTCACTAAAATAGGCAATAGGCTTTTGTTCTTGCATCAACACGGCCCCAATACCTACTCCACTAGCATCACATTCAATCTCAAAGGTCTTATCAAAGTTTGGCAATTGGAGAAGGGGATGGAACTAAGGACTTCTTTCAATTTCACAAAAGCCTCTTCTTTCTCTTTCCCCCACACAAACACCTTATCCTTCCTTATCACTTCGGTCAATGGTGCGGCTATAGTGCTAAATCCCCTCACAAACCTCCTATAGAAGCTAGCCAACCCATGAAAATTTCTCACATCACCAATGCTTTTAGGAGTGGGCCAATCTCTAATGGCCTCCACCTTAGTCTCATCTACTTCCACACCATTGGCACTCACCACAAAACCAAGGAAAACAACTTTTTCAACACAAAAAGAACACTTTTTCAAATTAGCAAATAGTTGTTCCTTTCTCAAGACATCAAACACCTGTTTCAAATGATTAGCATGCTCATCAATGTATTTGCTATAGATAAGGATGTCATCAAAATAAAACACAACAAATTTTCCAATGAAGGATTTAAGAACATGGTTCATCAACCTTATGAAGATTGAAGGAGTATTGGACAAGCCACTCATAAAGACCAAAGTTGGTCTTAAAGGCCGTCTTCCACTCATCACTCGGTTTCATCCGGATTTGGTGGTATCCACTCCTCAAATCAATTTTAGAAAACACACAAGAGCCATATAATTCATCTAGCATATCATCTAACCTAGGAATAGGATGACGATACTTTACTGTGATCTTGTTTATGGCTCTACAATCCACACACATGCACCAAGTCCCATCTTTCTTTGGCACTAGGATGACCGGGACCGCACATGGGCTCAAGCTCTCTTGCACAAGGCCTCTCCCAAGAAATTCCTCCACTTGCTTTTGAAGTTCTTTGGTAGCTTCCGGGTTGCTTCTATAAGCGGCCTTGTTGGGCAATTGTGAACCCGGAACAAGGTCGATTTAATGCTCAATGCCTCTTAGTGGTGGCAACCCACTAGGCAATTCCTCGGGAAAGATGTCTTCATAACCTTGCAAAAGAGAAGAAATAGAACTAGGCAAATAAGGGGTTAGTTCATTAGCAAGCAAAACATGTTCCTTGTGTAGGAGGAGAATCACGGGTATTCCTTCCTCCACATCTTTCAAACATTCCTTCCTAGACAAGAACAAGTTCACTCCCTCTTTTGGTTCCTCACTCTTTTGAGTAATAACTCCCACTCTCCCTTCCTCCACAAATCCCTCTTTCTTTTCTCTCTCTCTTTTCAACTTTAACTCCCTCATCTTCCTATAACCCTCACTCACTTGCGCCGGGGTCACTGGATTAAGGAAATTTTTTTGAAACCTCCACTTCCAAGGCATACCTATTGGTCTTGCCATCATGCTTTTCCAAGCGGTCATATTGCCAAGGCCTACCAAGCAAGATATGGCAAACTTGCATAGGGACCACGTCAAACAAAAGCTCATCATGGTAATCCCCAATCTTGAATTTAATCAAGGCTTGCTTGGTCACCTTAAGTTCACCACACTCGTTCAATCATTGGAGTTTGGTAAGGTTGTGGGCGCTTTCTAGTGGGTAATTTAAGTTGTTCAATCAAGGTGGTGATCACCACATTAACGCAACTACCACTATCAATAATAAACGAACAAGTAGCACCTTGAACCTTACAATAGGCATGGAATAAACTATCCCTTTGATTCGACTCCAACTCATCCTTTACTTGTGCCCCCATTATTCTTCTTACCACAAGAGTAAGATAGTTTTCCTCTAGTTGCCCATCTCCCGTTTCCTCCTCATCAAAATCATCGTCACATGGCATACCCCTATCTACCTCATCATCATCACTTCCACCCGTTTCATAGCCTCCATCACCCAAAGCAATGATAGTCCTCCTATTGGGACAATCTCGAATCATGTGGCCACGGCCATTACACTTGTAGCATTGAATGTTAGATAAGTTTCAAGTTTAGCTTTATTACCTCCCACCTTGGGCTCCTCCTTGGGCTTGGTTCTTTCAAAGTTGCCCTTGAAGTCACGCTTGGGCTCCTTAGCTTTATCCCATGGGGTATAAGCCTTCACATTATCTTTTCCTTTGTTCCAAGTGGATGGAATGTTTTTTGCTTTGTAAGACTTGTCTAGCTTGATCCCGTTCTCCACCTTTTGAGCCGCTTGGAATGCCTCTATTAAGCTTTCAAACCGGTGCAATTCCATTGGGGAGGAGATCTCCCTATTCAAACCACCACGAAACTTTGGTATGAGAGACCGGTCATCATCTAGCATGTTAGCCCTTATCCTAGTCCTCTCAAATTCATCAAAATACTCCGCCACGCTCTTGGTTCCTTGCCTCAAATTGTAGAACTTTTTGAGCAATTCATCCTCATAGTGTGGAGGTAGAAACAGAGCCTCCATCATGCCTTTCAAGGCCTCCCACCCCCCATTGGCAATGAGCACTTGTGTTTCCCTTTGCCTTCTCTTGGACTCCCACCAAGTAGAAGCAAAGCTTTCAAATTGGGAGATAGCATACTACACCCTTGTAGCATGTTGGACATTGTTGATTTGAAAGATTCTCTCCATCAAGATCACCCACTCCATGTACTTATCCAGATCGATTTCACCTTGGAAGGTAGGTAGGTTGACCTTGATAATGTTCAGCCCCCTATCTTCATCATGATACCTCCGTTGCCCACCATAACCCCCGTGGTCATAGTCGTCTCTATCACGATCCACTATCCCTTGGTAACCTCCTCCAAATCGACCAGCTCGATCTCTAACTCCTCCAAAAGGTACTCCCCCTCGTTGGGCTTCACCCGGATAACGAAATGGTTCATTGTCATAGTTCTCATTCCCGTGAAAGCCCTCAACATCAAGTGGCCTTGGAGTGTCATTCCTTGGTTGCTCATTTCTTGGGGGATCATGAGTAGGATCCCTCACTTGTGGAGTGATGTTCGGCGAATAGGTATCTTGGACCACCATGTGAGAGTAGCGGTCATTGGCTCGAGAGATTTGGCTTGGTCCATCACCCCGCACCCCCACGGTTGGAGGTGTACCAACCACTTGTTTTCCCTTTTCCCGAAGCTCTTCCTTTTATGTTAGCTCCTTCACCGTGCCATCCGACCCATCAATATTATTTTCCAAGAAGTTTATCTTTTCCAACATGGCTTTCATCATGGTTGTAAGTTCCATGTTCCCTTCGTTCCCCTCTTGAGTCATTGTACCTACAAACAAGTAAACAAACAAGGTTAGTAGGAAGAGTCCTTACCGAGTCACTCCCTAAGTGTTTACACTCAAATTGATGTCGCTCAATTCACTCGTGTTTGCACTCAACGTTCGGCTTTTACTCACTCTAATGCTCTCTCCTCACTTGCCTTTTTCCACTCTTTGGCTATTGCAAGTTTGTTCTTCACACACTAAGTCCAACTTGACAATCAAACTCAACTAATTCGGAATCGGAAGGAATTGTTTTGACAAGACACGGACAATTGAAACTGACGAAAGCACTTT
Organism: Petunia axillaris subsp. axillaris; assembly: GCA_029990575.1. Taxonomy (NCBI): domain Eukaryota; kingdom Viridiplantae; phylum Streptophyta; class Magnoliopsida; order Solanales; family Solanaceae; genus Petunia; species Petunia axillaris. The sequence continues at coordinate 137,858,984 of JARKNS010000004.1, forward strand.
AGGAAAGTTTAAAGAAAAGGAAGAAAGAAAGGCACGAATCGAATTGGCATGAGTCGGATTCAGAATTGGATGAAATTTGGTTTGTGATCTAGAAACTCACTGTTCTTGATGCTGAAATTAAGTTCCGGTTGATTGGAAATTGTTACGAGGCTGTTGCGAACGTTCTGTCTAAGAGTCTTTTTTTCTGGAAATTGTTGTTTAGTGCGATCGCATGCGTTGTTCGCGATCGCGAAGACTTGCTGGTGGTACTTGGTGCGATCACGTGTAAATGTCGCGATCGCGTAGGCCTTTTAATGATTCGCCTGCGCGATAGCGCTGAAGCTGGCGCGATCGCGTAAGCTTCTAGGTTTGAAGCAGAACCCGATTTTGAAGATCACTTTTCAACTTGAATCTTCACAAACCACCGTGTTTTTGCTCCAAATTTGAGATGTATACTCCTTGTTGGTCCGTGAACAAACCCCAGTAATTGATTCTTCGATTTCAACAACTAAATGCAAAAACCCAAAATTCTTGATGAAGAACCCTAACTTTTGATTTCTTCAATTCAGCACCAATATGTTGTTGTTTGTCTAATTCCTTTTGGAATTAGTTTCTAGGAATCACAATCTTCAAATGGTACCAAAAATTTCAAACAATAGAAACCTAATCCTAAGATTCATATTTTTGGATTTTGACTCTTTTTTTTTTTTTTGACTTGATGAACAAGAATTGGTTTAGTGATTGTTAAAACAAACATTAATCCAGTTCTGATACCAAATGATATGAAAAATCAAAAACACAAATGAAAAGACAAGAATTAAAGTGAGATCCAATTGATTCAGAGAAGAATTAAGGAAGTTAATTAGGAAAAGATTAACCTAATTACCCCCTTAATCACCTAAACAATAAAACCCCAACTATTTGATCCTTAATTACTTAAGCTAATTGCAAATCAAGGACAACAATGATGCTTAAGCAAACAAGCTTAGCCAAATCCTTACAATTATCAATATTCATCAAAACTAGGTCTAGTAATGATTTAGGAGTATTTATACATGGCACAAATGCCTTAATTAACCCTTAACAATGGGCCGTCAAGTCATTAGCCACTGTTGGGCTTTCTGGTCCTCGTCACAGTGCGATCGCGCAGTGATGGTCGCTATCACGCTGAGCTTTAATTCATGCGAGCGCGATCACGGCTATGGTCACACGATCGCGCAAGTAAGCCTTCAACCCGCCTCTTGCGAGGATCGCGTCTGGCTCTCGCAATTACGATGTTCTTCTCCTTTGCCTTCCGTGATCGCGCCTGTGCACACGCGATCGTGATGAACACTTTCAGTTCCAGAGGTAGTAAGCATGCAAAACTGCCCTGGAACTTCCAAGACTTGCCCAATCAGCTCCAACTGTGTGAACATTGCCTGTAGCTATTGTAACTCTCTAGCTTGGCTCCTCGTAAAGGGCTTGGATGAGCGTCAGGTTGCATCAGCCCGAGGTCAAGAGTTTGAGCTCAAGTGTTCCAGACTGAAGGAGTGTCCGAATACTTAACTTACTCAGCCCTAAGTGGCTTATTCTTATTGGTCGCATGTGTCTGTTTTACTATTTTGCCCTTAGTATTGTCTATATAAACCTTTCATTTTGTAGATACCTAGATTTTTAGTATTGAATATTGTCTCTTTCTTTTGTGTCTCAGATGTGAGCAATCCAGATATGGGCCTTCGAAACTTGTGGCTTTCGGTGATTCTGATTGAACGATTCCTTTTTGATCATTCAATTTGCAAGAGGCATTGTTCTCTTCAGGATTGTTGCATCGCTTAGGTGCTCTTTCCTTCTACTTGAATCTTACCAAGACCAGTTCCTCGGTGCCGTTCAAGCAAGAAAAGTTGTGTCAAGCTTCTATCTTTACTTTTCGTTTGTTGTTGTCTTTGGTTGCTAAGCTTAACTCCGGTTAGCTTGCACCAGAGTACAGCCAGGCTTCTGTTCAGGAAACGGCACCTACACAGGCTGGTCATAATAATATAGGTTCTATTAGTAGGGGTAGCAGAGGTAGAGGTGTCGGAGATCGTTCTATGGGTAATCGAAGACAGGGGACTGTTGGTAGAGGTCAGTCGAGAGTTTTTGCACTTACTAGGCAGGATGCTCCGGCCTCAAATACTGTGGTGATAGGTAATCTTTCTGTTTGCTCACTTGATGCACTTGCATTGTTTGATCAAAGATCTACCCACTCTTATTTGTCCTCATTCTTTGCTTTGAGGTTTGATAGACATGCAGAAATATTGAATGATCCTTTTCTTGTTACTAATCATGTGGGAGATTCTTTTTTTGTTTAATATGTGTCTCGTGCTTGTCATATTCGAGTTGAGGGTAGGAATGCCTTAGCTGATCTTATTGTACTTGATATGGTTGATTTTTACGTACTAATGGGTATGGATTGGTTATCTTCTTGCCATGCTACCATCAATTTCTATGCGAAGGTAGTAAAGTTCGAGATCCCTAATGAACCCAGTTTTATTCTGAAAGGAGATCAAATTCCAGAGACGTGTAATGTTATATCATTTGTAAAGGCTCAACAGTTATTGAAGAAAGATTGTTGGGCATTCTTAGCCATGGTAAGAGACACGAGAGATGTGACTCCTAGCTTGGAAATGGTACCAGTAGTGCAAGAGTTCACTGATATATTTCCTAAGGATTTACTAGGACTACCTCCAGTGCAGGATATAGATTTCAATATTGATATAGCACCTGACACACAGCCCATGTCGATACCTTCATATTGTATGGCACCATCAGAGTTGAGGGAGCTAAAGGAACAATTGCATGAGTTATTGAACAATGGATTTATCAGGTCAAGTGTATCACCTTGGGGTGCACTAGTGCTATTTTTGAAGAAGAAAGATGGATCCCTAGGAATGTGCATTTACTACAGACATCTGTACAAGGTAACAATACGGAATAGATACCATTTGCCTTGTATTGATGATTTGTTTGATCAGTTGCAGGGAAATACCCACTTTTCAAAGATTGATCTTCGATCTGGTTATCATCAGCTCAGAGTTACTGACAAAGATAATCCTAAGACTGCTTTCAGAACTCGATTCGGGCACTATGAATTCCTTGTGATGCCTTTCGGGTTGACTAATGCTTCAGCTGCATTCATAGATTTAATGAATAGGGCGTTCAAGCCGTTTTTGGATATATTTGTCATTGTATTTATTGACGATATCTTGGTTTATTCTCGTAGTCAAGAAAAACACAAGGATCATCTGAGGGTTGTACTGCAGACCTTGCATGAACATAAGCTTTATGCCAAGTTCTCTAAGTGTGAATTTTGGCTGTACTCTGTAGCACTCCTTGGACATGTTGTATCCAAGGATGGAATAATGGTAGATCCTAGAAAGACAGAAGCAGTGCATAAATGGCACAGACCCACCACTCCTATAGAGATTCAAAACTTTCTGGGTTTAGCAGGTTACTACAGGCATTTTGAGCAAGATTTTTGAAGAATAGCAGCACTATTGACCAAGCTAACATAGAAAAATGCAAAGTTTTAGTGGACAGATGAATGTGAGCAGATTTTTCAGAAGCTCAAGACATGTTTAACCACCACACAAAGTTCTAGCCTTACTATCCAGTTCTGGAGGATTCACGGTATTTTGTGATGCTTCAAGAGTGGGATTAGGGTGTGTTCTCTTGCAAAATGATCGTGTGATAGCTTATGCTTCGAGACAGTTGAAGAAGAATGAACAAAACTATCCCACTTATGATCTGGAGATGGCTATAGTGGTATTTGCTCTTAAAATTTGGAGGCACTACTTATATGGAGAAACATGTGAAATTTATACAAATCACAAGAGCCTAAAATATATTTTTTCAGCAGAGAGATCTGAACATTTGGCAATGTCGTTGGATGGAACTTCTCAAGGACTATGATTACATTATTCTGTATCATCCAAGAAAGGCCAGTGTTGTGGCTGATGCATTGAGCAGAAAGTCCATGGGTAGTTTGGCACATATAGCTCCTGCAAAGAGGTTGTTGGCCAAGGATATCCACACGCTCGAAGGTACAGGTATTAGGTTCAGTAAGACTAATTCCAGGGCATTAGTGTCTTATGTTCCAGCCGAGTCTTCATTGGTAGAACGTGTTAAAGCAACTCAGTATGAGGATGAATATTTGTGCAAATATAAAGATGAAGTCCTCGCTGGTAAAAGCAAGAATATGATTGTTGATGGTAATGTGGTTCTCCAACTAGGTACCCGGTTATGTGTACTAGAAATTGATGGACTGAGATGAGTTATTCTCGAGAAAGCTCACCATTCTAGATATACTATACATTCTGGATCCACTAAGATGTACTGTGACCTGAAGTAGTTGTATTAGTGGGAAGGTATGAAGAAAGATATTGCTAACTTTGTTGCTAGTTGTTTGACATGTCAACAGGTTAAGGCTAAGCACCAGCGACCCTCAGGACTATTACAACAACTTGAGATTCCGGAGTGGAAATGGGAAAGAGTTACCATGGGTTTCGTGACTGGGCTACCTCGTACACTTAAAGGTTATTATCAGTGTTGGTGATTGTTGATGAGTTTACAAAATCAGCACACTTTTTTCCGGTTAAAACTACATACAGTGATGCGAGATGTGCACAGTTATATAAGAATAAAATTGTCCGACTCCATGGAGTTCCACTTTTTATTATCTTTGACAGAGGATCACAATTCACTTTCTACTTTTGGAGGTCCTTTAAAAAAGAATTGTGTAGTAGACTAGACCTTAGTACTGCATTCCATCCTCAGACTGACGGTCAGTCTGAACATACTATACGGGTATTGGAGGACAAGTTGAGAGCTTGAATTATTGATTTTGGAGGTAGTTGGGATGCATACTTGCCTTTAGCTGAGTTTTCTTATAACAACAACTATCAGGCAAGAGGCTTTATATGGTAGGCATTGTCGTTCTCTAATTGAATAGTTCGAAGCCAGTGAAGTTAAGGTTTTAGGACAAGACCTGATACAAAAAGTGATTGATAAGGTGCAGTTGATTAGGTAGATATTTCTCAAAGCTCAAAGCAGGAAAAAGTCTTATGCAGACAAGAGGAAAAGGGACTTGGAGTTTGTTGTAGGGGATCGTATGTTCTTACGAGTTCCCCCCATGAAAGGCGTGACACGATACGGGAAAAGAGGGAAGTTGAGCTCGAGATTCATATGACCGTATGAGATACTTGATCGAGTTTGAGCCGTTGCTTATAATTTGGCTCTTCCTCCTGAATTATCTTTTATTCATCTTGTTAGCTTGGATAAGCTTGAAGTTTTGACTGATGACTAAGGAACAGATCCAAGGACATGTTCCTTTGAATCGCTACAGCTAAATAAATAATTCATGCAAAATCATTTAAGTTGAAATATTATTTATTATCCTAAGTCTAATGTTTATCTTGATAATTATGCAGGTCTAAACGTGATATGAAAATATTGCATAAAGAGTGGATAAGGGCTAAAAGATTTCGGGTAACCTAGGGAAGAGTTCAATTAGGACTCAAACTCTTGGAAGCTTTGGAGTTCTAATTGCTCAAGAATTCTTGGGTTTTGGAAGCTATAAAAGCAGAAGGATTTTAGCTATTGAAGTGAGCACAAATACAGAGAGAACTGAGCATAACATTGAAACAGTCTTTATCTTATTTGTGTAATCATTAAGCTACTGTGAACTAAGTAAGAACCTGTTCCTTAGATTGAGTTTTGTCAAAGTTCAGTCTTAGTTCAATTGTAGTAGGTACTATCGAGTTGTATCATTTCAGTTCAAATCGTGTACTTGAAGAAACTTCACTGATCGTGAAAGAGGTCACTAGAGGATTAGAGTTAGTCCTAGGTTAGTAAGAAGGTAGTCTTGTAACCAAGTGAGTCTTTTACATAGTGAAGTTGAAATCCTACTTGGTAGAGTAGGTCATGGTTTTATTATCCCGAGTTACAGGGGTTTTTCCACGCTAATATTGGGTGTTCATTTACTTACAGTTTTAATTCCGCATATAATACAGTAAAGGAATACATTTAAGAAAATGGTCCTTAAAACAGTAAAGTGGTGTGTCTTGGGAAGTAACAATTGGTATCAGAGTGGGTTATCCTTGAAAAGGCCAATACCTAGGATTAGAATGAGTACATCACAGGAAAATGGTGAGGGTCAGTCAACTGTTAGGGTTCCTTTATTCAATGGAAAATACTACTCATAGTGGAAGGAAAGGATGAGAGATCATCTTCAGGCTGAGGACTATGAGATATGGGACATAGTGACTGAAGGTCCCATGATTCCAATGAAAATGGATCCTGAAGGAAATGGTGTTCCCAAAACTAGAAGGGAATGCAATGCTGAAGACTTAAGGCAGTGGGAAAAGAATGCCAAAGCTAGGAAGTGGCTTGTCTGTAGACTCAGTCCTGATGAGTGCACTAGAATTAGAGGGTATACCACTGCAAAAGAAATTTGGAAATCTTTACAGGTTGCACATGAGGGAACAAGTCAGGTCAAAAGATCTAGAGGTCCATTCTTTTTTGCTGAATATGAAAGCTTTAACATGAAAGAAGGAGAATCAATTTCTGAATACTAGATTTAATGCTATTTCATCTGAACTTATTTCTTTGGGAAGAGTTTTAACTGTTGAAGATAGAGTAGAAAAAATCCTAACTAGGGTTCTTCCAGATTCTTGGAAGATTAAAGCTTGTGCTATCATTGAAAGCAAGGATCTGACCACCTTAGACTTAGATGAGCTTATAGGTAATTTGAAAACTTATGAACTAAGGTAAAAAGTTAAAAACATAGGTGAACCAGTTAAAACTGAACCTAACCTAGCCTTAACTGCTGCTGATAAGCCTATTGATGATAAGGAACTGGTCCTTATCGCTAAAAGTGTTCAAAGATATTTGAATAAGAAAAAAAGGGCTGGTGGACAGGGTAGGTCTTCTAACATGAAACAGGCTAGAGAATGCTTCAAATGTGGAAGCATGGAGCACTATATCAGCAAATTTCCAGTTATGGAAGGAGAATGGAGGAAGAGATACGTAGAAGAAAGGAAAAAGGCTAGGGAACATGTCCGGAAGAAAAGTGGAAATCCCAAAGCAATGGTTGCTGGTTGGCAAGACAGTGAGGATGAACAATCTGATGATGATCTGGATGAGGATCTTGCTCTAATGGCTCTTGAAGACTCAGATAATGAAGAAGATGCTGAGGTATTTGTTTCTAAACGTAGACAAGATGTGAAAAGCATGCCTAGAGAGAAATTAGTTAAAGTATTTCATATTGTGCTAAATGAGTTTAAATCTCTAAGGGATGGAAAAAATCAACTTCATGATGAAATTGAAAGTTTAGGAACAGAATATAAAAAGGCACTAATTAAAAATGACTCTATGAAAAGGAAAATTAGCATGCTTGAGGAACATGTCCTCACACTTGAATCAACTGTTCAGGAACTGGAAAATGTTAAAACAGTTGAAAATAGTAAATGCATTGCTAATTCTCATCAGATCATTGCTGAAGAGAAACTGAAAGTCACAGTTGATGAACTGTGCAAGAAAGATGAAAAGATAAGATCTTTGGAAGAGGACTTAGTTAAAATACAAATGAAGTTAGGAAAAATTGTAAAATGGAACAAGTCCTTTGAAGCACTAGAATGATTACAGGAAAATCACAGTAGTAACAGGAAGGGTATTGGATTCATGAAATCATAGTCTTCACCCAAATGGGATCTAAAGAGTAAGTACCTATCACTTCATGAAAATTGGCTATGCACTCATTGTGGGAACACTGGTCACTTGAAAGAAAATTGTCAATCTCTAAAAACGGCTGCACAGAGGAACAGGTCCTATAAACCAGTTCAAAATTCTGTGAGAAAGAAAACTGTTCACACAAAGAAACCATTACCATTCTGGGCTAGGGGAGATCTGATTCATCCTTTTTCTCAAGGAAAGTAACCAAAACTTGTTTGGGTTCTTAAAATTAACCCCTAGTTTTCTTTTGCAGGCTAGAGTGAAGGAGAGGAACCACAAATGGTACATGGATAGTGGTTGCTCAAGGCATATGACAGCACATAAGGAACTGTTCCTTTCATTCTCAGCCTTTCAAGGAGGAAGTGTTTTCTTCGGTAATGGTAAGAAAGGAGAAATTACTGGCATTGGAAGGTAGGTAGGTCTGATTCACACAGTATAGACAATGTGTTTCTAGTAGATGGGCTAAAGCACTGCTTATTGAGTATATCTCAATTGTGTGATAAAGGTAATAATATTAATTTCTCATCTACTGGGTGCATTGTGACTGACCAAACCTCTGGAGAGATTATTTTGTAGGGAAATAGACATGGAAACATCTACAAGGTAGATCTGTTGACACTATCTGATGAAAGATTGAGTTCCTTAAGTGTTGTGCAAAATGATCCCCTCCTATGGCACAAAAGACTTGGCCATTAGTTTTAGCCCGTTGTGATTTTTCTCCCATTAGTTTTAGCCCGTTGTGATTTTTGAATAAAATATCATATAAGTCGTTTTTCAGAACCACGTTTATACTAGTTCTATAAATTTTTAAGAAGTTGTATTATTTTGGTTTATTAATGTAAAAAGTGGCTTAGTTTGGGGCAAATTGCACGAATAGCCACTTTTTTGCCACCGCTCTTTGGTTTCAGGCCACTTTTTCCTTGATTGTGCAAAAGTAGTCACTTTTTGGAACTTCAATCCTTGTTGGCTGAACTTCAGGTCTTGTGGGTTGAACTTCATACATAAGGTATGAAGTTCAACTTCAATCCGCAAGGCCTGAACTCTTAGGCGTAGATTGCATAAACTTCAAGCCTTGTGGGCAGAAGTTGAACTTCATACTTCAGCCCACAAAAATTAAAGTTCCAAAAAGTGGCTATTTTTGCACAACCAAACAAAAAAAAAAGCCAGAAACTAAATAGCAGTGACAAAAGTGACCTCTGGACGAAATTTTTACAACTTCATGTAGGGAGAAGTTGAGAAATAGCCAATTTTGTACAAGCTAAGAGATTAGTATCCATTATTTTAGAATTACTTGAAATATAGCCACTTAATGTAAGTGGAACGGAAATCCCCTAAACACGAGAAAACAATACTTCTCTCTTGTTCTTCCTCTTTGTCAATATGAGGGAAGTAACACAATATATAATCAGTGCAAATGCAAGGAAAAAATACATGTAAACAGTACAAGCTCCAGAAAAATGAAATCAAGATCAAGGAATCTTCAGTACAATTCCATGAAAAAGATATCCAGGTCAAGGAATAAATATACAAACTCCAGGAATTTTTCAGATTAAGAAATAATCTGAACAATAATAAACAAAAAAAAAAAAACCAGAATAATATCCTAGAGTTTGATATTTGAACAAGTGAAAATCTCAGTATATTATCCTAGGATTTAAACTTGAATTAAATTCAATACTCAGGGAAATTATCCTAGGGTTTGAACTTAAACAAATGAAATTCCAGGAAATTATCCAATATCTCAGTGTATTATCCTAGGATTTGAACTTGAATAAGTGCAATACTCATGTAATTATCCTGGAGTTTGAACTTAAATAAATGACATTCCAGGAAATTATCCTGGTGTTTGAACTTTAATAATTAAAATCTCCAGAAAATTATCCTTGATTTGAACTTTAATAACTGAAATCTCCAAAAAATTATCCTGGTGTTTGAACTTTAATAACTGGAATCTCCAGAAAATTATCCTGGGTTTGAACTTGATGAAGTGAAAAGCCCAGATTATGTCCTAGAGTTTGAAGAAGCTTTAGAAGAAACTTGAAGCTCCAGAATAGTGAGCCATGGTGAAGATGAGAAAACAGAGTATAGATGACTTCTGTGAGGCTATGCAGATCAATTCTTTATTTATACCTTTGAATCTATTTCTACAAACCAAAAATACAAATAGAAAGAAAACTTTGTAGGAAGAGAGAGTGAGGAGATGGGATTTTATTTTCTGCTAAATGTATTTTGCAGAGAGAATCGGTGGCTCGGTGCCTTAGGGTTTAACGTGACTTGTTTATACAAGAGTATTGTTTCGCTTATATTCAGATTGAGGGAAGGGTATTTTGGTCCTTTCGCTTATATTTTAGGAAGAATTGGCTATTTCTCAAATAATTTTCAGCGTTTGGCTATATATTTCTTAGTGATGGTATCAGCGGCCACCTGATCAAATTCTTACCTTCATGTAACCATACAATGACAATCCAATGTATGGACGTAAGTCCTCATTTAGTATGTACAAAATACTAAATTTCCTCATTTAGTATGTACAAAATATAAAAGCATGTTATTATTCATTGATAAGAGTAATTACTGTTCTCTTTCATTGTAAACTATAACATCTTTAAAAGTTACTTTAAACAACTTCTTTGATTAAAGTGAAATACGTCACATTTATTTAAAACTAAAAAATCATAATAACATAAACTCTTAACATTTTAACTATGGTATTAAACAAAGTTGTGATGTTGGACGTATCTATTTTTGTTTTAATATCATTTTAACTTTGGGGTTGGATATATTTGTTGTAATTTCGATTTTATGTTGTCTTTCTAGTTTTTCTTTTTTCTTCTTCTTTCTCGGGGATGAAGTTGATCAAAATCAATTTGATAAACGAATGAATGAACAGAATTATAGGTTTGTTGGTACCTTACATACAAATGACGTATGTGTGCTATTTATAATGAGGCTTGAGAAGAATCTAAACAGAAAATGAAAACTCATAATGTCCTTCTAACGATTTGATCGAAGTTTTAACTTAACTAAGACATTTTTTACACTAATTAACCAAAATAATGCAATTTTTAAATTATTTACAGAACTAATATAAACGCACTTCTCAATAACAACATTCATATTATTATATTCAAAAATTGCAACTGCGAATAACTAACGCGGATGGAACTAACAGAAGATAGTGTCGTTACCCACAGTAATGATACTTTGTCGTTCCTCACAGTAACGACACTAGCTTTACCTCCTAGTTTGTTCCCCCAAATACAATTCCTCTTCCAAATCCCTAGTACAACTACTCCTTGTTTTTTCCCCAAGTACAGTTCCTCTTAGTCCTAAAACTCACCTAAAATTGGTATCCATATTTTTCCGAAAAATAAAATAAAAACGAAGAATTGTTGCCTGAAATCGCGACGCAGCCAGCGCCATGTAGGTGTCGCCGGAAAATCTGAAAAAAGTACTCAGGTTTGGTTTTTTGAACATTCATATAGCCTATCCAATGTACTTTAAAAATTGCGACTTCGGTGCATAATCTCTTCTATTCTTTAAGCGAATTAGTTCTTGTTAACTCGAATGCACCAGGTTTAATTTGGTGTTTTTGTTGAGGTCTTGCTGCCCAACTTTGAATTTTGTCGGTTTACGCTTGAATTTTCTTAATTTGCTTCAACTTCTAGTAATCGCTTTGATATTTTCAGTTTCACTAGAATTATTTGTTTGAGATGTTTGTGGTGGTCCTGATGTATCATTTTTTGTTACAAGAACATGAATTTTTGTAACTATTTTCTTAAGTTGCTACCCTTGTCGACGTTTTGTAATTTTTTTGTGAAGTTGCTTTATTTTAGGTTTATCCAATCTAGTTTGATATTTTAAATAGTTTTGTATGTTACATTTATGATAAAAGTAGAGTAAGAATAAGTAGGTTGAATCGTGCTAAATTTAGCTGGGAAAAGTATAAGTTGTAAGCACAAATACAGAGATAAGACGTAGGTAGTAACTATTGAGTTTTCTGCTATTTTGGGTATTGGCTTCCCTTCCGGCCGAAAGTTCTGGGAAAAGTGAATGACTAATAAGAGAATAGGCAATTTAGATAATTACTTCCTGGGAATCCACTTCTATCGTTATATCACTGGAAATATATCGAAACACCCTATAACAGATTAAATAGTTGAATAACAATAAGACAATAATATGATATAAGTGTAGATTCTCTTTTTTAAAAAAAGGAGCAAATATTTTTTTCCTTTTATTTTCGTATCTTTTTCAAATGTTACATTTTGACTAAGTAATTTTACTAGTACAGGTTTCATGTCTTGTCAATACATATCAGCTCGATCCTGGCCCACTTGATAGGTCTGTATTGACTAGACAACACACCCATAGGTCACGGGACATATGGGATGGGCATGATGATATTGTTTTAAATACAAGAAAGTGTGATGGTAAGTTTTGAAAACTTGTGAAGGAACATCCTCTGTACCCACGAGTATTGGATGTCATTACACAAGCTCGGTTCTATGGTGTTTATAGGTCATGTCGGCCTTCTATTGATCGTAGTCTGATCACCGCACTGGTTGAGAGATGGCGTCCCGAGACGCATACATTCCATTTCAAGAATGGTGAGGCAACCATCACCTTGCAAGACGTAGAGGTCTTGTATGGATTATTGGTGGATGGCGATGCTGTTATTGGATATGAGCTGACGAGGACCATCGAGGGGTGGCAGGATATTTGTACGAGATTATTAGGATATACTCCACGAAGAGAGGACTTCAAATATAGTAGGCTTAAGGTTTCTGCGCTTAATGTGCACATGGAAGCACAACAAATCGTGCCTGATGGGGCAACAGAAGAGATGGTGTATCAAAAGGCCAGATGTTATATCTTTTGGATGGTTGCTGGTATGTTGATGCCAGATACGTCAGGTGGCATGTTAAAGCTCATCTACCTGCCTATGCTTGAGGACATAGATAGGATTAGTGCTTATAGTTGGGTAGTGCGACACTAGCCTGTTTGTATCACAACCTGTATAGAGCCTCTCAAAGTAACGTTTATGAGATAGCTGGGTTCATCCCATTGCTCTAAGTATATTTAATAATTTCTAGTTATGATATAATTAATAATTGTTTCAAGTATATTTACTAATTGTGAAACTTTGCTGGTTATGAATACATTTATTTTTATAACTTTGAGGTTTGGATATGGGAAAGAATTACAATCCTCGGGCCCAAGGTAGTCGGACAGAGGGACACAACTAATTTTTTTCCAACGACATTATCTAAGGGTCCTCGTGCTGTTAAATGGATTGCTCATTTTAGTTGGACAGACACGACACAATATGTGCTGTCAGCCTATAGGTTTTTCATCTTGCCACTTAAACGAAGTCTATAGCCTCTTTAACATGTGATCTACGCTTAAATTATGCCTATTAGACACATTGATGGACATCACATAATACCTACTCCATTAGACATGGACTTCCTTCTTCCTCTTCTAAATTCGTTTCTCATTACTCATCTCTCAACAAAACAAGACCCATCTGTCATCTCTCATTCATCTTGCCCACCACCATTATAGACCATAATGGAGAAAATGCTAGGCCAGTCACAGATCCAAGTCACATTCCGCAGAGATCTATTTCTTTTTTGTTCAAGACTTTGCAAGGAAAAACTTAATTGACTTCGAAATTAAGTCAGCCTAAATCTTCCCATTAATGCACTAAAAATGCGGGGAACAAAAGAAAATGATAAGTGAGTAAAGCCAGCCTCGTTGATTCCTAGTAAAGCTCAAACAACATTAAGAAAGGTCTTTGAAGTTTGAAATCCCACCAATACTTGAAAGAGGGGTTTTACTCAGCTTACCTATTTAGGAGGTCTTCTCAGTTTTTTTATGGTACAAGAAAACCATGTAGCCTAAAGAAAAGGTTTATAAACAAAGTAAAGGAAATAAGCTAAGGAATATGTACCTTGAAAGGAAACACACAAAGCATCTCAAGAAAGTTTTCTTGAGAATTTCTGTGTACATATATAATCTACAGAGATTATCCTTTCCATCAACAACAAAGAACAAAGGCTAAAAGGACAGACTGCAAGAATTAGCAAAGAAACACAAAAAAAAAAAAAATGAATTCAAAGGGAGCTGCAGCTGCTACACCAACTCAAGTATATCAAGACTTTGTGCCATCGTCAAAGCTGGTACAGGAAGAACACTTTGACAATCTGCACCTTCATCTTCCAGGTGCTGTTCTTTAGGAATTCCTGTCATCGATTATCTGTGCAACTAGTTCTAATATGTTGGGTGCAGCCAAGCGTGGTATTAGTGTAACTACATCATGAGAAATTACAGTGACTTCAAAACACAAAATTTTGAACTGCTATATGATAGTTCATAATCAGATGAAAATGTCACGTCTTACAGTAACTTATCTTGATGCCTTATGTCACCTGAGATAGATGAAAAATCATGTATCTACATTACGCACGATTATTGTTACTCTTCATGATTTTCATATCTAAGATTATCTTTTATCTTATGGAAAGTATTGATTTCATATATGATTACATACTGTGATACTGATATAACTTTGACATTCTGCAGGTTTCAAGAAGGAACAGCTGAGGGTTCAACTGACCATTACAGGAATTCTGAAGATCAGTGGACAAAGGCCAATTGGGCAAAATAAATGGCAGAGGTTCCAGAAAGAATTTCCTGTTTCAGAAAATTGTGACAGAAGCAAAATCAGTGCAAAGTTTGAAAATGGCATTCTTTATGTTAAACAGCCGAAACTGATAACTTCAGCAGCAAAAAAGGATAAGGAATCGCCCGCCAGAGAAGCTGAGAATGAACCTGCTAAAAGACAGAAGACCACTTTAAGAGATGAATTTGATAAACAGGATGATTCTGAGAATACCTCTGGTAGGGGGCCAGAAAAAGAAGAACCAAAGAAGACTAGTCCTAAAACCAGTGAGCAACAAGAAGCTAAGTGTATTCCAGAAAAATCTCCCTCAGAGAAAACTAGTACAAGTAGCAATGTGGAAGATGGAAAGGAAGGTAGCTCGTCCAGTGAATCTGAATATGAATCCACAGAGGATGAGACAGATGATGACACAATTGAAAATGGTAATGGTTTGGCTGCAAACCTGAAGATGCCAAGGAAAGTGATGAAAACGACTCTTGTTGCTCTGTTGGTTCTTGGTATTGGACTCTATGTCGCCAATGTGATGAAGTCTACCCATGAAGCTGAAGAATTCTTTCTGTAGCACAAAGTTGGTTGGGATATTTGCATTTGCCCCCAGCTATGATTATGAATAGAATAACTAACGAATGATCCCAATTTCAAATCTACAATGTAATCAAACAATTAGTTATGAATCTAAAACCATCATTTGAATAAATCAAGAAATGGTCTGTGTCTCATACTCGCCAGATAAAGCAGAATATGTTATATTAATTAAGGGAACCAGGATCAAAAAGCAGTCAAACTGTGCACCTGAGGTCTATAACCATCAAGCAGAAGTTAAGAAAGAAGAACAATAGAGCATGCCATTTAGCCAACTAAAATAAGACAAGAATTTGTTGACTCCGAGATATCTACAACATGTCTTATAAATAAGAATAAGAACCGTTCTATAGATTTGCTAAAAGCCAAAAAATGAAGGAAGGAAAGACAAGACATGGATTACTAAGAGCATCAAAACAATTGCAGAGTTGAACTGATATTTAACAGACATTCACTAATTATCATTCTTTATTGGACTCCAATCAAAAACTATATGCAAGCATGTTATGCAATGATCTGTCACCAGCACAAGTGTGGAAAGATTTAACAGACCAGGCATGTTGCTGGAAAACTAAATCTGCTCAATCGCAGAATGTAAAGATTGTCTTAAATGGAACAGCTAATGAGTTTCGCCACATTAAAGGGAGAGAGAGAGAGAGACACACACACACAGAGAGCGTGAGCGGGAGAGAGCGTTCATGTGTGAGTGTATTAAATTAGACTAGATCGACAGGAGGAAGAGGATGAACATCAGTGCGTGAGTCGAGCTTTGTTCACCAAATCCTGAAGAAAGCAGCAAATATAACAAAACAGATTAAAAGTAATACCTAAGGGGCACAAACAAAAGAAATACCCTCTTAAGTTCATATGAATACCACTTAACTTCCATAATAACACTCGTATGTTTCAGAAAATAAAAAATTAAACATGCTTTAAATAGAGTGGTAACTAATCATCCTTCTATTTTACACCTATGTTAAAGAGCCCATTAAACTAAGTAACATATCTCTACTGTCATACATTAGCAACACTTCTCATTAGGGGATTCCAAGATCTTAAAGGGAGGTACTAAGAGAAGGAGCAAGATCATTAGCCCAAAATCAAATGTTCCTCCCATCAACCACTCCGGCGAAAAGATACTTCACTGAAAGAAACCCACTCGAAATTCTGGCAAGATGCATGGATTGGACACACTCCACTGATGACAAGTTTCACTGATCTTTATAGCTTTTTCTCCAATATTCAATGCCTTGTATCCCAAAGATGGAATGGTAGCAGTTGGTGTATTGATGTTCGGCATTTTATGCCTACTTTTCCTTAATATTTCCGCACATTTGAGCTTGTTTTGCACTTGTTTGGTGGCTTGTGAATGTGGTTTTACGCTGATGTTGTGTTGTTCGTGTGTAGGTCGTTACGCGATGCATTTGGAGCGTTTCGGAGCTTGATTGAGCATGAATTGGTTGAAGGATGTTTGAAGATTGGATCGAGCACACAAAGGCACGACACAAGCCGAGTTTTGGAGCGAAAGAAGGGCATTTTGGCCTGGCGCTGCAGCCCCCGCGCCGCGCAGCCTACCGCGCGCAGAGGCTGGCGCGTTTGGCATGCGCCGCAGGCCTATGGCACGAAGGCTGGTGGCGTCTTCTGTTTGGTGGCACGCTTTTCGGGGCGCGGGGCGCCCGTTATAGCGCCCCTTGTGCGCGATTTTACTTCCTATTCCTTCTAGTTTTGGGTCTAACTTATTACCAAGGGTTTGGAAACATTATAAATAGTTTATTACTTAGTTTTTGTAAAGGGTTCTTGACTTTGGAGCAATATTGAGAGCTACACACTTCATTGAACAAGGGTTATTCCCAAATCTTTCATCTATTACATCAAGTATTTCATTATTACACCAAATCTTTGCCTTGTGATTATGAATATGTGTGGCTAATTTCCTAACGTTCTGGGGTTAGAGTTTACATGAAAGTTGATTGTTGAAGATTGAATTCCATTGATTGAATCCCATAACGGGTTACTTATTCTTCCTTGATTTAACTTGTATAATTGTTAGAGCTCGATAGTTATACATCATCTATGGTTTTTGGGTAGAACTTGAAAGAGAGAACCTAATTACGTAATAAGAAAGAATAGAACTAGTTTGTGAACCCGGGCATCGGGGAATCAATTCGCGGGTAGGATAGACATATACTTGCTTGCCTAGTTTAACTAATTACAGGATCGTTAATGCGTGCATGTGATTTAACCCGTAGACATACAGGGATTAAAGTAGCTTGCATAGATTGTGAAGAACTGAAAGGTTTTCATAATTACAATTAACCTGTCAGTTAGTAACTCGGGATTTAAGAAGTGAAATCAATTGAATACATCAACTGGATTGTTCGTAACTCTGACCCTGGATCGCTCTCTTGATATTGTTAACAACCAAAGTTTTGCCCCATTGCTTGATTACATTCCAGCACTTTAATTACTGCATTTTAGTATAAAAACTCTTACAACCCTTGGAAAAAGACCCCTGGATAGTTCATTCAGGAATTGTTTATTAAGCACTAGTCTGCATAGTCCTCGTGGGAACGATACTCGACTTTGTCACTTTATTACTTGGCGACCGCGTATACTTGCGTGTGCGTTTGGGAGCAACAAGTTTTTGGCGCCGTTGCCGGGGACTAATTACGGACTAATTACTTTTGAACAATTACTTAATTGCTATTCAGGTTTAATTTTTTGTTGAGTTTCTTGTGCTGTTTCAGGCAATAGGTTTTGAATGCAAAGGAACAAAAAGGACGAATCACTCGCACCTTTTGATCCCGAACCTGAAAGAACCTTGAGGAAGACAAGGAAAGAAGCGAGAGATCGAGAAGCATTAGCAATCGTACTTGCATCCCTTCCTGTTGAAATGGCTGAAGAACAAACAGTAGCAGTGCGAGATGTGGCTCTTCCTAGTCTGAAAGGAGTAGAGTCAAGTATTGTGAAGCCTGCTATTACTGGAAACTTTGAGATCAAGCCCGGCATGATTCAGTTGCTGCATGTGACGGGGCAATATGGTGGATTCCTGCATGAAGATCCGCAGCAACACTTGCAGAACTTTCTGGAGATCAGTGATACTTACACACCGACAGGTGTGCCTACTGATTATGTGCGAATGACTTTGTTCCCATTTTCATTGATTGGGACAGCAAGGAAGTGGTTAAAGGCTGAAAAGCCTGGGTCTATCACTACTTGGGAGGATTTAGCTAAGAAATTCTTGGCTAAGTTTTATCCGTCGGCTAAGACGGCCAGGTTGAGGAGTGCAATTTTGTCCTTCAGGCAGTTTGAAGGCGAATCATTATATGCAGCCTGGGAGAGATTTAAAGCGTTATTGAGAGATTGTCCTCACCACAATCAAACTAATGAGGTTATTGCACACACTTTTGTTGAGGGATTGAACCAACATACTAAGATTGTGGTTGATGCTGGTGCTGGAGGCCAAGTGCTGGCCTTAAATTTTGAACAGATCTATGACTTACTTGATAAGTTTTCACAGAGCAATCCTGATTGGCAGGGTGATGGCAGAGCTAATATACTTAGTGAGGGGGCTAGCAGAGCGGCTACGCAAAAAGCTGCTGGGGTACTTCAACTAGATGGAATCACAGAGTTGCGAGCAAAGATGGATGCGATTTCCAATCAAATCAGCAAGCTGGCTCTCCAAGCAAAGCCACAACCAGCTCCAGTGCAGCAAGTTCAGGCTTTTTGTGAGGTATGTGGTGAGGATCATAGCACTGAGGTTTGTCCCTCTAACCCAGAATTAGTGTATTATGTGGGTAATCAGAACAGATCACAGGACCAAAACCGAAATCAGTATGGTAATAATTATAACACGGGTTGGCGTAATCACCCAAATTTTTCTTGGAGGGATACCCGTGAGCAGTTTCAGGGTAATGAGAGAGCCCAATTTACTCAAAACAATGCACCACAGCAGGGATCGCAGTCTCAGGCTCAACCACAGCAGTCTAATACTATGGAGGATATGCTCAAGAAAATTCTTGCAGGGCAGCAAAAGCTCATTGATGAGTCAGCATCTCAGGCACAAACAATAAAAGATTTGAGCAATGCACAGAAAGATCTTGAAAGACAATTGGGGCAGCTTGCTGGAGCACAAAATAATAGACCTCGGGGTGCTTTACCGAGTGATACAGAGAAGAATCCTAGAGAATTTGTGCAAGCAGTGACTTTGAGGAATGGAAGAGCACTGGAGGAAGTTCCCCCAAAGCCAAAGAAGCCTGTTGGTGAGTTAGAGCCAAATGTTGATAGGGAAGTGGAAAAAGAAGCAGAAAAGGTAACCGAAAAGCAGCCCGAGTCTGCTATTGTGAGACCACCACCACCTTTCCCGCAGAGACTTCAGAAGCAGAAAGTTGATGCAGCATGCAAGAAATTTTTGGAGATATTGAGTCAAATTCAGGTAAATATTCCTTTGGTGGAGCTTTTGCGGGATGTTCCCAAATATGCTAAATACATCAAGGATATTGTTGCTAACAAGAGAAGATTGACTGAGTTTGAGACAGTTGCACTTACTGAGGAGTGCAGTTCCAGAGTTAGAAGCAAGCTTCCGCAGAAATTGAAGGACCCGGGCAGTTTTACCATCCCTTTGAAAATTGGGGAACATGAGGTTGGTCGTGCTTTATGTGATTTGGGTGCTAGTGTGAATTTGATGCCTTCTTCAGTTTTTAGGAAGCTAGGCCTGGGTGAGCCACGACCCACTACTGTGACCCTGTAGCTTGCTGATAGATCTTTGACATGCCCTGAGGGGATTATTGAGGATGTGCTTGTACAAGTGGGTCAGTTCATATTACCCGTTGATTTTATTATTCTTGATTATGAAGCTGATCCTGAGGTTCCTCTCATCTTGGGAAGAGGATTTTTGGCTACTGCGGATGTTGTTATTAGAGTCAGAGCTGGCAAGATGATCATGAAGGTAAATGGAGAAGAAGCTGTGTTTAATGTGTTCAGAGCTACCCAGCTTCCTTCTCATTATGAAGAGTTGTCCATGGTAAAAGTAATAGATGATGAGTTGACTGCTGATGAGAGGTCATTCTTGGCTTCTAATGTTGATTCTTTGGAAAGGGCACTCTTATGTGATGATGATGATATCCTGAAGGATGAAGATACTGAAGAATTTGTGGAGGTTCTTAATATGCAGAGTAGATTCATCCCAGGGTGGAAGAAATTTGAGGAGCTTGATAGACCGTTGACCTTAGCTCCTGCTAAACCGTCTATTGAGAAAGCTCCTAATCTTGAGCTCAAACCTTTACCCGCACATTTACGTTATGCTTATTTGGGTGAAGGTAATACTTTGCCCGTGATCCTTTCTTCTTTGTTGTCTGATGTGCAGGTTGAGAAGGTGTTGCGGGTATTGCGAGAGCGCAAGAGAGCTATTGGCTGGACTATTGCTGATATTAGAGGGATTAGTCCTTCCTTCTGCATGCATAAAATTCTCTTGGAAGAAGATCATAAGCCATCCATAGAGCAGCAGAGGAGGCTAAATCCAATCATGAAGGAGGTGGTGAAGAAAGAAGTCATCAAGTGGCTGGATGCTGGTATTATTTTTCCTATTTCTGACAGCAAGTGGGTGAGTCCGGTGCAGTGTGTTCCTAAGAAAGAGGGCATGACAGTGGTGAAGAATGAGAACAATGAGTTGATTCCTACAAGAACTGTTACAGGGTGGCGAATTTGCATTGATTATAGGAAGCTGAACAAGGCCACCAGGAAAGATCACTTCCCACTCCCTTTTATTGATCAGATGTTGGATAGACTAGCAGGCCATGAGTATTATTGTTTCTTGGATGGTTATTCGGGCTACAATCAAATTGTGATAGCTCCTGAAGACCAAGAGAAGACCACTTTTACTTGTCCATATGGCACCTATGCATTTAGGAGGATGCCATTTGGGTTGTGTAATGCGCCGGGGACTTTTCAGCGGTGCATGATGGCTATTTTCACTGACATGGTGGAAAAATTTGTGGAGGTCTTTATGGATGATTTCTCAGTGGTTGGTGACTCTTTTGATGAATGCTTGAAGAACCTTGATGCTGTGCTGAGCCGTTGTGAAGAAACAAATCTGGTGCTGAATTGGGAAAAATGTCACTTTATGGTTCAAGAAGGCATAGTACTTGGGCACAAGGTGTCAAAGCAAGGGATTGAGGTTGACAAGGCGAAGATAGAGGCTATTGAGAAATTACCACCACCTATCTCTGTTAAGGGGGTGCGTAGTTTCTTAGGACATGCAGGGTTCTATAGACGGTTCATAAAGAACTTCTCCAAAATTTCCACTCCCTTGTGCAAATTGTTGGAGAAGGATGTGAAATTTGTGTTTGATGATGCTTGTATTAAGGCGTTTGAAGAGTTGAAGAAAAGGTTGGTGACCGCACCAATCATCATTGCTCCTGACTGGTCTTTGCCATTTGAATTGATGTGTGATGCGAGTGATAATGCTATTGGGGCTGTTCTAGGCCAAAGAATAGGAAGTATTTTTCACTCCATCTATTATGCAAGCAAGACGCTTGATGCAGCCCAGTCCAATTATACTACCACTGAGAAGGAGTTGCTAGCCGTGGTTTATGCTTTTGATAAATTCAGATCTTATTTGGTTGGCACTCGTGTTGTTGTCTACACTGATCATGCCGCAATCCGGTATTTGTTTGAAAAGAAGGACTCCAAGCCGAGACTTATTCGATGGGTTCTCCTATTGCAAGAGTTTGATGTTGAAATTCGAGATCGCAAGGGGACTGAGAATCAAGTAGCTGATCATTTGTCAAGGCTGGAGAATAGAGATCATGTAGATGAGGGGCCTGAGATTAAAGAGGTATTTCCTGATGAGCAACTTTTTGCTCTAGAAGAAGCTGAAACACCATGGTATGCTGACATGGTAAATTTTCTTATGAGTGATGTGTATCCCCCTGGGGCAACTGCTGAGCAGAAGCGTAAACTCCTTCATGAGAGCAGATTTTATGTGTGGTATGAGCCCTATTTGTACAAGATAGGTGTTGATCAACTAGCTAGGAGATGTGTTCCAAGGGAAGAAGTAGAGCCGATTTTACAGAGCTGCCATTCATCTCCTTATGGTGGCCACCTTGGTGGAGATCGAACAGCTGCAAAGGTACTTCAATCTGGTTTCTTTTGGCCTACTTTATTTAAAGATGCTCATGCATTAGTGAAGCAATGTGATCGTTGCCAAAGAACGGGTACCATTACTAGGCGTCACGAGATGCCTTTGAACAATATTTTGGAGATTGAGCTGTTTGATTGTTGGGGTATTGATTTTATGGGTCCATTCCCACCTTCTATGGGCAATAAATATATCCTTGTAGCAGTTGATTATGTATCTAAATGGGTGGAGGCCATTGCACTTCCTACAAATGATGCGAGTGTGGTGGTGAAGTTCGTGAAGAAGAATATTTTCACTCGTTTTGGAACACCACGGGCTATCATTAGTGATGAAGGTACGCATTTCTGTAACCGGTTGTTCAATAAATTATTGGCTAAGTATGGGGTTCGCCACAAGGTGGCTACTGCTTATCATCCCCAAACTAGTGGCCAAGTGGAAGTGTCTAACAGAGAGATCAAGCAAATCCTTGAGAAGACTGTGAATGCCTCGAGGAAGGATTGGGCTATGAAGTTAGATGATGCTCTCTGGGCCTATCGAACTGCATTCAAAACGCCTATTGGAACCTCTCCATATAGGCTTGTTTATGGGAAAGCTTGTCACTTGCCGGTTGAATTAGAGCATAAGGCGTATTGGGCTATTCAAAAGCTCAACTTTGATATGGCTTTAGCGGGTGAGAAGAGGATGCTCCAACTGCATGAACTTGAAGAGTTCCGTTTCCATGCGTATGAAAATGCGAAATTATATAAGGAACGGACAAAGAAGTGGCATGATAAGCACATTGAGCATCGCTCTTTTGAGCCCGAGCAGCGTGTATTGTTGTTCAACTCGAGGTTGAAATTGTTTCCGGGCAAGTTGAAGTCGAGATGGTCGGGGCCTTTTGAAGTTGTTCGGGTTACCGCACATGGAGCGGTTGCATTGAGAGCCCCGGGTTCTGAAAGCACATTTTTGGTTAATGGTCAACGGGTGAAACACTATTGGGGAGGTACGGTGAATCACCGCACTTCAATCACTTTGAGGGACCCTTGATTTATACCCGTCGTGCCACGACGTTAAATAAGGCGCTTCTCGGGAGGCAACCCGAGTTTGTACTTGTAATAGTTTAGTTTTCTTTTGTTTTTATAGTGTCACGTTTTTGTTGTTTTTGTGTGTCGTTTTTGCAGGAATCGGGTGAGCTAAATAAGGTGAAATGAATGCATTGAGGGGGATGGGACGTCTCGAGACATGTCCCACGCTTGATTTGTACTTGGAATCGAAATTCGGCGCGAAAAAAACGTTCGTGGGCGCGTTCGGGAGTGCCCCGCGCCTCCCAAAGCGCGAGAAAAAGCTGAACAAAGAAGCTAGGCGCGGTTGGGAGCGCCCCGCGCCTCCCACCGCGCCATGCTAGGCAGAATCCTCAAATTCTTGCACGCTATTGGCCTGCGGCGCGAGCCCAAACGCGCTGAGCTAGGCAGAAACATACAATTCTTGCCCGCGATGGGCCTGCGGCGCGGAACTAATCGCGGAGGGCCAATTTTTGGTTTGAAAAATGGGTCAACGGGTTTGACCCGAAATTCTTTAATTCCCCACCCCTATAACCCCGATTCCTAACACTATTTCTCCCTTATTTTCACTACAAACACTCTCTACACACACACTAATTCACTTGCAACAATTGAACTCATCCCAAATCTTGTGCAATCACTTCTAACACCATCAAGTAAGTACATTACTACTCTTCCTTCTCAATAACATGTAAATTGTCTTCATAATTGCTCATGGGTGATTCTTTTAACTAGTTACAAGCTTCTTCATAAAAATTCAATCTTGATATGCTTAATTGTCTATGATGCTTAGTATAGACCTTGTGACTTGTAAAAAGAGATCTCCCAACAATTTGGGAGGGTTGGCACATTACAAAATCCATTTGAAATTGCTAGTTCAAAGTTGTGCACACTAGGTGTTTGTGAAAAAGCCTCAAAGATGAAATATCAATGACATTGTGAATTCTTGAGTAGCAATGCATTCCTTAGGCTTACAATGAACATTAGGTGTTGCATACACACTAGATTTGATCATGAGGCACCCACACTAGCTTGATTTTAAAAATTCAAAACGTGGCATATTTTGCCAAGGCTAGTTTTGTTCAAGTGTGGGGTGCTCGTGCCATTGAAACAAGTGATTGCCACATAGAGTGTGCGCTAAGTGTGGGGTGGTACCCTTGAGCTTGAATTGTTTTTGGTGCATAGCTATACATCTAACATTGATGTTTGTGTTTGTGTAGGTACCATGGTAGCCACATCTCAAAAGGCGAGTTCTTCATCTACTGCGGGCCCGAGGAGAGAACCTCAAGCCGAGCCTTCCTCCTCAAAGCAAAAGGGTAAGGCACCGGCCAAGCCTAAGGCAAAAGCAAAGGCTAAGGCTAAGATTCCAAAGGACGCGGTGCCGATACCACGTCCCGGAGGCAAGACTCGGTATGACCTCCCTTTCGTGAAGAAGGGAGATTGCCAAACATGGTATAAAAATGTGCGGCTTGTGGGGTACATCCCCGAGCAAGCCATTGATAAACGGCCGGTGCTACAAAAGTTTAGAGATGTGGCCGAGAAGATCATTGCCCTCAAGTGGGACTCAATGTTTGAGAGTCCGGGGCACGCCAACTTGGACATGGTCCAAGAACTTTATGCTAACTGGGAGCCCGATGAGGTGTGGAGGGATGATAACATGGTGACGGTTAGGGGAGTGAAGGTGAAGTTAGATCCAACGGCATTGAATGCCTTCTTAGGGGTAGCGGACCCCGATTATGATGAGTTGAGAAATTACATCAAGAAACCGGATTACACGGCCTTGCGGGAGACCTTGTGTAGTGAAGGCTCCACGCATAAGTGGGGGCGAGGAGCGTCTGGGCGACATAAGTTTATGCACTTCTCCCAGTTTATCAAGCCGGCGCGTGTATGGATGCGGTTCATAAATGCACGGATTCTTCCATGTTCCCATTACTCCGAGGTCACTAAGACTCGGGCGTGCATGGTGTACTTTTTCATGACCGGGAGGCCGGTGAACATTGGGTACTACATGTTGAAAATGATGAAACAAGAGAGGTATGAAAAATCATGTAGTCGGTTGTATTTTGGGAACCTCTTGACCCGGTACTTAGAGAAGGCGGGCGTCCCCGCAGATGAGGTTGGGGATCGCATTGTCCTTGATTTTGGGAGGCCTTTTGACATTGCCTCGGTCAAGGGGGTGATCACCACAGCACTGGTGAAGCTGACGGCGGACGATTGGCGGGAGACAAGTGCCAACTTGGCCGCGCGTCAGTACTTGATGATAGAGGCTATGGCCCGTCAGTCGGGCGTTGATATGACTACTATTGACCGCCAGGTCCCGTTGACGGAGACCTCGAAGGTCCTGCTGGGCGAGGTTGAGGCTGGAACGGTGGATCCGCGGGAGGATGAGAACACTGATTCCGATATTGTGGCCAATGATCCAGACAGTGAGTATGAGACTGATCATGAGGCGGAGGCCTAGGTCCACACTCCTGTGCACCATCCAGCTTTCAGGGCAGTTTTCTTGTACTCTTACTTTTGCACTTACTTCTTTGTCGCACTGGGACATTGCTTAGTTTAAGTGTGGGGTGGGGTACTGCCCTTTATCTAGTTTTTATTTTGAGGTTTAGGATGCATGTACCTTAGGACTTTTTATTTTGTCACTTGACTTTATTTTTATTTGTTTCTTGCTTTACTATATGAAAAATAAAAAAAAAAAATTAGATAACCAATGAAAAATTCCAAAAAGATTTTCCTTTTAGTTTTATTAGTGGTACATGTCATCCGCCCCGTGGTTTTTCTTATGGCCGTGGTTCTTTTCCACGGGGTGACCTTTGAACCGGGTAGTTTTTCATTTTTAGGATTAGGATAGTTAGTTGTAGATGACCCTAGGCTAAGGAAAAAGGTAGAATGCTAGGTGCCTTTGATTTGTTTGATACCGGTGGACTTGAAGTGATTGTATGTGCTATTTGTGGTGTCCTTGGTTTTAATTTGATGCATGCCTAGAAAAGAAAAGAAAAAAATGGAACAACCCCCTTGAGATGCTTGAGTCCGCTTGCTTGACTTGATTGCTAACTTTTGTGCATGAGTGCTTAAATTTCCACAAGTTGCATTCTAGAAGCTTGGTTGAGAGTTGTTGATTGAGCCTTTTTGTGTGGATTACGTGCAATGTGTGTTGTGAGGCATGTTCTTAGTTGCTCCGTGTTGCATATTAATGTCTAGAACTTGCCCCGTGTGTGTGCAAAGCGAAATCCTAGGTTTGCTCTAGTCGGGAAATGATACAAGGCTTTCTTTTTGTTAGCCTACCCTTACATATATACCTTGAAAAATTGTTGTTGTGATTTCATTGACCCTTTTTGATTGGCACCCACACCCCGAGCCTACCCATTTGTTCTTAATTGACTCTTTTGGCCCTTACTCCTTAAGCACTTTATTGACATTGTGTAGATGATTGGAGTTGTGGTTGGATGTTGGGAGACTTTTGAGTGGAGCTAATAAAAGGGAAATACTTATGAAAATTGTGAAGTAGTGGAAAACATTGGCAAGGATGGAAGTTAATGAAATTGAAAAAAAAATGAATGATAAGAAAAGAAAAAATAGCAAAGTTGAAAAAAATTGTGGAAAAGAAAAGAAAAAAAAAAGAGAAAGATATCCCGTCCTTGCTAGTGTGTGATTGAAAAGAAAATATGCTACTTATTGAGAAGGTATGTGTGATACTTGTGATTGGGTGGTTTGATGAGGATTGTGCTTGAAATTAAATGTGATGTATTAAAGTCCTAGTTAATCCCGATTGGAGTGAGCCTACATTAGTGGAGTCCTACACTACGGGCAAGCCTATGGTACGTTGTGTGTGACATGTGAGCCTTTCATGAGAGTGAGAGAATTCATTTGTTATTGCCCCCGTTCTATTCATGATATTTGTTTTTGTGTGTGATCTTTGGGGGGCACTCTCTTTCATATTGGTGAGGGCACGTGGTTTGCATGAATTCGGTAAAGTTGTTGGCTCTTGGTTGAGTAGATAGGTGTAATTTTGTGGGAGCATGGTTGCATTGAGTTGAGTTTGTGCATTTGAGCTATTTTGGGGTGGTTGTTCTCATATTTTTGAGTTTGGTAAATTATTGGCATGTTGTGGATCCATGGTAGTCATGTGCGCATTGGTTCAATGGTCGGTATCAACCATAGTCATAGGCAGACCTGTTTTACCTAGGTTGGGGAGTTAGTTTTGACTTGCTCGAGGGCGAGCAAAGGTTCAAGTGTGGGGTGGTGATGTTCGGCATTTTATGCCTACTTTTCCTTAATATTTCCGCACATTTGAGCTTGTTTTGCACTTGTTTGGTGGCTTGTGAATGTGGTTTTACGCTGATGTTGTGTTGTTCGTGTGTAGGTCGTTACGCGATGCATTTGGAGCGTTTCGGAGCTTGATTGAGCATGAATTGGTTGAAGGATGTTTGAAGATTGGATCGAGCACACAAAGGCACGACACAAGCCGAGTTTTGGAGTGAAAGAAGGGCATTTTGGCCTGGCGCTGCAGCCCCCGCGCCGCGCAGCCTACCGCGCGCAGAGGCTGGCGCGTTTGGCATGCGCCGCAGGCCTATGGCACGAAGGCTGGTGGCGTCTTCTGTTTGGTGGCACGCTTTTCGGGGCGCGGGGCGCCCGTTATAGCGCCCCTTGTGCGCGATTTTACTTCCTATTCCTTCTAGTTTTGGGTCTAACTTATTACCAAGGGTTTGGAAACATTATAAATAGTTTATTACTTAGTTTTTGTAAAGGGTTCTTGACTTTGGAGCAATATTGAGAGCTACACACTTCATTGAACAAGGGTTATTCCCAAATCTTTCATCTATTACATCAAGTATTTCATTATTACACCAAATCTTTGCCTTGTGATTATGAATATGTGTGGCTAATTTCCTAACGTTCTGGGGTTAGAGTTTACATGAAAGTTGATTGTTGAAGATTGAATTCCATTGATTG
Source organism: Petunia axillaris subsp. axillaris (assembly GCA_029990575.1). Lineage (NCBI taxonomy): Eukaryota > Viridiplantae > Streptophyta > Magnoliopsida > Solanales > Solanaceae > Petunia > Petunia axillaris. Next base: position 137,887,110 of record JARKNS010000004.1, read on the forward strand.
AATCCCATAACGGGTTACTTATTCTTCCTTGATTTAAATTGTATAATTGTTAGAGCTCGATAGTTATACATCATCTATGGTTTTTGGGTTGAACTTGAAAGAGAGAACCTAATTACGTAATAAGGAAGAATAGAACTAGTTTGTGAACCCGGGCATCGGGGAATCAATTCGCGGGTAGGATAGACATATACTTGCTTGCCTAGTTTAACTAATTACAGGATCGTTAATGCGTGCATGTGATTTAACCCGTAGACATACAGGGATTAAAGTAGCTTGCATAGATTGTGAAGAACTGAAAGGTTTTCATAATTACAATTAACCTGTCAGTTAGTAACTCGGGATTTAAGAAGTGAAATCAATTGAATACATCAACTGGATTGTTCGTAACTCTGACCCTGGATCGCTCTCTTGATATTGTTAACAACCAAAGTTTTGCCCCATTGCTTGATTACATTCCAGCACTTTAATTACTGCATTTTAGTATAAAAACTCTTACAACCCTTGGAAAAAGACCCCTGGATAGTTCATTCAGGAATTGTTTATTAAGCACTAGTCTGCATAGTCCTCGTGGGAACGATACTCGACTTTGTCACTTTATTACTTGGCGACCGCGTATACTTGCGTGTGCGTTTGGGAGCAACATGTATTAACTTCAGAAGGTTATGCTTTGACTGGGAAGTGCCTAGATTGGCTCTTTTGTTACAAGAACGGTACAAAATAGTTTGACTGACTTACCTGGTTGAGGCGACAAGATGGGATCTTTGACGTAAACTCATGTTACAAAGAGCTCAACAAAGAATCAGGATGCAATCTCGCTTGGCCTTGGAAGAAGATATGGAAGACCAAAGCTCCTCATAAGGTGGCCCTTTTTATGTGGTTACTAGCTCACGACTCTTGTCTTACTCAAGTTAACCTACAGCGAAGAGGGATGTCTATTTGCAGCAGATGCTACCATTGCAACAAGGAGAAGTAGTCTAGTAGTAACCTTTTTTTGCATTGTCCAGTTGCCAGGCAACTTTGGAACTTGTTCTTCAGTATTTTCAGCATGCAGTTTGTTATGCCTCTCAATGTGAAGAACCTGTTGAATGCTTGGGGAAATAGTGGGATTAGGAAGTCGATAAGAAGTTTGTGGAGTACAGTCCCAGCTTGCATTTGTTGGGTTTTGTGGTGCGAAAGAAACTCCAGATGTTTCGAGGGCAAAGCTGTCTCAATTGAGCAGCTAAAATACAGATGCCTCTGGTTTTTGGCTTTTTGGTGCAATCTTCAAGATGTAAAGGATGTACATAGTATGTTAGATTTTATTAACTCATTACAGGAGTAGCAATCTGTATAGGAAAGAACCCTTCTTTTTGTTTTTGGATAGAGGGTTCTCCGACTCTGTAACCTCCAAACTGCACTTTCTTAGTGTTTTTCTATTTATATTTATAATATAATTACTTACCATCTCAAAAAAAAAAATAATAAATAAATAAATAAATAAAAAATAAACCCCACTCGAGATCAAATCAAAGTCTTGGAGCCACGAATTAGATCAAACCCCAATGCAGTAGCACCTTTTAAACCAGAAAGTGATGACTCTAATTTAGTAGGCATGAGAAAATTCTTAATTTCTGAGAATCAAAGATCTTTAACGAGAGTAGGCCCATCAAACTGAATCCAAATAGCACCAGCTTCCTTCAGTTCAGGAACGACTTCACTGAAAGAGCGGCAAGATATAACACAGTTCTGTTGAATGTGCGATACAACAATGAACACAAAAATTGGTCGTCTCTTACTTGTCTTACGTAAGCAATATCCATCAATTATCACACTGTATGTTACCACATTAGGGTCCACACCTTTTTCAATCATGTGTCTAAGTACTTCCTCAGCATCTTCAGTTTTCCCTTCTTTGCATAGTCCATCTATCACTATATTGAAGGTGTGTACATCTGGATAAATCTTAAGATTTACCATTTCAGAAAACAAAGTCCAAACCCTTTCCCACTTACCAAACTTACACAAACCATCGATCAATGAAGTATATGTGACAATATTAGGAGGAAGCCTTTTTGTTTCATCTCGTTGAAAAGGTTCATAGATCATCTAGCAATCCATCTTTGCAAAAGGCATCAATAACAATGGTGTAGATGTATGTGTTTGGCTTAGTGGTTCCTTATTCAATTAACCGAAGCAAATCAAAAGTTTTTTATGTGTCCCTTTTAGCTAAGCCCATTCATGACAGTGGAATACATGACCTCGTCAGGTTCACAAATGTTCTCTCTAACCAACATTTTGAACAAGTTAACAGCATCTACGATCTTATTTTGAGCAAAGTGTCCCCTTAGTAAGGTGTTAAAGGCGACACAATCATATGGAATGCCAGTAAGTAAATGGGTAAGACAGAAAATGCACAATCAACACGATGCATTAGGCAATAACTGTTAATGATGATATTCAAGATGAAATCACTAATTAGGAGAAGGAGACCTAATTTCTGCATGAAGATTTTCATAGAGAAGGAAAATTCTTCTATTATTTCTGAATGTATATTACAACCTATGAGGAGATATATTTATACAATGAGTCCTAGGACTAAACAAGGAAACATAACTAATTACAATACAATAAGGAAAAGAATAATTCTATAATAACTATCAACACTCCCCCTCAAGTTGGTGCAAAGATGTTGCGCATGCCCAACTTGCAAACCAAAGTATGAAAATCCTTTTTGCTGAGACCTTTTGTAAGCACATCTACCAGTTGTTGTTCTGATGGAACATACAACAAATTCAAGGTACCATTAGGAATCTTTTCTTTAATGAAGTGTCGATCAATCTCAACATGCTTTGTTCGATCATGTTGGAGAGGATTTTGAGCAATACTGATTGCAGCCTTGTTATTACAATACAAGGAAAGTTTCCCTTTTCCAAACATTCTCAATTCCTTCAGTAACCTTCGTAGCCAAAGAATTTCACAAACCCCCTGGGCCATAGCTCTATATTCAGCTTCAACACTGGATCTATTAGAAAAGTCTAAGTTGTATGTAAGTAGGGTAGTCATTCCTATCCCACATTGGGAAAGGGTTTGTAGTTATACATGTATAGTAGTTATAAATAGGACTCATTGTAAACAACTCTTTGATATCAATAATATATTTTCTCAAAATATTTCACATGGTATCAGAGCATTGGTGAAAATACACCGTCACTGTGAAAATTTCGGTGACTTTAGGGCTGCCGATGTCGGATTATTTCTCCGGTGGTGTTGTGCGAAATCCAATACCACCAAACTACTCGTCTCTCTATTCCGACCAAACCACACCAAATTTCTCCGGCAACTGACCCCACACGTGCCGCCAGAAGCTAGGGTTTCGACAGCGAGTGAGATCCACGCGCCGGCGCGTGGGGCCTTTTCCGATAGTTTTTTGACGCGGATCTTTTTTCCCTGGTGCTCGTCTGCGAATTCCGACCAAACCCATCTATTTTTTTCTGGATTCCGACACTGTTCCGGCGACTGTACCTTTTCCGGCGACTGTACCTTTTCCGGCGACTGCTATATTGTTCTGACTATTTCTGCTAGTTTTTTGGCTTTTTTGGATTGCTCTTCGAGGATCGAGGTCATGAACGAATTGTTGGATATACAGATGCTGATTGGGCAGGGTGTCCTTATGATGGACGTTCTACGTCTGGTTTTAGTGTTCTTGTAGGAGGTAATTTGGTGTCCTGAAAAAGCAAGAAACAAAATGTGGTTGCCCGATCTAGTGCAGAAGCAGAGTACCGTGCAACGGCTGTAGCTACTTGCGAACTAATTGGGATCAAGCAGTTGCTCAGAGAGTTAAAGTTTGGAGAATTCAATCATATGGAACTTGTTGTGATAATCAAGCTGCTCTTCATATTGCGTCAAATCCAGTGTTCCATGAGAGGACTAAGCACATTGAGATTGACTGTCACTTTGTTAGAGAGAAGATATTTTTGGGGGACATTGTTACAAGTTTTATGAAGTCATATGATCAGCTTGCAGATATTTTCAGTTCCCTTACTGGTCCACGTATTGGTTATATTTGTAACAAGCTCGGTACATATAACTTATATGCACCAGCTTGAGGGGGAGTGTTAGAAAAATCTAAGTTGTATGTAAGTAGGGTAGTCATTCATGTCCCACATTGGGAAAGGATTTGAAGTTATACATGTATAGTAGTTATAAATAGGACTCACTGTAATCAACTCTTTGATATCAATAATATATTTTCTCACAATATTTCACAGGATCTAGCAACAACACTTCGCTTCTTACTTCTCCAAAGTAACTAAGTTCCCTCCTACGAAAGTACAGTAGCCAGTGGTAGATCTTCTATCATATAAAGATCCAGCCCAATCCGTGTCTGTAAAGGCTTCTATTAAGAGATGACCATGCTTAGAGAAAAGCAAACCTCTCCCTGGAGCAGACTTCAAATATCATAAGATAAGGAAGACAACTTGCATATGAGGATCTCGGGGATCATGCATATACTGACTAACCAAACTAACTGGATAGGCTATGTCTGGTCTAGTGTGAGAGAGATAAATAAGTCTTCCAACCAACCTCTGATATCTCCCTTTGTCAACTGACTTTCCAATCTCTGCTTGTAACTTGTGATTACTTTCAATGGATGATTCAGCTGGCTTACAACCTAGCATACCAGTTTCTTTCAAAAGATCCATAATATACTTCCTGTGAGAAATAAAGATCCCTTTATTTGATCTAGCCACCTCAATTCCCAAGAAGTATTGGAGTTTTCCTAGATCCTTGATTTCAAATTCATTTGCCAACAGCTTCTTCAATCAGGTCATCTCCTCTTTGTCATCTCCTGTCATTACAATGTCATCAACATAAACTATGAGAAGAGTGAGTTTACCCTTTTTATGCCTTATAAAGAGGGTATGATCAGCATTACTTTGTCTGTAGCCAAAGGATATCATAGCTTTGCGGAGTCTGTCAAACCACGCTTTAGGCGATTGCTTCAACCCATACAAGGCTTTCTTCAGTTTGCACACCTTTCCTCGACTCTGTTCAGTATTAGATCCGGGAGGGATTTCCATATACACTTCTTCTTTTAAATCTCCATGAAGAAATGTATTCTTTAATCAAACTGCTGTAAGTCCCAATCCAGATTAGGTGCACAAGACAAAAAGATTCTTATCGTGTTCATTTTCGTAACCGGAGCAAATGTCTCCTGATAATCCACTCCATAAGTTTGAGTGAATGCCTTAGCCACCAATCTTGCCTTAAATCTCTCAATCAAGCCATCAGCTTTATGCTTCACAGTAAAGACCCATCTGCAACCAACCAGCTTCTTGGCCGGTGGTTTAGTGACAAGTTCCCAAGTGTTATTTTTTGACAAAGCCTTCATTTTTTCAATCATGGCCTGCTTCCAGTTAGGATCTGCAAACGCTTCCCTCCAATTCTGGGAATAGACACAGAAAAAATAGACAAGACAAAGGCTCTATAGGAGGGAGAAAAAGAATCAAAGGAGACAAAATTAGATAAAGAATGTTTGGTAGTGCAAGTTCTGACACCTTTTCTGTGAGCAACAGGCAAATCTAACTCATTAGGAAAAGTAGGTAACTCACCAGTAGAAAAGGATTCAGCTTCAGCAGATTGCATGATGGCTTCTTCTGCTTCTTCAGCTGCTTTCTTTTTCTTCGAGTAAGTTTTCAAACCATGTATATCCAAAAGCCCATGTAAACGCCCAACAGTCTCCCCATCAATAGTCTCCCCCTCGTCTCACCCTGAACTCTATATGTGGTATCAACCTCAACAGGATCAATACTATAGCTGGAAAGAATCATCTCTTCCTCCTTATTACTCTCCCCTTGAAGAGGTGATGGTGTAATACTGAAATAGGGCTCCCATTCCCGAAAGGTAACATCCATACTGACAAAGGTTCTCCTAGTGGGAGGATGATAGCATTTATACCCTTTTTGGGTTGGGGAATACCCAATAAACACACATTTAAGAGCTTTAGGATCAAGTTTCCAGATTTTCTAGTACGAACAAAGCAAACACACCCAAACACCTTTGGAGAAACAGTATATTCATTTTTTCCTTTTAGAGCTTCTAGAGGACTTTGAAAATTCAGGGTTTTAAGTGGCATTCTATTGATAAGATAGGCAGCTAAAAGTATAGCAATCCCCAGTAAGGTTTTGGAAGATTCATTGTAAACATAAGAGATCGTGCCACTTCTAACAAATGTCTATTCTTTCTTTCAGCAACCCCATTTTGCGCACTAGTGTAAGGACAACTAGTTTGATGGATTATCCCATAAGACTCTAAATAAACTCAAACCTTTTGTCCATATATTCTGTGCCATTATCAGTACGCAAGATTTTTATCTTACCCTCAAATTGAGTACAAATCATTTTATGAAACAATTGAAAGCACGAAAACACTTCACTTTTGGCCTTTAATAAATACACCCAAGTCATCCTAGTACAACAATCAATAAAAGTAACAAACCATTGACTTCCAGATAAAGAAGTTGTTTTAGTAGGACTCCATACATCATAATGAATAGTCGTAAAAGGAATTGTACTTTTATTATCACTCAAAGGATAAGAGTTTCTTGTATGCTTGGAAAATTCACAAGCATCACAAACCAAAGATTCAAACTTAGTCTTTGAAAATAAACTAGGATATAACTTCTTTAACACAAAAAAAGATGGGTGCCCCAACCACCTATGTCACTGAACTATTTCTTGGTTGACAGTTTAAGTCTTTGGTGATGGAACTAATAGATAACGAATTGACAGGAAACTCAGGTACATGGAGAATGGATGATAATGTAATATTTGGTGTACAGACAATAGAACGTGTTCCAGAGATAGGAGTTAAAGACCCATTGGCTATTCTGACCTAATCCCTTTTGAGACATGGAGAGTAGTTTTGAAAGCTTTTAGAGGAACCTGTCATGTATCTATTCGCACCAGAATCAATAATCCAAGAATTTAAGTGAGCAGTAAAGGCATTACCTGATTGCACATAATTGGATGTTGCCGCAGATGGAGAGTCAAGTTTGGACAGAAGTCGATGAAGGTGTAGAACTTCAGCCGAGGATAATGATTCTCCCGAACTCGTGTCCTTAGGTGTCTCCACAGTTTCAAAAACATTAGCTTGACCCCTTGGTGGACCTACTTCTTTTCCTCCACGACCTCTACCTGATTTACGTTTCAGCTTCCAACACATCTCCCTAGTATGCCTGTAAATGCCACAATGATCAGAATACAGGTGATCCTTATTAGAAGTAACTAACTTGGTTGCTCCTGAGAGACAGCTAACCCAGACTTATCGATTGGTGCAGAATAAAGCATCACCCCTCGCCGACTCTCTTTCTGTTGGACATAAACCTGAGCCTTGATATGATCATATTCTTGATTCAAACCAGCTAAGAAATCATAAACCCTGTCTTTTTCAAACAATTTTTATAATAGAACTGCATCATCAGTACACTTTGCTTGGATATCTTGATAGTAGTCGATCTCTTGCCATAAGCCACTCAACTCAGAATAATAATCAGTGATAGTCAACTCACCTTGCTTTGTAGCATGAATTTTATTCCTGATTTCAAAAATCTGTGCATCATTCCCCTTGCGAGAGTAGGTGCGCTTAGTTGAATTCTAAATTTTTTCCGCAATATCAAGTAATAAATACTGTTTGAAAATTCCGAGTTTCATAGTATTCAAAAGCCATGTCATTACCACGGAATTATCAGACTCCCACAGACTATAGGTAGCATCAGTAACAACAGGTGCTTGCTTTTCTCCAGTAATATAACCAAGTAGTTTTCTAGACTTAATAAAAAGCGAGCAAGATCTTGACCAAGCAAGATAGGTAGCAGCCCCGTCCAATTTCACTACACTGATTTGTGAAATAGGGGTATTGTCTACCATCTTTGTGTCTACAATCTTTGCGTCTCCCATAAGTCAATTATCAACCAAGCAAATTGGCACAAAAAAAAACCTATCTATGACCAGTTTTGAAAAAAAAAAAAACAGTGATAGATCTGAAAAAACAGTGACCAGATCTGAAAAATCTCGCCGGAAAATTAATAAACTTGGATGGGTAGGCTCGAAAAAGTCCCGCGATCTGAACCCAAAAAAAAATTCTGGAAAAACTCACCGGAGATTGCCTCACGCGCCGGCGCGTGGTCACCGGTGCTGCACTTTTCGATGGCGCGTGAGAGCGCGTGGGATGGATTTTTCGGTAGGGGTTTTCTGGGGTTTGGTCGCCGGTGTAAGGGGAAGGTTTTGGTACTTTTAGTTTCTTCAGAAACCAACGAAAAATTTAATTTAAGCAGACAGCCACCGGAGGAAGAAAAACTTGACCTCTTAGAGTGACACGTGAAACCCTAGGCTGCAAAAGGCAGCGGGCTCTGATACCATGAAGATTTTCAGAGAGAAGAAAAATTCTTCTATTATTTCTTAATGAATATTACAACCTATGAGGAGATATATTTATACAATGAGTCCTAGGACTAACCAAGAAAACATAACTAATTACAATACAATAAGAAAAAGGATAATTCTATAATAACTATCAACACCGCATTTGTCTAAAAAGGGAAACAACAGAAGAGTAATGCAATCACCCGAGCAAAATGAGATACTTAAAAAGCGAGGGGGAGTTAACTTCACATTCTCATCGTTGCAAGCAGCGGTAACATTGGTGAGTTCTTTTGTCCTAACCGGGTTGACCTGTTTCATGCAATCACCCGAGTCAGAAATGTACATGATTCACAGTGTAAGCTAAGAAATGACAACTCCTTACATTAAGATCCGCATTGTTCTCCAATAGTCATGCCATCATATGTCTGCATATTATCCAAGACAAAATGTGAGATCAAGATATTTTTATATTGTTCATGAGAGCATGTGGATCTATAATGCTACTGGAGAGCCCTAATTAGTATACTGATACACGAATGGTTACCAGATATCCATGGAAAAGCACATAATTATTATAACCATACGAGCATATGAATTAATTGAAATTAACGTAAAATTATTATCTGCTATATAGGGACAGATTTCCCTTCAAAGCACCTGAATTCCTTTCACCCCATAGGACCCAGCAGATGCAAGCTGGCACCGTATTCCACAAAAGCTTCAGTGGCTTATTAAACCCAACTCTGCCCCAACATGTTAGTAGACTCTTCACCATATTGGGCATAACAAAGGCACATGTAATAGCTTGAAAAACAATCTCCAACATTGTCTTGCCACAGTGCAATGCAAGAAATGGTAGTTGTTGTGCTCTTCTTCCTTGTTGCATTAGTAACATCTGCTGCAAATGGACATACCCCTTCGCTGTAGACTATTTTGGGCCAGGCATTGCCTTGTGCATGACCAGCCACAAAAAGCAGGTGACCTCATAGGGGCTTTATTTTTCCATACAAGTTCCCAAGGCCAGATGGGGTAACTGCCTGGCTCTTTAGTTAGCTCCTTGTAGCATGAGCTTACTGAGAAAGCTCCATTATGTTGCATGATGCCTCACCCATGCTAATTGGTCTCTCTTCGGGCATTCAAAGTCACGGTTCTCCCAGCTCTGCTATCAGGAGAGCCATTCTTGGAATTACCCAGTCAAAAAAAGGCCTCCTGAATTTGATGCACCAGCTGCTCTCATTCCAACATTGAGACACCAGTCTCCCATCCTCAGGAATTTGGTTTCCTGAGGAGAAACCAAAGAGATCATTGTATGATATCATAAGCGGAGTGTGGCCAATATAGGCATCTTACCAGAATTTCGTTGAAGCGGAGTGTGGCCAATCCAGAAGTTACAAAATACCTATCAAAGTCAACTAATAATAAATAGAGTTCAAGAAGGTACTTCATACACTAAATGGGAGATAAACTTATTAACTTTTAACTCAAAAAGCTTTGCAAAGTACAATACTACAATTTATTGGTCAGTGTTTTGGACAGTGTAAGGCGATAAAAGGCGACAAGGGTCAATTTCACCGAGGCGAGAGGCGAGGCACTCGCATTTTTAAAGTGAGGCGCCAATTAATGGCAAAAAATAAAAAATATTATAATGCATAAAGAAATAACGAAAATCTCAATAGCAATAGCATAATAGCAAACATTTCAATTTAAAAACTAAAAATAGATAGTCATAGTAGATATTTATCAATCTTTTTGCTGCTACTATCCTCTGAAGCCATTTTACTATTTTTTAATTAAAAAAAAAAATACTGTGAGCAGAACAGGAAAGAAGAGGAAGAAGGAAAAAGAAAAGAAAAAAATCTGCTATTAGGCTATAAGCTTGAAAGAAGAGAGATGAGAAAGAAGAAGAAAGAAGAGGAAAATAATGAAGTCAGAAAGAAAGAAGAAGTAAAGAACAGTAGAGAAGGAAAGAGTGAAAGACGTACCATTTTTCGGAGAGAAGCGAGGTGATGGGTTCTCGCCTTTGGGCAGTGAGGCGAGCTAGGTATAAAAAGGCGGCTAAGGTGAGAAAAAGGTGAGAAAGGCGTCGCCTTTTTAATTTTTTTTTTTTTTTAAAAAGTCTGCTAACTTAGAACATAAAAAACCCAAAAAAAAAGTTGCACTTCAAAACACTACTATTGGTTTAAGTAGCAAATGGAATTCTTAAAGTTCTTCAGCTAGATTACTTGGAGGCAGAAAAAAAAAAAAAAAAAGGTTTCCAGTTTTGAAACTTTGTTGACACTAATAAGAAACTAATGTTTCATGGTACATGAGGCTAAATATGCTATCAATTCTGTGTGATTTAAATAGGTGGAAGTAGGTTAATTTGGGAAAGATCCCAAAGTAGTACTGTCCAGAAAAAGACGAAAAGCACTTCCTCAACTTTTAACTTGTTAAGATAAGATTCCTAAAACAGACCAGGCCAACTGTGTGCGGAGGAGCTTGGCAGCTACTACTATGTTGCGGATTGGAGGCTTAAATTCAGTATTCTAGCGAGCCTTGAGGCGACAGTCGGGGTTAACCCAGAGGATGTTGGTATCAAGGACTGCAAGCATCTTGTTGACTCAGCAATTTCTTCTGATCATGGAGTCCTTGGCAAATGGATGTCGTAGACTGGATCAAGAAGCAAAATATCTCTGTCCTGTAACCATCAAGCAGCAGTCAAAAGGGAAGAACACTCTGGCATACCATTTAGTCAACTAAAATATGACAAGAATTTGTCAACTCCAAGACATCTACGACGTGTCCTGTAATTAAGAAGAAGAACAAATAGAGCTCTTAACCAAATGCCAAAGCAGCACCCTACATTTGCCTAAAGCAAAAGGAATAAAAAAAACAAGACAAGTTTAATCCTCACATTGTGGATACAAAACTGAGTCCTGATAGAGTAGGATCTAAGATTAAGGGACATGGGTAACTATTTTTTCTCCCTCAGTATGGCCAAATCAATCAAGCTCCTCAGAGGGCATCTATAACAATGATGTAGATGCATGTGTTTGGCCTGGTCCTTCGTTGTTCCATTACCCGAAGCAAATCAACAGTTTTTTTAGTATGACCCCTTTTGCTAAGCCCATTCATGACAATAGAAAGCATGAACTCGTCCGGCTCACAAATATCCTCTCACCAATAGTTTGAATAAGTTAACTGCATCTACGATCTTATTTTGAGCAACGAGACCCCTTACAGGGGGCACTATTAAATGGAGTGCCACTCTTCAAGTAAATGACTAACAGAGAAAACCCGTAATCGACATTGATGCATTATGCAATGATCTGTCACCACTCACCAGCACAAGTGTAGAAAGATTAAACAGACCAGGCATGTTGCTGGAAAGCTAAATCTGCTCAAATATAGCAGGTAAAGATTGTCTTAAATGGAGCAGCTAATGAGTTTCACCGCATTAGAGAGAAACACACACACACACAAGTAGAGAGAGAGAGGAGAGTGAGAGGAGAGAGTGCACGCATGTGTGTGTGTGTTAAATTAGACTAGATCAACAGGAGGAAGAGGATGAATGTCCATGCATAAAGTCAAGCTGTGCTCACCAAATCCTGAAGAAAGCAGCAAACTTAACAGATTAAAAGCAACAACTAAGGGGCACAAACAAAAGAAATACCCAGTTAAGTTCATATGAATACCACTTAACTTCCATAATAACACTTTTATGTTTCAGAAGATAAAAATTAAACATGCTTTAAATAGAGTGGTAACAATCATCCTTGTTATGGTTACACCTATGTTTAAGAGGAAATTAAACTATGTAACATATTCTACTGTCATACATAATTAGCTACACTTCTCATTTGGGGATTCGATGCTCTTATAGGAAGGTAATGAGAGAAGAAGCAAGATAATTAGTCCTCAACCACTCCGGCGAAAGATACTTCACTGAAAGAAAACCCCTCGTGATCAAATCAAAGTGTCTTTGAGCCACGAATTAGATCAAACCCCAATGCAGTAACACCTTTTAAAAGAGAAAGTGATGACTCTAATTCAGTAGGCATGAGAAAATTCTTGCAATTTCTGGGAATCAAAATCCTTAACAAGAGTAGGCTCATCAAATTGAATCGAACTAGCACCAGCTTCCTTAAGTTCAGCAACGACTTCATTGAAAGAGTTGCAAGATACAAGACAGTTCTGTTGAAATCAATACAGAAATACAGCAATGAACAATAGAAATTGGTGTGTTCTTACTTGTCTTGTGAACAGGAAGAATCTTGTCGATGAGTGAGAGAAGAGAAAATGACTTTTCAATAACTTTTGCTGCTTTTATAACAAGAGGAAGGAAACTGGGCCTACAAGGGCGCGGACTGTGTCAATGACTAGCTGCAAAACCAAAAGGTTGAACAATATCGGTACACAACCAAATAATTCGAAAAATATTCAGTTAATTGGAGGAACGAACCAAAAGGCTAACATGTGGCTACCAGTGAGCTTAAGAAAGGTAAATGCATACACAAACCCAAGTATAAAACACGGGATTAGTACGGAATTTGCATTGAATGTAAGTTAAACTTCATAAAAAGAAAAAACAGTTGGAGAGGCACACAAAACCAACTCACAAGTAAAAAAATGGCTCAATTAAATCAACCTTCAGATCTAGATGAAAGAAAACTCCACACATGTTCCATATAATAATGGAAGGGAAAACATGAAAACAAAACGATATGATTCAGAATATACACAACGGTATAATAAATAATAAAAGAACTAATTAAAGATAGAATCCTAGAAATTCCCAAAGGAAGTGAAGAACAAAAAGAATTTGACCCTAACTGAATGTATATGATAACAATTAATAAATGAAATCAATCACCCCAGAGAAAAAGATTTAAATAAGAAAGAATTACTGTGAGCTCAACCTAGGAAGTGATTCCCAAGTTCAATTCGAAGAATAAGGTTCCTAAGGTCACAAAAGTCTATGTAATCACAACATGCAAAATTTCTCCTAAAAAAAAGTCTAGCAAGCATTATTAGCCACTCATTACGTAGAGCTAGGAAAAGATAATTCCTATTTTAATCAAGAAAGGAAATAACTTAAAATAATGAAGCTGGAAAGGAAATAATATGGAAGATAATATGGAAGTAGAAACCAACCAAGAAAATAAAACAAGATGTCCCTTCTATGAAAAATGATTTTTTTTTAAAATTTTTTTTAAGCTCAGGCTTCTTTCTGTTTTCAGAGTTGTACCTTACGAGATGTATTTGATCTCGGTCAAAATACCAAACCTAGGAAAGGTAACAACACAAAAGATGTCCTAATTTCACAAGAAAAGAAGAAACAATATTGAGATACTTTATTCTTCCGTAATGAGCTCCGTGGGAGTCCGGGTGCCCAGGATCATATCACAAGCTCTATTACAGAGACTTAGGATCTGAAGATTACACAACATTGAACATAAGATTGATTACTAAAGGGCATGATACAAGGAAATTGTGAGCCACTACCACAACATGACGGTTTCAATCAAGACAATAACAAAGGAGTCAGAAAATCTAGGCAAGACGGCCACATATTCCTGCAATTTTCCACTGATTCTGATGATACAAAGTACTTATCAGATCTCTAAGCAAAGTAGACCCTATACAATATATCCTTGAATTATACATCTCAACCTTTTTGGTTATCTTATCTTAATATGTAAATGATCCTGGATCTTAAAAATGTTATAACTTGCAGTGCCCATAAAGTGACTTCAATGCAATAACATATATCGATGAATGCTAGACTACGAGCCCCTTATACAACATCTTGTACTATTTTAATTAATACACCATTACAATAAGAAACAACATCAAAAATTTTATTACGAGCCATAAACTTTGGATGCAGAGGAGAACTTAACATCTGGGCGTAAAGCCAAATTCAGGAACAATGTAGGGGCTGCATCCAATGCCAACATTATCTCACACTCCCATCACATGGTGAGATGCGTGAGATGCAACAGATCTCAAAGTTCACTTAATTGTTGAACATTTTGTCATCACTTACTTGTTTGTCTCAAACCAATTTGTCATTTCCATAGGAGGTACAGAGGCGTTTCAGGTCTTTTTGTTGAATGAACCAACAATTCAGTCATTGTAGACATGTATGGTAATTCAAGCTCACTTTATGCCGGCCAACTATGCGCGGAGGAGCTCTGCAGCTGTTACCATGTGGTTGAGAGTAGGCTTGACTTCAGAACGTACTTGCAAGTCTTGAGGCCGCAGTCAGGGTTGACCCAGAGGACATTGGCATCAAGGACAGCAAGCATCTTGCTAATTCTGTCAGCAATTTCTTTGTAGATGGAATCTTCGATAAATGGATGTCCCAGCGCCAATGCCAACATTATCTCACACTCCCTCGCAGAACACTGACAGAAGATTCTCATCTAGCCTGAAGTTCTCCATGGTGATCACATCACCTCTAGGGTTCCATTTATGGTTGATGTTACTTAGGACACTATCAGAAATATTATTTCTCAACTATTTCTAGGTTACAGGTTGTTGATAGAAAATGATAAGACCTGAATACCTAAATACCACTGAAAATGATTTTCCTGGACTTGTAACGTTTACAGATGAGAGAACTCATCACATATTAAGAGTTCAGGAAAATATAGTTTCCAAGATAAAGTAGAGTGGCAAAACAATCAAACTGTTATAACTGACGTACCTCCTTAATCAGCTTGCCTGGAAAGCATAAGCAATGTTCCATTTTCCATTTTTTGAACCTCCGCAATTCAATTGGATGTGATTTCTTACGCAAAGGTAAAGTGCACTTACATCATGGTGACAGTACAGTGTAATAAACCAAGTGACATAAATATTCATTTCGTATGAAACGGTGGTATCATGTTAAGCAAAGCCGGATCCTTCGCTATAAGGTCCGTCAGTAACTCTACTGTATTTGCATCAAATGAGAAATCCCTTCTGCTCATTTCCATCAAAAAAGTTGACATTTCACTAAGTCTGCTACACTTGAGGAACCCTCGCACGATAACATTGTAAGTGGAATTGTTTGGCGAACAACCATTGTTCTCCATTTCTTTTAGCATTTCTTTAGCTTCATCGAACACCCCTTCTAGACAAAATCCATTTATCATTGTATTGTATGTCATCACATCGGGAAACAATCCAATTGAAGAAAGCTTCTCAAAAATAGCATGAGCTTTGTCAATTTTACCATTTTTGCACAGTCCATCAATAACAACACTGTAAAGTTCAATATCCATGACTTCTCTCTCTTGTTCCAACTTATGAAACAACAACATAGCTTCTTTGACAAGTCCATTTTGAAAATAACCATGAAGCAAAATGCGATGAGTGCATATATCAGGTTTGTGACCCGCAGATAACATCTCAGCAAATAATATTTGTGCAGAGCCAGTTCTTCCAACTTCAAATAGACCATGCAAGATAGTGTTGTAGGTAACAATGTCAGGTTTCAATCCATTTCGAGAAATTCTAAGAAACAAGTGCATGGCCTCATCCAATTTCTTTTTCTTACAATAACCATTGATTAATGTGGTAAAGCAAATAATGTTAGGCTCAATTCCCTTGTCTGCCATGGAGTTGAAAATTTTCCTTGCTCTATCCAGTTGACCTCGAAGGCAATATCCATCAATTATCGCAGTGTAGGTGACCACGTCAGGCTCTACACCTTTTTCGGTCATGCGTCTCATTACTTGCTCGGCATCTTCAATTTTTCCTTCTTTGCATAGTCCATCTATCACGATGCTGAAGGTGCACACATCTGGATAAATATTAAGATTTACCATTTCCAAAAATAAAGTTGTAACCTTTTCCCAGTGACCAAACTTACACAAACCATCAATCAAAGAATTATATGTAACAATGTCTGGAGGAATGCCTTTCTGTTTCATCTCGGAAAATAAGCTCATCGCAGCATCTAGCATTCTATCTTTGCACAGGGTATCTACAACAATGGTGTAGATGCATGTGTTTGGCTTAGTGCTTCCTTCCTCCATTACCCGAAGCAAATCAAAAGTTTTTGAAGTATGTCCCCTTTTGCTCAGCCCATTCATGACTATCGAATATTGATTTTGTGGATTGAAGCAATCTGATTGAGCTAAGAAATGGTGATGAGCTAAGAAGGCTTAGAGAGTAAGCTAAGAGAGAGAAAGAAAATATCTGAACTTTTCCAAAAATGAAAGTTAGTTACAAAGTGGCCTAACTACCTCTATTTATATCTATTAATTAAACTAACTACTCACCCCTTTAACTATTGATAATTACACTCTAACACCCTATTTACATACCACACTACTATCTCCAATACTCCCCCTCAGGCTGGAAGTTATGTAAACATTGAGAACTCCCAGCTTGTACATCAAACTCTCATGCTGCATTCTGTTCAAGGCCTTGGTCATTATGTCTGCTTGTTGGTCCTTTGTTCCAAGATGATGTGTTTTGATAAGTCCTCTCTGAATTTTTTCCCTAATAAAATGACAATCTATTTCTATGTGTTTGGTCCTCTCATGGTATACAGGATTTGCAGCAATCTGCAAGGCTGCTTTACTGTCACAGAATAGGTCCACTGGCAGCTCCAACTTTTCTCCCAGTTCTTGATACAGCCCTGCAACCCATATTATTTCAGCTATAGTGCTTGCCATACTCCTATATTCTGCTTCTGCAGAACTTCTTGAAACTGTTGTTTGCTTCTTTGACTTCCATGAAATCAAGGACTCTCCATGCTTAACTATAAACCCAGTCACAGATCTTCTTGTATTTTGGCATGATGTCCAGTCTGCATCACAGAACACCTCCAATTTGTTTATCTTGTGACTGCTTAGAAGAATTCCCAGTCCTGGTTCTCTCTTTACATATCTCACCACCTTCAAAGCTGCTTCTAGGTGTGACTTCTTTGGTTGTTGCATGAACTGGCTCAGAGTCTGTACTGCAAAACATATATCTGGTCTTGTGATTGTCAAATACAATAGTCTACCAATTAATCTTTGATTGCTCCCCCTGTCTTCCAGTTCTGGATCATCTTTCAACCCAGTCAGTTTGTCCAGCTCAACTGTTGTCAACTTCACATTAGTATCAAGTGGTGTCCAGGATGGTTTGGCACCACATAGACCCAACTCTTCTATCAATTCAAGGGCATTTTTCTCTGACTCATGAGTATTCCCTTTTCTGATCTGCTGAACTCAATTCCAAGGAAGTATTTCAAGTCACCCAGGTCCTTCATCTTGAAGGATGCATGTAACTGCCTTTTAGTTTCTTCAATCAAGTCCAGGTTGTTTCCTGTGACTAACATATCATCCACATAAACCAAAATGACTACAATGTTGTTGTTATGTTGTTTAATGAATAGTGAATGATCTAACTTGCTTTGGGTGAATTGCATCCTGATCAAAGCCTGATTTAGCTTAGCATTCCACTGTCGACTAGCTTCTTTTAACCCATATAGGGATTTGACTAGTCTGCAAACTAGAGGAGTCTCCCCCTGGCTAGCAAATCCCTCAGGGAGTGTCATGTACACTTCATCAAAAAGATCATCCTGCAAGAAAGCATTGGAAACATCCATTTGGTGGATGTGCCAACCTGAACCAGCTGCAATAGAGAGCACAGACCTAACAGTCACAATTTTGACTACAGGGGAAAAGGTCTCATGGTAATCCAGTCCCTCTTCCTGAGTGTAACCCTTAGCAACTAGTCTAGCCTTATACCTTTCAATCTCTCCATTGGCCTTGAGCTTGACTTTGTACACCCACTTGCACCCAATAGGTGCCTTACCAGCAGGTAAGGGAACCAGCTCCCAGGTTTTGTTGTCTTCTAATGCCTGAATTTCTTCTTGCATAGCAGTAACCCAATTTGCATCTTGAGAGGCCTCCTGAAAGGACTTAGGCTCCACAAAGTTGGATAAAGCCATCACATAAGTCTTATAAGAGGGACTTAAAGAATCATATGTCATGGATGCAGATAATGGATACAGGCAGTCACCAGAAACTGAGCCACAGATGAAATCATTCATCCAGGTAGGCTGTTTCTTAGGTCTGGAAGATTGTCTTGCATGGGGCAATGTAGCTGCTTGCTGGGAAAACAGGTGCAGGAGTATGATAAAGGTCTGGATCAAAGCCCTGTGGCTCAAAATCATCATCCTCAAACAGGAAGTTATGTTCATAACCAGGAAGGTCCGTATTGTCAGCAGGGGACTCTTGAGATATGAGTGGGAGATAGTCTACTGACTGAGGGTCAAAATCAGTAAATGCAGGATCTGGATTGTCAATGAAGATAGGCAGTTCATGTTGAGGTGCCCTGAATGGGAAAACAGTCTCCCTGAATTGAACATCTCTGGAAATGAAGAAAGTATGATCCTGCAGACTATATAAGATGTATGCCTTGGAGGTAGCAGAGTATCCCATATGCACTGCTGCAATTGCTCTTGTGGCAAACTTGTCCCCTGTGGGTAGTTGCTTGGCATAGCACAAGCATCCCAAAGTTCTCATGTGATCCATATTGGGTTGTCTGTTATGGAAAACCTTAAAAGGAGTCTTCCCTTTCAAAGCAATGGAAGGCAATCTGTTGATGAGGTATACTGCACTCAATATGCAGTGGCCCCAAAATTTCAAGGGTATGGACCCTTGGAATCTGATTGCTCTTGCTGTCTCCAAAATGTACCTGTGCTTTCTTTCGACCACCCCATTTTGCTGGGGTGTGTATGGACATGTTCTTTGGTGAACTATGCCAAGAGACTCAAATAATCTCTTGCACTCTATACTAATGAATTCACCTCCATTATCAGTCCTGATTACTTTCACCCTTTTCTCAAACTGTGTCTTAACTAGCTGGAAGAAGGTTTTTAACACCTCAAATGTGTCACTTTTCAGTTTAAGCAAGAAAACCCAAGTCATACGAGAATAGTCATCAACAATTGTAAGAAAAAATTTGTTGCCATCAAAAGTAGCCATTTTAAATGGTCCCCATACATCAACATGCTCTAAGTCAAACATAGCAGCTGCTCGATTATTACTAGAGGGAAAAGGCAATCTTGTTTGCCTAGAGAGTGGACATACTTTGCAATTTTCTAACAGTTTCTTACATTCATCATCTTTTAGTCTAAGCAATTGTTTCATAGCTCCTGAAGATGCATGTCCAAGCCTTAAGTGCCACAGCTGAATATCTACCTTGTCCTTAGCTGCAACCATTCCCTTTATTGTCTCATGTCCTCCACTCTCAGCTGGAGAATGAGGAGTCATCAAGTATAATCCATTCTTTTGTCTACCAATCTCCCTGACCTGTCCACTTGAGAGGTCCTGAAATATACAAAAGTCAGAGAAGAAAGTGACTGACACACCTAATTCTTTTGTCATCTGTGACACTGATAGCAGGTTATATCTGAATTGGTACATATAACATATTCTTTACTATTCCTCTATCTGCAATTTCACATGACCCTACATGTGAGACACTAGTTGAGTGCCAATTGGGTAAGTATACCTTCTTACTCCTTGAATCTGACATTTCTTTCACATCATGCAACAATTCTAATTCTGATATCATGTGATTAGTTGCCCCAGTATCTATGATCCAATCCTTAATCCTATTATCAGCCACAAAGGAATGTGTTATACCTGCCATGTTTGCAACAGGTTCTGGGTGCTTCTCTCTGCTCAGCAGCCTCAGTACTTGCTCATACTGTTCCTGTGTGAGATATGGCCTTCTGTCTGCTTCATCAGCAGTATTATTGTTTCTTTCTGCCTGTTCCTTTCCTTCTTCAAGTTGCACATTGTATGCTGTGTTGTTTCCAGACTTCTTGGTGTACTTGTGTTCATTGTATTGCCCCTTTGATCTATTGTCATTCACATAGTTCTGTCTATTGTCATACCTGTTGTTGTATTGTCCTTGCTTGTTGTCATACTTGTCATTAGAAGGATAACCATGCAGCTTAAAGCATCATTCTCTTGTGTGTCCTCTGATTTTGCAGTGATCACAATACAAATTGTAGTTTCTTTTCTGTCTCTGATTGGAGCCACCCCTAGCTGTCATCAATGCTGTTGCATCACTATTCTCATTTATCCCATAGTTATTGGTAATAGCCTTCTGGCTTTCCCTTTCAATCATCATAGAGTAGGCCTTATTCACTGTGGGCAAGGGAATCATCATGAGGATTTTGCTTCTAGCTTGCTCATAGGATTCATTGAGTCCCATCAGAAATTGAGCATTTGCAAGTGCTCAATAAATCCTTTTGATTTGTCACAGTCACAACCAGGTGGTGGCACAAGGCATTCAAACTCATCCCATAACAGTCTCAGCTTAGAATAATATGCAGAAACTGAGCTAGTTCCCTGATTCATAGTAGCAATATCCTTATGCAACTGGTAAACCTTAGATCCATTTACTTTATCAAATCGTTCCTTTAAATCCAACCACACAATACTTGCATTACTTGCATACACTATCCCACTTAATAATTCCTTAGAAACAGAGTTCATTATCCACGAAAGAACTATAGCATTGCAACGTTCCCATTGTGTTTCAAGTTCTATTCCAAAATTCTCACGCTTACATGTTCCATCTATAAACCCTAGCTTATTTTTCCTCAAAATTGCAATTCTCATTGCCCTACTCCAAACTGAGTAGTTTTCTAATCCAGTCAATTGAATCGAGATAAGCGATGTACCTGAGGTGTCTGATGCTTGGAGAAACATTAGATGATTGTGATCCACACTTCCACCAATTCCACTGGATGTCCCCGCCGCTACATTTCCAGTCATCGGAGCTCCTGCCGTGGTGATTACTGGTGGTGTAATGTTCGCCATATCTAAGAGCTTCACTGAGATTTTCTACTGAATTATCTAGAAGGTTCTAGATGAATCTAAAGCCGTAATGGCTCTGATACCATATTGATTTTGTGGATTGAAGCAATCTGATTGAGCTAAGAAATGGTGATGAGCTAAGAAGGCTTAGAGAGTAAGCTAAGAGAGAGAAAGAAAATATATGAACTTTTCCAAAAATAAAAGTTAGTTACAAAGTGGCCTAACTACCTCTATTTATAGGGCTGTACAAACCAAACCGGAAAACCGAACCAAACCGAAAAACCAAACCGAACCGAAAAAAAACCCGACTAGTGGTTTGGTTTGACTTGGTTTGGTGTTGGCGAAAAAAAACCCGACATTTTAGGTTTGGTTTGGTATAACCCCCAAAAAAACCGAACCGATACCAAACCGAACCGTATTACAAATACGTTATTTTTAAATTTTGTATGTATAAAATTTATTCATTGAAAACTATTTTCTACTTTTGTTGCTGCAAATCATGTAAAACACTCTGCAATTAATCATTTTTAGGGCTTCACTCTTTGAATTTCCTGAAGTAACACCAATGTTTGCCAAAGACTTACTACTTTTAATTATCTAGTTCTACTTCTGCTGCATTAAATTGTGTAAACCACTAACTAATAATCACCTTTTTAGTGCTGCTCTATTTGAGTTTATCTAAAAGTGGTAAGCGTTTAGTTCAGAGTTCATAAAGATGTTTATGACCATTGTATTATAGGTGCAATACTTATATAAACAATGCTAAGTACTTTTGGCATTTCAATTGGATTTTGTTTTTTTTTTATTATTGTCTTTTTTATTGGTAAGTACTTTTTTCTTTTCAAAATTGTGCATGCTCTACTGAGTTTATGTTACCATGTTAGTGGTAGTATTGTGTGTTATGGTTAGCACTCAGTCCTAATATATATATGCAAAATGTTCATGTAGCGAGTAGATATTATGAATGTTTCAAAGGGAAGAGCATTAGTAGACAGTGAATTTTGAGGTACTTGAAGGGTATATCTTGGATGTTGGTCTGGCACTTGACAAAGACATGATTGAGTGTTTTCATCACAATTCTAATTGATATCTAATAAGATAATTTATTTACTCTTTCTGGAAATGCTATCAATTGGAATGGAGCATTGCAAGCCACAATTGATCTTTCTACCAAAGAGTCTGAGTATCTGGTTTCTACTTTCTACAAACGCAGTAAAAGTGATTATATTGTTACAGAGTGTGAATGAACTATGGTTGACATATGAACAAGTTAGAAGGAATGTTATGAGATTACCAAAAGCATCATTCATCTCACAGAGGAATAAAAGTAATAGAGCACTAAGCACTTGGAGATTACTTCCATTTTAATTTCATAGTATAACTACTCTGTCATAGCTAAATACGACTATACGTGCAAAGATCACGTGACAACGTTCTAAGCTAGAAAATACATCATCAACCTGTTTTTACTTTAGAATGCATCGTGTAATTGTTGTTACCAAAATAAAAACCGAATAAACCGATTAACCCGAATAAACCGAATAAAACCGATATTGAAAAAACCGACTTTGGTTGGTTTGGTTTGGTTTAAAGATTCAAAAACCCGAAATTTTTGGTTTGGTTTGATAAATGAAAAAACCGAACCAACCCGCCCTATGTTCACCCCTATCTATTTATATCTATTAATTAAACTAACTACTCACCCCTTTAACTATTGATAATTACACTCTTAACACCCTATTTACAGACCACACTACTATCTCCAATATCGAATACATGAACTCGTCAGGCTCACAAACATTGTCTCTGACCAACATTTTGAACAAGTTAACAGCATCTACGATCTTATTTTGAGCAAAGAGTCCCCTTAGCAAGGTGTTAAAAGTAACAGTATCAAATGGAATGCCGGTCTTGAAGTAAATGGGTAACACAGAAAACGCACAATCAAGACGACGCAGTAGGCAGTAATTGTTAATGAGGATATTCAAGACGAAAACATTAATGGGGATACCCATTTGAAGCATTTGTCTAAAAAGGTTAACAACAGCAGAGTAATGCTTCATATTAACCATAGTTTTAAGTAATTTGGCGAAGCATGGAACAGGAGGGAGAGGCTTAGCTCTGGCCATTTGACGGAAAAGAGTGAGAGAATCAGCTAAACATTTTATATTATCAAGAGGAATATTACCAATTGCCGAATAATCTCTGATTGTAATTGCCGAACCAGAAGAGAAAATACGAAAGGGAATAACATAGCGACGTACTGAAAGGCTTAACAACTTCTGTGCCCTAATTTTGAGCTAAACTTAAAAGGATTTTGAAATAAGAAAGAGGGAATCCACCCAGTCAAAAGATTAATGAGTAAAGGGTCCCAAGGAATACTTTTAAATTTTGCAGTTTAAAAGTAAATATGTATATAATATAGATCTGTGGTTTGAAATAAGAAAGAGTTACTAGTTTCATTCCACTTAAAAAAATAAACTATAGTAAATAAAATATAATTTAGTTAGCACAATTTTTAACTCACATAAACCTGAAGTACTAAATTTACGTTTGATCTATGAAATAAAAAATAAAGAAAAAAGCAAATTACTGAAAATGATGAAAGATGATGATCATATTACCTAACTAAATAAAAGATGAAATCCCAAAAATATTTGGACTTTTTACAAAAATATACCACCTTAACTACAAATATTACCAAAAAAAACCAATATTATAAACTTTACAAAATGTACCAACAATTTTTTACATACTATATAAAAATACAAATAAAACAAACAAATTAGGGGTTCTTTCTCGTTCTTCTTGCTTCTCCCGCCCACTGCCGCCACCCCAGTCCTCGCTGCCACCCAGTCGTCGCCGCCGCCGGCCACCCACTGATTTTTTTTTTTTTTTTGCATCTAAAAAATAAAATACACATAAATACACATTTAAACATTGATTTTTCTTTGAAATTAAAGTTGCAAAATACATATAAATACACAAAAAAAATTTGTTATACATACACTGAACGCACACATACATAGAAGGATTTACAAATCTACAAATTAAACATACAAATTTATGTGTGTCACACTTATTACTTGACATACACACAAAAAAACATACAAAAATATACAATATATATGCTGACGTACATATTCTTACAATGATATATGCATACATATACTTGTTCACTTCATGTACATACACAAAAATACATATTCATACACCCGTATAAAACTAGACATACAGTTTGTTTCACCTTCCAACAACCACCAAATAAATACACATACACAGGAATACAAATATATACATGTATATACACATACAAAACAAAACCAAAAAAAGAAAAAAAAAAAAAAGTAGATTGGAGCTCCGGCACTGTCGTTGGAGCAGTCACGCAACAACAACAACATCATCATAGTAGATCGGAGAAGCAACCATGCCAGATCGGAGCAGCAGCTGCACCAGATCGGGAAACCATCAGGAGCAGCGAAGAAGAGGAGCAAAAATGACCGTGGTTTGGAGGTGATCGGCGGTGGGGTGGCGGTGCTCCAACACCGATGAATGGGTGGAGGAAGGGGAGAGAAAGAGAGAGAAAAAGGTGTTAGGGAGAAGGGAAAATATGAAAATGGTAGGTTTTGTAGTCGTAATATTTTATAATTTTTTAATAATGTTTGTATATTTTGTAATTTTGATGCTTAGTGCCTCAATTAGCGTAAAAATTTCAAAATGCTAGTGACCAAATATTAAGCTATAAGAGAGATCTTCCTCCCAACATCAACAGGTAAAGTGACCAAACGTCTTAGCTAATTTTTCTTTTTTCTATATGGAGTATTAGAAATGTGAATTAGGGGACGACCAAAGCCATCTTCTAGCGACATGTGGAACTTGGCAACCATTTACGTAATAAAATCAAATGCAAGGTCAATTCTCATACTATAGTCTAATGTTGTCCCATGTGATAATTGTAGAAAGACCTGCGTGGAACTTGGCCTTTCACCCTATTTACTCTCCGAATACACTGATACACAAAATATAGCCGAGGATGAGTCGACTTCCACGTCACTAGCTGAATGGATAGCCAACTAGGATAATTCAAATAGGAGTTAGTTGGCGGGAAAATCGGTTATTACTTGTAATTTGAATATTTTAACTTTAGGGTGATGAAACATGTGATCTTAGATAGCTAGGGGTATAAAAGGGAGATTGTATGCTATTTTCATATATATTCAAGCATGATAACGTAGTCAATATCTCTTCCTAAGCTTTTTCTCTTTGTTCCCTCTCTCGTTTGCTCCTCTTTTCACCCTTCTCTCCTCTTTTTCCCTCTTATTTCTACTCAATTCAGTTCTTGGATACCTTTTTGGTATCAGAGCATCGATCTTTGAAATCAATATCATGTCACTCGAAGAAGTGCGAGAAAAAATAAATCAAATAATTGAAAAGCTACAAGCTGAATACAAGCGATGCCAGCGACAGGTTTCCTATGCAACGAGCTGAGTGCTTACGTAACATAGATTGTCGATGTATTGCTTGTTGTGATACTTGCTCGCTAGAAGGATATCCTAGCTGCACAAATAACAATTTTGCTCCAAGTATTAAATGCTTCAACAGTGGCGAAATTGAATAGTTATTGAATCTGAGAAAAACGTGGAGGAACTATTTCTGGATGTGATTTTCAATGAAAATGAGGGTACAAACAACACCAGCAAGGTGTTTGATAAAATGACACAGAGCAAGGTAGAAGCAGGTTCTTTTGGAAATGGCTATACAACAGGGAACTCTAAATGTGATAGCTTGGAATACATGTATCTCGATAAGCTTTTCATGGAAGCTGATTATTCTAAAACTGATTTTTGTGCACAAATAATCAAATTGCACCTTTAAAATAAATTATGGCCAATTATGGAAAAAGGAGGGACAAAATTGGGTGTCAACACGGTCCGCCTGGGCCAAGCTTCAGCTTTTCCGAAAATATGTTTTTGATGTTTTTCACCCGAATTATCAACGTTTTCAACCCGATTCTCAAATCCCTTGGTACCCAAAGTTGTGTTTAGTATTTCCCAACAATCTCCGATGAATTTCAAGTCCAAACAATCAAAATAAGATCATAATCGAGATTCAAAGCGGTTTATACAAGGATTTCAAGTTGGGTTTCAATTTCTTGAGCTTTTGATTCACAACTCCAAATCATGTAAAATTGGTACCAAATCAACGGAAAAATGATATAGAACAATCCCTGATATCAATTTCACACCGAAACAATCAATCAATCTAAGAATCAAGTCATGAACTCAAGAATAAGGGTTTTTTCAAGGGTTTAAAAAAATTGGGATTCAAATCTTCAAAAATCCGTAATACCACTTCAAACCACGTGTTTTAGGTATCAAAACGACGGGTTTTCAACAAGGATCAATCTCCAATAACACCCATCAAGATTCAATCACAATAACAAGATATGCCAAATTTTTGGATTTTCAACTTTTTCAATTTTTTTATTTTTTTCTTCTTTCCAATAACTTCAAACACAAGAAACTAAAGAGAAAGAAAACTAGGCACGATGAACAAGGATCAAGGGTTGTAGAAACAAATCCCGAGCCTTGCTCTGATACTAAACTGATGTAGGATAAACGAGCGGAAGCAATAAAGTAGCGGAAACAAAAAGGTAAACACGAGAACCAAGAAATAAGGGACGGGGAAGAACAAAAATAGAAGAAAGAATGAATCAAACTAACCAAAGCAGATTGATTCAAAGGGAGAAAGAGACTTGAACCATTCACGGGGTCATACTAGGATGATCCACCATAGATTCCAAGTAAGAGATACATAAAGCCAAGCTTCAACAAGAAGGGTCTAACCTCTTCTAAATTCTATTCTTCAATCTCAAAATCTAGCTAATAAAATAAAATGACTACGTGTGGTATTTATAGATGTTCCACACTCCTAGTGAAATGACATAAAAGCCCTACAAGTTTATTACACATAATAGGCCACGTAGGGCTAAAATAATAAATAACTCGACTAAAATCTCGGAATGCTAGTCAAGTAGGCAGAGCGCCTGAAAGGGAGGCGGAGCGCCTGGACTTGTCCCATTTTTGGGCAGTGAAGTTGGCTGGGCGGAGCGCCCACCAGGGAGGCGGAGCGCCTGGGCTGCTCCTTGCCTGGGCGGGGCGCCTGGACCTGGAGTCAACGCCTTGATCTTCAAAATGCTCCCGAACACTTCTCTGATGCTCTTGACCTCTCGTCCTTTGCATCCTCCAGTCCCGGCTCTTGATGGTAAGTGCCTTAGGCTCGATTTGCCTTGCATCAATCAACCACTCCTTAAGGTTGATAATTTCAAGGTGCATTTAGATATCACACCATGCCACCTTGTTGATATGCATTCTGATCTTCTTAGCTTCAGAGGGAGTCAGCTTGAAGGTCACGAGAAACCTTTAACAGTCCCTTTTCTTTGGATGCAAAACCAAGCTTCTGGTTTGTATACTCAGCAATATTTACAATTTTTGCTCCAGAGCAATTACAACTTCAATGAATAGGGGATATCACTCTTTGCTCAGCAATTCGGGGAGCTCGATTCTGAAAGCACAAGAAATTCCAATATGGATTAAGGATTTCTTTTTATGTTGGTGGAATCGCATTAAGAATTCTTCCTACATAAGCGATTGGACACCACACTTGCATCTCAGGGTTTTTCACATCCATTTCCATTTGATCCTGGTGGTCATTTAGCCTTACCACCCTTGAGGACAAGGGTGCTCTTCAACCGGGGGGTATTGATACACAAAATATGGCCGGAGGATGAGTCGACTTCCACGTCACTAGCTGAATGGATGGCCAACTAGGATACTTCAAATAGGAGTTAGTTTGCGGAAAAATCGGTTATTATTTGTAATTTGAATATTTTAGCTTTCGGGTGATGAAACATGTGATTTTAGATAGCTAGGAGTATAAAGAGGGATTGTATGCTATTTTCATATATTCAAGCATGATAATATAGTCAATATCTCTTCCTAAGTTTCTTCTCTCTGTTCCCTCTCTCGTCTGCTCCTCTTTTCTCCCTTCTCTCCTCATTTTCTCCCTCATTTCTACTCAATTCAGTTCTTCAGATACCTTTTTGGTATCATACACATATTGCAAATATTACCTTCATTATGGCTTATTGTTAACTTGTCCTTCAACCTTGAAAAGAAACCACGTGTCCCACTAGACTTTCAGTGTAAACACACTTGTTAGTTGATAGTTTGACTTTCCTTTTCAGAGTTTTCCTCCTCTCAAACATTTTCAGGTTTTATACAAATTTCTTTTTGGGGTTATCACTAGATATTTTTTCAAAGTTTATCCATCTTCAATTTCGTACCGAAGGTTCTCCATTTTTTTTTTTTTTTTGTCACTGATCTAAGCACTCAGTTTTGATATGTTTTTTCTGCAATTAATCTTTTCTTATACACTTGTTTGTTGGTAATTTTTTGCTGGATCTTTACATGCGTGTTCCTTTTTTATATGATCTACCATGCATTTTAGAAATATATACTCCAATGCATGATTTTAGATAACTTTTGGGTGTCTTTTGATAATTCTATCCTTTTGCTGCAAATTAATTCTATATAATCTGAAGTATCAATACCCGGTATTTAGTTCGCAAAGTTAGTCAATCGAAGATTTCTTTACATTTGGTATGATCAGATGCCTCTTTCCCCTGCTTTTTCTTTAAATTTTTCTAACTGCCATGTAATATCATATCATTCACTTTCGTCTATAGATATGCAATTCCAGAGAGGAGGTGAGTGATAAGGGAAGAATAATTATTGAAGTGGTTTATTCACCTAGCGTTTGATAATATGCCGACTTATTTTATTTGGAACAGGGAACTACAGTTCTTCCAGTTCATCAAAGGGCTTAATTATAGCTATTAGGAGTAATGAACTATATCTCTTCCAACTCTCTACTGGCTGCAGTTTAGACTATTTAGTTTTTCCATTTTATCAAAGTTTTATGAACTAGAGATGCTAAAACCCCATGCAAAAGGCTTAATGGTAGCTTACTTCGATGACATGGTAATTTTCTAGTTATAATACTACAGGTCTTGTAGTTTATGATTGTATTTTTTTTTTTGAGAATTTGTAGTTTATGATTGTATTGGTGCAGGTATTGTTTTATGCAGCTTTATAAAACCAAATCAAAGTAGTGGAAAATAGATTTTTTTTTCATGTCACGCCAATCAAATCGGTCACACAACTGCTTTTGTGACTGAAGTGCGATGACATATTCCTAAGTTAATACATATCACCAGACAAGTAAGATGTAATTACTTTGTTTGAATAAATATGACGTTCAGGCCACTAGGTTACTCGTAGATGATGTCTTCAATTTGTTTGAAAGATAATTAATTAATAGTCTGGCTAACTTAAGAGGGAAAGATAATAAGAGAAGGATCGAGAAGTTCACCTGGCAACATCCCATTTTATTTCTGATTATATATTCAATCATAGTAAGTTATATCTTCTTTTGGCAACTTAAATATATAACTATCTACATAAAAAATTTAACTCCTTTTGCTAAGATAGGAACAAATATTAAAATAGTACACTTTCTTATGGATGATGTATTGGTAACTTGAGAGAAAAGAGGGGAAAAGACCTCCCAAGCCTTTAAATAAGAATAAGGGACAAGACCAAGTCAACCTTTAATTAATTTAAGTGAGGACTGAAGTGTAGTCATTAAAAATTTGTGGGAAAATTGAATATTTTCGGATTTACAAAAACATCCCAATTTTCAAATTTTCAATCTCCCTCATTCCCACCTACTTTTACACTTCTCTCATATTTTAAATTATTTCAAACTTAATTCTCCCACTTCTCTTCTTTCTCTCTCTTTTTTTCTTCTTCCTTCTTCTTCTTTCTTCTAAATTTCTTTTTAAATTTTATTTCATCACCATCCACGTTATTTTTCTTTCTTGTTCTTCGTATCAATTTTATTTTTTCTTTGTTCTTCTCCATTTTCTTCCTCTTCATCCCCGTTTCATTCTTTTTTAAGTTTTTTTTTTAAAAAAAAATTCTAGTCGTTTTACACATTTTTTCGGATGTGTAAACATATTTTTTGTTTGTTTATACAATTTTGGAGATGTTTTCACGACTGGAAAAGATGTGTACACATCTCGTCTGATGTGTACACATATTATTAATATGTGTACACATACTCGTACACATATAATAATATGTGTACACATCAGACGAGACGTGTACACATATTATTAATATGTGTACACATATAATAATATGTGTACACATCAGACGAGATGTATACACATCTTAATTATATGTGTACACATCTCGACTGATGTGTACACATCCTTTTATTGGAGTAGTGGAGGGTGGTGGGTGGTGGTGGAGGCTGGTGGAGGGTAATAGAAGGTGGTGGTGGGTGGTGGAGGGTGGTAGGAGGTGGTAGAAGGTGGCGGTGAGTGGTGGTGGAATAGTGGATGGGCGGGGGAGGGGGTGATGGAGGTGGGGGCCGGATAGGGATGAGTGATGAGAGGTGGGGGTTTTGTATAAATAAAAAAATTTGAGGGACTTTTAAAATGTTAGTAATTAGTACTAATCTTAAAAGTGTCCCTTTTACCTATTTTTTGAGACTTGAGTCCTATAAAACTATTTAAAGACTTAGGAGTCTCTCCCACCCAAAAATCCCTGGTAACTTTAGAGTAACTATTAAATAGAAAGATTTGAAAGAAAAGAAAGTAACCATATTGATAGAAAAGGATGAAAGGAAAAGAAGGTAATCATCAACACTTACAACTGTCGTTTTGACTACAAAGTAAACTCATTTGAATATTCTATGAGCTGATAAGAGTTCTGAGATCTTTCTTAATTTACAAATCTTAAATTATATCTCATGTCTTGTAGTGAAATTCCAAGAAATAGCATTATGATTATCATATTCAAAAAAGAGGAAAGCAAAAAAGGATAGGGAAAATAATTTTTTTCTGCAAGTAGGAGAAACAGGTAAAAAAGAAGAACTTTAACTTCATGTTATGGTAGATATTGTACTCTTATTAAAAAAAACTAAGAATCATTGTGTAATTTTTTGGCAAGTTTTTCCTTGAGATATTACTCAATCAGAATATTTTGTGGAAGCATTAAGATTATGGAATGCATACTTTGATAAACAGTTGGAGTTTAAACTGGTTCAGTAAATAATATAAGGACGATACATGACGATATCTTTCCAATTCAGTTTTGCCAAACCTTGTGCCCGCTCTTTTAAGTCCACTTTCTTTTCTGTTTCCATTTATATTGTTTTCTTTAAAAAAAATGATGGGATACCGTACATATAAGAATGAAACATCACCCTATCGATGGATTTGTGATGACTATTTCAAGTTTGGATCTCTATAACTTATTATGATTATATAGGTACAATGTTAAAGTCCTTACTGTGTCGTGATGATTGCCACCAAAGAAAGCTAAGAAGGAAGGATACATTGTGGATGCATTAGATTGAGGCATAAATGATTGTTGATTGATTGATATAGTTTAATATTTTAAAGTCTTTATTGTCTAATGTAGAACTTTAGCATGGATTAATCTTTTGGTACTTTTGTTGTTCATCTTGTGTTAATATTTCATTGTAGTTCTGTATGCTCCATGGAAACCTGGAGAAGATCAGCAGATGAGAGCCTGAATGACATAGAACTTGAGTCAATTACCTAAATAGTCAATCAACTATTGGAAATAAACCAAGAAAGTCATTCTTCTTTGTAATGTTCCTAAATGGTCACTCAGCTTTGGATAATTAACTCAAATGGTCATTCTCACCTGAAAAGTTGCTATCTCCAATGATACATGTTGACGTGGCATTTTTTTTTTAAATATAAAGAAATTTAAATCCCACTGTCCCCACCCATTTAGCATAATTATTTGACCCATACCCGACCCAAATAACTTAATCGGTCAACTATTAAAATAATCAGTGCAACTTTAATCCTAAGATACTATAAATTGTTTCCCTTAGGGAGAACCAAAATTTTACTTTCAATCGATTTCTTCCCCCAATAAAACCATTGCAATTAAACTAAAATTCTCATAAAATACCATAAACTCATAACATAATAAGTACATGAGAAAACTTCAACTTTCCATTCAAGATTCTTGAGTCTTCTAATGATAGAACGCAGAAAAGTATGTTAACAAAATTAATAGTTTTAACAAAATACGACACCTTATATAAAAGTGTCATGCTAACTTTTAGTTTGTTGCTCCTAGAAACTAGAAGAAGGAATTAAAGTATGTTACTCCTAAAACTTACTCCTAAAAACTGTTTGTAGGTTAGTAAACTGTTAGTAAGTTATTCCTAAAAACTAACTCCTAAAAAAGGTTAGTAAGTTAGTAAACTGTTAGTAAATTATAATTGTTAGTAAGTTACTCCTACAAACTAAAAGAAGAAAATAAAGTAATTTATTAAGCTATTAGTCATCAATTGGTAATCCAGAAAATTATTCTCACCAGTTATTAATGCATGCTACTTACACCAAATATTTAATTCATGTCAGCACCATTCATGATGAGTAAAAGATAAGTAATCGTTG
This sequence comes from Petunia axillaris subsp. axillaris, assembly GCA_029990575.1. Taxonomy (NCBI): domain Eukaryota; kingdom Viridiplantae; phylum Streptophyta; class Magnoliopsida; order Solanales; family Solanaceae; genus Petunia; species Petunia axillaris. The sequence goes on from JARKNS010000004.1 coordinate 137,919,884, forward strand.
CTTTAGTCATATCCAGTACCATTCTCATGTATTGTATTATGAACTTATGCTATTTTATGAGAATTTTAATTTAATTGCAATGGTTTTATTGGAGAAGAAATCGATTGAAAATAAAATTTTGGTTCTCCCTAGAGAACCCTAAAAAGAAGAGGAGGAGGGAAACATCGTATAGTATCTTAGGATTAAAGTTGAACTGACTTTTTTAATAGTTGACGTATTAAGTTATTTGGGTCGGGTATGGTCAAATAATTATGTTAAATGGGTGGGGACAGTGAGATTTAAATTTCTTTATATTTTAAATAAAAAAAGTTCCACGTCAGCATGTATCATCGGAGATAGCAACTTTTCAGGTGAGAATGACCATTTGAGTTAATTATCCAAAGCTGAGTGACAATTTAGGAACATTACAAAGAAGAGTGACTTTCTTAGTTTATTTTCAATAGTTGAGTGACCAATTAGGTAATGGACTCCATAGAACTTCAAAAAGGAACCTGGTATTTTTGAACTGGCAAAATACATGTACAAGTGGCAAAAGAAAGTGGAGCACTTGAAAAAACACTTCTCTGTTGGAAAAAGTAAAAAGTACAGAGTTCTAAGTTCAGCTCAAAAAGAAAAGATCATAGGTAGGTATGGTTCATTTACTTAAAAAACTTGAAACACAAGCAAGTAGGTTGATATTCCATGAGATTATCAGGAAGAAAGAATCAACCAATTGAGAAAGGAAGATATGCCGTTACCAGTGAACTACGAGTTTGGAATGGATGCTCAAAACTTTGACAACACTAGGTTGGTAGCAAATGTGAAACGGGATAATGAACTCTTTGACCCTCTTAAAGTGAAAAAGAACATAGCAGAATCCCTCTACTCCAACAAAGAAACTTGAAGTTATTCTTGTTGATGAAAGGTTACCATTGAGATTAATTGGATAATTTAGCTGGCCAATTTGATTCAGATAGGGAAGAAAAGTATTCTTGATTTGTGTTTTTTTGACAAACTTGATTTTGTTATTATCATGTCTATGAATATATCCGACATGCTTAGAAGAACGTGTACTAGGACTACCATTTGATAATGTTGTCCATATTCATAATTCATTTTGTTTAAACAAATAATTTACTAGAATGTAAAATTATGAATACTTTAAATAACTTATGTAATTTCTGATGTTAGATGTAAAAAATACTTGGGCATTGCATCTAGTTAGGAAGATAAAGGAGCCTTTGGTATTTTCTCTCATATGCTCATATCATAAAAAATTGTTGATCCTATTTAATTTATAGGAAGTCAATAATGTTTTTGCAAGTAAAAGCATAGGAGAATTAAGACTTCTAAGTTCTAAGCATTAATTAAGCTTTCACGACTATAGTTAATCATCAATATACTTTGGTAATTATAATTGTATTTTTATATTTATTTTTTATTTGGTGTCATCGCCTATTATCCACTTTCCAATTATTCCAAACCAGCAGTAACTGGCTTCACATTGACGAATGAATTGGTCCTTTATAGCTCGGCAATTAGTTGTCTATCACACAATTATAAATCTATGAGCAATTAATGCAAAACAACAATAATACTTAGATAATTGTCGAGAATTTAATATGAATATGCATAAGATGAACTTTTTTTTTTTTTTTTTGGAGTTGCTAGAGAATTTCGATTCTAAAAACATTACAAACGAGAGTAACTGATATAAAACAACAGAAGACACAATATAATATGAAACCAAATATTAGAATATCAATAAAAAATAATAAAACATTAATTTATAGGTATTGGTCTCAAACGACGACAAAAAAGAAAGGGTCAAAGCTTGACAAATTTGTGTTGCATTCCAACATTTTATTTTCTGACAACTCTGGATAACCGGTGCTTGGAAAAGAATACTATGTGATACATTTTTTCTTTCGGAAAAGGGCCAAATGTGCTCCTCTACTATTGAAATTGTTTATATTTAACCTTCGTCATACTATCGGTACAAATTTACCTCTACCGTTAACAAAGTAATCAAATTTATCCCTACTTCTAACGATTTTCCACTGTGGCGAGGACACAGCCACTAAAATGCCACATGGCTTGAAATGTGGGCGAAGTAGACGCCACGTGGCATGCCACCTCACTACCCCAACCTTATTTTACCCCCTCCGATTTGCCACATCCCCATCCTATCTACCCTATCCAACCTTAATTCAATTACAAAAACCATCACAAACTTCACCACCTACCTCCCAAAGCTATCAAAATTCACACCCCATCTCTAATTTCTTCTAAATATCACCATCATTCTCCACCAAAAATAATTCCAAGGCTAGAATCAAACTGCCTTTTGGGGGGGGGGGGGGGGGGGGTTGGAACCATTTCCGTTAAATAGTCTCGATACCTTCTGCTCAGAACCCTCCCAATTCCCAAAATAGTTAGTCCAAAGTTCTTTATTTCTAGATAAGAATTTCATTTTAGTGTTGGTGTTTTAAGATTAGTAGGAAAAAAAACTTTGAACCTCATTTTTCAAAGAAAAATATTTAGCTACATCAAGATTAGAAAAATATTAAGTGTTTGACCTCTGTTTCTTTTTCTAATTTAAGTATCCAAGTGTAGGGATGCTATCTTCAATGGATCAACGACTCTTCTTCTCTTTGAAATGATGTGCCTTTGCCTATTATATTCTGCATTTTACATTTTTATATGACAAATTACAATTTTCATTTTCCAGAGAAATTAAAACCGTAAATGGGTTATGATGATCAGGTGGTGAAAGTGACGTAGATGCCGATGCCTTTGGTGATGGTAGGATGGTGACTGTGGAAGAAGCAAATTAGCAATGTAAGGGAAGAGAAGTATTAGGGAGGGGTAAAATAAGGTTGGCGTTGACACCCAATTTTGTCCCGAATTTTTTTCAAATTTAATAAATTATGGCAATATTTTTATCATTTAAGTTTAATTTGAAAATTAAATAAATAATGATAATAAAAGAGGATCAATTGAAATGTCAAAGAATGTGGTAAATTTGCGAAATCCCTCCAATTTCAACCCACCCGTGCAACCCATTTACTTTGTTTTAAAATTTTAATTAATTGTAAATTGAGGCCAAATCCGCTCACCTCCCAAAGCATTAGCCTATTTATGCAAATCCTCTACCCATATATATATATATATATATATATCACCCTAGCCTCTCACACCCCCACTCATTTTTTACCCCCACCCACACATTACACACATTATTCATTATTACACAAAAAGGAGCCCCTTCACCATTACTATCTTCTTCCACACAAAACCCTCCCTCTTTTACACCTTAAAAACCAAAAAAATCAGATCCAAGATATACACACCAATACCCACACACGCCCCACCTTCTTCTTCCTAAAAAAACCCACGCAGTAGACCCCATTTTCCTTCTCCATCCACACCAACTCACACACATCCCTCACCATTTTTTATTCCACACGCGCACACATATACAAAAAACATATCGAGAGCAGGGAATAGCCCAAACAGGCGTCGATTGACAGAGGGGTTTCGAGCCCCAATTCTTGATTAAGGTTACAGATCTGAAAAGAGCAAAGGGAAGTCGGGGATCTTGGGGGTTTTCGGATACGAAATACCCATCACAAAATCTGCATAATCTTTCTGTCTTTATTTGATTTCATTGTTGATTCTTGTTATTGAGTGTTGATTGATAGGGAAATTGGGAGCAAGTGGAGTAGCGGTTGTATCAACCACCATCGACAGCGGCGAGACCCACCGTCGCTAGGAAATCTTGTCGCCGGCGAATCATTTTTTGTTTTGTTTTGCTGAATCGTTGTGGAAAGTTGAAAGAAAAAATGGGTCGCAGTGACACCGGGGTATTTGCCATTGGAAGTCGCTCCCTAGTTTTGTTGCCTAGTCGCGTTGAGATCTGAGTGCAATCGTTTATTCCGGCATTTGATTAGACCGGTGTACCGCCGTGTTTTCTCATTCTTGGTGGCTGGTGTTACTACTGTTTGTGTTCGACTTTGTTCCGCTTGTGATTCTGCTGCTTCGTTAAAATTTTGAGCTGTTGTTTGACTCATTCTTGGATAATACTGCCTTTCCACTACTCCTTAATTTTTTTTGAGTTATCTGCTGCTGTTGACTATCACCGATTTTGGCCGGATGCTACATTAATTTCTGAAAAGATATTACCTTTGAGCAGATATTGCACAGCTAGGCCAGTGAAAATAATTCATTTGAGACCTATGGACTGATATTGAACCGATACTACACCTGGCCAATAAAAAATACGTATACACGTGTTGAGGCCTCAGGATTGATTTGAACATGATACTACGCTTTTGGCTAACTTACAAATGGGGATAGTCCGTTGCATTGGAGTCGTTTGGATTGACTTGGACTCAAGCACTCAAAATAAGACTTAGGAATTTTAGAAAATCCAAGGCTCCCGCGAGTTGATCATTTTCTCGGGTTTTATCTTTAACTTTGCATTTCTTTCCTTAGAGATATTTATGCAAATAAATATGTAGAATATTTTATTTATTAATAATATTTGATTGTTTGTATATTGTTTTACTTTATGTTCATTGCCTTTTATTGTGAAGTCATTATTTAATTTATTGTAAAATTGGGGCCGTCTTAGCAAATGCGTGCAAGTAAAAGAATATTTTGCAAAATAAGCTTTTATTCGATTAATTATTCTTATTATTATTATTACTATTTTTAAATAATTCTTTTGAAAGAAAAGCACACTTGTAAATATTTGGAAACCTGTCGGATTAACCGTTTTTAACGGAATTTTGGAAGTGCCTTAAAAACCTTCTTCCGAAATTAATAAAACCTCTTACCTTTAGAATCTCTGAAAGAAAGACCGTCTTTTATAAAAACGGAGTTTTTGCACGCATTTGCTAATTTGGTTCCCTGTTTTCCTTAAATTGGGTGGCGATCTAAAAACTCCAAAAGAGTTAGCTCATCCTGTCGATATTCCGGAATTTATCCTTTTCGGGGTAATTTTTGGGGTTCAACAGCATGGCGACTCCGCTGGGGAGCAATAAAGGTTTTGACCATAAAGGTTTCCAATTATTTGCAACTAGTATGCCTAATTTATTTGCTTTATTATATCTGTTTGTTTGGTTTGCCTTAGAATGTATGAATCATATCTTTATCTGTGCATAGTTCGCATTCCGTTCATATTTCCTCCCTCATGGACCCTGTCAATTCTCTTTCACCTCCTCGATTTCATCACGGGCACCCGCTTGACGGGTAGTTGTGCAGGAAGGGCATTGCCATTACCTCACTCTTTGAAACTTCTTTCGTGTCACCAAAAGTTAGTTCGGGATATTGAGATTGCCTGGTTTTGTCATGGCCAGTTCTACTGCGTTGTAAGGCCAGGTCTATCCCGCATAGGTCGATTCAGCCTCAACCGTTAGCCCACTCTTAGAAGGAGATTAGGTCATGCATGCATATACACCTTAGTTTGGGGGAAAGTTCGGCAGATTTGGTTGGTTTGTGTTTTGGAGATGGCCTGGTGTAGTGAGATCTAAGAGGCGAAGCCCCTGGTGTCTTTAAAAGGATCAGTAGGGTCCCTCTCGTGAATGGCTTTGCGTGTGTGCAGGCCTATGTTGATTATCCAGCTGCAACTTTGTAAAATTGAAGTATGCTTGTCGCATACTAGGAGAGCGAAGCCCCTGTGTCTTTGAATGACCAGTGGGGTCCCTCCTTGAAGACCAGTGCGGTCTTGGCTACCTAGGAAACTGAGAGGCTTGATTAAAGCCGAGGACCAGTGAGGAGCCCTATGAACAAGGTCGGTGAGCCTTGCAAAACCTAGGAAGCTGAGAGGCTTGTCTAAAGCCGAGGACCAGTGAGGTTTTATTTTGAAAGGTCATTGGCGCCTTTCATGATTTGCAGTCTGGTATTGTGAAGGCAATTGAAAATTTCTCCCTGGATGTTGTAAATCAATTGGGATTCGTGCTTGGAGGAGTGTGGATGTTTGCAAAAGTTATGGAGGATTGTTTCGGGTTTTAGGCATTTGAGTTTAGAATTTTGTGCAGATGCTGTGGAGAGCATGAGCTGTGTTAAAATGTTAATTGCCTGCCTTGCTTTATTTGCTCAAAATGCGTTAAATACTAGGTGTTGCTTGCTTGTATGCAATCCTATATATGACATGCAAACTATCTTAGTTACCCTTTGTGAGGTTTCTTTTGTTTTGTTTACTTCTCTAGCAAATGTTGGATTTGTGAAGTGACTGACCATCCACCATGCAAAGGTTTCGAGATATGATTGATGGTAGACGTTCTAGCTCGTGAACGATGCAGTACCAGAAGCTAATGGCATTGCTTGAAAGAACTTGGCGATTGAACTTAGTAGCATTATTTTCAATTTTAATTCAGATTGAGGCCCTGAATTGCATTGTACTTTAAAGCTTATGTTAATCTGAATCAACTCATGTTGAATTTATGAAAGTTGAAATAAAATGCATCGCATTCTTATTATATTATTTACGCTTGCATTTGTTTCTGTTTCAAAAATTAAAATTGATAAACCTGCCAAAGCTTTGCTTGTAACGTATGGCTAAACAACTGAACAATTTAAAATGACGCACTGAAAGTTATTGTCTGCACTCTTTGGATATCGCACTATCTGTTAGAACTTCAACTGGGGCAGCTTTATTTGATGGTATATGGCATTGAAGCAGTGGTGCAGAACTACGCACGGTCTGATTCCCAAGGAGGGATACGTAGGCTCCCCTATCGGGCTCGACCCTTTAGCATTTAAGTTTTCATTTTTCTCCCCAAGAAGGACAACTGGGGCAATTTTTGTAAAACGAGTTGGAGATGCAAAAGATAATAACTGGGGCAAATTTTGCAAGAAGCAGCGTTGGTTATAAGAGGTAGAATCGGGCAAGAATTTTGAAATTGGTTAAGCAAACAGTGCAAAGTCTAAGACAAAGGACGTTCAGTTTGTTTTAGAATATATTACAAGTTTAAGTCAAGGCAAAATTTTCAAAATGCATCTTTGACTTCATTTGCATGCGCATTAAAATATTTTATCTTGCCTCTATTTTCGAAAATCTATGCTATTTGAGTTCATGAGCCAAGTTTCTGAAAGCAATTCGCAAATCCAAATCCAAGTCCAACGAAGACGAGGGAGCAGCAGAAGCAGCAAGATCAGGATGAAGTCTGCACAAATCAAACTCTTCCTCCTCCCTCCCAAAAACTAACAATTTTTCTTTTAGAGCAGGAACATGAAAGCTTGCAATGAAAGGATCATTCGCATTATGGATGAACAATTTATTGAATGCGCATCCAAAGTTGTCTTGCAGATTGCATCGCATTGCCTTTTTCATAACTTAAAGCATTATGCTTTGTCATAAGTTATAGCCGAACAGGCGGCATTTCTACCCCTATGATTTTCATTCCTAATAGGCGACAAAGCCGAGGCTTGTTTTGTGTTTTCAAAACTAAGCCAAATGGGGCATCACTTTGTTTCAGGTTATAATCCGCACAAGGCCATCCTTGCCGGATTATCTCGCCAATTGATTTATCAATGGCTATCGCACTGACTAAATTTTCACACTACTTTGCTTTGCGCTTGCTTTGAATTATGTCTTCGCACTTGCTTTAAAATTAACGTCTTGCTTTACTCTTTCAGGTTGGCCATCGGCTACGAGAATTCCCTTTGTTGGACTATCTCGCCTATTGATTCGCCAAATGGCTCTTGCATTGCTCTACATTCCCGCACAGCTTTTCTTTGTACTTGTTTTAAATTATGTCGTCGCACTTGCTTTAAAATGGATGCCTTGCTTTACATTTTTCAGGTTGACCACCAGGAGGGGCTTCTCCCTTGTTGATCTTTCACGCCTATTGATTCACTAAATCGCTTTTGCGTTGCTTTACATTTCACGCTAAATTGCTTTGCACTTGCTTTCAATTATGACTTTGCACTTGCTTTATATCATGACTTGCTTTACTTTTAGTTTAACAGGTTAACAGGTCAGCCCCAAGACCCTCCTTGCTTCATGCCCGACCGGCTTGCCAGTTGATTTGTCAAGATTGTTTGAAAATGCTTTGCACTGTGCCTTCGCATTTGCTTTATTGCTTCGCCAGTGGATGGGAAGACAATTTATCAAAGATATTGCAGCTTGCACTTTCAAAATTACGTCATGCCTACCGTAAGCAATCGGGGGCCTTATTATGAGTCTATCGTGAGCAAGCGAAGATTTCATTACCATTGAAGCCTACCATAAGCAATTGGAGGCATTATTCTGAAGCCTATCATAGACAATTGAATGCTCTTTTATTATTGATCCTACCGTAAGAAATCGGGGGTCTTATTATCAAGTCTATCGTGAGCAAGCGAGGACATCATTATCATTTGAAGCCTACCATGAGCAATTGGAGGCATTATTCTGAATCCTATCATAGGCAATTGAAGGCTCTTTTGTTATTGATCCTACAGTAAGCAATCGGAGGTCTTATATCATGTCTATCGTAAGCAAGCGAAGACATCGTTATCATTTGAAGCCTACCATAAGCAATTGGAGGCATCATTATGAAGCCTATCATAGGCAATTGAAGGCTCTTTTGTTATTGTTCCTACCGTCAACCATCAGTTTCTCAAAGATCATTCGCCTTGTCGCATATGCAGCACAAATCTATTTCTTCCTTTTTTCATTATAGCTTTTGCTTTATTATTTACTCGTTGTCTAACGTATTTACTTTAAATTTGCAGAAATTGAACATCAGATTCAATAAGAACTGAAGGCATTCAACGCTTTGCAGCACTATTAATTCAAGCAACACGACCCAGTTTTGCTTATTTATTTTGCATTATCTTGCCTTAATTAATCCAATTTGCAACTTTGTTTTGCAGGCTGCTATCAGTTTAGGCTCGTTCACCTTATATTGAACGTTTTAGGCTCATTCACCTTACAATTGAATGTCTTGGGCTCGTTCGCCTTATAAATGAACGTTATGTTACCTGCGTAGGATATAGATTAGCCAAGTCGACTTGAGATATTATGTCTCGTTAGTCAACTTATCTTATGAAAGCATTGCATTTTACAATTCGTTCTTACTTTACTTATTGTCTTGCTTTACTGTTTCAGAGTAAGGATCAGCTTAGAGGTTCTCCGGGCGGAGTACTTTGTCAGTTGATCGAAGGAAGAACTTATCGATGATACCGCAACCCGCATTTACAATTTTATCACTTTATCTATTTCTTATTCCAATTATTACTGTTTATTAGCAGTTGCACGCTTACCGCTTGTTGAGATTATTATAGGATTTTTAGCAGCACCGCAGCAGCATTTGGAACATGGAGCTTTGCTTAGCAATGAACCGGGGCAATCGTTGATATGAGCTAGAGTCGCCAACGAAGACCTGAAGAATCGCACCCGCATAAGTCATCCACCCTAGAGGTAAGTCTCTTGTTAACCCTGAGTCTGAGGTTTGAGATTGAAGACAAGATGGCTCGGTTATCGAGGTGCAGAGGAAGCTATGTCCGTGTAAACCCCTCTTTATGGGTGTGTCGTCGACCACATTTTCATAACTTAGGTGATTACAAGCCTCTTTTCCGCGCTTGAGTAGTCGTTACTATCTCGTCTTTGATTTTCAAATCGGATCGAACTACATATGGCCTGATTCTCTTTCACCCCGAGATATGTAGGCAACTCGGAAACCGAAGTTCGGCCATGTCCATAAGCCTCGCATTTTGATCCCAGGAATCGGAGTCTTGGCTTTACCATGACAAAATTGGGTTTCACGTCAACTTCTTTACCCTGGAAACTCTTTCATCCTTTCCGGGTAAAGAGGGGCAGCTGTTGACACCCAATTTTGTCCCGAATTTTTTTCAAATTTAATAAATTATGGCAATATTTTTATCATTTAAGTTTAATTTGAAAATTAAATAAATAATGATAATAAAAGAGGATCAATTGAAATGTCAAAGAATGTGGTAAATTTGCGAAATCCCTCCAATTTTAACCCACCCGTGCAACCCATTTACTTTGTTTTAAAATTTTAATTAATTGTAAATTGAGGCCAAATCCGCTCACCCCCAAAGCATTAGCCTATTTATGCAAATCCTCTACCCATATATATATATATATATATATATATATATATATATATATATATATATATATCCTTATCTATAACCCTATCCTCTCACACCCCCACTCATTTTTTACCCACACCCACACATTACACACATTATTCATTATTCCACAAAAAGGAGCCCCTTCACCATTACTATCTTCTTCCACACAAAACCCTCCCTCTTTTACACCTTAAAAACTAAAAAAATCAGATCCAAGATATACACACCAATACCCACACACGCCCCACCTTCTTCTTCCTAAAAAAACCCACGCAGTAGACCTCATTTTCCTTCTCCATCCACAGCAACTCACACACATCCCTCACCATTTTTTATTCCACACGCGCACACATATAAAAAAAAACAGATCGAGAGCAGGGAATAACCCAAACAGGCGTCGATTGACAGAGGGGTTTCGAGCCCCAATTCTTGATTGAGGTTACAGATCTGAAAAGAGCAAAGGGAAGTCGGGGATCTTGGGGGTTTTCGGATACGAAATACCCATCACCAAATTTGCATAATCTTTCTGTCTTTATTTGATTTCATTGTTGATTCTTGTTATTGAGTGTTGATTGATAGGGAAAGTGGGAGCAAGTGGAGTAGCGGTGGTATCAACCACCATCGACAGCGGCGAGACCCACCGTCGCTAGGAAATCTTGTCGCCGGCGAATCATTTTTCTTGTTTTGTTTTGCTGATTCGTTGTAGAAAGTTGAAAGAAAAAATGGGTCGCAGTGACACCGGGGTATTTGCCACCGGAAGTCGCTCCCTAGTTTTGTTGCCTTGTCGCGTTGAGATCTGAGTGCAATCGTTTATTCCGGCGTTTGATTAGACCGGTGTACCGCCGTGTTTTCTCATTCTTGGTGGCTGGTGTTACAACTGTTTGTGTTCGACTTTGTTCCGCTTGTGATTCTGCTGCTTCGTTAAAATTTTGAGCCGTTGTTTGACTCATTCTTGGATAATACTGCCTTTCCACTACTCCTTAATTTGTTTTGAGTTATCTGCTGTTGTTGACTATCACCGATTTTGGCCGGATGCTACATTAATTTCTGAACAGATATTACCTTTGAGCAGATATTGCACAGCTAGGCCAGTGAAAACAATTCATTTGAGACCTATGGACTGATATTGAACCGATACTACACCTGGCCAATGAAAAATACGTATACACGTGTTGAGGCCTCGGGATTGATTTGAACATGATACTACACTTGAACAGTTCCGTCCCGTGTCCCTAAAGCAAAAGGCGATGATGAATGTATGAAATTAATGCAAAGCAAGTCGAATAAAGTGGTGGGTTTGGTACCTGGCATGGCAACACGACCGGCTCCGTGTTTGCAGCCGTACCAAATCCCGAGCCTCTATTCGACGCGCCATACAAACCTGATCCTAAATTTTGCAAAAACAAAACCCTTTTACTATTATTATTATTTTTATTACTATTATTATTATTATTATTATTATTATATATTCTATTATTATTATTATTATTATTTTATTTTATTAATTATTACACTTTAGTAACGTACTAATCCAGCTTAATTCTCATTTTATTGCGAGGTACATCTTGGCACGAACAACTCGGGAACGCTTTTGGCTAACTTACAAATGGGGATAGTCCGTTGCATTGGAGTCGTTTGGATTGACTTGGACTCAAGCACTCAAAATAAGACTTAGGAATTTTAGAAAATCCAAGGCTCCCGCGAGTTGATCATTTTCTCGGGTTTTATCTTTAACTTTGCATTTCTTTCCTTAGAGATATTTATGCAAATAAATATGTAGAATATTTTATTTATTAATAATATTTGATTGTTTGTATATTGTTTTACTTTATGTTCATTGCCTTTTATTGTGAAGTCATTATTTAATTTATTGTAAAATTGGGGCCGTCTTAGCAAATGCGTGCAAGTAAAAGAATATTTTGCAAAATAAGCTTTTATTCGATTAATTATTCTTATTATTATAAAATAAAGAAAGACCGTCTTTTATAAAAATGGAGTTTTTGCACGCATTTGCTAATTTGGTTCACTGTTTTCCTTAAATTGGGTGGCGACTCTAAAACTTCCAAAAGAGTTAGCTCATCCTGTCGATATTCCGGAATTTATCCTTTTCGGGGTAATTTTTGGGGTTCAACAGTTGGGACTTGGGGTGGTGAGGTTGCCTGCCATGTGGTGTTTACCTTACCCACATATCAAGCCATGTGGCATTTTAGTGGCCATGTCATCGCCACAATGGAAAACCGTTAGAGGTAGGGGCAAATTTTATTACTTTGTTAACGGTAGGGGTAAATATGTACCAAAAGTATAACAAAGGTTAAATGTGGAGAATTTTCAATAGTAGAGGGGCAAATTTGGCACTTTTCCGCTTTTCTTTTCTATCTATATAAGCGTAAAGATTTTAGGAAAAGTGAAGAAAAAGGCATCCAATCCTTGGGTCTCTTGCTCATTGACTTTCTCTTGTTCGCTTCCAGGTAGGCGTGTCAATGATTTTCGAAAAACCCACCGCACCATACCAAACCGATCCGATTCTTAGGTTAATTTTAGCAAAACTGATGGTTTGAATGTAACTTTATAACCGTACCGAATAATTAGGGCAGATTTTTTTATAAAATAAGCATATCGAAAAAATACCGAACCGAACCTAATATATTTAAACTATATATATATATATCATGTGTTAAGTCTAAAACTAAATATAAGCAAATATTTTTAGTCGAGGTCTTGGACCTTGAGGTGATAGAAACACAACGTTGCATATACTAATTAGCACAAAAAGTGCAAACTACCAAGCCATCCGCACTCGTATAATCCTGTTGAAACTAAATCAATTGGTATGACTAATAAACTTGAGCATATGTGAAGCTACTAAATTACGAAGGTATCAAATATTTTTCTAATCTGTTAAATTTCATTTAGCAGATACTTAATTTTTTATTTTTCTAGTTCTTGAGTTATATTTAATCAATATCTGTCAACTCGTGTTATGTAGAATATTTTTATCTTTGCTTCGTTGATTTTATAATATCACTATAGAATAATGTTCTTTTGGTTAATTGCCTAATAAATAAATTTTACCTAAGTCATGTATATGGTATCGTGTTTTATTATCTACTTAATAGAGTGACAATCACTTGTAGCTCGATACTGGAGAACGAAAATATGTCGAGTACTTAAATATTAGTTACGACCATTTAAGAGTCACTATTTATTTATTTTAAGTCATACTTTATGTGTTATATTAAATTTATAAGTATTTTACATAAATATAGCACATGCTAGTAATGGTACGATTCTATCACATAGTTTTAAAAAAATTTATCGAAAATTAACCGAATCGAACCGAAACCGAAGGAAAACCGACATGAATGGATCGGTTTTGAAAAGTCTTATTTTGGTTTTGCACAATGAAGTAACCAAAAAATTGGTATGGTATAAATTTCATGAAAAAACTGATTGGACCGAACCATTGACACCCCCTACTTCCAGGCATCTCTTTCTTAGCTTAATGGCTTTCGGTGATACCTACATCAAGTTTTTTTTATAAGAAAAGCAGTTAGCATAGTTTTATTTCAAGCAAAAATACATCAATCTACACCAAGACGTGTACACAAATAGGTTCATCCAAGTCAATTTGTTATGTTTGAGACGTTAAATAGCACACATATACCTCAATAAGCTCATCAGAAGCAACATATTCTATGGCTTCTTCAAAGTCCTCTACAACAAAAACATTGTCAGAAAATCAACAATCCAAATGAGCACCTCTTAACACCATCAACTCCTTTCACTAAGACGTTTTCGAATATGGACAATCCAGAGAAGAACTAAATTTCCGAGCAAAAAAGAACTCATATACAAGTTCATTCCATATAGATATTAAACTATAAATCCTGACATAATGTACCCATATTGTGGACCTTCTATAACCATTTCACATTTGGAAATATGATTAAGAGTAATATACCAAAGATGTCAAAAGCACAAAGTGTTTTAAGTGGATAAAGTAAAAGCAAAATGAGATACTTAAAAAGCGAGGAGTTAACATTAGGTTGACCTGTTTCATGCAATCACCCGAGTCAGAAATGACAGCTCCTTACATTAAGATCCGCATTGTTCTCCAATAGTCATGCCATCATATGTCTGCATATTATCCAAGACAAAATGTGAGATCAAGATATTTTTATATTGTTCATGAGAGCATGTGGATCTACAATGCTACTGGAGAGCCCTAATTAGTATACTGATACACAAATGGTTACCAGATATCCATGGAAAAGCATATAATTATTATAACCATACGAACATATGAACTAATTGAAATTAACATGAAATTATTATCTGCTGTATAGGGACAGATTTCCCTTCAAAGTACCTGAATTCCTTTCACCCCCATAAGACCCAACAGATGCGAGCTGGCACCGTATTCCACAAAAGCTTCGGTGGCTTGTTAAACCCAAATCTGCCCCAACATGTTAGCAGACTCTTCACCATATTGGGCATAACAAAGGCACATGGAATAGATTGAAAAACAAGCTCCAACGCTGTGTTTCCACAGTGCAATGCAAGAAATGGTAGTTTCTGTGCTCTTCTTCCTTGTTGCATTTGTAACATCTGCTGCAAATGGACAGACCCATTCTCTGTAGACTATTTTGGGTCAGGCATTGCCTTGTGCACGACCAGCCACAAAAGGCAGGCGACCTCATAAGCGGAGTGTGGCCAATCCAGGCATCTTGCCAGATTTCGTTGAAGCAGAGTGTGGCCAATTCAGAAGTTGCAAAATACCTATCAAAGTCAATTAATAATAAATAGAGTTCAAGAAGGTACTCCATACACTAAATGAGAGATAAAACTTATTACCTTTCAACTCAAAAAGCTTTGCAAAGTACAATACTACAATCTATTGGTTCAAGTAGCGAGTGGAATTCTCAAAGTACTTCAGCTAGATTACTTGGAGGCAGAAAAAAAAAAAAAAAAGCTTTCCAGTTTCTAAACTTTCTTGACACTAATATTAAACTAATGTTGCATGGTACATAAGGCTAAATATGCTATCAATTCTGTGTGATTTAAATAGTTGGAAGCAGGTTAATTTGGGAAAGATCCCAAAGTATTACTGTCAAGAAAAAGACCAAAAGCACTTCCTCAACTTTTAACTTGTTAAGCTAAGATTCCTAAAACGGACCAGGCCAACTGTGTGGGGAGGAGCTTAGCAGCTACTACTATGTTGCAGACTGCAGGCTTAAATTCAGTATTCTAGCGAGCCTTGAGGCGACAGTCGGGGTTAAACCCAGAGGATGTTTATCAAGGACTGCAAGCATCTTGTTGACTCAGCAATTTCTTCTGCTCATGGAGTCCTTGGCAAATGGATGTCGTAGACTGGATCAAGAAGCAGAATATCTCTGTATGCAACCATCAAGCAGCAGTCAAAAGGGAAGACACTCGGGCATACCATTTAGTCAACTAAAATATGATATTCTGCTTTGTCAACTCCTAGACATCTACGACATGTCCTGTAATTAAGAAGAAGAACAAATAGAGCTCTTAACCAAATGCCAGAGCAGCACCCTGCATTTGCCTAAAGCAAAAGGAAATAAAAAGACGAGACAAGTTTGATCCTCATATTGTGGATACAAACTGAGTCCTGATATAAGGGAGATGGGTAACTATTTTCTTTCCCCTCAGTATGGCCAAATCAATCAAGCTCCTTTCTTATTTTAATCTCTAGCTTGTTTAACATCCTTTGTAAGCATTCTGGGAGCTATAGCCAAAGCCATGAGCTCCTGGAAAAGCAACTTGCATGCATATGCAATGTGAACCTGCACCAACATAGCAGAGTTTTAGACCGCGGAAAAGAGATACTTTTGATATGTAAGGTGTAAAGAGCATCCACCTAGTACATATGCAACACCAGTACATGAAAATGTATAGAGGGACGCAAAGGAAGGGGCATAGCGAAAATATTTACCTGGACAAAGTCTTTTCTTGTAACCTCTGCATTCAAAAGAGTTCTTCTTGGGTTTGCAATAGCACTCAGCCCACAGCGCTCACAAACATGAACTCTATATGCATCGGTTTGGTCAAATAACCGCTCTTTAAGAAAATGAGCAGCACCATGAGCAATCATACAATCTCATTCCATCTCTCCAAATCGAAGAACACCATCACGTGTTCGACCTTCTGCAGGTTGCTTTGTGAGGATTTGCACTGGGCCTCTGCCTCTAGAATGGACAACCATATGCTTCAGCCGCTGGTAGTATGTGGGGCCAAAGAATATCCTCGCTGGAAGACGCCGCCCAGTGCGACCATTGTACGTGGTCTCAAAACCACGCAATTGATATCCACATTTATGGAGAGCTTTGCTGATGTTATCCACAGTAACATCTGTAAAGGGAGTGGTATCACCGTCTTTTCCCATGTGTGCAGCAACCTTGCCCAGGATTCACAATAATATCAGGAGTAATGCCTTCTATTGTCCATGGCATATCTTCCTGGGTATATGTCATGCCGACCGTTCCCTTCTGATCATATCTACTGCTAAACCTGTCCCCAATTTGAGGAATATGGACTGATCTAACCCTCACTTTAACAAATCTGAGCCCGTCAGCATTTGTTGTTAAAAGAACCTGATCTACCATTCCAGTTTCACTATTGACACTACCCGAAATCCGGTTAGGCAGTGCGGGCACCCGACATCCTCCCCTAGACCCGTCGGGCGAACCCTTACCAATTAAATTAGGAAAATAAATATAATAATTCATAAATAAGGAAAAGACTTAAAAAAAAAAATTTACAGACATACTGATACCTCTAAGTTGTACAAAAGAAATTACAGCTGACTACCCAACATGCTAGGTTTAGGGCTATCGAGACTAGACATCTAAGAGTACAAAAGAAGACAGATACCTCCTGAAGGGAGCAAACTGCAGCTAAAATGATAACCAATAAACTGGTGGCCATCCAGAATAAAAGCTGGCTCAGCCTAACAGCTGAAGTCGTCTACGCTCCTTCACAACGTGGCGAACTCAATCCTGGAGCGAACCTGCCGAAACGAAATAGATAGACAAGAAACAAACAATAAACAAGGGTGAGTCAAAAGGACTCAATAAGTGGGGCAGACTAGCCACCTCAAAGAATAGGATAGCTAGCCAGGGAGAAAAGAAACAAATAAACCAGATTCCTCTTATTTAAATTATGAAAAGGCAGAGCCAGATAATAATTAGAAACACGTATGGAATCGCAAACTATTCAATAACCAGGAACGTAATACAGCCAGAACATATAGGTATCCCGAACACATCAACAATCAGAAATACATCCTGTTGCGGCGTGCAACCCGGTCCATAAATTTATACTGCTGCGACGTGCAACCCGATCCCCGCAACTTAGAATACGAGCCAGAAATATATAGGCAAACTGTAATATGTCCACTACATGGTGTACATGCCGCATACATAAAACACAATATAATACACACAATAGTCAGTATGCGGTG
Organism: Petunia axillaris subsp. axillaris; assembly: GCA_029990575.1. NCBI lineage: Eukaryota > Viridiplantae > Streptophyta > Magnoliopsida > Solanales > Solanaceae > Petunia > Petunia axillaris. The sequence goes on from JARKNS010000004.1 coordinate 137,937,441, forward strand.
CAATGAGATGGGATGAATGTGGCATGATGCAATGCAGTCACATACTCTTGATACCTATCTCTGGCGCGGGACTCTCATCGTCTACCAGGAGATATATGCAATAATGACCCTTCACCGGCTCGGGACTCTCATCGATTACCAGGAAGTATATGTGCTGATGACCCTTCGCCGGTGCGGGACTCTCATCGCCAACCGGGAAGTATATGCAATAATGACCCTTCGCCGATGCGGGACTCTCCTCGCCAACCGGGAAGTATATGCAATACTCAAAACCAGAGTGCAATGCTCATATGTTTAATGCAATACCAACAACAGGGCATAACATATAATATATAATGTAAATCCAAAGCTAAGGCGTAATGAGTACGCCTATCGGCAGCTACACACGTAAGGAAACACGTGGTAGAAAATCCACGAGGCCAAGTGCCTCCAAAGAAATAGATATAAACACTTACCTTGTTACAAAGTTAGCACATTTACTCAACAACCGCTTTGTCCTTTGAATTCATTGCCAAACGATCCAACTCTATTCAATAAGCAGAAAAATATATCAAATTAGGCTAAAGGCTTCATTCCTCACATCTTAGGGCAATCCAGGTAGGAACCTGATACCCTATTCGCATACACAATACGCAGGCCAGGCCTATGTACATGGTTTATGGTCACATAACCAAATCCCAAATAAATTATATTTATAAGTTGCCCATAACTCACTGAGTACAAATATATAATCAATTTCATTATCGGGGTCCGTTTGACCCTTTAAAATATTAATTGAACTTATTAAAATGATGGCTAATATCCCAATTTTACCGTAAAAATATATTCAAACACACGTAATAAACTCAAATAATATATTAGGATCATTACCTGAATGTTTCAGGGTGAAAATTCTACTCTTTTCCGGCCCCTTTTCTCATTTTCTGGCATTTTTTTATTTGCTGCGTCTTTCATATTTTTGTTTCTGCTTATCAGTTTCGTTAACCTCTAAATCTAATGATATATATCAATACCATGCCGCCTAACCTTTTTGTCCTTTTCCCTTTTTTTTGTCTTTTTTTTTTGTTTTCTTTTATTTTTTTTCTTTTCTTAACGAAAATTAAAACTGTACCCTACGATATTCGAAATAATTTCAACTTTTGCATACAAGTTATACAAAATATATGTAACATACTCGCGAAGGCGGATCTCAAATTAGACTCCCAAGACTCAAGATGCGAATTTAAATGGAAAAGAAGTCAAATTATTGAACTTTCGGCATTTTAGCGGAAACTAGCCGAACAACATCGAAATTCACTTTCAAAAGTTTACAAAAATCACAAATAATCATACGAACCTAACGGCGCTTTCAGATTTCGAATCGGAGCTCATTCGGCAAACCGAGCTCGAAAATCTCTTTTTAATATTTATCGCCAATAAAAACTGAAACTTTCTTCCGATGCCTACCAAACGAGGTCTGATTTAGCTCAAATTTTACAGACAACTTCTAATGGATATTACGAATATTTTAAAATTATCAGCACGCCAATCGGAGTCCTAACTTCCTAAACGATTGACCGAGGTCATTTCATTCTCCTCCACTTAAACTCTCGTTCGTCCTCGAACGAGCCTAAGTTTAAAGCAAGATTCACGCTGATAACAAAAGAATTTGCACGACCTTCATAAACTATCCCACAGAATTTTTTCCTCATGATTACAGAAATAAAACTATAACACGAACACCGAACTCGTGGAATAAAATATATCTGGATAATATGATAACACCATTGCCCGAATTATTCTGACTAAGATGATCCTTCCTCGATCACGAGAGGAGAGTTCTACATTTTTGAAACGAAGATACACAGAATTTTGAATGGGTTAACATGATTAAGTCGATAATCACCTCTTCAATATACCTTTCGATATAAAACAAGTCGATGAAACTAGGAATTAACTCACACTTGATGCAATAGAGAAGCTTTTGAAGTACCTTGTCATTACACACTATAGAAGATTTGATGCAAGTTATATCATATTTTTACGAACGCACTATGCAACATCTCAGCTGATGTTAGTGTTGTTCCGCAAGCTCCTTGTGGGAATATAGTTACTTATATCCCAATGTTTGTCAAAGGTTCATCTAAACAAGGTCTATCATAGAAAGATAAGGATCATGTAAATACTACTGGATAGTATGATGCAGATCAGGAATGATCTCCAGACAGGACATCTACTTCAGGGTATTGTCTTTGAATTGGAAATATCATGACTTGAAAAAGTGAAGATAAAAGAGACATGTAGTTGGACCATGAGTCGAGGCAGAATACCAGCAATAAAGTTGATTACATGCGCACTTATAACGCTAAAGTAACTTCTCAAAGAGTTGAGGTGTGAAAGAGATATACATTACCAATGATGGATTGTCGACAAGCTGCACTAGACTTTTAACGCTAAATTTTCATGAAGTAAAACAACGTCAGTATGAGGATTCAATTCTAGTTGAATACAGAAAATAGCCAGAAGAAAACCGGAGTCACCATACATTACTACTGACGGTGTTCTCATGTATAAAGGTAGACTTTGTGTTCCTAATGTTGCAGATTTATGTGGATAGATTATGATAGAGGCAAATTATTTCAAATACACTGTTCATCCAGGTTCGACTAAGATGTACCATGATCTTAAGCAGATTTATTAGTGGGATGGAATGAAGTGTGACATAGCAGAATTTGTGGCTCAATGTTCTAATTGCCAGCAAGTTAAAGTCGTGTCATCTTTCCAGACTTTATGCTTTCAGCAGATAGGTACGTATTTATGATCAGCTTGCCAGGTTATCTCTATCATTGATAGATTAAGAGTGGGTTTAGCAATAATCGACACTCATTGTAGGTTTCTGTCGTGCCCTAGGTTGGGTCGTGAGAAAAGTGGTATCAACACCTCGGAGATTTAGTATTACCATTCAGTATTGGGAGGAAGACTCCTCCACTTAAAGCACAAACTCATGCAGCCATTTGAATAGGAATAACCATCCTCACACAGTCTGCTGGACTAAAGAAGATTTAGCTAAAAGCTGAACGTAGGCAGACCTAAGCTACCAACTACACTTTCGAGTTGCCAAACAGCTGCAACTCTCGAGTTCACAACTCCATACCTTTGCTGTAAACACCACCGCCTGATGGATGGTACTTCTATATAAAAATTTCGGCAGAGTTTCCTCTGAAACTGGATGATCCGCAAAACAGAACCAGCACTATACTATACATGGGAATGGATACTCGGATAAACTGATATCCAAAACAATAATATGCTTACCCGGTTACAATAACACGTACTCTGGCTCAACACAGGGAACATCACAAGCGGCTACCAACTGCCCAAGCTTACCGGTGCCGAACAAAGAAGAAATGAAAATGGACCGAGGATAGAAATAATCAGAGCTTCAGGAAGCTCATCTTCTTATTTGCTTGGCTACCAAAGCTAGACTACTTACGAGTCAAAGTAGCCCAAGAATCGCAATTGAAGAAATAAATATTAACTAAGCTCTTATGGAACAACATCCATGCCAATTTAACCTCCCAATAAGAAGGAAACTCTGACACTTTACCAGAAAACCCTTTTATAACCCAGATAAGCTCATAGGATAACATACTTTACTAGCGTTTTGAACCAAGAGGACATACGTAGATCGAATATTACTTACTAATCACTTTGCACAGGAAGAAACGACAACATTTTCTGACGGTGGCAAATTAGGATCCCATTATCCTACCAACATTGAATTTCGAGGAGAAAGGTAAATTGAATTGACATAATAACAGAAGGTGGCGTAACCAGATGCCAAGCAGAAAATGCCGACACTCACTCCCAAATCTCTCACATTTAAATCAGATAAACTAGTAGGCTCTCACGAATTCCCTGAATAAATCATACTAGAAGCTCATCCCTCTACTGCAATCGATTTTTAATAGAAACAATTTCCAATGAAATCATGGTAAGATAAACAAAGTCCAGACCGATCGGAATAATCAAATCTTACTCACATATAATGGAAGAAGAAATACATGGGTCTACTACATCAAATACCTCAGCATCCTACCAAATTAACAGTTAATAGAACCGAATCTGCAGCTGAGCTGAGCCACTACCCTGATAAGCACTTTGTGGAGAACCACTGCCACCAAAATCTCAACCTCTACTGGATAGTGGCATTTCTCTGGCTGATTGAGATCTAAATGAAATACCCTGCGACTGCGCAGATGCCCAATAACGAGAGAAAAGACGACTGCCTACTTGTCGGAGTAAGGAAAAAATCTTCAAAGGATAGCCAGACTCGCGACAATGATAACAGGAAAACTTCTCAAAGGATAATCAGACTCACGACAATGATAACACCTTTTCACTGACTATAGGAGCTGGACAGATTGTTGATAGCTACAAAGAGAAAGCTGAGTCTAATCTTGATGAACTACCCGCGCACTCTGAGAATCGCGCTCTACAAGCTGAGATAACCTGGAAGGTGACCTCCCAAAATAACCGGAACTCTTACTTCCAAATGAGGTACCATGGTTGCCCACCAGGGCCGTGGGATCTCTTACTTACCCGCTCTAACTTATGGTATGCCTCGAACCTTCAGGCAATATTAACAAAAACATCAAATGAAATCCAGACCTCAATTTCTCGAGCCATCTGGGATTTCAAGGAAAATAAAGGTCATCAATAAATCTCTGAATCTCTCGAAAGGCTCATGAACTAGTTCTAATGCATATCCAGCCATTCTATAGATTTCAATCTCATATTCTGAAACACCACCAGGTTAACCAACAGGCTACCCTGTCCAATCCACTCAAACTGGAAACATTTTTCATCACGCTCGTTACTCGAAAGGATTTTTTTTTTCCACAAATCTAGAAGAAAAACGAACCAAGTTAGCTAATAAGAGAGCAGTCCACCAATCCAGGGCTGGACCTTGAAACTGGAAAGAAGAATAATCAATACCATACCAGTCGATATAATCAAGAGCCTGAAGGATACGCTGACATCATTTTATTTTAAAAATTTACGCAAGGATTATCTGATGCATGGCTTAAGAATATCGGAAGGTTCAATCGCGTAAAATAATGCAACCCCTTCGGACACTCGGACTGAACTGATACCTCGGCTGGCTAACCAGCCAGAACAATTAGAGGTACAACACATACTACCTCCGGAACATACTTTACTGCGGCAATATTAAGAACCGGAAAAAGAGCTCCCTGAGATCGAACGTCTGCACATGCGGCAACCTGATAGGCTGCCCAGCGAATAATAGGTTCTCACGGTATCTGCGTCGCCAAAATTCTGGTAAAAGTATCATAGAGAGCCAAGGGAACCACAAGGCCCTGCTCCCTTGCCCATCGCGAGCTCGTACAGCTGGAACCTCCGTAACTAGATCGTCAGCACGATCAAAACTCTCGGGGCTTCGTCAGTGCTAGCCCCAGGCTAGACTGCTTCGTCTTGAACTCATACTGTCTGCTGATTTGTCGTACAAGGGTTTACAATTGCCACGAAGGAATTAACAAAAATACTTTTGCATCCTAGACCGACGCACGATCAGAAAAGAAGGAAGTGAAACTTCCTAAATGCCATCATAGCCTCTCGTAGATAAGTACGGACGTCTACGTACCCATCACCGAGACTCTACTAGACACTGTCTTAGTCTGGATAGACTCTAAACTGGGCTCTGATACCAACTGACACGACCCAAAATCCGGTTAGGCCGTGCGGGCACCCGACATCCTCCCCTAGACCCGTCGGGCGAACCCTTACCAATTAAATTAGGAAAATAAATATAATAATTCATAAATAAGGAAAAGACTTAAAAAAAAAATTTACAGACATACTGATACCTCTAAGTTGTACAAAAGAAATTACAGCTGACTACCCAACATGCTAGGTTTAGGGCTATCGAGACTAGACATCTAAGAGTACAAAAGAAGACAGATACCTCCTGAAGGGAGCAAACTGCAACTAAAATGATAACCAATAAACTGGTGGCCATCCGGAATAAAAGCTGGCTCAGCCTAACAGCTGAAGTCGTCTACGCTCCTTCACAACGTGGCGAACTCAATCCTGGAGCGAACCTGCCGAAACGAAATAGATAGACAAGAAACAAACAATAAACAAGGGTGAGTCAAAAGGACTCAATAAGTGGGGCAGACTAGCCACCTCAAAGAATAGGATAGCTAGCCAGGGAGAAAAGAAACAAATAAACCAGATTCCTCTTATTTAAATTATGAAAAGGCAGAGCCAGATAATAATTAGAAACACGTATGGAATCGCAAACTATTCAATAACCAGGAACGTAATACAGCCAGAACATATAGGTATCCCGAACACATCAACAATCAGAAATACATACTGTTGCGGCGTGCAACCCGGTCCATAAATTTATACGGCTGCGACGTGCAACCCGATCCCCGCAACTTAGAATACGAGCCAGAAATATATAGGCAAACTGTAATATGTCCACTACATGGTGTACATGCTGCATACATAAAACACAATATAATACACACAATAGTCAGTATGCGGTGCAATGAGATGGGATGAATGCGGCATGATGCAATGCAGTCACATACTCTTGATACCTATCTCTGGCGCGGGACTCTCATCGTCTACCAGGAGATATATGCAATAATGACCCTTCACCGGCTCGGGACTCTCATCGATTACCAGGAAGTATATGTACTGATGACCCTTCGCCGGTGCGGGACTCTCATCGCCAACCGGGAAGTATATGCAATAATGACCCTTCGCCGATGCGGGACTCTCATCGCCAACCGGGAAGTATATGCAATACTCAAAACCAGAGTGCAATGCTCATATGTTTAATGCAATACCAACAATAGGACATAACATATAATATATAATGTAAATCCAAAGCTAAGGCGTAATGAGTACGCCTATCGGCAGCTACACACGTAAGGAAACACGTGGTAGAAAATCCACGAGGCCAAGTGCCTCCAAAGAAATAGATATAAACACTTACCTTGTTACAAAGTTAGCACATTTACTCAACAACCGTTTTGTCCTTTGAATTCATTGCCAAACGATCCAACTCTATTCAATAAGCAGAAAAATATATCAAATTAGGCTAAAGGCTTCATTCCTCACATCTTAGGGCAATCCAGGTAGGAACCTGATACCCTATTCGCATACACAATACGCAGGCCAGGCCTATGTACATGGTTTATGGTCACATAACCAAACCCCAAATAAATTATATTTATAAGTTACCCATAACTCACTGAGTACAAATATATAATCAATTTCATTATCGGGGTCCGTTTGACCCTTTAAAATATTAATTGAACTTATTAAAATGATGGCTAATATCCCAATTTTACCGTAAAAATATATTCAAACACACGTAATAAACTCAAATAATATATTAGGATCATTACCTGAATGTTTCAGGGTGAAAATTCTACTCTTTTCCGGCCCATTTTCTCATTTTCTGGCATTTTTTTATTTGCTGCGTCTTTCATATTTTTGTTTCTGCTTATCAGTTTCGTTAACATCTAAATCTAATGATATATATCAATACTATGCCGCCTAACCTTTTTGTCCTTTTCCCTTTTTTTGTCTTTTTTTTTGTTTTCTTTTATTTTTCTTTTCTTTTCTTAACGAAAATTAAAACTGTACCCTACGATATTCGAAATAATTTCAACTTTTGCATACAAGTTATACAAAATATATGTAACATACTCGCGAAGGCGGATCTCAAATTAGACTCCCAAGACTCAAGATGCGAATTTAAATGGAAAAGAAGTCAAATTATTGAACTTTCGGCATTTTAGCGGAAACTAGCCGAACAACATCGAAATTCACTTTCAAAAGTTTACAAAAATCACAAATAATCATACGAACCTAACGGCGCTTTCGGATTTCGAATCGGAGCTCATTCGGCAAACCGAGCTCGAAAATCTCTTTTTAATATTTATCGCCAATAAAAACTGAAACCTTCTTCCGATGCCTACCAAACGAGGTCTGATTTAGCTCAAATTTTACAGACAACTTCTAAGATATTACGAATATTTTAAAATTATTGGCACGCCAATCGGAGTCCTAACTTCCTAAACGACTGACCGAGGTCATTTCAACTATAGCGAAGACTGGTACTGTGATCTTTTCTCGTATAGCGGGAGGCTTGCCCTTGCGCATCTTCCTGAGAAATGGGAGTTGTCTTCCTAATTATTACATCCTCACCAGAAACTCTAGTTCCTGGAGGGGCAAACCATCATCATCCAATTTATCATAAGAACCATGCCGCATACCCATAGTGGAAGCTCTATCAGGATGTCCAAAGTCCTCCTTGACCAATGTCCCCATCTTCTTCTCCTCATCTCTATATGAATGGGAAAACAGTGACCGGAAAAATCCATGATCAATCGATGACTGATTCATAATGACGGAATCTTCTTGATTGTATCCAGAACAACAGGAAATAGCAACAATTGCATTGACGCCAGCAGGCAGTTGTCTGAAATGCAAGTGTCCATGGCTCGTGTAGTGACAAGAGGCTTCTGAGGATAATAAAGAACATAGGCTAATGTGTCCTGCCAGAAGAAATAATTGTCATCAAAGAGCTGGGAAACAAAAGCCTCCCAAACACAATAAAGAAACGTAACTAGCTGTTACCATCCGAAATTGGTAGTTGGTGACATAATTCCCCATGGTTTGCTTACCCATAGCAAACTGAAGTATTGCAGGGAGACTGATAAACAAAAAAACAAATCAACAAATAAAAGCATCACAAGATTAGGAGATCAAAAACAACCTGACAAGAAAAGTCACAACCAAAATATCACTCACCTGATTATGATCAGGAAATGGAATAATTGATGCACAAACACCCAATATTAGGGATGGATGAATTTCACAGTGAGTATAGGTATCAGAATAAGCATCCTCAGGGTTAATACTTGCTTGCACAAGATCCTAGAAACGTAGATTAACAACAATGTAGAAACAATTGCACCATAAAGCAGCTATTTAGAAGACTATTTTATAAACAATCTAAAATTATATCAAGCACAGTATGCAGTGATCTATCACCAGCAAAGATTGTCTTATATGGAACAGCTAATGTTCTCTGGCTTCGCCACATAAGAGAGAGAGAGAGAGAGAGAGTTAAAATGAAATAGATCAACAGGAGGAAGAGGATGAATGTCGGTGTCCAAGGTCATGCTTTGTTCATCTAATCCTTAAGAAAACAGCAACCAACAACTAAAAAGAACAAAAGCAATACTAAGGGGCAGAAAGAAAAGAATCACCCGGTTAAGCTCATATTATTACCACTTAACATCCATAGACACTTAAATGTCTCAGAAAAAACAAATAAAAATGTTTTAAATAGATGGTAACATCCTTGTTTCAGTTTAATCTGTACGTGTAAAAAGACAGTAAACATAAGAAACATGCCTCTACTGTAATAAATCTCGTTGCTGGTCATATGTATAGAACCTATTTCGGGATTGGGCACAGTATGAAAGATCTTTGAAATCCTTGATAGTCTGAAAAGGGAACGCGAATCTAGCCACCACTTTATCTATTAAAAGAAAAAGAAATTAGTTACAATTCCCATTGGAGAATTCCAAGCTCTCACAGCAGCCCACTTATCTTCAGTCAAAATAAGCATGATGGTGCCCCTGGGGAAGAGCTCATCAGGAATGGACTCGTACACGAACCTGTAATTTTTTTGATAAAGTAAATAATCTTATTGATAATGAAAAGGAAAACCCTCATATACAAGATGTATACCAAAAAGTAGAGAACCTACATCACATGGTTCTCTACAAAAGAAATTCAATCATCTATACACATAGGAACCTCATGGGTACACCAAAAGGAAATGAGAAACAAAAGACTACTATGCATCTTAGCAAAACTACTCTCAATCCCTTCAAAAGCTCTCATGTTTCTCTCTTTCTATATAACCCACATAATTGCTAATGGAGCTACATCCCATGCTCTCGATCTCCTCTTCCTCGACATTTGGTTTCTGCAGTCTTCGTGGCACTAGAATTTGCATTCGTCTATTCGAGCAGCAGAGGAATGGGCTGGTGTCATTACAGCTGATGATTTAGTTTCCTTAGGCAAAGAAGGTAACTTCTCGTAAGATGCAGTAACCGTTTCAGCACCTGTGGACTCTGGAGATGTATGTTTAGAGTTAACCTCTTTTTCATCTGCCAAAGGCATGAATATTAAGTTGGATCAGAACAGTAACTATAAGCCAATCATATTAGCAACACATTAAGTCCGAACGAGTATAGCCTTTTACCTTCTCTTTCATCATCCTCCACCTCACACCTCAGAACTGAGCTTGAATTTAGTGGACATCCAGCAATGGTGTCTCCAAAAGTTTTGTTAACGAAGAAGTGAAAGAACAAGCCTGGACAGGAGAGCCAAACTATAATCTGGCGAGAAACAGCATGGGTTAGGTTAACTTTATCGCAAAGGATGATGGTTCATGTAGATTAATGTTGCCAAGACACAAGAAACTATTAAAAATATTGCTCCTACATCTATTTCTACATTTCAGGAAGTTGCTATTGTATCTCAAAAAGATACAAATTGATAATACCTGACGATATCCGCATAGATGTACCTCCTCAATCAGCTTACTTGAAAACTTAAGCAACGTTCCTATTGCCATTATCTCAGCTTCCGCAATTCTATTGATGTTATTTCTTTCGCAAAGGTAAAATGTAATTACATCATAGTGATGGTATAGCTTAACAAACCAGGTAAAATAAATATTTACTTCTTACTCCGAAACTGTGGTATCACATTAAGCAAAGACGGATCCTTCGCTATAAGGTCTATTAGAAACTCTATTGTAGTTGCATCAAATGAGAAATCCCTTCCGCTCATTTCTTTCAAAAAAGTTGACATTTCACTAATTTTGCTCCACTTCACAAATCCTTGCACAATAACATTGTAAGTGGCATTGTTTGGCGAACAACCATTGTTCTCCATTTCTTTTAGCATATCTTTTGCTTCATCGAACAACCCTTCTAGACAAAATCCGTTTATCATTGTAGTGTATGTTATCACATCGAGAAATAATCCGATTGAAGAAAGCTTCTTAAAAATAGCATGAGCTTTGTCAATTTTACCATTTTTGCACAATCCATCAATAACAACACTGTAAAGTTCAATATCGATGTCTTCTCTCTCTTGTTCCAACTTATGAAACAGCGACATAGCTTCTTTGACAAGTCCATTTTGAAAATAACCACGAAGCAAAATGCGATGAGTGCATATATCAGGTTTGTGACCCGTAGATGACATCTCAGCCATAAACTTTTGCGCGGAGCTAGTTCTTCCAACTTCAAGTAGACCTTGCAATACAGTATTATAGGTAAAAATGCTAGGTTTCAATCCATTTTGAGAAATTTCAAGAAACCAGTGCATGGCCTCATCTAATTTCTTTTTCTTACAGTAACCATTGATTAATGTGGTAAAGCAAATAATGTTAGGCTTAATTCCCTTGTCTGTCATGGAGTTGAAAGTTTTCCTTGCTCTATCCAGTTGACCTCGCAGGCAATATCCATCAATTATCGCAGTGTAGGTGACCACGTCAGGCTCTACCCCTTTTTCGGTCATGCATCTCATTACTTGCTCGGCATCTTCAATTTTTCCTTCTTTGCATAGTCCATCTATCACGATACTGAAGGTGCGCACATTTGGATAAATATTAAGATTTACCATTTCAAAAAACAAAGCTGTAACCTTTTCCCAGTGACCAAACTTGCACAAACCATCAATCAAAGAATTATATGTAACAATGTCTGGAGGAATGCCTTTCTGTTTCATCTCGGAAAATAAGCTCATTGCAGCATCTAGCATTCTATCTTTGCATAGGGCATCTACAACAATGTTGTAGATGCATGTGTTTGGCTTAGTGCTTCCTCCCTCCATTACCCGAAGCAAATCAAAAGTTTTTTGAGTATGTCCCCTTTTGCTCAGCCCATTCATGACTATCGAATACATGAACTCATCAGGCTCACAAACATTGTCTCTGACCAACATTTTGAACAAGTTAACAGCATCTACAATCTTATTTTGAACAAAGAGTCCCCTTAGCAAGGTGTTAAAAGTAACAGTACCAAATGGAATGCCGGTCTTGAAGTAAATGGGTAACACAGAAAACGCACAATCAAGACGACGCAGTAGGCAGTAATTGTTAATGAGGATATTCAAGATGAAAACATTAAAGGGAATACCCAATTTGCGCATTTGTCTAAAAAGGCTCACAACAGCAGAGTAATGCTTCATATTAACCATAGTCTTAATTAATTTGGCGAAGCAGGAAACAGGAGGGAGAGGCTTAGCTCTGAGGAATTGACGGAAAAGAGTGAGGGAATCATGTAAAGAATTTACATTATCAAGAGTTACCTTAAGTTTAGGATTTGAATAATATCTGGTTGTAACATAGCAACAACTGTAACGCACTGAAATTCTCATCATATTCATCAATGGCTGGTGTGCCCTAATTTTGAGCTAAGCTAAAAGGATTTTGAAATAAGAAAGAGGGAATCCACCCAGTCAAAAATTTTGAGCTAAGCTAAGTGCCTGGTTTCTATTTTGGTGTGTCCCGAAAGTAGATTTTTGACAAATTAAACATCTTACATTGACAAGCTTAAAATCACAAATTCAAATAATATTTTAGTATATTACACATATTTTTAATTTATAGCCATAAGAAATAGTTTTAAGTGTGTATGATGTAGGTTACTGACTTTAAATTTTGTAGCCTAAACCAAAACTTGAAATTAAAGAGTTATTTAAATATGGAGAAAGATACTCTTTTTTAGACGGGCTAAAAAAATATACACTCTTAAACTGAGACGAGAGAGTACTTTTTTTTTTTTTTATGTTTCGTAACTACTTACTAGTTTATGAGAACACGATTTGCATGTGTACACCATACATGACCGTAAAAGTCACACGTACAGGGGCAGATTTACATTCAGAGGATCGGGTTTGTATATTTATCAGCAAAAAAGTACATATATTAACTTTGGCACCCGCTGTAAGCAAAGGTGTCGTGGTGCCAGTGGCCAAAAGTGTGTGCTTTCTTCCAAGTTCCAACTGTCTTGGTTTGAATCTAGGCTGCAACCTTTTTGTTTTTGTTGGTCTTTCAAGAAGTACGTACTAACTGTACTTTGTGCCTGGGTTCTCTTTTCTTTCATATCTTTTCCCCTTTTTTCCCCCTTTTTTTTTTTTTCTTATCTGCCCTTTTTTGTTCTTTTTTCTTTTTGTTGTTTTATTTTTTGGTTTTTCTCTACCATTATTTCATATTTCATGAGGAACTTATTTTTTATTAAAAAAATTAAATAATTTTAATAAATATATAGTTTATCCTTTTGATAATACCATGTTAGTCTATACACATTGAAGAATAATTTGAGCAATATCTTCTACTGACTTTTTAAAAATTAATTGGCTTGATTAGTAGATATTTTAGGTTAAGTCTCATAGATTAAAAATTTTTAAAAACTATTGTGCAAAGAATTGCCACAAACATTACATTTAAGATGAAAAATTATTAAAGACAAATTAATCTAGTCAAAAAATATAAATATATTTCTATAGTTAGCTTATCTTTAAGTAGAATTATGGTGTTATTTCAAATATATAGCAATGTCTTCCATAATATAGAATTTAAATAAATTGTGAAAAAATTATTAAATAAAACCTAACTTATTTATCTATTAGGAAATGATGCTTAATAAACATCGAAGTAACAAAAATCTTCCCGACCCAACCTGACGTTCCTATTTGATCTTTGTGGTTAAGGGTATATATTAAAAGTGGCACCCGTAGTCTTCAAATCCTAGATCCGCCTCTGCGCGCACGCATACACACACACACAGATATATATATATATATATATATATATATATATATATATATATATATATATATATATATCAAATAAGATTATTATGTTATAAATTGAAAAAGAAATAAAAAAAAGTAAAGATTGATAAATGGTTGATCTTCCTAAACTTTTAAGTGAAAATATTATAGAAACACAGAGAACATGAGTTCATTGTCGTTGATTTATCAAATCTGAGTTATTGGCAAAATTAATTTATGTCCATAATTTATGTGTCCTCGGAGACATATGTCAATTCTTAAGATGGAGATAAAAAATAAAAGATAACCTAATTAAAACTGATGTTGACCTCTATTACCCTTCCAAAACATAGATTTATCATGTGGCTTGTTGTGCAGGATAGGCTCCTCACCAAGGATAGGATGCAGAGAACGCAACTAAACTATGAAGATCCTATATGTTGTATGTGTGCCAGTTAAGCAGTGAAATCACTTGATCATTTGTTCCACCAATGTACTTAGTTTACTCAGGTATTGGAAGATGTTAAACGATGGTGTGGCATTCCCATAGCCAATAAACCAGTAGCACAAGTGCTGGAATGGATTCAATCAAAAAGATGGAAAAAATTCAAGAAGAGAATAGTTGCTGCATTGTTTAGTGCAACTGTGTACCATACATGGAGGATCAGGAACAGGAAGACATTTCCCCAGCAAACCTTGATTGCAGCAGAAATTGCGAAGCAAATTCATCATGAACTTCAGGAGAGGGTACGTTGCTGGAAGGAAGCAAATATAGCAAGGAAATGTATTGGTCCAATAGATAGAATTTGTAGTTAGGTGTAAGCTGATATTAGTTCAGTGTGAAGTTAGATAGAAGACTATGCAGGTGTTTGCAGCAAGTGGGAAAAGCTGATGTATACTGGTTCAGTTTGTTTTGTTTTAGTTTTTTGATTCCACATTGTAATTAGTATGTTAGCCTGATACAAAATGACTAAGGATAAGGGATTCTCTTTAGTTCGTAGTTGGTTGTTTTGATGTTAATGGTACCTTACAATTTACTAAAAAAAATGATGTTGACTATTTTAGGAATAATTCAAAATTACCTTCCACAACAATAAACATGGAAAAGTAAGTTAATTTCTTTTTAAGGTATGTCAACAAAATGCTTTCCACGAGGTAATTTAGTAAAAGAAAACAAAGTGTAGTTTCAATTTAGATTAATGGTAAATCTTTAATTTTCTAAAATTTATTAAATTGTAGCCAATTTTATCAAAATAGGGTGTTAACATTTTCTCTCTTTTCTTCTTTAAAGTGTATATGATGTACCGACAAAGTGAAAATTACACAATACATGCAAATTATAATGATACATTGATTATCCGTGAGAAAGAAAATGAATCTCTCCTCCCTGTGTCAACTCTAACTGATTAGCTTCTTCCTTCGTGCAAGCTACGATCTAACAATCCCTTGTTGTGTACGTTAACATTAATAAGCGTAAAAAGCAAAGAGGATGATAAGAAAGAATAAGAATATCTATCATAAAGTTGAGTGATTATGTATTGGTAGTCTGAAGATTTATATTTCAAGTCGAAGAAAATAACATAGATTAACTTGGGTGCCAATGGTTCGGTTGGGCTGATTATTTTGAATTTTTTTAATTATTCTAGCATGTATAATCAAAATTTGAGTTTTTGAAACCATCCAAATCATGTCTATTTCTGTTCAGTTTTGATATTATTTAATTTTGGTATTTTTTTAAGATCATTCAAAACAAACCCACATATAAAAATGTGATTTCGTAATACAAGACAACAACAGCAATAATTTAGATATCTCTCTTTGTTGAAAAATCATTTGATTTACTGACTAAACTGATATAATAGTTACATCTTAATAAAGTAAAAGGGTAGTATAGACCAACATGATATCATATCTTGTTGAATATTTGACAATGTGTGTCTAAAAGGATTCATGAGTAATGTAGGTGACACGACCCAAATTCTAGGTTAGGCCATGCGGTCACCCGACCACCTCCCTTAGACCTGTCTTTTTGAGATTTACCGACAATGGAAATCGAAACCTTCTTCCAATACCTACCAAACTAGTTTTGATTTAGCTCAAATTTTATAGACATGTCCTAATGGACGTTACAGATCTTTTAAGACTGTCGGCATGCTAATCGAAGTTCTAACTCTTGAAATGACTTCTAAGGTCGTTTCATTATACTCCACTTAGACTCTCGTTCGTCCTCAAAGGAGCTAGAGTCTAGAGTAGATTTCATAGGAGAACGGTATCTACGGCCATACAAGGCCTCAAATGGAGCCATCTGAATGGAGGACTGATAGTTATTATTATTACAAGAAAACTGCTAAGGCCAAATGATCATCTCAGTAGCCTCCGAACTCTAATGCACAAGCTCTTAGCATATCTTCCAGAACCTGAATAAACCGCTCGAACTGACCATCAGTCTGAGGATGGATTGTCGTGCTAAGCTGCACCTGGGTCCCCAACTCCCTTTGAAAAGACTGCCAGAACTGGAAAGTATCCTGGGAACCCCGAGCTGAGATAATAGATACATGAGTACCATGCAACCTACCTACCTGATCAATGAAAATTCGAGCCAATCTCTAAGCTCAATCAGTAGCCTTCACAGGGATGAAGTGAGCTGATTTAGTCAGTCTGTCCACAATAACCTAGACTAAATCATGGCATCGCAGGGTCTTCAGCAGACCAACTACAAAATCCATTGTGATCTTCTCCCACTTCCACTCGGGAATGGGCAATACTTGAGCTAACCCTGCCGATCTCCGGTGCTCGAACTTAACTTGCTGACAGTTCAAGAAATATCCCCTACATATCTTAGCTCTCAGAGATCTTGATATATCTTAGTAATGCTAGGATGAATAGAATAAAGCGAGTTATGAGCCTCGCGGAGCACTGTCTGTCTCAGATCTCTAATATCAAGGACATAGAGTCGGCCATTAAGATCCTTTTGAGATAAGAGATACTGCAAGATCTTGTGATCGGTATACAGTTTACAAGGATCGCCAGAAAGATAGTGCCTCTAAATCTTCAAAGCGAAGATCACCGTTGCCAACTCTAGATCATGAGTTGGATAATTCTTCTCATTCGGCTTCAACTGTCTAGAAGCATGAGCATCACTCTCTCGTGCTGCATAAGAACACGACCGAGACCCATACGGGATGCATCACAATAGACCACAAATCCACCGGTGCTAAAAGAAAGGATAGCACCGGAGCTGAAGTCAATAAATCCTTGAGCTTCTGAAAGCTCGCCTCACACTCCTCAGACCATCGGAACTGAACCGCCTTTTGAGCCAGGCGAGTCATGGGAGCTGCAATAGTGGAGAACTTCTCCACAAACCTCCGAAATAAGCTGCCAATCCAAGGAAGCTACGAATCTTCGTCAGAGTGGTAGGACGAGACCACTTATGTATTGCTTCCATCTTATTTGGATCAACTTGATACCCTCACTGGATACCACGTGACCTAAAAATGCTGCAGAATCAAGCCAAAACTCACATTTCGAGAACTTGGCATATAACTTACGATCACTAAGGGTCTGAAGAACTACCATCAAATGATAATTATGCTCCTCGCGACTACGAGAATAGATAACAATGTTATTAATGAAGACAATGACAAAGAAATCGAGGAACGGCTTAACCACCCGGTTCATGAGATCCATAAAAGCTGCAAGGGCATTAGTCAGCTCAAAAGACATAACTAGGAACTCGTAATGGTGGTAACGAGTCCTGAAAGCAGTCTTCAGGATATCTAAATCCCGAATCTTTAGCTGATGATAACCAGATCGCAGATCGATTTTAGAAAAGAATTTTGCACCCTGCAACTGATCAAACAAATCATCAATATGAGGCAAGGAATACTTGTTCTTGATGGTGACCTTATTTTGCTGTCGGTAATCAATACACATCTGCATGATCCCATCTTTCTTCTTCACGAACAGCACATGAGCACCACACAGAGAAATACTTGGCCTAATGAACCCCTTATCAAGCAAAGCCTACAACTGCTCCTCCAGCTCCTGCAACTCTGACGGAGCCATGCGTTAAGGAGGAACAGAAATAGGCTGAGTCCCTAGCACTATATCAATGCCATATTTGATCTCTTGATCAGGAGGAAGTCATGGGAATTCATCTGGAAACACATCAAAGAATTCCCTCACAATAGGAACAGAATCGAGGGATGGAATTTCCATAGTCGTATCCCGAACCATGGCAAGATATGCTAAACACCCCTTATTCATTATCTGCCTCGCCTGCAAGAAAGGGATAACACGCCCTATAGGTGGCAATTGAGAACCCTGCCACACCTCCGACGCTGAGCCAGGAAGAGATAACCGAATAGACTTGGCATGACAATCCTGATTGGCGTAGCACAACGCCAACCAATCCATGCCAATAATAACATCAAAGTCGACCATATCCAAAACCAGAAGGTCTACCAGGGTCTTACGAACCAAAGGATATGGTACAATCTCAATAAACTCAACCCACAAAAATAATGTCTCCAATAGGAGTAGAAACACAGAAGGGCTCACGAAGATGCATATAATCAATATGAAAACCCGAAGCAAAATAAGGAGAGACATATGAATATATAGATCCTAGATCCACCAAAGAATATGTATCTCGACCATAAACAGATAGAATGCATGCAACAATAGCTAGAGATGCCTCGGCATCCTGCCTGGCCGGCAATGCATATAGCTGTCTCTACGATTGAGCTAAGCCACCACTCTGAGATCCACTTCTCGAGGGACCACCAGAACCATGCCCACAACCTCTACCGGGCGGTTGTGCACCTCGAGCTGGCTGAGACCTTGAAGGGACACCCTGAGGCTGCTACTGCATAGGTGCCGGAGGGTGAGAGAAATGACGGCTACTACCCCACTGATGAAGATAAAAGCAATCTTTCTTATGATGCCCTAGATCCTGACAGATAAATCACCCTGGAGCAAATATACGCTGATCAAACTAAGACTGATCTCGCTGGCGAAACCGAGAAACTGACCTTGAGGTGAAGCAGGCCCGTTCTGAAAACCACGTGTCGGAGGCTGAACTGTCCTAATAGGTGGCCTGCTTTACTGCTGATAACTCTTATCTCCAGACGAGGTACTAGGATGCCCTGAACCATAAAATCTCTTACTCTTCTACTCTAACTCCTCCATCTTTCACTGAGCATTCGCACGCGTTCTCACCATTTAGTACAAATGAATTAACAAAGATATTTAACCTCCGATAAAATGATCCCCGCACGATAAGAACATAAAGAATGGAAACTGCCTAAATGCCACCATAGCCTTTCGTAGATAGGTACGGACGTCTCTGCCCGATCAAAGAGACTCTATTAGACATTTTCATAATTTTAAAAGACTCTAAACCGAGCTCTAATACTAACTGACATGACTCAAATTCTAGGCTAGGCCGTGCGGGTACCCGACCACCTCCTCTAGACCTGTTGGGCGAACCCTATTGACTAAATCAATATAAATGGCGTAGAATTATTTTGAGAACAAAATAAATCTAGCCTTAACACCACAAGACAACTCTCAAGGACAAACATATATACAAGTTGTCTGAATAATACAACTAACTACCCAAGATACATAGGTGTGGAGGTTTCCAGATCCGACATCTAAGAAGTCCAAAAGATATACACATCTTCAGAAGGGAGCAAAAATAAGATAAACTACAGTATCTATAGCTGGTGGCCTTAATGGACGAGATGGCTCACCGCAGACAGCTGGGAACATACAGCTCCTCAATCACGATGCGACTGGCTAGGTCCTGGAGCAGAATCTACCGAATGAAAAGAAAACACAAGAACAGATAAGGAGTGAGTCATAGGGACTCAGTAAGTGAGGACAAACTAGTGACCTCAAAAAATTGCTACACTAGCCAGGGAAACAGAAGTCATAGCAGTCAATCAGATAAGTCATTCACAGATAATCAATGCAGCAAATCCATACAGCTCACAAAACACATATAAAGATATGAAATGAATGTATCATGATGAAATGGGGTCACATGTACCCAAATGTCTGATAACCTTATCAGTGCGACACTCTCATCGCTACAGTGAGATACATAAACCTGCCCCGGCTCTGGACACTCATCGAGTCTGGCAGTATGACATACAATCCGAGTCGAATACTTCTGCTCGTGGAGCGGAATACTGCTGCTCTTTGGACGGAAAACTTCTGCACCTAAGATAATATAAAGTTGAAGCGGAATACTCCTACACTCAGTATATGACATAAAAGCGGAATACTCCTGCTCTTGGGGCGGAATACTTCTGCACCCGAGATAATATAAAGTTGAGGCAGAATACTCCTGCACTCAGTATATGACATAGCAACCCATAACCAGAAAACATAATACATATAAATGCGTTTCAAGGCTGTAGCGTAATAAGTACTCCATGTCGACAGCTATTCACATAAAGAAGACATGAATAAAATATCCATAAAGCCAAAGACCGTCAAAGAAATGGATATAATCACTTACCTTGTTACAAAGTTAACACTGCTACTCAAAAACCACCCTGTCCTTTGGATCCACTGCCAAACGATCCCGCTCTATTCAATGAGCAGAAAAATTTATCAAATGAGGCTAAATGCTTCATTCCTTACGTCTTAGAACAATCCGTTTAGGAACTCGACATCCGATTTGTATACGTGATACGAAGTCAAGGCATATGTACATGGTTCAAATCACATAACAAAATCTTAAATAAATTACATTTATGGGTTGCCCATAACTCTCCAAGTTCGAATATATAATCAATTCCATTATCGGAGTCCAATTAACCCTTTAAATTATCAATTTAACTTATTAGAACGATATTTAATATTCCAATTTCTACAGTTAAAATATATTCAAACACACGTAATAAACTGAAGTAATGAATTAACATCATTACCTGGATGTTTTGGGATGAAAATTCTATTTTTTTCCAAATCCTTTTCCTCTCTCTCCCTTCTTATTTCTGTTCTCGTTTTATGCTTGGAACTTAAACTAAGAGATTAGCTTATATCCCTTAGCCACCGCCTCCCCAATTCCATTATCTTTTCCTTTTTCTTTTTTTTCTTTTATTTTTCTTTTTCTTTTGAAAACTTGCATCGTGGCGAAAATTAATACGGAATCCTACGAAACTCGGAATGATCCCAAATTTCTCAAGCAAGTTATACAAAATTTATGTGACGTATTTGCTAAGACGAATCTCGAATCGGATTCCCAATACTCAAGATGCGAATTAAACGGAAAGAAATCAAATTCTATTTTTGGAACTTTAGCGGAAGCTATCCGAACGACCTCGGAATTTACTTCCGAAAGTTCACATAGGTCACAGATGACCATACGAACTTAACGACGCTTTCAGATTTCAAATCGAAGCTCATTCGCCAAAATCGAGTTTGAAAACCTCTTTTTAAGATTTAGCAACAATGGAAACTGAAACCTTCTTCCGATACCTACCAAACGAGGTCTGGTCTAGCTCAAATTTTACGGACATGTCCTAATGGGTGTTATAGAGCTTTAAGGCTGTCGGCACGCCAATCAGAGTCTTTAGTCTCAAAGAGGCTACCTAAGGTCGTTTCAATAGGGTAGTGAAGTACTTTGAAATACCAAATCTCAAAACAACATTATCATAGAGAAGGTAAAAACGAACAACAGAAAGCCAGACAAGTATTAAGATTATTTTGATAATTAAACTCATGTTCGTTCATGTCTTCAGAAAAAAATTGGTTATCATATTATTCTAGGCTGCATCAAATTTCAAAATGAACATAAGTCGCCGTGAATCTAAAGAGATTAACCATTCTCCCAGAGTGAATAAAATTTATAAGAGTAACACAAATGGTCCGTGAAGACCTTTTAAGACAATCCATCACTTAGGAGAACACTAAATTTAAAGTAGTTTGAAATCTAAAACTGCAAATAGCATTATACTATTGAAGCACGTTTATTTCAACTTTCTGTAGTACTATCGAATAGATTGGGACATGGGTATTATTGATTCCATCCCAAAGCCTAAGGTGAAATATTTTATTCTTTATTATGTTTAAATTTAATTAAAATTATATATTTATATACATAAATGAAATATAAAATATATATTTTGTGCATATAAATTTATTAGGTTCGGTAACATTTTGATTTTTTTTTACTTTGCATCAGAATCTACAATTTTATTCAAATAACTTAAAAGTCGGTTCGATATCATCCGATTCGGTTGGTTATAAGATCTAAATATGACTTTATAGAAGTAGGAATAGATCTATTTTTTAACTGACTTAACAACTAAATAGGTAAATTTCTCTTTGTACTGATCACTAAGCTTGTTTGGATGGTTGTAACCTATTGTATCGTATTGTATTGTTACCATGAGTACGACGTCTGTTTTGATTGTTACTTTAATTACCATTGTATTGTATCGTTAAATCCATAGTTATATAACCATAAAAACTATCACTTTATGTAACGACCGATTTGGTGGGATCGCTCGTTACATTTTTTTCTTTCCCCAACATATCCTCACTTATTATTTAATATTTCCATTTTACCCTTTACTTTATATTCACTTATTAAACCACCGTAAACAGTACAACCTATCCAAACGTTGTATAATACAATATGATACAACACAATACGATATGATATGATACAATACAATACAATACAATACATTATGAAACAATGGGTAACAACCATCCAAACAGAGTGTTAGAAACTACAAAATTCAGTAAATCATTACAAACAAAAATTGTAGGAGGCACTCATCATAAAAAAAGAGTTCCCTGCAAAACTAGCATACACCGCGAGATCGACCACGACTCTCACTGATAGAAATTGAAGTATGATGAGAACTTCTGTGAGTAATGCTCTTCCCTTTCTCACGTTTTGCAATAAAACATTATTCTTCATCTGCTAAGGCTAGTAAACTTAGCAGTTTTGACAATGTTAAGTGTTTAGATGATGCTGTCACTCTCTTCCGTCAAATGTTCAGAGCAAAGCCTCTCCCTTCTGTTATTGACTTCTCTGAATTACTCAAGACTATGGTTAATATGAAGCATTACTCTGTTGTTGTTTCTCTTTTCCAAAAGATGCTTACATTGGGCATCCCCATTGATGTTTTCGTATTGAATATCGTCATTAACAATTATTGCCTTATGCATCATCTTGATTGTGCATTTTCTGTGTTACCCATTTATTTGAAGCACGACATTCCGTTTAGTGTTGTCACCTTTAACACCCTACTAAGGGGACTCTTTGCTCAAAATAAGATCGTACATGCTGTTAACTTGTTCAAAATGTTGGTCAGAAAGAATATTTGTGAGCCTGACGAGTTCATGTATTCGATTGTCATGAATGGGCTTAGCAAAAGAGTCCATGCTCTAAAAACTTTTGATTTGCTACAGGTAATAGAACAAGGAACCACTAAGCCCAATACTTACATCCATACCATTGTTATTGATGCCCTTTGCAAAGATGGAATTCTAGATCTTGCAATGAGCCTTTTGAACGAGATGAGACAGAAAGACGTTCCTCCAGACATTGTCACATATAATTCATTGCTCGATGGCTTATGTAAGTTTGGTCAGTGGGGAAAGGTTACGACTTTGCTATTTGAAATGGTAAGTCTTAATATTTATCCAGATGTGCACACCTTCAACATAGTGATAGATGGCCTATGCAAAGAAAGGAAAGTTGAAGAGGCGGAGGAAGTAATGAGGCACATGATCGAAAAGGGTGTAGAGCCTAATGTAGTCACCTAAAATGTGATAATTGATCTATACTGCTTACACGGACAAATGGATAAAGCCAGGATAATATTTGATTCCATGGCAGGTAAGAACATTGAGCCTGACATAATTAGCTACAACACATTAATAAATGGATATTGTAAGAAAAAGAATTTGGATGAGGCCATGAACTTGTTTCTTGAAATTTCTCAAAATGGGTTGAATCCTAGCATTTTTACTTACAGTACTATCTTGCAAGGTCTACTTCAAGTTGGAAGAACAGCCTCAGCGCAAAATTTCTATGCTGAGATGTTATCTGCAGGTCACAAACCTAATTTATGCATTCATCACATTTTGCTTGGTGGTTATTTTCAAAATGGACTTGTTGAGAAAGCTATGTCACTCTTTCATAAGTTAGAAAGGAAGAGAGAAGATACTGATATTGAAATTTACACTATTGTTATTGAGGGATTATGCAAAAACGGTAAACTCGACAAAGCTCGTGTTATTTTTTAGAAGCTTTCGTTAATTGGATTGCCACCCATTGCGGTAACATACAATACAATGATAAATAAATTTTGTCTAAACGGGATGTTTGATGAAGCTAAAGATATGATAATAAAAATGGAGGAAAATGGTTAATTTTTCAAACAATGCCACTTACAATATTACTGTGAGAGGATTTCTCAAGTTGAGGAAAATTAGTGAAATGACAATCTTTTTTAAGGAAGTGACGACTGGAACAGACTTCTCACTTGATGCAGCTACATTTGAGTTGCTAATAAATGTTATAGCAGAGGATCCTTTGTTGCTTAACATGATACCACAGTTTCACTCAGGAAGTGAGATGTGAATATTTATTTCACTTGGTATATTCGACTATACCATCACAATGTTGTAATCCTCTTTTAACTTTGCAAAAGAAATCACATCCAACAGAATTGTGGAAGCTGAATGTCACGACCCAATTTGGGGCAGTGACCGGCGCTTAGGAGCTAGTGCCCCAAGCAAGCCTTATCAAAATTCTACAGAAAATCGGACAGAGTTTCCCCTGTTTTTAGGCCTATCCAAAATTTTACCTGCTTTTAAACAAACAGAAAACCAACCAACAACCAATATCCTTACGCATTAATAATAAAAATACCACGTTCATCTCCAACTACTACGTGAACAATCTAGCAGGGTTGTAGTAAGTTCATTGACACCAAATACTCGTAAGAGTAACTTATTAATGAATAATCCAACTGGTTACCCAATTGACTAAACGAATGACTAATAAATGACTAAATGGAGCGACTCTAAGAGTTTCAAAGAAGGACAATAATAAATAAATGAAGGTTTTGCCCACACGAACTAATGCAGGGCTCACCAGGATTGTCAACTCACGGCTCTAAGAATGGAAATCCTCGGCTGCGACACCTGCTGTCTTTAGAAATAAAAATACAACGAGGAGTGAGTCGTAACTCAGTGAGTAACAACGCTTATCCACAACCGTTTTAAGTGGGGAAGAGTCAGAAAACATGCCTGTTCCAGTATATCATTTGTAGCAATATATCTAGTAAAGAAAATGTCACTTTCAGAAACAGTAAGCAGAAATCACTCTTTCAAGTATTTCTTGTAAATGAAATCCAACATCAATCAGTATTAAATTCAGTATTTCCTTATATTATATCAAGTATATAGGTTAGGGAGATTTCCAAGGACAAACCATGTAATCAGTATAAATTCCTCCCTGAGGAAATCAGTAACGGTAAGCTAGTTCTACCTTCCCACTAGCAGGGACTATAACGGTAATCCAGAGTATTCAAGGTGCACCAGGTCTAACGTACCCGTCGTTAGCTATGGGGTATGTCAAGGTTCATCCCAATATATATACATACATATATATATATATATATATATATATATATATATATATATATATATATATATATATATATATATATATATATATATAAAATCCCTATACCAAGTACAAGGCATTTCAAGAAACAATTCAATATTTCACATAGCGGTAAAACATGTCAAGTAGCGGTAAAACCATATCCTGTAACGGTAAAATAATTCAAGTAAATATCTCGGTACATATCTTGTAAAAGGACTTGTCCCATGCAATTTAAATCATTCAGTAATATATTTTACGTCAAAATCAAGTAGAAACCATGCAGGTTATGGAAATAAAAATTGCGGTAAGGTCATCACTCACAGTACAAATGCGTGTAGCTCAACCGTATCCAAGCAATCCAACACTTCTTCAATCAATCTATAATCAAATCATATCAATATTATGTTAATTTCCTCGTTTAAACTAGTTCATAATTAACTCAGCGTACACAACCCTCGATTTTTATAATAGACTTTTTTGTCAATTTATATTTACTCTAACTCTGTAATTCTTCCATTTATAAATATTTCCTACAACTCTTTATGCGGTATTTTGTACCATTTTGATCAAGTTTAAGCCAAATTGTATCAATGCCCACTACCCCTATTACGGTAGAATTTAGTTCTCAATACCCAATGGAATTGATAGGAAACCAATTCACCAAATTAGAGAAGAAAATTGACTTACTGTATTAGATGGAATACCTCTTCTACTTCCTTTTTCTCACTTGAAGCTTATTGTGTAAGGCTTCACTTCCTTCCCTAATTTCCCTTATGATCTTCTAAAATTGCAAATCCCTTTTTTCTGTATTTTTCATCCCTTTTGACTGCTATGCGTGGGGTTTTCTTTGCCTTACTCTCTTGTTCTATTTTGTGTAGATGTCTGCCAGAATCCCTTATGGGCTTTGGCTTCTTCTCTTTTTTTTTTTCTTTTTTTTATAATTTATGGAATGACTAATTTGCCCTTATTTTAAATAGGGTATTACATTCTCTCCCTCTTAAGAAATTCAGCCTCCGAATTTAAACTAAGAGCATACCTGTCGAGTGAAATAAGTGAGGATACTTGGCTCGCATATCATCTTCCATTTCCCGAGTAGCTTCTCTAGCAGTATGGTTTTACCACAAAACTTTCACGAACACAATTTCTTTTCTCCGTAACTTCCTTATTTGACTATCAGCTATGGCTATTGGTTACTCCTCGTAAGATAATTTTTCATTAATTTGTATAGTCGGTGCATCAAGTACATGAGAAGCGTTGGGTACATATTTTCGTAGCATAGACACGTGGAATACAGGATGAATCAAAGATAACTCAGAAAGAAGAGCCAAATTGTAAGCAACGGCTCCAACTCGTTCAAGTATCTCATAGGGTCCTATGAATCTCGGGCTCAACTTCCCTCTTTTCCCGAATCGTGTCACGCCTTTCATTGGGGAAACTCGTAAAAACACACGATCCCTAACTGCAAACTCTAAGTCCCTTTCTCTTTTATCTGCATAAGACTTTTTCCTGCTTTGAGCTGTGAGCAATCTCTGCCTAATCAACTGGACCTTATCAATAGCTTCCTGTATCAGGTCTGGTCCTAAAACCTTAACTTCACCGGCTTCGAACCCTCCAATTGGAGAACAACAACGCCTACCATATAAAGCCTCGTAAGGAGCCATCTGAATGCTTCTCTGATAACTGTTGTTATAAGCAAACTCAGCTAAAGGCAAATAAGTATCCCAACTACCACCAAAATCAATAATGCAAGCTCTCAACATGCCCTCCAATATCTGTATAGTACGTTCAGACTGACCGTCGGTCTGGGGATGGAATGCAGTGCTAAGGTCTACTCTAGTACCTCTCTTTGAAAGGACCTCCAAAAGTGAGAAGTGAATTGTGATCCTCTGTCAGAGATAATGGATAGTGGAACTCCATGGAGTCGAACAAATTCATTCATGTATAACTATGCATATCTCGCACCACTGTAAGTAGTTTTAACCGGCAAAAAGTGTGCTGACTTCGTAAGCCGATCAAAAATCACCCATACTGAATCATAACCTTTAAGTGTACGGGGTAGCCCAGTCACAAAATCCATGGTAACTCTTTCCCACTTCCACTCAGGAATCTCAAGCTGCTGTAGTAGTCTTGCGGGTCGCTGGTTCTCAGCTTTAACCTGTTGACAAGTCAAACAACTAGTAACAAAGTTAGCAATATGTTTCTTCATACCTTCCCACTAATACAATTGCTTCAGGTCACGGTACATCTTAGTGGATCCAGGATGTATGGTGTATCTAGAATGGTGAGCTTTCTTGAGAATAACTCGTCTTAGCCCATCAATTTTTGGTAGACATAATTGGTTACCTAGTCGGAGAACCCCATTATCATCAACAATTATATTCTTGCTTTTACCAGCTAGGACTTCATCTCGATATTTGCACAATCGTTCATCCTCGTACTTAGTGGCTTTGACACATTCTACCAATGAAAACTTGACTGGAACATAAGCCAATAACACCCTAGAATTAGTCACACTGAACCTAATACCTGTACCTTCGAGCCTGTGAATATCCTTGGCCAACTGTCTCTTTACAGGAGTTATATATGCGAAACTACCCATGGACTTTCTGCTCAATGCATCAGCCACAACATTGGCCTTTCCTGGATGATATAGAATAGTGCAATCATAGTCCTTGAGAAGTTCCATCTAGTGACGCTGCCGAATGTTCAGATCTCTCTGTTGAAAAATATATTTTAGGCTCTTGTGATCTGTATAAATTTCACATGTTTCTCCATATAAGTAGTGCCTCCAAATTTTCAGGGCAAATACCACTACAGCCATGTCCAGATCATGAGTGGGATAATTCTGTTCATTCTTCTTCAACTGTCGCGAAGCATAAGCTATCACACGACCATTTTGCATGAGAACACACCCTAATCCCACTCTCGAAGCATCACAAAATACCGTAAATCCTCCCGAACCGGATGGTAAGGCTAGAACTGGCGTGGTGGTCAAACATGTCTTGAGCTTCTGAAAACTCTGCTCACATTCATCTGTCCACTGAAACTTTGCATTTTTCTGTGTTAGCTTGGTCAATGGTGCTGCTATTCTTGAAAAATCCTGCACAAAACGCCTATAGTAACCTGCTAATCCCAGAAAGCTGCGAATCTCTGTAGGAGTGGTAGGTCTGGGCCATTTTTGCACTGCTTTTGTCTTTCTAGGATCTACCAGTATTCCATCCTTGGATACCACATGCCCAAGGAATGCTACGAAGTCTAGCCAAAATTCATACTTAGAGAACTTCGCATAAAGTTTATGTTCCCGCAATGTTTGCAGTACAACTCTCAGATGAGCCTCGTGTTCTTCTTGACTACGAGAATACACCAAGATATCATCAATAAATACAATGAAAAATCTGTCTAGAAATGGCTTGAACACCCTATTCATTAAATCCATGAATGCAGCTGGAGCATTAGTCAACCCGAAAGGCATCGCAAGGAATTCACAATGCCCGTATCGAGTTCTGTAAGTTGTCTTAGGAATATCTTTGTCATTAACTCTGAGCTGATGATAACCAGATCGAAGATCAATCTTTGAAAAATGGGCAGCTCCCTGCAACTGATCAAACAGATCATCAATACGAGGCAAAGGGTATTTATTACGTACTGTTACCTTGTTCAGCTGTCTTTAGTCAATGCACATTCTTAGGGACCCATCTTTCTTCTTCACAAATAGCACTGGTGCACCTAGGGGGATACACTTGGTCTGATGAATACCTTGTTCAATAACTCCTGCAATTGCTCCTTTAGCTCCCTCAGCTCCGCTGGTGCCATACGATATGTAGGAATCGATATGGGTTGCGTGTCAGGTGCCACATCAATGCTGAAATATATATCCCGCACTGGAGGTAGTCAAGGTAAATCCTCAGGAAATACATCGGT
The DNA here is from genome assembly GCA_029990575.1 of Petunia axillaris subsp. axillaris. NCBI lineage: Eukaryota > Viridiplantae > Streptophyta > Magnoliopsida > Solanales > Solanaceae > Petunia > Petunia axillaris. The sequence goes on from JARKNS010000004.1 coordinate 137,966,902, forward strand.
GAACTCTTGCACCACTGGAACCATTTCCAAGCTAGGAGTCACATCTCTTGTGTCTCTCACCATAGCTAAGTATGCCTAACAACCTTTCTTCACTAACTGCTGAGCTTTTACAAATGATATGACATTACACATCTCTGGAATTTGATCCCCTTTAAGAACAAAACTGGGTTCATTAGCATCTCGAACTTAACTACCTTCGCATGACAATCGAGGGTAGCGTGGCAAGAAGATAGCCAATCCATACCTATCAGTACGTCAAAATCAACCATATTAAGTACAATTAGATTAGCTAAGGTATCTCTACCATCAACTCAAATCTGACAAGTACGATACAGATATTCAACAAGCAGAGAATCTCCCACAGGATTAGCAACTAGAAAAGGATCATTTAATATTTCTGGTTGTCTATCAAACCTCAAAGCAAAGAATGAGGACACATAGGAGTGGGTAGATCCTGGATCAAACAATGTGAGTGCATCAAGTGAGCAAACAGAAAGAATACCTGTAACCACAGTATTTGAGGCCTGAGCATCCTGCCTAGTAAATGCAAAAACTCTCGACTGGCCTCTACCTGGAGTCCCCTGTCCTCGATTACCCATGGCACGATCTCCGGCACCTCTACCTCTGTTACCGCTACCAGCAGTACCTGTATTATTACGAGCAGTCTGCGTAGGTGCCGCTGCCTGCACAGAAGCCTGGCTAAACTCTCTCTGAGTATGAGGGCAATCCTATATGTGATGTCCCAACTTGCCACACCGGAAACACCCTCCAGTCAGAACACGATATGGACCCCAATGAAATCTACCGTAAGTCTGACAAGTTGAATCAGTAGCATATATCTGACCAGAGTTATGATGCCCAGATAATGATGGTAGTCCTTTAGCATTATCTTTGTGAGGAGGTGCTCTAACAGCTGGCTGAGACGGATGGTCTGTTCCTGTCTGAAAACCCTGTCGGTGTACCTGGTTCCCGGCTCTACGGTCTGTGCTGACTCCCCCAGTCTTAACCTTCTTATATGCATCTTTAGCTGCCTGTGATTCATGACCCCTGTTTTCAATCTTTCTGGCAAGGTCGAGTGCATCAGAGTAATTCAGATTCTTCATCTGTGGAGCAACTGCATTGAATAAACGATCAACCAACCATCAACAAACCTCTGAACCCGAGATGTTTCATTAGGCACTAAGTTAGTTGCATATCTAGCCAGCTTAGTAAACTTAGTGCTATATGTCGATACATCCATATCTGGAGTCTGAACTAATCTCTCAAACTGCCTAGCATATTCCTTCATCAAACTTTCAGGGAGAAAGCGATCCATGAATAACTTAGTAAACTCATCCCATGTCAATCGTGTTGCTTCTACGGGCCTTTCTAAAAGTACAGTTTCATACCAAGTATTAACTGTATCCTTTGTATGCTGCAAGTTCGATGGATCTCTCACTAAAATATCCAAGAGTACGCAACGTCTTAAGTGTACCATCCAAGAAACTCTGAGGATCCTCTGTAGTGTCAGAACCTGTGAACCTTAGTAGTTTCAGTTTCAAGAACTCTGGTAATACTTCTCTATTACCAAAAATTTGAGTCTGTCTCAGAGCCTGAGTCTGTGGCAGAGCCTTGGTTTGTGTCTGAACCTGAGTCTGAGTCTGAGACTGAGTCTGTGTCTGAGTCTGAGCCTCGTTTGAGCAACATTCTGTTGTCTAGCCCTTTCCTATCTATCCATTCTAGCATTCAAGAGTTCAATGGACCTCTGCATAGCATTAAGTGCCTCAATAGTAGCATTCTCATATGACGGTGGAGGTGGATTATCCTCAATTTCTGGAGTAGGCTCTCTTGTAGTAGCACCAGCCCTCGTAGTAGCAGCTTGGCCTCGTCCTTGAGTATTACCTCCTTTCCTAGCTAAGGTAGATGACGGCCCAGCAGTGGAGGAATTCGGAGCAGCTCGGGCCGCCTTTTTAGATCTTGTCTTACCAGCCATCCGAGTAATAGAATAACTAACGTTTGATTCATCTTTTTAGCAGTAGTCATCTTACACGTACGGAAGGAACAAGAAAGAAGGAAAGACATGAAACATCCTATCACGCCCTCACGCCCTCGTAGAATAACGATTATGGGAATGGCCGGCTACATAACCATAATAGAGATTCTACTACTGACGTGTGCTCCATTAGTCACAGGAATAACCTGGCTCTGATACCAACTTTGTCACGACCCAAATTGGGTCGTGACACTGAAAAAGTTCTTAAGCTTTTAAAGTGATCTTATTGTGGAGGTATATCAGTTATTTTAGTTTGCCTCTTTACTTTAATATGGAAATCAAATTTTCTTGTATTCTTAATATGAGAAATAACGCATGTTTTCTTTTTTTCTACACATTATAAGTCTCAGAAAATCAATTTTCAATTGTATTTAGTTATTCGGGTTTTATCATCTTATATCTTTTTGACAAAAAGTAACGACTTTCTGTATATACCATGAAGAACTTGCACTGCATGAAGAACTTCCTGCCTGAATATAAAAAAATCAGGTGTGAGCTTCACAATCTGACGTTCCTATTAAGCGTAGAAATTAGGGAAAAGTCTTTTGGGGGATGCTGCAAACTCCAAGAAACGGGCAGAAGAAAATTATGCTAGGTTTCTTATTTAGCTTTAACAAAATGTAAGTATTCTTCTTCTGCCCTCTTTACACTATAGCCAAATGGATATTAGGGGAACTTTGTTCAGGCTAAAAGCTGCTTGCCTTAAGATTAATAGACAATGAAATTTTAATGAAGTTGGAAGACTATCTAAAAGTTTTGTTTTTCTACATTATTTTGACGTCTTTTCCAGTTTGAGGCAAATCCTTCCATACCAGTGATCCCTCAACTGTTTCCTCAGACTTGGAAGATGAAACTTTCGAAACTGAACCTTGCATTGATTTGTTATCCATTTCTGGTGCTCAAGAAAAATACAGAGGTCTGTCTTATTTAGCTCCAACATCAACTGTTAAGGATGTTCACTAGCCTAACGAAAGCAGAAGTGTGGTCTGTGAGTTGTTTGTAAGGAAACTCCACTATTGCTTATTTAATTTACACCACTAATATTGGAAAGCAATTAAGGTGTAGCAGCCCATCTTCGTCAAAAACGTGGAAATCTAGATAGGAAGTGGCAGGAAGGCTACATTTTGCAGTGATAATTGGCTAGGGCATGGTCCGCTAAATTTGGGTTTCATCAAAAAGTTAGGTAATTGGTTGTTATTTGTTAGGTTAAATCCTGATTTGTGCGTATTTTTAGAAGACCAAGTTTTGTTTTGGACTATGTCCTTGTAGATGGTGTTCTTTTGCTGGTCTTTTTTTTGTTATTACCTATAATGGGTGGGAATCTTTTACCACCAAAGAGTCGTATTTTGGTTTATGAATTTCAGGAGGAGGATTTAAAGTCTCTTTTAGTTAAAAAGGAAGCATTTCAGAGGTTTCTTGTTGATGGTTTTCGAAAAGGAAGCATTTTTATGGTTGAATATAAAGTGATTGCCGATGGGTTTTACTGCATATATTTATAAAATGCAAGCCCTAGTTGCAGTGCATTGAATTGTCTGAATTTTTTGTTTCATTGGAGGTGGTTCTTTTTGAATTATAGGGTTTTGAACTTTTTAATCGACCCTATAGACAGAGGAATTTGTTTCTAAAGCCAATTCAATGAGACTTGGCACGGGCGAACAAATTGTTGAAAAAAAGGCTATCTACCGGCCCGGTCCGGTCCGGTTCCGGCACGCATTGGCTGGTCCGGTCCGGTCCAGCTTAAATGTAAAAAAAAATTGAAATCGGCCCGGTCTAACGGTGTATTTGCACCAATGTCGGGTCGGAACCGATACCGGCAAGGGGGGACCGTTCCGGTTCGACCTAGTCCGGTACTGGTTCGGTTCGTGTATTTTTATTTTTTTTTAAACTTAATTTTTTGATTCTTTGAAATAGATAAAAAAAAATATGGTAGACTAAATAAACAAGACAAAACACACATTTTATTCAATAATACGACACTACATTAAGTTGGAAATGCATAATTAAAGACTTAAAGACTTAAAATGACATACTAGAAAATAAAAACTAGAAAATAGACTAGAAATTAGAAAAATACATAAATCTTCAACTTCAACGACTCAATTATCGCGCTCGCGCAGATATATTCCACCACCACGAGCTGCCCAGTCGGGGCTATGTTGGTTTTTCAAGTGAGTCTTAAACTTCCTCGTTCCTCCATGAAGTGGTCCAGTTGCATAATTCCAAACTTTCTTACAAAGAGTACACTGAGCAGTGCTGGTATCATTATTTTTCGTGATAAATTCTCAATCTTTGGATCTTCCAGTTCTTGGTTGGAGGGGCTTTCAGTAGTAGCACCTTGAGTTTGAGTAAGAGTATTTGCATTTGCAGCCATTTTTGATAGAAATTTATAAAATAGCCTTCGATAGAAAATTTTAGAGAGAAAGGAATAGAAAATATTGAATTGTGATTAATTTGATGAAATATGGGAGTATTTATAGGAAAAATAGGTGGGGGAGGGCTATTGGGGCGGTTATGGGGGTGGGGAAAAATAGCCGTTTATGGCCATTGCCAACGGCTATTTTTCAAAAAGGAGCTGAAATTTTTGTATTGGGCCGGTCTGGCTCGGTATGGACGATTTTTTTTTGGTTATCTTTTTGTTTTTAATTTGAAAGTAGTTTTTGAATTTTAAATTAAGTATATGACTAAATAAAAAATAATAAACACTATAAATTGATAGCAAGGCATATAACTTGCTATTTTTTATGTAATAACTTATTATACTACTAGTATTAAGTATTTAGTATTTAAGTATTAAATTGCAAAAGTATAATTGAGAACATATAAAACAATGATAACTTAATAGCAAGAGATAACACTTGTTATTTTTTCAAACTTAATACTAAGTATTAAGTTAGTAGTATTTAGTAATTTAGTATTTAGTATTTAGTATTTTATTATTTACTATTTAGTATTTAGTATTTACTAGTTAATATTTAAGTATTGAATTGCAAAAAGGTATAACAAAGGATAATTGAGAATATAACAAAGGATGATAACTTAATAGCAAGACATAGCACTTGTTATTTTTTCAAAATAAATACTAAGTATTAAGTTAGTAGTATTTAATATTTAGTATTTAGTATTTACTAGTAGTATTTAAGTATATGAATTGCAAAGAGGTATAACAAAGGATAATTGAGAATATAACAAAGGATTATAACTTAATAGCAAGGCGTAACGCATTTTATTGAATAATTTTTGAACTTTTTTTTGCAAAGTACATAGTACATACTACATAGATATTAAATTGCAAAACTACATATTAATAAAAAAAACTTCTTTTCTGAATAATTTCTTCTGGCACCTCTGAAGGAACCGGTGGCAAAGATTCATCTTCTTCATAATCATTTTCATTGTCCACACTTCCATCACCTGATAAAATTTCGGTTGCTGCTTCTGCATCTGCTACTTCATCTTCTGCAAATCCAAAATTTCTTCGCTTCGATATAATCCAATCTCTGAATAATACGGCCGTCTCCATTGCTTCTTCCTTCAATGAATGTCTATGATCTCCAATTTGTAATCTTCCTTGGCTAAACGAGCTTTCTGAAGCAACTGATGATGCTTGAATTGTTAGAATATCCCGCGCCATTTTTGCTAAAACTGGAAACTGTACTTGTTGATCCTTCCAAAATAGCAGTAGTTGATCGCTTTCAAAATACTCAATTTCCTTGCAACCATGAAGTAAATAAATATCAAGCTCGTTGAACCCTCCGCTACTCGATTGCCATCTAGAAAGCTTTTGATTGAGGCTGGAAAAACTTCCCAATCCGGCTGCAGCTCTTTTACTCGCCTGCGTTGAACTTGATCCAGCTCCACTTGGAACACTTGGAACAACATTATCAGCTGTACTCTTATATCTTTCATAAATCCGTTGGCAATCTACAATTACCTGCGCACAAGCTGTTTCTACACTTGGTTTTCTTCATCAGTAATTCTCAAACTCCGATAAATTTCTCTAAGAAGCATTTCGATATTAAACCGTTTAAAACAGAGATGTAATACAGAAGCAATGCAATAAAGTGGTGCAATAAAGCAATGCCATTCTGTTCCCTGATCGAGTGCCACCCGGCCTCTTTTCCCATTCATCCTTATGATGGTTTTCTAAGTGTGTTCTCAACTTCCCTGTCCCACCATGATGCCTGCCGGTTTTAAAATCCCAAGCTTTTTTACAAAGATTACATTTAGCAGTCTGAGCCGGAACATTTTTAGTCATAAATTTCCACACATCCAATCTATCCGGTCGTACCGCTGGTTCTCTACTAGGAGGCATATTTGGTAATTCAGATTCAGTTTCTTCAGGTTCATCATGAAATTGACTAGTGGGTGTTTCATCTTCTAAATTAACCCCTTCGGTATTTTTTTGATATCGTGCCTCTAACATATCATTATCTAGTGGTTGATCAAAATCAAAATCATGATAAAATTGCGTGTCATCTTCCTGAGTAAAATCATCTAGATGAGAAGGAGCGCTAGAAGTACCAATTGGTCTTTTACCTAAAACACGACTACGTCTATCATCCCCCCTTCGGTTAGAAGCACGTGATCTACGGCCGCTACCCATACGCCCAGTAATTGATCTCCACCGTCCAGACATTATTATAATTTATAAGGAAAGCAAATAAATAAATTACTAAAATATACTAGAAACAATATTGCACAAAAATTAAAATAGAAATAAGAAGTAAGAACGAGTTTACTTGATGTCGTGAACTTAGAATGTAGAACTTAGGAAGTGAAAGTTGAAACTTGAGCGGAACCGCACCGAAGAATTTTCCACTTCACTCCAAATATTTTTTTGTAATGCAATTTAGTACTTAAACTCTTTTTTGCGAGAGAAAATTTGAAATATTTAGCAAATAGCCTTTGTAGAAATAAGAGAGATTGAGAGAGATTTAGAGAGAATATTAGAGAAATTGTGAATAAATTGATGAAAAATGGTGGTATTTATAGAAAAAATAGGTTAGGGGGTATGGGGGCGCCTAAGGGGTGGGGGAGCAAATATGGCCGTTTGATGCAGCCCGAACACGTACTGATCGAGTGTTCGATCCACCGAGGAGACTAATGACACGAAGCCAAGCCAAGCTGCTGCACGATGTGCACATTCACTTGGCCTAGACGAAGGAAAGCAATTCATCCGAAGCTGAGTGGCCGGGCTCAAGAACCGAGGGCGTCATCTTCAAATTTGAGCCCGATGACAAAGTGACCGAACACCAACAAATTGTGTTCGAAGACAAGTGAGCCCGAGGACAATGAGTTCGAGCAAGCAACCGTGCACTGAAGTCAAGGCTGCCGAACACATACTTAGCTCAGCCCTGCGTGGCTTGTTTTTATTAGTCACTTGTGACTATTTACTACCTTATCCTTAGCATAGCCTATAAATACTCTATTTCCATCTCATTGTAAGACATCCAGTTTTTAGAATATGAAAAACATAGTAAGTGCTATTGTGAGTCTCCGATGGAGCTGAACCCCGATGTGGGCTTTTAAAGAACTTGTGCCAATCGGTGTTATTTGTTTGAACAATTTCTTCTTGATCATTCAATTTGCAAGAAGCAGGTCTTTTTTGAGGATTGTTGCATAGTATAGGTGCGTCTTGATTTTCCTTCAATCGAGCTTTGAGACAGGTTCCTCACTATTCTTTTGAATCGAAGCAAGATTTGTCTTGCTTTTATCTTTTATTTCCTTGTCGTTTTCTTCCGCGTTCGTGTCTAGCATTTCCCTCGAGTTTGCTTGCACCATATTGGTATCAGAGCAAGCTTTGAGTTTGTTCTTACAACCTCAAATCCTGTTCATTAAATCGTGCTTCTGTCTCCAGTTTCAGCTTTCTTCCGTGTGTTTGATTGTTGTTGCTGTGGTGTTTACAAAAAAAAAAAAAATGTAGAAAACAAAAATTCAAAAATTGTGTTTGATTGTTGGTTGTTTGAATTAAACAACCATTGATTCTTGTTCACCATTGTTTCCTAATTCCAACAAGTACCCGACATACAACTTTCGTGACTAGGGTTTCTTGGTGAAATTTTGGACTGTTTTGAGTATTGGTGGTGACTGGAACTCGAACCCCAGCTGTGTTGGTTGAAACCGATGAAGATTGGTGGTTCTTGAGTGATTTGGGTTTGTTTTATGCTTAAAATTCGAAGTTCTGTGTTTGAATTCGTTGTCCGTATGCCGGAAAATTGTTACGATTTGTAAAAGTGTACGATACGAAGGAGCTGAATCTTAGCTCAAGAACTTTGGACTAAATTCCTCCGTTATTGTTGGAACCGGAGTTGAAAGAAGCAACCCAGATTCCGTTGAAATTCGTGGTCAGTGAACCGAAGCTAAATTTGACCGTACGCCGGAGCAAAACTCCACTGTTCCATTGAAGAAGAAAGGGGTAAAGTGTTAAGATCAAAACCCCAGGTGAAAAGGTTGTCGGCTGAAAAGGGGAATTGGATTAGGTAAAACCCTATCCGTACCAAGGAGGGACCACTCTTGTACGGACAAGAGTTGGTGTGTTCGAAAAAGATTCCAAAAGGGAATCAAATGGTAGATTCTCCTAGGTTTTCACTTTTCTTCTGTCCGAAATTCTAGCTAGTGGATCTTTTGAGTAATTCTTCCTACTCGAGGTCGTACTAACTCACTTGAGCTGATAGGAACTCGTGCGTGGGGTGACCGAAGTCCAAATTCGTAGAAAATTTTTGACTTCCCGAAGCGCAAGAGTAAACAGTTGTCCGTTCCATTGAGTCAATTCAACTCACTCTTCCCGAAGAAGAATTGTAACTTGTCAAATTCGAAGGAATTGAGAGAAGTTGATCAACCGAGGAAGCCATTGGCTGCAAGTTCTTGAGTGACCAAAACCGAACCCATAAATTGAGTGGAACCGAGTGCCACCCATCAAAGGTGAGGGAGTGTGTGAGGTGATTTCTAACCTTAACATTTGTTTGATCTTTGATCTGTGCAGGTACCATGGCTGGGAATGGAGGCGATGGCAAAGGCATTGAGAAGCCCGATGTGTCGTTAGCCGATCTCATGGCCGCGATATAAGGTGTCAGTGCCGAAGTGAGAGGAGTGAGTGCTCGAGTAGCTCAACTCGAGCAAGGAAGTGTGTCTGTGGCCTTACCTGGGTCCGGCACTGGAACTAACAACTCCACTCCAATGAAACCTGAGCTGTATGCTGAGCTTGTTCGACAACATCAATTGACGAGTGACACAATTCGAAGAGAACTCAACATGGGCAATCCCCAAGCACAACAAAACTTGGGCAATCCCCAAGCAGAACAGAACTTGGGCATTCCCCGAGGAGAGAGGATACCACTTCCAAAGGCCCGAAGAGACCTTGGTGCCGTTGTCGAAGAGGTTGATGAAGAGGAATTTCCCAAGGACGAATATGAGCATAAGGCGCCATTCGCTCAACAAAGGCAAGCTCACCGAGGTCGTGGAAATTTCCGAGGTCAAGGCCGAGGCGCAAATGTTGAACGACATATTGAGCGTGAGGCTGATGATCGCTATGATGAGTATCCCGAATAGGCTCGTGGTGTTGGAGACTCAAACTTGAGCAGTGTCAAGATCACTATTCCACCCTTTAAAGGAACTAGTGATCCAGATGAATATCTTAAATAGAAGCTTAAGATGGAGCGCATCTTTGAAACCAATGAGATGACCGATGAGAGAAAAGCTGCCCATGCCATTGCTTCATTCGAAGCATATGCCTCTACATGGTGGGAAGCTGACAAAAGGCATAGACGAAGGAATGTCTATCCCGAAGTCACCACTTGGCCACAATTGAAGAGAGCAATGGATGCTAAGTATTTGAGTACCAAGTACAGGAAAACTCAAATGTAAAAGCTCTATGAGCTAAAGCAAGGGTCCAAGTCAGTCCAAGAGTATCATGATGAGTTCGAAAAAGTTCGATTGAATCTTGATCTGGTCGAAGACGAAGAGCAAGCCACTATCTGATTCAAAAATGGCTTAGGTCGGGATGTGTCATCTCAATTGAGGCTACACGTGTACCATACGTTGGAAGATCTGTTCGATGCTGCTACCGAAGCTGAAAAATTGGTAACGGATGATAAGGCAAATCGGTATCGAGGAGTCACTACTTCTACTCCTTTGAACCGAGGTAAAGAATGGAAGAGTCCTAACCAAACAAGTGCCAACACTGTTCGAGATTCGAAGAGACCCTTCGAGAGGGGTGTGACCGTTAACCAGTCAAGAGAAGTGGGAGGTAAAGTTCAACTCAACTCTCCTCGTGCTTCAAATATTCAGTGTCACAAATGCAAAGGTTATGGTCACATGGCAAAAGAGTGTCCGACTTGCAAAGTTATGCTTCTGCTCGAAGATGGAACCGTTCATGAGCAAGCGAGTGACACCGAGGAGGAATTTATCGAGGAGCCTGGCCGAGCTGAAGGTGATGATGATCATGAAGCTGCCGAAGCTGATCATCAGGAAATGTTTCTTGTGGTTCGAAGGAATTTGAGCTGCATGATTCTTGAAGAAAAGGACAACCAAAGAGAAAATATCTTCCATACCCGATGTCGAGTGAGGGGAAAAGTGTGTTCGATGATCATTGACTCTGGTAGTTGTGCAAATGTGGTGAGCCAAACCTTGGTTTCACCAATGGGACTATCAACGTTGAAGCATCCCCACCCTTACAAATTGCAATGGTTGAACGAGTGTGGAGAATTGAGGGTTGTCAAACAAGTGTGGATCAAGTTCGGAATTGGAGAGTATCAAGATGAAATGATATTCGATGTGGTGCCGATGCAAGCTTGTCATTTGCTATTGGGAAGACCATGGAAATATGACCGTTCGGTCATTCACAATGGGAGATCCAACACTTACACTGCAAAGCTCGAAGGGAAGAGTTTCATACTCAAACCCTTGTCTCCAAAACAAGTCACCGAAGACTATAAACGGATGAAAGAATTGAAAGAAGCGGCCAAAGCTAAGCTTCCGATAGGAGCAAAACTGGGGGCCGAAGATACAAAGCTAATGTCGATGAATCAAAGGTAGATCGCTCGCTCTTTCCTTCTACTTTGTAATTCACTGCCCGAAGTAAAAGGAATCTGTGCAATCATGCAACCGGGTGAGTTTCTACGAGGTAACGACAACGATCAGATGATGATTTGCCTCGTACACAAAGGTATCTTTCTAAACTCTAATGATGATTTTTCTAATGATAACCCTTTGCCTAGTGCTGTACAAAGTGTTTTGCAGGACTTCGGAGACATGTTCCCTGAAGAAATGCAAGGTGGATTACCTTCGTTGAGAGGAATCGAGCACCAAATTGACTTCGTACCGGGGTCTCAAATCCCCAACAAACCTGCATACCGGTGTAATCCCGAAGACACCAAAGAGCTCCAAAGGCAAGTTGATGAATTGCTGAACAAGGGCCTTGTTCGAGAGAGCTTGAGTCCTTGCGCCGTTCCAGTTATACTTGTCCCAAAGAAAGATGGAACATGGCGAATGTGTGTTGATTTCTGAGCAGTCAACAAAATAACGGTAAAGTATCGTCATCCTATCCCTCGATTAGATGACATGCTAGACGAGTTAAGTGGTTCTTAATGCTTTACGAAGATAGACCTCAGGTCCCGTTACCACCAAATCCGAATGAAACCCGGAGACGAGTGGAAAACCGCATTCAAGACCAAGTTCGGTCTCTATGAATGGTTGGTGATGCCTTTTGGCTTATCCAATGCACCGAGCACATTCATGCGACTGATGAACCATGTGCTCAAACCGTTCATAAATAAGTTTGTTGTCGTTTACTTCGATGACATACTTGTTTTTAGTAAATCTGTGGATGAACATGTTGACACCTAAGGCTAGTGCTTGATAAACTAAGAGAAGAGAAGTTATACGTTAACTTCAAGAAATGTGCCTTTTGTGTCGAGCGTGTAGTCTTTCTAGGATTCGTTGTCAGTGCTAATAGTGTTGAAGTCGACGAGTCAAAAGTCGAAGCCATAAAATATTGGCCAACTCCAACCTCTGTATCACAAGTTCGTAGCTTCCATGGCTTAGCTAGCTTTTACCGAAGGTTTGTTCGTGACGTTAGCACCGTGGCAGCTCCTTTAACCGAGCTGGTTAAGAAAGACCATCCATTTGTGTGGGGGGAGTCCCAAGAAAGGGTTTTCCAAGAGTTGAAACGGAGGCTTTGCTCTGCCCCGTTGTTGCAACTCCCTGACTTCGGCGAAGTATTCGAAGTCGAGTGTGATGCATCTAGAGTTGGGATTGGAGGAGTGCTGATGCAAGAATCGAAGCCGATCGCTTACTTTAGCAAAAGCTTAAGGTGCAACCTTGAAGTACTCTACGTATGACAAGGAGTTGTATGCCCTCGTTCGAGCACTCGCCCATTGGCAGCATTATTTGTGGCCTCGAGAGTTTGTGATTAAAAGTGATCACGAGTCCTTGAAGCATCTCCGAGGACAGGAGAAATTGAACGAAGGCATGCCAAGTGGGTAGAATTCATTGAAAGCTTTCCTTATGTAATTCATTACAAAGATAATGTTGTGGCCGATGCGCTATCAAGGAAATTTGCCTTAGCGACTACTCTCGCCTCTAGGCTCATGGGATTTGAAAGCATCAAGTCGATGTACGAAGAAGATCCTAAGCTGAAATACATTCGTGATGCAATCTTGAGTGGCCGAAGGATTGAGAAATATCAGTGGCACGATGGCTATCTCATCAAGAATGGGAGGGTTTGTGTGCCAGTTTCATCGTGGAGAGAGCTCTTAGTTCGAGAAGCTCACTCCGGTGGTCTGATGGGATTCGGTGTCGACAAAACTCTTGGTATCTTGACCGAGCAGTTCTATTGGCCCAAAATGCGAAGAGATGTAGAAAAGCTTTGCAACGCTTATCTCATTTGCAAGAAAGCTAAATCGAAGTCCAACCCTCATGGTTTGTACACCCCGTTGCCTGTGCCTGATCGACTTTGGGTTGATATATCCATGGACTTTGTGCTGGGGTTACCGAAGTCGGGGGGAGGACATGATAGCATCTTTGTTGTAGTTGACCATTTTTCAAAAATGGCTCACTTTATTCCTTGCAAAAAGTGTGATAATGCACAACATGTAGCTACCTTGTTTATTTCTAATGTGTTGAAATTGCATGGTGTGCCTCGTACTATTGTGAGTGATCGAGACTCAAAATTTTTGAGTCATTTTTGGAAATGTTTGTGGGGCGCCCTCAGCATCAAGTTACTATTCTCGACGTCTCACCATCCTCAGTCTGATGGACAGACCGACGTAGTTAACCGAACCTTAGGATCTTTGCTTCGAGCAATGACCAAAGGCAAGGTTGGGAACTGGGCTGATCGATTGCCCATGATGGAGTTTGCATACAATCGAACGGTGCATCAAATGATCAATATGACCCCGTTTGAATGTGTGTATGGTTTTAATCCTTTCATTCCACTTGATTTAACCCCATCGCCTCGAGATTCTGTTCTTGATTTTGAAGGTACTCGGCGAGCAACCGCCCTGATCGAATTGCACGCAAAGGTGAAGAAGAACCTCGAGGAAGCTTATGCAAAAGTTGCATTAAAGAAAAACAAGGGGCGTAAAAAGCTGGAATTAAAGAAGGGGGATTGGGTTTGGGTTCACTTTCGAAAGGAACGCTTCCCGAACCAAAGGAAAGGAGAGTTGGCTCCTCGAGGGGATGGTCCATTTCAAGTGTTGACCAAGATCAACAACAATGCTTACGTGATCGACCTTCCTGGTGAGTATAATGTGTCCAACACCTTTAATGTTGCTGACTTAGTTCCTTGTGTTGTAGGTCAAACTTCGGAGGACGAAGAGGGCTTGATTTCGAGGACAAAATCTTCTCAAGAAGGGGAGGATGATGCAGCCCGAACACATGCTGATCAAGTGTTCGATCCACCGAGGAGACCAATGACACGAAGCCAAGCCAAGCTGTTGCACGATGTGTACATTCACTTGGCCTGGCCGAAGGAAAGCAATTCCTCCGAAGCTGAGTGGCCGGGCTCAAGAACCGAGGGCGTCATCTTCAAATTTGAGCCCGAGGACAAAGTGACCGAACACCAACAAAAATTCGAAGACAAGTGAGCCCGAGGACAATGAGTTCGAGCAAGCAGCTGTGCACCGATGTCACGGCTGCCGAACACATACTTAGCTCAGCCCTGCGTGGCTTGTTTTTATTAGTCACTTGTAACTATTTACTACCTTATCCTTAGCATAGCCTATAAATACTCTATTTCCATCTCATTGTAAGACATCCAGTTTTTAGTATATAAAAAACATAGCAAGTGCTATTGTGAGTCTCCGATGGAGCCGAACCCCGACGTGGGCTTTTAAAGAACTTGTGTTAATCATGTTATTCATTTGAACAATTTCTTCTTGATCATTCAATTTGTAAGAAGCGGGTCTTTCTTGAGGATTGTTGCATAGCATAGGTGCTTCTTAATTTTCCTTCAATCGAGCTTTGAGACAGGTTCCTCACTGTTCTTTTGAATCGAAGCAAGATTTGTCTTGCTTCTATCTTTTATTTCCTTGTCGTTTTCTTCCGCGTTTCGTGTCTAGCATTTCCCTCGGACTTGCTTGCACCACCGTTTTTTGCCGTTGGGCCAACGGCTGTGGGTGAAATAGCCGTTGCCCAACGGCTATTTTTGCACCAGCCAGCCCACTTTTTTTTTTCCGGTCCAAATTGGTCCGGTTTGGTTGGCTCATTTTGGGGGTGACGGATCGGGGGACGAACCGTGCCAAATTTTTTTTATTTGGTCCGGTTTGCGCCGGTCTGGTACGGTTGTCGGTCCGGTCCGGTGCAAACCGGACCGCTGGACAGCCTTAGTTGAAATGAATGGGATTGTTGACTAACCTAACCCACCCTTAAGGAGTTTCTTAAGGTAGTTGGGTGTTTCACTTTAGTGTTATTGCTTATAGGATGATGATTTTCCTCCCGGGAAGATTAATTCCCATACAGAAATATTATTTACGGTGTAATAGCAATAATATTAACGGAGTATTAAAAATGCGGTAATCAATGAGAATAAAAATAATAACAAGGACACCAAAATTTTACGTGGAAAACCCTTCTGAACTAAGGGAAAAACCACGGCCCGAGAGGAGCAAATAATTTCAGTATAGCAAGGACTTTTATACCGTGTAGTAAATACCACTACATACTCACAAAAGAAAAACCCTCTTTTGATTTTACACCTCACTATAAAACTGCTCACACTCTCTATTTTTCCTCACAGGGTATTTTCTTACACTATGTATTTTCTCTTACGCTGGGTCTCTCTCTAACACTCTGTGAAACTGAATGCATCAATGGAATAACTATCACGTCTATTTAATTTATAGTAGTGAAATACCCTCCATTGACATCATCACTGGCATCAACATAATGCCAGAGTCTTTGTCTACAAATGTGAAAGTATTCCATGTGCATATTGGTTGGCACCATCCAACCTAATAGTCTGCCTTCAACTTTCAACATTAGCAGTGTTTTTCATATTTGCATAAGTTCACATGGGGCTGGACCCCGCAACAATCTCCCCCTCCAGTCCCATGCACCTGAAGGAGGTATGTTCAGCTTTCAGATAGAGCTTATACCGATAAGTTCTTTGCATAACTCGAACTTGTCCCTTTGAATCACCTTAAGAGCATCTTGCTCCCCCTATAAAAAATCTCATCAATCATCATATTGCTCCCCCTGCTCGGCAACATCAGCTATCGTGCTTTCTCCACCTCGACAAATTTCTGCATTTGTCCTGTACAACATGTCATGAGCAACTCCTTCTGCAATCACCAATGATCCCTTGGTGAGTCTCCACCTTTGATTTGCAAAGTGATTCTCGTACCCATCTCGGTCCAAAGCAATCCCCGAGATCAAGTTCTTCCGCAAATCAAGTACATGCCGCGTGTCCTTTAAAACCAAGGTGCATCCCATATTTGTCTTGATACACACATCACTGATCCCTGCAACCTTCGAGTAACTCGTGTTACCCATCCTCACTATGCCGAAATCACCTTGCTACATATCTATAAAACAAATTTCTTATCGGTGTGGCGTGGTAAGATGTTGTTGTGTCAACCACCCATTCTGACTCTTGACCTGCCAAGTGCATATATTTCTCATTCTCATTTATGATGAGAAGAGCATCTGTGTCATCATATTGCTTCATGGCGGTTGTGTTAGCTTCATTATTTTGGCCACTGTATCAGCCTTTACCCCTTTTAAGATTTGGACAGTTCCTTTTAAAGTGACCCGGGTGATCGCAATTGTAGCAATTTCCACCTGATGTAGTGGACCAGTTCCTGGACTTTCCCTAACCTCCGGATCTACCATAGTTGCTCGAACCCCTGCCTCTACCTTCTGTAATGAGAGCCTGTCCATGACCGTCAGGCTTCTTTCTCATGTTCTCGTTGAGTAGAATAGCCGATGTGATATCATTCAACTTAATAGCAGTTTTACCGTGCAGGATGGTCGTTACCAAATTATCATACGAGGATGGCAACGAGTTCAAAAGCAAAATGTTTTTATCTTCTTCCTCGATCTGTACTCCGAGATTGGCCAGCTGCGTGATTAGTCCATTAAACTCATTTAGATGTGACAAAAAATTCATACCTTCACCCATTTGTAGGGCATATAACTGCTTCTTCATGTATAATTTATTTGTTAGCATCTTCGACATATATAGACTCTTCAACCTTGTCCATATTCCACACACAGTGTCTTCATCAGTGATGTTATTGACCACATCATCTGATAAGTGCAACCTAATTGCACTAGCCGCCTTCTCATCCATCTCCACCCAAACCTCGGGCTTCATGGGTCCAGGCTTCTCTCCATCCAGTGCCTTCTGTAATCCTTGTTGGATGAGCAAATCCTTTATCCTTCTTTGCCACATTGAGAAACCGCCCTCTCCGTTAAATTTTGCTAACTCGTACTTTACTCCTAACATTTTTTCACCGAGTATAGTACCGCCTGCCGTGAACAGTATTTCTGTAAATGAACAACACCTATGCTCTGATACCACTTGTTGGGAAGCTTAATTCCCACACAGAAATATTGTTCACGGTATAATAGCAATAATATTAACGGAGTACTGAAAATGCGGTAATCAATGAGAATAAAAATAATAACAAGGACACCAAAATTTTTACGTGGAAAACCCTTCTGAACTAAGGGAAAAACCACGGCCTGAGAGGAGCAAATAATTTCACTATAGCAAGGACTTTTATACCGTATAGTAAATACCACTACACACTCACAAAAGAAAATCCCTCTTTTTATTTTATACCTCACTATAAAACTGCTCACACTCTTTATTTTTTCTCACAGAGTATTTTCCTATACTGTGTATTTTCTCTTACACTGTGTCTCTCTCTAACACTCTGTGAAACTGCATGCATCAACTGAAGAACTATCACGTCTATTTATAGTAGTAAGCTACCCTCCATTGACATCATCACTGACATCAACATAATGCCAAAGTCTTTGTCTACAAATGTGAAAGTATTCCATGTGCATGTTGGTTGGCACCGTCCAATCTAATAGTCTGCCTTCAACTTTCAACATTAGCAGTGTTTTCCATACTTGCATAAGTTCACGTAGGGCTGGACCCCACAACATTTCCTTCTAATGCCATCGAAGTCGAGCAACTGGGGCTAACCAGAGGTTTGATGTGACTTGGCTTATTTTTGGTGCATTTAGTTTAGTATGTTAGATGGAGAAGCTGTCTTGGTTGGAGGCATGTTACTAATTAAGTTGACACGCGGAGGTTGATATTTGGAGTTTGTGGAAAAGTGGGTTGTTTTTTCTTTTATTCTTGTTTGGGTAATGCTCATTTAGTAGTGTTATGGAAAGAAGTGAGCCTACATTAGCCCCACAATGGTTAAGGAGCGGTAGTAATGTGTCTAACTTCGTCACTGCGTATCCCCATTGCTTTCAGATGATCACGCCCCATAAAAACCTGCAGATTGTAGATCACGCTCAATGAATATGAGCGATAACAAGTTGAGGCCTACTGCTGCATCTGATCGAGCCATCTCATCACATAACCTATGGAGCTCCAATAGTAGTAGCTCCCTAACTTTCGATTTTACAGTAGTTTTAGAAGTCATCGTCATAGGGACATGGATAAAGACATTAACAAGTACCGCGAGAAATCAACTTTGGAAAATCATAGGTCATGGGATCTTCCTGATACATCGAGGAAATATCGCTGGGAAATTTTCGAGGAGGAGGGGTCAAGGCACTCAGAGTCTACTATTTCTAGCAAAATTAGTGGGAAATGGCCCAGAAATTTGTGCAATGCTGGCAAAATGAACCTAACTGTCAACAATGACCTGCTTGCTTCAGTTAGTGGTGTAGACTCTTCCGTCCCCTAGGAACTGAAGAATGACAAGCATCTCCAGGAACTGGAAGAGTCTGATCTCCTGGTTTGGGTACAATGACTCAGAATTCACCAACAGGTGCACAGGCCCTACTGGCAATAAGTTGGCATATGCTCTGGCAGATGTTACTCAAGTGACTGGAAACAATAATGCTGGCTCCCTGAAACAAGCTGCTTCTTCCGGACTTTCTTCTCCAATTTCTAGCAAGAAAATTAGCAGGGGTCTTAACATGGCTGAAACGGTTGCCAAGGGTCCTCCTCGCGCTTAGGCTACTCCCCAGATTGGTTTTGTATTTTCACTTAGTTTGGCTTATATTAGAAATTTCTTATACTCATATGCTTAGCGTTTACCATAAACAGTCATCCAATGCAAATCAGCGACTTGAAGAGCTAGCTATCAATCTAGGCAACTACCATTGAAACCACTGGTAGCTAAGGCCTCGGTAAGGGTTTCTGCAACAATCATCTGTTTTTTTTTTTTTAGTAATTTTTGCAACAATCATCTTGCGGATAGCTTAGATTGCATTTACTTTCTGGTTTTCTTCTTTTGCATCTTCTAGATGTTTCTGTTTCCAATTATTATATACATGGAGGCTGCCAAAGTTTTATTATGAAGGACAGATAGATGTCAAAATGGCCTTTCCATTGCATGATTGTAACATCTTTATTAAAAGTGTATTATTTGGTGTTTCCATTTCACTGTTTCAGAGACTCTACTAGCCTTGCACCTTTTTAATTGGTGATGAGTGTGACATACTCATGTTGGTGTTGCGGAAGCAGAATATATAGTGGGTGATTTTCTCACCATTAATATATCAAAATATAGCTAATAAATAATAAGTGGGACAACAATAAAAAGAACACCAAAATTTACGAGGTTCGGCAATATTTTTGCCTACATCCTCGGACACAACCAATCCAATATTTATTTCACTCCAAAAAGAATACAGTGAAATATTACAAATGAGAGAAGATACAAATGCCTTAAAAGATGAGAAGGCAAATGAGGAATTGTGAGGTGATATTCCAAATGAAGGAATGGCTAGCTATTTATAGGCAAAAGCTTAACCCAACGAATGGTTCTGAATTCGCCAACAATGCCTTAGAATGAAAGGCTCAGAAGCTGCCAAAAATGCCCCAAATGAAAGGCCCAGAAGTTGCCAACAATGCTCTTTCTTCTGTGGTCCAAAACGTGCCAACAATGCACTTTTCATTTGTGGCCCAAATTTGGCCACATATCTTGCCACTTTCAACAAATCTCCACCTTGGCAAGATTCCCCATCTTCAAATTTCTCTCGATGACAAATTTTGGTTGTGTCTTCAACTTCAACTTCAAAGTTCAGCAATATTGATCAAGTTCAAACAATGTTGAAACTTGACCGCAGTTACCACTTTCGTCAACATGTCAGCAGGATTCTCTGTAGTTGGAATCTTCTGTACCATGACTCCACCTTCTTCTATAACTTCTCTGATAAAGTGATATGGAACATCAATGTGCTTCGTCCTTGCATGATAAACTTGGTTTTTTGCCAATTGGATAGCACTTTGACTATCACAATATACCGTGATGGTATCTTGTCTAATACCAAGCTCCTTAAGCAACCCTTGAAGCCAAATTGCTTGCTTTACAGCCTCTGTAATTGCCATGTACTCTGCCTCAGTTGTAGACAAAGCAACTGTCGACTGTAAAGTAGACCTCCAACTTACTGGTGCGTTTGCAATAGTAAATACGTAACCAGTAGTTGATCTTCGTTTGTCCAAATCACCAGCAAAATCTGAGTCACAGTATCCATCTACAGATTGATTTTCTTCCCGCTCAAACAACAATCCAGTATCTACAGTATGATGTATATAATGTAGAATCCATTTCACAGCTTGCCAATGTTCCTTTCCTGGATTATGCATATACCTACTTACCTCCAACACAGTGTGAAATGTCCGGTCTTGTGCAAACCATTGCATACATCAAGATACCAACCGCATTCGCATACGGTACTTTTGACATATACTCCTGTTCAGACTCATTATTCGGCGACATAGCAGCACTGAGCTTAAAGTGAGGAGCAAGCAGAGTGCTAACCGACTTTGTTTTTTCATCCATGCCAAATCGATTTAGCACCTTCTTCAAATATTCTTTCTGAGATAAAACGAGTTTCTTTGAATGTCTATCTCTTGTTATCTCCATGCCAAGAATTTTCTTTGCCTCACCCAGATCCTTCATCTCAAACTCCTTCCTCAGTTGAATCTTTAGCTTCTCAATTTCATCTTGACTCTTGGAAGCTATCAACATATCATCAACGTATAAGAGAAGATATATAAAGGACCCATCTTCAATCTTTCGCAAATACACACAATGATCGTATTTGCTTCTTCTGTACTTTTGCCGCAACATAAACTTGTCGAATCGTTTGTACCATTGTCTAGAGGATTGTTTCAATCCATACAATGACTTTTCAAGTTTGCACACCATATTTTCTTTTCCTGCAACTTTGAATCCTTCTGGCTGAGTCATATAGATTTCCTCTTCCAAGTCTCCATGTAAAAATACAGCTTTTACATCCAACTGAACTAGTTCCATATCCAACTGTGCTACTAAAACCAACAAAACTCTAATGGAGGAGTGTTTTACGACTGGAGAAAACACTTCATTATAAACAATTCCCTCCTTTTAAGAATACCCTTTGGCCACCAATCTTGCTTTATAGTGAACATGTTCTTGCTTAGGAAATCCTTCTTTCTTTACATATACCCATTTGCACCCAATTGCTTTCTTTCCCTTCGGAAGTTTGGCCAATTTCCATGTATGATTTTGATGAACGGACTGCATTTCTTCACTCATGGCAATCCTCCACTTATCTTCTTCTGAACATTGGAATGCTTCTTTATAAGTGGTAGGAATACCATCAGCTACAATTGAGGCTGCACAAGCCACCATATCTCTAAAACGACTAGGCTTTTTTATCGTTCTTTTTGGCTTGCTGGTCGCAATTGATTCAAGTTGCTGTTGAGGTTCTATAGTTGGAACCTCCATTTCAACTGGCTCTTCTTCTAGAGGAAAATCTTCTATTGTTTCCTCATTTGCTTCCAACGTTGGGAAAATAATTTTTCCCTCAAACTCCACCTGCTTTGAAGCATCAGTTTGTTCGACATCTTCAACTGTTACCTTCTTTGTCATTGATGATTCATCAAAGGTAACATCCCTGCTCAATATAACTTTTCTTGTCTCTGGACACCATAAACGGTATCCTTTGACTCCAGAGGTGATTCCCATAAATAGAGCTTTCTTCGCTCTTGGATCCAATTTTGACTCTTTCACATGATAATATGCAGTTGAGCCAAACACATGCAAAGAGTCATAATCTTCAGCAGGTTTTCCATACCATTTTTCAAATGGTGTCTTGCCACCAACAGCAGCAGATGGTAGACGATTAATGAGGTGGCATGCATATGCTATTGCCTCAGCCCAAAATTCTTTGCCCAAGCCAGCATTGGACAACATACATCGAACCTTCTCCAGCAAAGTTCGATTCATGCGTTCTGCCACTCCATTCTATTGTGGTGTATGTCTAACGGTGAAATGTCTAACGATGCCATCATCTTCACAAGCCTTTTTGAAAAGATCATTCTTGTATTCTCCTCCATTATCTGAGCGAAGACACTTGATCTTTCTGCCTGTTTGAGTTTCTATCATCGCCTTCCACTTGAGAAAAATTCCCAATACTTCATCCTTAGCTTTCATCATATATACCCATACTCTCCGGGAAAAGTCGTCAACAAAGGTTACAAAATAGTGCTTCCCACCTAATGAAGGTGTTTTGGAAGGACCCCAAACGTCAGAGTGAACACAATCCAGAATACCTTTAGTATTATGGATAGCTGTCCCAAATTTAATCCTTGTCTGTTTCCCTTTGATACAATGCTCACAAAACTCCAAGTTGCAAGTTTTAACCCCTTTTAACAATCCTTGATCTGATAGAATTTTCAAGGATTTTCCTCCAGCATGTCCCAAGCGCATATGCCATAGCTTGGATGCTTCTGCCTCCTTATCATCACTGGATGTTACTGTCGTTGTCCCAATAATTGTACTACCATGATAGTGATACAAATTATTGTTCTTATGAATTCCCTTCATTACCACCACAGCACCGGAGCATATGTTCATTACTCCATTTTCTGCAGCGACTTTGAACCCCTTAGATTCTAGCGTTCCCACAGAAATGAGATTTTTCTTCAAATCCGGTACGTATCGAACATCTGTTAATGTCCTTGTCATTCCATCATGGTTCCGTAATCGAATAGAACCAATACCATATGCAGTAAGAGGGTTGTTGTTTGCCGTGTGAATAACTCCATATTCTCCTTCTTGAAAATCAATGAACTAGTCTCGGTTAGGGCACATATGATAACTACAAGCAGAGTCCATCAACCGTATGTCAGATGGTTTTGATGACTCTATTGTAACAAGTGAGAAGTCTGAGTCATCACAATCAACTACATTTGACTCCATAACGGCCTTTTTATTGTTATGTTTGGCCTTATGGTTCAATTTTGGACAGTCTTTCTTCCAGTGGCCCTTTTCTCGACAAAAGGCACATTCATCTTTGCTGGGTTGGATTTTTGACTTGGATCTCCCTTTCCTTGTTCTCTTTTGGTCTTGAGAACGACCCCTCACAACTAGTGCTTCTCCTTTTCCGCCATTTTGTTTTTCTCTCTTTCTTTGTTCATAACTATACAAAGCAGAACAAACTTCTTTGAGAGACACTTCATCCTTCCCATGAAGTAGAGTAGTCTCAAGGTGCTCGAATTCATCGGGAAGTGACCCTAACAACATTAAGGCTAGATCATCATCAGCAAAAGTCACATCCATATTTTGCAAATCAGTAACCAGCTTGTTAAAACTGGTGATGTGATCATTCACTGTGGTACCAGGAACATACGTGAAGCGAAATAATCTTTTCTTCATATGAAGCTTATTTTGACTATTTTTCTTCAAAAATTTATCCTCCAATGCCTTCCATAATTTACTTGCAGAAGTTTCCTTTGTGTATGGATACTTTTGCTCCCTTGCAAGGTAGGATCGAATGGTACCACAAGCAACACGGTTGATGATCTTCCAATCTTCTTCTCCTATAGCATCTGGTTTTTCTTCTTCAATGGCAAGATCTAGTCCTTGTTGGAAAAGGACATCAAGAACCTCGCCCTGCCACATCCCAAAATGTCCCGTTCCGTCAAAAATTTCAACTGCAAATTTCCCATTTGACACAATTCTTGTCATAAGCGAAGATGCCAACGACGTGATCTTGACAACCGATGTGGACTCTTCAATTTTCTTGTCTCCCATTTCTAATACTATTTAATAGCTGACAATACAGATCAAAGTAATTCCTTTCTGATGTGGAAGATCAGACTATGCTGCAACCACAGAGCATACTCAAAATAACCTTGGCCTGATACCAATTGTTGCGGAAGCAGAATATATAGTGGGTGATTTTCTCACCACTAATATATCAAAATATAGCTAATAAATAATAAGTGGGACAACAATAAAAGAACACCAGAATTTACGAGGTTCGACAATATTTTTGCCTACGTCCTCGGACACAACCAATCCAATATTTATTTCACTCCAAAAAGAATACAAGTGAAATATTACAGATGAGAGAAGATAAAAATGCCTTAAAAGATGAGAAGACAAATGAGGAATTGTGAGGTGATATTCAAAATGAAGGAATGGCTAGCTATTTATAGGCCCAGAAGCTGCCAACAATACCCCAAATGAAAGGCCCAGAAGTTGCCAACAATGCTCTTTCTTCTGTGGCCCAAAACGTGCCAACAATGCACTTTTCATTTGTGGCCCAAATTTGGCCACATATCTTGCCACTTTCAACAGTTGGTTCCTCTGTCTTACCTGTTGATTTATACAATGTATTCATTATGCATAACAAGAAGGATGTCACGTGGTCTATGTATATCCTGAACAAGGACAATTTAGTATCATATACAAATAAGAATCGCATGGAATACATAACATCAGGGTGTGTAAATGACATGATGTTCCTTTGAAAAAGAGCTAGTTTCTAAAACTGGATTATTTTCAGTTCACCTCATAATTTGGTTCCAACCAGTGAAATGAGCAAATAGATTAATAACTTTGATTGCTTTACCAAAAAAAAAAAAAGGAAAAATAGTCCAAATTAAGGGGTAAATATCTGTGACTTAAACCTGTTTATAACGTGTCAGTTTTTCTTTCTCCTTCCTATTTTGATTATTACGGGATTGTTCTGAACTGCGTTTTGGCGCCAAATGTAAGATTGTTCACTTCAAGATAGCTATTTCTCATTTTATTTGGCATACCTCTTTATTCTCTCCTTCAGTGAGCAAGTAAGATCATTGGTTTGACATTCTAACAATGGATCTGGTTCACATAAAAATATGTTGATCGTAGCCAAGGGAGATGCGAAAAAGGTGGTCGTCTTTTAGCAAGATGTTTCTTTAATTATTAAGTGGAATTGTGAGTGACCCTTGAAATATCACCATAGTGAATGAGCCTGCGAAATATCAGCATATACTATTCCATTTTTTGAAACCTTATTAGCTCTTCAATTTCTGACTTGTAATATTGAGGCAATTCTTAGAAATATATTGTTGTGCTTAACCACTATTCAAGATGATTGTTGAATTCAGAAAGCTCTGTGGATTTAAGGATGGATTGGGATGTGGTTGTTTGGGGGGGGGGGGGGGGTAGGGAAGAAGACACAAAACTCGAGGATAATTGTTGGAATATGATTTACAGTGCGTTAAATTTTTTCTAAGGATGATATTGAATTTGCGAGCCGAGGGTCTTTCAGAAACAACCTCTCTACCTCCTCGAGGTAGGAGTATGATCTGCGTAAACCTCAACCCCCTGACCCCACTTGTGGGATCATACTGGGTATGTTGTTGTTGGCATGGTCCACTTAAGGACCAATACCCTATCTTTTCCTTCTAGCAACAAATCCTCAGGCCATAGTAGAAGAAGTGAGGGGGCAGCAGGGCTGGAATTTGAGTTTCAAGAGATTGCTAAATGACTGGGAAGTGGACAGAGCTGCCGAGCTCTTAAATCAACTTGACCAGGTTCAAGGTACAACAGATGGTGAAGATTGTTTGATATGGAAAGGGAATAGTACAAGAGCCTTCTCTATAAAATTAGCTTACCATTTTTTTTCATGGGGAACAATCAGGAATGAGGGAATTGGCGCCAAAAAGTTGTCGCTCCTAACGCACACGCAAGTATACGTGGTCGACAATTAATAAAGTGATAAGTAGAGTATCATTCCCACGAGGACTATTCAGACTGGACTCCTAACAAACAATTTCTTAACAACTATTCAAGGATCTTTTCCAATAGTGAGAATATTATCAACTAAAGAACGGTAATTTAAGTGGTGGAAATTCAGTCAAACAATGGGGCAAACTTTGGTTGTAAACAATATTAGTGAGACAGTCCAGGGTCAGAGCTACGACCAATCCAGGTGAGTTTTCCAATTGATTCCACTCCTCGAATCCTAGATTACTAACTAACAGGTTAATTGTACCCGTGAAAACCTTTCGATTCTTCACGGTCTATGCAGGCTACTCCAATCCCTATATGTCTGTGGGTTGAATCACGTGCACGCATTAACGAATTCTGTGTTTAATTAAGCTAGGCGAGCAAGTATATGTCTATCCTACTCACAAATTGGTTCCCCGGTGCCCAGGTTCACAATTTAACCCTACTCTTTTCTATTGCGTTCATAAATTCCCTCTTTCGAGATCAATCTAAGAACCATAGATAATGCATAATTATTGGACCCTAATAATTAAACAAGTGAAATCAAGAAAGAGTAAATAATTCGTTATGAGATTCAATATATGGAATTCAATCTTCAAACATCAACCTTCATGAAACACTCTAACCCTAGAACGAAAGATTTAGCCACGCATACTCATAATCACAAGACAATGATTTAATGAATAATGATGAAATGATTAATAGATGAAAGAATAGGAATAAAATCCTTGTTCAATGAAGTATGGTGCTCAACAATTGCTCCAAAGTCTGAACCCCCCCCAAAAACTAAGTAGAAGAGTATTTATAATGTTTACAAAAGCCTAGCAATTAGTTACGCCTAAGCCTAGACGAAATAGGACTTCCAAAACCGCTCCAGGGGGGCTATAGCTGGCGCCCCGCGCCTTAAAACGTGAGCAACCAAGCAGAGTCCATCAAATCTTGCACGCAATGGCCACGTCCTGCGCCACAAAATGCGCCAGAAAGTGGGCGCCATAGTGGGCGCGGCGCGCCTCAAACCGCGCCAGGCCAATTTCAGCTTTTTGTCATTCGCAGCTTGCGTCGTGTCGTGCCTTCATGTGATCGATCCAATCCTCAATCCAAATTCAATCTTTTCTTGCTCGATTATGCTCTTCAAAGCTCCAATTGCACTTCATAACAGCCTACAAGCATACGACATAAAATCAGTGAAAAATCACATTCGTTAACTAGAAAACGCGGGAATCAAGTATCCAAACGTGAGGAAATATTAAGGAAATATAGGCATAAAATGCCAAAACATCAGCCGTGGAAACAAATATAGAAGGTTAAGGTACCTTCTAAGGTGCTATGTTTTTTTGTGGTTAGTGGTTAGACAATCATGTTTAACACATGAAAATATAAGGGCGAGGGGCTATCAATTGAGCTCAAGATGCTATTTATGTGAAAAAGAAGCTGAGGATAACTCCCATCTATTTCTTCATTGTGTTGTTACATCTTATCTTTGGCAGATGTTCCTGAGTATGATCGGAATGAGATGGGCTATGCCAAAACTCACAATAGACTTGCTTAGATGCTGGAATGGTACTGTAGTTGGCATTGTCAGTTAGAAGTTATGGTGGAGAAAGACTCCCAGTATGCATTTGGTTGGCTGTTTGGAAGGGAAGATGCTAGATGTGTTAATGATACAAGCCATTCCATTCAAAGGATAAAAATGTGTTGTATACTGCTTTTTCCTTTTTGGTGTAAATAAAGTAGAAAGGACTATGAATCCATAATCGAAGTTAAAGAGTCCCTGTAAGTTTTTGTCTAAGGTGATCTCTTTTGTTCTTCTGTTGGATGTATCTGATTTGTTCTGATGTTTATTATTAAAAAGAAATATGTTACCGTTCTCAAAAAGAATTTACACTTCTTGGATAACTAATTTCACATAATTTCAGGAAGGACTCATGAGCTAGGTGACTGATCAAGCTTTCTTCTTCCAGACTTGCTTTACATTAACAAAAAGTGTGGAAACTCCAAGTTCAACTTACGTTCTAAGATATGAGGTGGAAGCTGAAGCAAGGAAAGGTAAAAGGTTCTCATAGATTTCTGGACCATGTACTCGTTCAAGATTTCAGTGCATTGCTAGTGTGATTGGCTTATTTTGCATCTTAATATTCATGTCTTTGGCAGATGAAGAGTAGATGTTTCTCTCTAAACATAAATCTCCACGGTCCATGTTGCTCCCAACGCACACGCAAGTATACGTGGTCGACAAGTAATAAAGTGATAAGTAGAGTATCGTTCCCACGAGGACTATTCAGACTGAATTCTAGCAAACACTTTATATAAACTATTCAGGGATCTTTTCTAATGGTTGAGATTTTTACTAACTAAATACAGTAATAAAAACAAGTAATTGAAATCAAGTAACAGAGCAAATTCTAAGTTGTTATCAATAAAAGATGACGGTCCCGGGTCAGAGTTACGAACAATCCAGTTGAGTTTTCCAGTTGATTCTACTTCTTGATTTCCTAGATTGCTAACTACAGGTTAAATGTACCCATGAAAACCTTTCGATTCTTCACGGTCTATGCAGGCTACTCCAATCCCTATATGTCTATGGGTTGAATCACGTGCACACATTAACGAATTCTGCAATGAGTTAAACTAGGCGAGCAAGTATATGTCTATCCTACTCACAAATTGGTTCCCCGATGCCCGGGTTCACAAACTAGTTCTATTCTTTCTTATTGCGTAATTAAATTCCCTCTTTCGAGTTCAATCTAAAAACCATAGATAGTGTTCAATTATCAGGCCTCAATAATCAAACAATTATGATCAAGAAAGAATAAACAATCCGTAATGGTAAATCAATATATAGAAATCAACTTTCAAACATCAACCTTCATGTATTTACTCTAACCCTAGAACAAACAAACTATAGAATTAAAGAGAAGAATAAGAGAAAGAGAGAAAGAACTTGTGTAGAAGACATCTAGGGCTCTCCCCTCTCCTCCAAAACTTGCTCCAAAGTCTGAACTCCCATAAAAAACTAAGTAAAAGAGTATTTATAGAGTTTACAAACACCTAGTAATAAGTTAGACCCAATCCTAGACGAAATAGGACGTAAAAACGCGCACAAGGGGCGCTATAACGGGCGCCCCGCGCCTCGTAAAGCGCTGGGACAAGCAGAACCCGTCACATTCTCCACGCTTTGGCCACGCGGCGCATGGGGAACCGCGCCTAGCCACTGCGCGCGGTAGAGGGCGCGGCGCGTGGCCCATAGCGCCAGGCAAAACTGCTCCGTTCCTTGCTCCTTTGCTCGCTCGTGTCGTGCCTTCGTGTGCCCGATCCAATCCTCAATCAAAACCCAATCTTTTCTTGCTCAATCATGCTCTTAAAAGCTCCAATTGCACTGCATAACAACCTACATACACACGACATAAAATTAGTGCAAAACCACATTCATAAACCATAAAACGAGCGAATAAAGTATTCAAACGTAAGGAAATATTAAGGAAATATAGGCATAAAATGCCAAACATCAGTCCACATGTGCTGAAAATGTTACTGTATCTTATGAGAAGTCACATTCTTCAGCGATCGTTGTGATATTTGCTAAGGAAACTAAATCATTAGCTACAATTACAACATTCCATTAGTCTACCATCTCGAATGCAAATTCTAGTGCGACAAAGACTGCAGAAACCAAACGTTAACTGCTTTTTAACAGGGTCAGATCTAGTGTACAAATCTATTCTAGATGGGGTCTCCCCATGGATACTATTGGGCTTTCTATTATGAAGATAAGTGGGTTGTTGTGAGCTTGGAATTCTCAAATGAGTAGTATAGTTTAGAATGTGTTATACTAGTAGAGATATGTTACTACTTTTTTTAACTGTCCTCTTAAACATAGAGGGGAAAACTGAAACAAAGATGCTTGTACCTCATTCTATCATGCAGCAAAACACATCAGCTGTACATCTTTGCTATTATTAAGCAGACATAATTTGTCGTCAACATGACAAGTAAATCTTTCCACAATTATTATACTGGAGAACAGATTATTGCATACTGTACTTGCATAAATTTTGTGTTAGAAATCCAATAAAAATGAGCATCAGTAGATAGTCTGTTTAATATGAAGATTTTTCGCCATCTTCAATGCTATTTCAAGAGCACTTTGACATTGTTCAACTTAATCTTCCAGGTGCTCCAGACATTTCTGTCATCAACTATCCATGCAACTAGAGCTTATACGCTGGATGCAGCCATGGGTGATAGTAACCTTACAACATCATGAGAAATTACAGTCACTCTTCAAAACGGAAAGTTTGCTATACTGCTATATGAAATGTTCATAATCAGATGAAAATGTCACATCTCAAAGACTTATTTTAATGCCTTATGTCACCTGAGCTGTCTGAGAAGTCATGCATCTACATTACACAAATTGTTGTTATTTACTTCATGATTTTCATAGTTGATCTTCTATCTTCTGGAAAGTATTGATTTCATTTTTTTTTTTTTTTTTTTTGCACAAGGTAAATGATTTTATTTATAATGAAAGAAACCCCGTATATAAGTAGTATACTAAAGAGTAGAGAACCTACACCAAAAAAATAAAACATTGAAGGGGAAAGTATTGATTTCATATACGATCACACTGATCAACATTGAAATTCCACAAATTTCAAGAAGGAACAGCTGAGGGTTCAACTGAACATAACAGGAGTTTTGAAGATCAATCTACAAAGGCCAATTGGGAAAAATAAATGACAGCGGTTTTAAAAGGAATTTTTTCAGAAAATTGTGACCGAAGCAAAACCAGAAAAATTTCAATATGGCGTTATGTATATTAAACACCAAAACTAATAATTCAGCTGTGAAAATGATCCTATTTCCACTTCTACAATGTAATCAAGCAAATTTGCTAAGAATCTAAGAACCATCATTTGAATAGATGAAGAAATGGTCTGTGTCTCGTGTGTGCTTGCTAAAGGGGGGATCGCATGAGCAAATCCAAGTCGTAAAAGCTCATTCAACTTGGCAGAAAAAGCAGAAAAGGTTATTATATTAAAGAAAAATGGGATCTGAAGCAAAAGAACTCTGCATCTGAGGCCTACAACTATCAACCAGAAGTTAAAAAAGAACACTAGAGTGTGCCATTTAGTCAACTAAAACACGACAAGAGCAACATCATGGATTTGTTAAAAGCAAAAGAAATGGAGGGAGAGACACAGCGCGGATTACTAAGAGCATGAAAACAACTGCACAGTTGAACAACTATTTAACAATCTACATATCATCATTTTCATTCGAATTCTAATCCAAAATTATATAAAAGCACCTTCTGTCACCAGTACAACTGTACAGTAGAAGGATTAACTGACTAGGCAAGTTTCTGAAAAGTTAAATCTGCTCAATCATCGCTACGAATGTTATTTTTTTCACATTAGAGAGTGAGAGAGTATGTGTGTGTCAAATTAGACGAGATCAACAGAAGAAAGAGGATGAATGTCCATGCCCAAATTCATGCTTTGTTCACCTAATCCTGGAGAAAAGAGCAAACACAACTGAACAGAATAAAAGCAATAACTGAGGGGCAGAAAAAAAAAAAAGAGAGTTAAAATATCAAATGGTCACTCAACTTTGAAAAATTAACCATCAAAGTCATTTTGCTTTGGTCTCAAAATGGTCACTCAGCTTAAGGAAATATCTCCAAAAATAACTCTGGTCGATTTTTGGACCGTCATCCACCGGAAAGCTGACGTGGCTTTTTCAAATTTTTTTATATACCCGTAGGTTCCATTTTTTTTGGCCATGTAGGACTTTTTTATTAGTTACTACTCCCTCTGTTTCAAAAATGATGAACCTACTGCTATTTGAAAGGTCAAACAAGATTATGTTTGACTACATATCTTACAAATATTTTTTAACTATTTTGAATTGTTAACTATTGTGGCTTATAGTATTTTTCATGTAGTTTCTAAATACGTAAATTTTATTTTAAAAAATTTAAAAATTCGATGTATAAATTCTCATTGAAAATTAGTCAATTTGACACTCGTACTCTGCAAAGGTTCATCTCTTTTGAAACGGATGGAGTAGTTTTCTGCCACATGCAATGCATGTGTATCTTTAATAATTAGTACAAAAATTATAATTATTTTGTAATGAGCATATATATATATATATATATATATATATATATGCTCGTAAATTAAAGAAAAAAATGTACGTTCAAAGTACTGATATATCGCATCCTTTCCGATCGATATTTTTTATTTTCGCAATACATAATCATATTTGAACGATTTTACTCATACAAATTTTATAACATAATTGCATGATTAAAATTGTTTAGATATTAATTACTGGCCTTCGTACAGTAATAAATTTTTAGTATGATGCTAAAACAAAAATATCGATCGAAAAGGATACGATATATCAGTACTTTGAATTTATATATATTTTTTAATTACGAGCAAACTATACACGTTTATTACAAAATATTTATAATTTTTGTACTAATTATTAAAGATACACATGCATTGCACATGGCAGAAAACTAGTAACTAATAAAAAAAGTCCTACATGACAAAGAAAGTGGAACCTATGTGTATATAAAAATATTTAAAAAAGCTATGTCAACTTTCCGGAGGATGACGATGCAAAAATCGGCCAGAGTTACTTTTAGAGATATTCTTCCTAAGCTGATTGACCATTTTGGGACCAACCAAAGCAAAGTGACTTTGGTAATTAATTTCTCAAAGTTGAGTGACCATGTGAGATTTTAACTCAGAAAAAAAAACATACCCTGTTAAATTCATATAAATGCCACTTAACTTCCACAATACCGCTTTTATGTTTCAGAAAATAAAAGACAAACATGCTTTAAATAGAGTGGTTAGTGTAATCACCGTTGTTTCAGCTAACCCACTACATTTAAGAGGACAGTAAACTAAGTAACATGTCTCTATTTCAATAAATAATTAGCAACCTAAGTATCTTCACTAATCAGAAGCACAAGAGTACCCTGGGAAAGCCCTCATCTGAAAGGGACTTGTACACTCTGACCCCGTTACAAAGGCACTAGAATTTGTAGTCAAGGCGATCGAGGAGTGGCATGGTGTACTTACAGCTTATGTTAGTTTAGGCAAATAGATAAATGATTCAGAGAAGGAGGTGACTTCTCGTTAGATGGAATGACCATTGTTTAGAGTGAACAGTATATTCTTTAACTGCCAAAGGCATGAATACTAAGTTGCATCAGCACCTGTAACAAAAAGTGAATCACAGTAGTCACATATATGAAGTCTGAATGAGTACATGGTACAGAAAACTTATGAGACAGACCTCTGAATATTTCTTGACCGCCAACAACAAACATGGAATTCATGCAAGGTTCAATTTGCAGAGTTCAACTTCCAAGCCCACGGAAACAGTTAAAGGATCACCAACATGGAAGGATTTGCCTGAAAATTGGGAAGATGTCAATATACCGTAGAAAAGTGAATTTGTCATTGTTTGTTTCCCTCAACACAAACAGCTATTAGCCTGAATGGAGAGCAAAATTTGGCTCAAGTGCAAAGAAGGCAGAAGAGCAAAGTTTACATTTTGTTGAAGTAATAGAGACAACCTTGGCAGAAATTTCTTCTGCCTGCCTTTTGAAGTTTGTAGGATCCCCGTGATACGCTCGATAAGAATGTTA
Organism: Petunia axillaris subsp. axillaris; assembly: GCA_029990575.1. NCBI lineage: Eukaryota > Viridiplantae > Streptophyta > Magnoliopsida > Solanales > Solanaceae > Petunia > Petunia axillaris. The sequence goes on from JARKNS010000004.1 coordinate 138,000,296, forward strand.
AATTCTGAGGCTAACCACACCTGGTTGTGCCATTTCTTGCAGGAAACTCTTATAATATCTGGTATTACTCTGGGACACAAAGAGTAAGAAAACAAAAACGGTAATGCCACATGTCAGCAGTATAGAAAGCTGTGCGAATGGCGCATGAATGACATTATTGAACTACAACTTACATGAGGTCTAGGCATCAAGCCGAGCAGTAGCCGAGCTTTCTATAGTACCGAACCCGAGCTCGAGCAAATCCAACCAAACTTATTCACAGTATAACTAAATTAAATTTCATTAGTTTTTTTTTTAATTCTTCAATTTAAAAGTTTAGTAATATGTCACATAGACCCATAAAGTAAGTTAAACTTACAATGTGATAAAATTTGATTACATTGAATAAAAATGATTAGTAGCCCAATAAGAGCCAAACTATTATATGGCTACAAAGTTGGGTTAACTTTATCGTTAATGATGATAATTCAGGTAGATTGATGTTGCCAAGACACAAGAAATTATCAAAAATATTGCTCCTACAGCTACTTCTAAGTTGCAACAAGTTGCTATTTAATCTCAACAAGATAAAAAATGATAATACCTATATCAGCATAGATGTACCTCCTTTATCAACTTACTTGAAAAGCTTACGCAATGTTCTAATTTCCACTCTTTCAGCTTCCGCAATTCCATATTTCTATTGGATAGGTAAAATGAAATTACATGATAATGATTGTATAACCTATCAGACTAAGTGAAATAAATATTTACTTCTTACTTTTCGAGTAAAACTGCGGTGTCACACTAATAAAATGATCGATCCTTCACCATAAGGTCCATTAGTAACTCTACTGTAGTTGCATCTAATGAGAAGTCCTTTCTGCCCATTTCCTTCAAGAAAGTTGTCATTTCACTAATTTTGCTACCCTTGAGAAAACCTTGCACAATAACATTGTAAGTGACATTGTTTGGCGAACAACCATTTTTCTCCATTTCTGTTAGCATACTTTTAGCTTCATCGAACAACCCTTCAATACAAAATCTGTTTATCATTGTAATGTGCATTTTCACATCAGGAAGCAGTCCATTTAACTAAAGCTTCTTAAAAAATTTCATTAGCTTATTCGAGTTCACCATTTTTGCTGAAAGAATATAAACACAACGGAAGCAATTCCAGGATCAAGAACTCATATGTAAGCTAGACAAACTATCAGGCTATTAAGTTTTACATAAACATAAAATGGAATAGCTCTTGAAGCGTGACTTCAACCGCGAAACGAATCTTCAATCAGGAGCAAGATCATCTACGGGATCGTCCTTTCTCCAGTTCCATGATCTTCTGTCGTGTGCCCGAACAATACCCAGACTAATAATATTTGGGTGGAACAAATATTTCAGAGAGAGAGAACTAATAGGATTTTCGTGTGTCTTTCCTTTTGGCCAAGAATCCCCTTTATATAGTTTTAAGGTTAAAACCCTTTTCCAAAACTGTATAGGATTCTTTTCCACCAAGAAACCTCTCTCCTAGTCCTAATTGGATTCGGTCATAACAGGGACCACAGAATTAATTAATGAGGCTTTCAATTATGAAATTAATTCTTTTTCTCTAGAATTAATCTTTCCATAATAAATTACAAATTATTTCCACTAGAAATTCGTAATTGCACTCCTCAGTTGAATTTCTTCCATCAAATCTTATTTAGCTCCCCACGTTAAGATTATAGACACCAATCAATATTATTAAATTACTGACAATTCAATATATTGACTAAATGAATATCCTTTAGACTTCCGCTTAACTTATTCCATGTGTCGGATACAAAATCCACTTGCCAGATTTACACATAGAAAACTTATAAGCTTTCATAAAGGAGTGTCATCAATCTCTATACCGAGATGTGGATTCTATCAACTAGCTATTACTTCGCAAATGCATATTATCATTATCCAACTTATCAGGAATTATTTGACCCAAATATCCTGGACCTCACCTATTGATAAATCAAGACAATGAATAATATACATCACTAATAATAACTATATCAAGATTAAGAGTATAAGTACATCTGATGAGCTAGAGAGTTTATTTTATATAGTCAGTATAAAAATACTTATCTCTACTTGGTCCGTTCAATGCACACAAAGCGCACTAGCACAAGAAGTTGGAACTATACAATTCCCATAATCAAGATAAATTATATATAATCTTGTACTACAATCGTACCGATGGCTTTGTCCAATTTCCATCTTAGATTGTGAACATTACTTTATTATTTATAAGAACCGATGATTTAATCTTCCGTGTATAAGCTTGGTTCTACACACTAAATCAACTACTATATAAATAATAGGACACAGATGACACAATTGATGTAAATAAATAATACTTCATTATATTTAATAAATGAATACCAATTGTTCAACTAAGAATAATCCAACTAAAACCGCATGGTTATTAGTATATTCCAACAATCTCCCACTTATACTTATAACCATGCCATTGTTATAATACATACTATATCTAAACTCATGGTTAATAGTATATATCCCATCAAACTCTCACTTAGACTTTTAACCATGCATCTACAACTTTCACAGACATTCCTTTTACATGAATGCTCAAAGGATCTAGCCAAGTTGTTTTCTGATGCAATCATTGTCTAACAGTGCTTTTAGATTACTAATCGGCCGGTCTTAACCTCTGCAGGGATCAAGTCATGAAAATCTCCCAAGAGTGCACACCAAACCATTCATTTTTTTCTCCCACTACGACAAAGTACTACTACTAATTCACACTACCATGTTCTTGTGGACAAACCACATAACAATTAGAATCTTAATTCTCAATATTCTTTCCTTACCTTTTAGTATCCGAATATGAACAACTTCATTCTTGTAGTGTATATTAACGACTTATCAAAATCACTCCCACTAATTTGGAGTAGTGGATAATCCTAGCATCTTTTGTCTATTGACTTTTCTCCCACTACTTAAAAGCAATGAAACGTCAACTCCGAAAAGTGGATTGAATTTCTTGAAGTTTTGGATTTTTATGTGATCCACTTGTTATTTCTATGTTCACTCCAGTAAATAAAATTTAATTCTAGGAGCATTATTTATTAAATAGTCATATTCTAGAAATCTGGTATTTATGCTAAAAATATCTTCTTTTCATTATGACTAGAAAATAAACTTCTTTTCGTCCCCTTTGGATAGCCAATAAACAAATACACATTCATCCTTGATTCCAACTAATCAGTTTTCCCTTGTTAAAGGTACTAACATAGAAGGACTATATTTAGAATGTAATTTAAAGTTTCTAAGGCATATTCCCAATATGAAAGAGAATAACAAATTTGAACAACTTACATTGATTTAACCATCTCCATAAGAGCCTTATTTCTTCTTTCTTCTACACCACTTTGTATAGTGTCTCAAGTGTAGATATAATTTCTTATTCTGATAAATAATGAATGAAAAATGCAGAGAGGTATCAACAACACGATCAAATCGCAATGACTTAATATATTTTCCATGACGCATTTTTTTTTCAGTCTTAAACTCCTTGAATTTCTCAAAGCATTAAGACTTACAATGCATCAAATAAATACATTCATATTTTGAGTAATCATTTATGAATGTCATAAAACTACTCAAAATACCTCTTGCATGTATGTTCATCAGACTATACTAATCAGAACGAATTAATTCTAACTTATCACTAGCTCTATTCTCTTTTAAGAGGAAGTATCACTTAGTCATATTTCCTTTTAATAAGAATTCACAGGGTTGGTAGTGTCTCCACTTTCAATGAACCTTAAAGATCCATCCATAACCAACCATAATATTCTATTAAAATACATATGACCTTGATACAAGAGCAACAGATGAGCGTAATTCAAATTCAAAGAATATTTTCTCTATATGGGGCAAATCAATATCGTTAAATTCGGAAGACATATAAAATAAAAAGGGGCCTTGCAACATGTACCGCAAGAGATAAACATTTATTAACCTCAATAATACCAAAATTATTGGTAAAATAAATTGAATATCCACCTCTCATTAAGCTAAAAACTGAAATCAAATTTCTTTCTAACTCAACGTACATATAATGCATCTTTTAAATTAATATCTTATCATCACCAAAATAAATCTTTAAAATAATTATTTTGTGAGAGAATAGCACTAAGGGATTTGAATAAAGACATATCTAATTAGTGAGATAAAATAATTTAAATAGATCAACTCAGGTCATGTAACATTGAATAATGAAATTCAAAACATATCACACATATATTTTCATGCAGCTTGAATAGCCAAATTCGTTGGGAAAGTAACTATTTATGCACCATATACATGCAATGTTAGATTTCACTCATTAAATTAAATAATATCAAACTCAGTTGGAGAGTCTACTATCAATTTAATTCAAGTGAATATAAATTATTGAATAGCCCTAGTCTCATTGACTCAACATGCAATTCTCAGTTGGAGAGATATATACAAGTCATCAATAACTAGTGATTAAACCTAGTATACCAACAATACATTTATCCGTTAGGGAGGAAGACCTATTGTCAACACGTAAATATATCATTTACACTAGTATTCAATCATGGATACCATAGGGAATTTTAAGCCTAGTATACTCAACAATAAATTTATCCGTTAGGGAGGAAGAACTATGTCAACACGTATACTTATTGTTTATACTAGTATATGATCATGGAGACCATATAGAATAATCCCTATTACCATTGGGTGCTAACCAAACTTTTCGAAGAAAAATGATTTCCAGAAAATAGAAAAATGCCAAAAACACCATCTTAACTGCCTCAAATTGCCGAAAAACATATGGGTTCACTGCATAGCAGTGAGTTTTTCTCATTGGGCCGTTTCCGATGAACCTACAAAATTTCAGGTCAATCAGAGTTCGTCAAATTATCTGATCTCCAAAACTATGGCCAAATTCTGACAAATATTGTTTTCACGTTTTTAAAATTTAAAATATCTCTATTGCTTGTTCTAATCATATATCAACATATAACTTTTTGATATCCATGAACCAAGATCAAACAACATATTTTGAAACTTGTTTTTGATTAAAACAGTGTGATTGCCACGTTTCTAAGAATTCAAAATATGAACTACATTCTTATTATATCAACACATATTAAACCATCATGCATTATCATGTCCTAAATTTAATATAAACCAGAATTGATATATAGAATGACTTTTCATATTTAATTCACGTTTAAATCCAGCACACTGCCTAAAACTCCATCTAAACGACCTCCAAAAATGTCAAAAACCGACACCACTCATTGCAAAGCAGTGAAAGTTTCTTATTGGATCGTTTCCGATGTGTCTTTCGAATTTCAAGTCAATGAGAGATCGCGAATTCTTGATCGCAAAACTATGACCAAATTCTAAAGATAACCATTTTAGGCATTGTTATGAATTAAAGTAAACATGATGCCGATTTTCATTCTCTATATAATTATCCCATGAGCACAAGAGATACATTGTGTAACTTCTTTGCTTAAGCTACACAGAACCATCTCTTACGTCAAATTGTCCTTTCAATTAATACACATGTGAGAACCCAAGATATTATTTTCTCCTATTAGGTGAAAATCTCAATATCTTATCTCATGAATTAATTTAGCAATTTTAGTTGCAAGAAATTATTCTCCTTTTCAAGTGGATAAAATTTCTCCGCTAACATACACTTACCAAGAGACAATTTATACATGGTACATTGAGAAAATTCAACGATTCAAATAAATAGATCACTCTAGTAAATCCTATTTATTAATCATAATTTTCAATTCATGCATTGACATAGTTTCACATGTATAAAGCTTTAAGAATTTTCAAGGATCTCAAATAAATAAACCACTTTAGTGGTAACTATTTATTAATCACAAATTCTTAACCCATATACAATATCTTCTCACATGAATAAAGTACTAAGAATTTCCAATAATCCAAATAAATAAACCACTTTAGTGGTAACTATTTATTAATCACAGATTCTTAACTCATGTATTGTATATGTATAACTTATTAAGAATTTTATATGATCCAAATAAATAAACTATTTTTATAGTAATTATTTATTAATCACAATCTTCATATTTATACACATTAACATTCGTGTGAGAAAGATAATGCCCACGTAATTATGAATAATTGGAAAATAAATTTAATGACCATTAGTAGCAGACTGACCCAAAGCATTAAATTAATTTAATTACCATAACAAGGTCGAATGGCTACAACAGCCATACAGTGTGTTATGAATGTGCCATTTAACAACTAAACCACCATCAAAGACTTACTAATCACTAACATAGGCTCGATATAATAGATACATGAACCAGTTAAAGAGCAAAGGAAATATTGACCAACCACGGCCGCTATTCAGATAAGAACTCAAAAGCGAGAATGACAATTTCAAAACAATGGCTCTTTTAGGGCCATATATGCAATTTATCATTACTCCCAGAAACAACTAATGTTTTTGCCGCCGCCATAGTCAACCCTTTCCTTTTCTTTATAATTTTGTCTTGATTTGATTTTATTTTTAACACATAAGGAATAAGGAAATAATAAATATATCAAAACAATTCCTATCCAATGTGTTAAACGCAGTCATCACACTTATCACGTAAAGTCAAGGTCTTATTCAAAACCCCATTCCTCTTTCATAATTGTCTAACCAATTCAAAAAAAAAAAAAAATTAACGTGATGAGTAAGAAATCACTTTGATATCAAAACTGTTGCATCATCAGACAACAAACAAATTATCTTATTTATAATTCTTGGATCTACTCTGAAACTAAAAGACACGGAGCAGAGAACATCCTTGGTTGTTCCAAAACACAGTGGACTAAACCCACTTCTACCATTGATCTCATCCGGTTTTTCTCAAGTTTAAATAACGATCTCCAATATATATATATATATATATATATATATATATATATATATATATATATATATATATATATATATATATATTCATTTTCATGAAACCCTAGTTATCTAGTTAGATGTGAGCTGGCTTTGATACCAATTGAAAGAATATAAACACAGCGGAAGCAATTCCAGGATCAAGAACTCACATGTAAGCTAGACAAACTATCAGGCTATTAAGTTTTACATAAACATAAAACGAAATACCTCTTGAAGCGTGACTTCAACCGCGAAATGAATCTTCAATCAGGAGCAAGATCATCTACGGGATCGTCCTTTCTCCATTTCCATGATCTTCTGTCGTGTGCCAGAACAATACCCAGACTAATAATATTTGGGTGGAACAAATATTGAAATAGAGAACTAATAGGATTTTCGTGTGTCTTTCCTTTTGGCCAAGAATCCCCTTTATATAGTTTTAAGGTTAAAACCCTTTTCCAAAACTGTATAGGATTCTTTTCCACCAAGAAACCTCTCTCCTAGTCCTAATTGGATTCGGTCACAATAGGGACCACAACATTAATTAATGAGGCTTCCAATTATGGAATTAATTCTTTTTCTCTAGAGTTAATCTTTCCATAATAAATTACTAATTATTTCCACTAGAAATTCATAATTGCACTCCTCAGTTGAATTTTGAATTCTTCCATCAAATCTTATTTAGCTCCCCACGTTAAGATTACAGACACCAATCAATATTATTAAATTACTGACAATTCAATATATTGACTAAATGAATATCCTTTAGACTTCCGCTTAACTTATTCCATGTGTCGGATACAAAATCCACTGGCCAGATTTACACATAGAAAACTTATAAGCTTTCATAAAGGAGTGTCATCAATCTCTATACCGAGATGTGGATTCTATCAACTAGCTATTACTTCACAAATGCATATTATCATTATCCAACTTATCAGGAATTATTTGACCCAAATATCCTGGACCTCACCTATTGATAAATCAAGACAATGAATAATATACATCACTGATAATAACTATATCAAGATTAAGAGTATAAGTACATCTGATGAGCTAGAGAGTTTATTTTATATAGTCAGTATAAAAATACTTATCTCTACTTGGTCCGTTCAATGCACACAAAGCGCACTAGCACAAGAAGTTGGAACTATACCATTCCCAAAATCAAGATAAATTATATATAATCTTGTACTACAATCGTACCGATGGCTTTGTCCAATTTCCATCTTAGATTGTGAACATTACTTTTTTATTTATAAGAACCGATGATTTAATCTTCCGTGTATAAGCTTGGCTCTACACACTAAATCAACTACTATATAAATAATAGGACACACATGACACAATTGATCTAAATAAATAATACTTCATTATATTTAATAAATTAATACCAATTGTGCAACTAAGAATAATCCAACTAAAACTGCATGGTTATTAGTATATTACAACATTTGCACCATCCGTCAATAACAATACTGTAAAGTTCAATATCTTTATCTTCTCGCTTTCTTCCCATATGATGAAACAACGCCATAGCTTTCTGAACAAATCCATTCTTAAAATAACCACGAAGAAAAATCCAATAAGTGCATCCATCAGGTTTGTGACCTGCAGATAACATGTCAACAAAAGGTTTTTGCAGGGAGTCAGTTCTTCCAACTTTAAGTAGACCTTACAAGACAGTATTATAGGTTAAAAATGTTAGCTTTCAATCCATTTTGAGAAATTTTGAAAAACAAGTGCATTGCGTCATCCAATTTTTTTTTCTTACAGTATCCATTTATTAATGTGGTAAAGCTAATAATTTTAGGCTCGATTCCCGTATTTGTCATGGAGTAAAAAATTTTCCTCGCTCTATCCAGTTGACCTAGCAAGCAATATTCATCAATTATCACACTGTAGGTGACTACATCAGGCTCTACACCTTTTTCGATCATGTGTCTGTCTCATTACTTCCTTTGCATCTTCAACTTTTCCTTCTTTTCTTAGCCCATCTAGCACTACGTTGAAGGTGCCCACATTTGGATAAATTTTAATATTTACCATTTTAGAAAACAAAGTTCTTACCTTTTTCCACTGACCAAACTTGCAAAAACCATCAATCAATGAAGTATATGTGAAAACGCTTGGAGGAATGTGTTTCTGTCTCATCTCGTTAAAAAGGCTAGTAGCATCATCTAGCCTGCCATCTTCGCGAAGAGAAAATTTATTAGATGTCTTACACGCCATGCCATACTTATGAGAGGCACTTATTTAATTGACAAGTGGATTCGTGGGTCTCATTTAAGACAAAGTTTAAATGGAAACTTTTTAGTCCATATTAAATTTCTTTTAAGACTTCTAATTGATAGACCCAAATAGTAGCATTATTAAATAAGTATGGCAAGAAAATATCATGCATAGAAATATTATTTCGCTGGCAACAACAGTAAAGTGTGCTCGTTCAAATAACTTTCTTTTTAAAAAATTATTGTGAAGTATTGTTTAAAAATTCTATTAGCACTGCATGATGTGGTAAAAATTTGACACGATTATATCATTTTAGTTTCAATAAAGATAACGATTTAAAATCTTCATTAGAAAAATTATGAACGAACTTATTAGTATAATATTAACACGTTTGAGTATTTTATCACGTTTGAGTATTTTATATGCCTATATTTTCTTAATATTTCATCACGTTTGAGTATTTTATTCGCCCGTTTTCTAATTAATGAATGTGATTTTGCACTGATATTGTGTCGTATGTGTGTAAGTCGTTATGAAGTGCAATTGGAGCATTAAAGAGCATGATCGAGCAAGAAAATATTGGATTTTGATTGAGGAGTGGATCGCGCGCACGAAGGCATGACACGACGCGAGCTGCGGAGCAAGGAAAGCAGAAGTATGCATGGCGCGTTGAGTGGCGCGCCGCGCCCCTAAGGCGCCCAGCCTTCTGGCGCGTTTCTCAGTACGGGGCGTGGCTATGGCGCTTGGATTTTGATGGATTCTGCCTTCGTGCGCGCGTTCGGGGGCGCGGGGCGCCAGCTACAGCGCCCCTGGAGCGTTTTTGGACTTCCTATTTCGTCTAGGTTTCGGTGTAAATTATTACTAGGCCTTTGTAAACCCTATAAATACTCTTTTACTTAGTTTTTGATAGGAGTTCAGACGTTGGAGCAATTGAGAGCACCATACTTCATTGAACAAGGGTTTAATTCCTATTCTTTTCATCTATTAATCTATTACATCATTATTTCATCAACTCATTGCCTTGTGATTATGAGTATGCGTGGCTAAATCTTACGTTCTAGGGTTAGAGTATTTCATGAAAGTTGATGTTTGAAGATTGAATTCCATATATTGAATCCCATAACGGGTTACTTATTCTTTCTTGATTTCACTTGTTTAATTATTAGAGCTCGATAGTTATGCATTATCTATGGTTTTTAGATTGAACTCGAAAGAGGAAATTTATGAATGCAATAAGAAAGAGTAGGGCTAGATTGTGAACTCGGACATCGGGAAACCAATTTGTGACTAGGATAGACATATACTTGCTCGCCTAGTTTAACTAATTACAGAATTCGTTAATGCGTGCACGTGATTCAACCCATAGACATATAGGGATTTGAATTAGCCTGCATAGACTGTGAAGAATCGAAAGGTTTTCATAGGTACATTTACTCTGTTAGTTAGTAATCCGGGATTTAAGAAGTGGAATCAATTGGAAAACTCAACTGGATTGTTCGTAACTCTGACCCTGGACCGTCTCCTTAATATTGTTTACAACCAACGTTTGCACCATTGTTTGACTGAATTTCCATCATTTACATTATTGCTCTTAGTTAATAAAAACTCTCACTATTGGAAAAAGATCCCTGAATAGTAGTTAGAAATTGTTTGTTAAGCGTCAGTCTAAATAGTCCTCGTGGGAACGATACTCTACTTATCATTTTATTACTTGTCGACCGCGTACACTTACGTGTGCGTTGGGAACAACAAGTTTTTGGCGCCGTTGCCGGGGACTAATTATTGACTGATTTCTTTTTGAACGATTACTTATTATCTATTCAGGTTTAATTTTTTGTTGATTTTCTTGTGCTGTTTCAGGCAACAGTTTTTGCATGCAAAGGAATAGAAGGGACGAACCACTCGCACCTTTTGATCCCGAGCCTGAAAGGACCTTGAGAAGGGTAAGAAGAGAAGCGAGAGACCGAGAAGCACTAGCAATTGTACTTGCTTCCTTACAAACTGAAATGGCAGAAGAACGAGCAGTAGCGGTGCGAGATGTTGCTCTTCCCAGCCTGGGGGGAGTGGCGTCTAGTATTGTGAAGCCTGTTATCACTGGGCACTTTGAGATTAAGCCCGGCATGATTCAATTGCTGCACGTGACTGGGCAATATGCTGGATTACTTCATGAAGATCCGCAGCAACACATTCAGAATTTCCTAGAGATCAGTGATACTTATACACCAACGGGAGTTCCTACTGATTATGTTCGCTTGACGTTGTTCCCGTTTTCACTACTTGGGGCAGCAAGGAATTGGTTAAAGGCTGAAAAGCCTGGGTCTATCACTACTTGGGAGGATTTGGCTAATAAGTTCTTGGCTAAATTTTATCCATCTGCCAAGACAGCCCGGCTGAGGAGTGAAATTATTTCCTTCAGACAGATAGAAAGAGAGTCTTTGTATTCATCCTGGGAGCAATTTAAAGCTTTACTGAGAAATTGTCCACACCATAACCAATCCAATAAGGTTATTGCACATACTTTTGTTGAGGGGTTGAATGCGCATACTAAGATCGTGGTAGATGCTGCTGCTGGAGGCCAAGTACTGGCCTTAAATTTTGACCAGATCTATGATTTACTAGACAAGTTTTTGCAGAACAATCCTGATTGGCAGGGAGTTGGTAGAGCTACTGCACAGAAATCTGCTGGGATACTTCAATTAGATGCAGTTTCAGAGCTGAGGGCGAAAATGGATGCTATTTCCAATCAAATCAGCAAGCTAGCTCTTCCGCAGACTCAACAACAAGTAGCTCCAGTGCAACAAATTCAAGTCTTTTGTGAGGTTTGTGGAGAGGATCATGCCACTGACGTCTGTCCATCTAATCCAGAGTCAGTGTATTATGTGGGTAATCAGAACAGGTCACAGGGTCAGAATCGCAATCAATATGGTAATAGCTACAACACTAATTGGTGTAGTCACCCAAATTTTTCTTGGAGGGATAACCGTGAGCAGCTACAAGGCAATGAGAGACCCCAAAATAATCTTCAAAGTGCACCAGATTAGGGGTCACAGTCGCTGGCTCAGCCACAGCAGCCTAATTTAGTTGCGGATATGCTTAGAAAAATTCTTGCAGGGTAGAAAACTCATGGATGATTCAGCAGCTCAGGCACAAACAATAAAAGATTTGAGCAATGCTCAGAAAGATCTTGAGAGACAAATGGGACAGCTAGCTGGAGCACAGAATAATAGACCTCGGGGTGCTCTGCCAAGTGATACAGAGAAAAATCCTAAGGAATTTGTGCAAGCAGTTACTTTGAGGAATGAAAGAGCTCTAGAAGATTTTCCCCCAAAGCCAAAGAAGCATGTTGGTGAGTTAGAGCCTAATGCTGATAGAGAGGTGGAGAAAGAAGCTGAGAAAGTGATAGAAAAGCAGCCTGAGCCTGCTATTGTGAGACCACGACTACCTTTCCCTCAAAGACTTCAGAAGCAGAAAGTTGATGCAGCATGCAACAAATTTTTAGAGATCTTGAGTCAGATTCAGGTAAATATTCCTTTGGTGGACCTTTTGCGGGATGTTCCCAAATATGCTAAATACATCAAGGATATTGTTGCTAGCAAGAAAAGACTGACTGAGTTCGAAACAGTTGCACTCACTGAGGAGTGCAGTTCTAGAGTTAGAAGCAAGCTTCCTCAGAAATTGAAGGATCCTGGCAGTTTTACTATTCCCTTAAAAATTGGGGAGCATGAGGTTGGACGAGCTTTGTGTGATTTGGGTGCTAGTGTGAATTTAATATCTTCATCAGTATTCAGAAAGCTAGGCTTGGGTGAACCACGACCAACTACTATGACTCTGCAACTGGCTGATAGATCTTTGACATGCCCCGAGGGGATTATTGAGGATGTGCTTGTACAAGTGTGTCAGTTTATATTGCCTGTTGACTTCATTATTCTTGACTATGAAGCTGATCCTGAGGTTCCTCTCATATTGGAAAGAGGATTTTTGGCTACTGCTGATGCTTTCATTAGAGTTAGAGCTGGAAAGATGATTATGAAGGTAAATGGGGAAGAAGCTGTGTTCAATGTGTTCAGAGCTACCCAGCTTCCTGCCCATTATGAAGAGTTGTCCATGGTGAAAGTGGTAGATGAAAAGTTGACTGCTGATGAGAGGTCATTCTTAGCCTCTAGTGTTGATTCTCTGGAAAGGGCACTATTGTGTGATGATGATGATATCCTGAAGGATGATGCAATTGAAGAATATGTGGAGATTCTTAATATGCAGAGTAAATTCATCCCAGGATGGAAGAAATTTGAGGAGCTTGATAGACCGTTGACCTTAACTCCTGCTAAACCGTCTATTGAGAGAGCTCCTAATCTTGAGCTCAAACCTTTACCCGAGCATTTACGTTATGCTTATTTGGGTGAAGGTAATACTTTGCCCGTAATCCTTTCTTCTTTGTTGTCTGATGTGCAGGTTGAGAAGGTATTGCGGGTATTGCGAGAGCGCAAGAGAGCTATTGGCTGGACTATTGCTGATATTAGAGGGATTAGTCCTTCTTTCTGCATGCACAAAATTCTTTTGGAAGAAGGCCATAAGCCATCTATAGAGCAGCAGAGGAGATTAAATCCAATCATGAAGGAGGTGGGGAAGAAAGAAATTATCAAGTGGCTGGATGATGACATTATTTTTCCTATCTCTGAAAGCAAGTGGGTGAGTCCAGTGCAATGTGTTCCAAAGAAGGGGGGCATAACAGTGGTGAATAATGAGCATAATGAATTGATTCCTACAAGAACAGTCACAGGGTGGCGAATTTGCATTGATTATAGAAAGCTGAACAAAGCCACCAGGAAAGACCACTTCCCACTTCCCTTTAATGATCAAATGCTGGATAGACTTGCTGAGCACGAGTATTATTGTTTCTTGGATGGGTATTCGGGCTACAATCAGATTGTGATAGCTCCTGAAGATCAAGAGAAGACTACATTTACTTGTCCATATGGCACCTATGCATTTAGGAGGATGTCGTTTAGGTTATGTAATGCCTCGGGGACTTTTCAGCGGTGCATGATGGCTATTTTCACCGACATGGTGGAAAATTTGTTGAGGTGTTCATGGATGATTTCTCAGTAGTTGGTAATTCCTTTGATGATTGCTTAAAAAATTTAGATGTTGTGCTGAGCCGTTGTGAAGAAACAAATTTGGTGCTGAATTGGGAAAAATGTCACGTTATGGTTCAAGAAGGCATAGTACTTGGGCACAAGGTGTCAAAGCAAGGGATCGAGGTTGATAAAGCGAAGATTGAGGCTATTGAGAAATTACCACCACCTATCTCTGTTAAGGGGGTGCGTAGGTTCTTAGGACATCCAGGTTTCTATAGGCGTTTCATAAAGGACTTGTCCAAAATTTCTAATCCCAAGTGCAAGTTGTTGGAGAAAGTTGTGAAATTTGAGTTTAATGATGCTTGTCTCAAGGCATTTGAAGAGTTGAAGAAAAGGTTGGTGATTGCACCAATTATCATTGCTCCTTACTGGTCTTTGCCATTTGAATTGATGTGTGATGCGAGTGACAATGCTATTGGGGATGTTCTAGGCCAAAGAATTGGAAGAATCTTTCACTCCATATATTATGCAAGCAAGACTCTTTATCCAGCCCAGTCCAATTATACCACCACTGAGAAGGAGTTGCTAGCCGTAGTATATGCTTTTGATAAATTCAGATCTTATTTGGTTTGCACTCGTGTTGTTGTCTACACTGATCATGTCGCAATCTGGTATTTGTGTGAGAAGAATGATTCTAAGCCTAGGCTAATTTGATGGGTTCTCCTATTGCAAGAGTTTGATGTTGAAATTCGAGATCGCAAGGGGACCGAGAATCAAGTAGCTGATCATTTGTCAAGGCTGGAGAATAGAGATCATGTAGATAAAGGGCCTGAGATTAAAGTGGTATTCCCTGATGAGCAACTTTTTTGCTTTAGCTGCAGCCTAGGTGCCATGGTATGCTGATATGGTGAACTTAATTGTGAGTAATGTGTATCCTCCTGGCGCTACAGCTGAGAAAAAGCGCAAACTCCTTCATGAGAGCAGATTTTATGTGTGGGATGAGCCCTATTTGTACAAGATAGGCCCTGACCAATTAGCTAGGAGATGCATTCCAGGGGAAGAAGTTGAGCCGATTCTACAGAGCTGCCATTCCTCTCCTTATGGTGGCCATCTTGGTGGAGATCGAACAGCTGCAAAGGTACTTTAGTCTGGTTTTTTTTTTGGCCTACTTTGTTTAAAGATGCTCATGCTTTTGTTAAGCAGTGTGATCGTTGCCAAAGAACAGGTACTATTTCTAGGCGTCACGAGATGCCTTTGAACAATATCCTGGAGATTGAGCTGATTGATTGTTGGGGGATTGACTTTATGGGTCCGTTCCCTCCTTCCATGGGCCACAAATACATTCTTGTGGCAGTTGATTATGTATCTAAATGGGTGGAGGCTGTGGCGCTTAACAAATGATGCGAGTGTGGTGGTGAAATTCTTGAAGAAAAATATTTTCACTCATTTTGGGACACCGCGGGCTATAATCAGTGATGAAGGTACTCATTTTTGCAACCGGTTGTTCAATAAATTGTTGGCCAAGTATGGGGTTCGCCACAAGGTGGCAACTTCTTATCATCCCCAAACTAGTGGCCAAGTAGAAGTGTCCAATAGAGAGATCAAGCAAATTCTTGAGAAGACTGTGAACGCCTCGAGGAAGGATTGGGCTATGAAGTTAGATGATGCTCTCTGGGCCTATCGGACTGCATTAAAATGCCTATTGGAACTTCTCCATATATGCTTGTTTATTGTAAGGCCTGTCACTTGCCCGTTGAGCTAGAGCATAAAGCATATTGGGCGATTCAAAAGCTCAATCTTGATATGACCTTGGCGGGTGAGAAGAGAATGCTTCAATTGCATGAGCTTGAAGAGTTCCGTTTCCATGCTTATGAAAATGAAAAATTGTATAAGGAACGCACAAAGAAGTGGCATGACAAGCACATTGAGCGTCGTCAGTTTGAGCCTGGGCAGTTGGTGTTGTTGTTCAATTCGAGGTTGAAGCTATTTCCGGGCAAGTTGAAGTCTAGATGGTCGGGGCCGTTTGAAGTAGTTCGTGTTACCGCACATGGAGCGGTCGAATTGAGAGCCCCTGATTTGGAGAAGACATTCTTGATGAATGGCCAATTGGGGAGGTTCGGTGAATCATCGTACCTCTAGTACTTTGAGAGATCCATGATTGATACTCGTTGTGCCACGACGTTAAATAAGGCGCTTCTCAAGAGGCAACCCGAATTTGTACTTGTAATAGTTTACTTGTTTTGCGTTTTATAGTGTCAAGTAGTTTTTGTTTTGTGGTGTCGTTTTTGTAGGTGTCGGGAGTACTAAACGAGATGCAGTTGATGTATTGAGGGGTATGGGACGCTTTGAGGCATGTCCCGCGCTTGGGTTCGTACTTGGAATCGAAAATTGGTACGAAAAAAATTGCTCGGGCGCATTTGGGAGTGCCCCGCGCCTCCCAACGCGCCTGGATGACGCCTGAAGCAAAAAAGGCAAAGCGCTTTTGGGCCGCCCCGCACCTCTCATCAGGCGAGGGCAGGCAGATTGTCCAAAAAGTTGAGCGCCTTTGAGGCGCGCCAGACCAATTTTTGAAAAAATCCGGGTCCAAACGGGTTTTAACCCGCGACCTGGACCCCCTTTTCCCCTCTTTACCCGATCCCCTCCCCCTTTCTTCATTATTTTCTCTTAAAACACTCCCAAAAACTCCCCCAACTCATTCCTAATTCTTGGAATTAATCACAAGTTCTTCTCCACTCAATCTAACATCTTCAAGTAAGTGATTCTCTTCCCTCTCTTTCCATTACATGTAAGTTAACACTCTCTTTCCATGTTAAATTCCTTAACTAGTATGCAAGCTTGTGATTAGAATTTGTTCTTAAATTGCTTAGATTTATAATTGTGCTTCATGTTTAGCTTGTGTACTTGTAAAAAAGGGATCTCCCAACAATTTGGGAGGGTTATCACATTACCTTAGCCATTGAAATTGCAAGTTGAATATTGTGCACACCAAGTGTTTGTTAAAAAGCCTCAACTATGAAAATTTTCTAACATTGTGAATTCTAGAGTAGCAATGATATCCTTAAGTTCAAGTTGAACATTGAGTGCCACACATGCATAAAACTTGGCTATTTTGTAAACCCCACTAGCTTGATCATGAAGTCCACAACCGTAGCAATTTTGTGCAATGCTAGTTTTCACTAAGTGTGGGGTCGCTCGTGTTTATGAGTTGAATTGTTGATACATAGAATGAGCGACAAGTGTGGGGTGGTGTCCTACCAATTGTGCTTGAATTGAAATCTCACATTGGTATTTTTGTTTGTTGTAGGCACCATGGTTGTAACACCCCACAAACCGAGCTCTTCCTCTCCCTTGGCTCCTAAAAGATCACTCCAAGTCGGGGCCTCATCTAGCAAGGCAAAGGGCAAGGCACCGGCCAAGCCAAAGGCCAAGGCTAGAGTTCCTAAAGATGCGGTGCCTATCCCAAGGCCCGGGGGTAAGACGCGATTCGGCCTCTCTTTTGTGAAGAAGGGTGAGTTCCAAGCTTGGTACAAGAGTGTGAGGCTTGCGGGATATATTCCCGAGCAAGCCATTGATAAGAGGAGATTGATGCAAAAGTGCCGAGGTGTGGGTGATCTATTGACGCCTTGCATTGGGACTCGGTCTTTGAGAGTCCGGTCCATGCCAACCTCGACCTAGTATAGGAGCTCTATGCCAATTGGGACCCGGATGAAGCAAAAAGAGATGATGATATGGTTGCTATTCGGGGTGAGAAGGTGAGATTGGACCACACTGCATTGAACACTTTCTTAGGGGTAGAGGACCCCGACTATGATGAGCTGAGGGACTTTATTAAGAAGCCTGATTACAAAGCTATGCAAGAGACATTGTGTGGTGAGAGCTCCACTCATAGGTGGGAGCGAACTGAGACAGGAAGACACAAACACATGTTCTTTTCGCAATTTTTGAAGACAACTCGAGTGTGGATGAGGTTGATAAATGCACGCATCTTGCCCTCGTCTCATTATTCCGAGGTCACCAAGACTCGGGCGTGCATGATTTACTTTTTCATGACCGGGAGACCGGTTAACATTGGCTACTACATGCTGAGGGTGATGAGAGAGCAAAGACAGTCGAAGACATGTAGCCGATTGTATTTTGGGAACATTCTTACCCGGTATTTGGAGCAGGCTGGAGTCCCAGTTGATGAGGTCGGGGATCGCATTGTCCCCGACATTGAGAAGCCTTTTGATATCACCGTGGTGAAGAGTGTGACCACTACTGCACCAGTGCGACTGACGGCAGACGAGTGGCGGGACACAGATGCCAACTTGTCCGCACGTCATTACTTGATGATGGAGCACATAGCCCGGCAGGCTGGCATGGATATGGATGCACTTGATCGCACATTGCCTTTATTGGAGTCTTCGAGATGCCTGCTGGGTATGACTCAGGCAGTGGTGCTGCTCCCGGAGGAGGATGAGAACACTGATTCGGACATCGTTGATCGTGATTCGAACAGTGAGGTTGTGGAGACAGATGCTGAGGGAGGTGCCACAGATAGGGAGGAGGAGGATTAGGACCGCACTCCAGCGCACCACCTATTGTAGGCCGACTGGCCTTCAGGGAAGTTTTCTTTACTCTTGCACTTTCTTCTTTGTCGCACTGAGAGCACTGCTTGTTTTAATTGTGGGGTGGAGGAACTCCCCTTTATTTTTTAGGTTAGGGATGCATGTACCGTTAGGATTTTCTTTTGTCACTTGACTTTATTTTTATTTGTTTTTTGCTTTAATATATGAAAATTTTGAAAAAAAAAATTAGAAAACCAATAAAAAAACAAAATTGAAAAAAAGATTTTCCTTTTAGTCTTTATTAGTGGTACATGTCATCCACCCCGTGGTTTTTCTTTTGGCCTCGGTTCTTTTCCACGGGGAGGCCTTTGCACCGGGTAGTTTTTATTTTTAGGATTAGAATAGTTAGTATAGGTGACTCTAGACGAAGGAAATAGGTAGAATGCTAGGTGCCTTTGATTTGTTTGATACCGGTGGACTTGAACTTGTTGCATGTGCCATTTGTGGTGTCCTTTGGTTTTAAATTGTGATGCATGCCTAGAGGAAAAAATGGAATGACCCCCTTTAGATGCTTGAGTCCACTCGCTTGACTTTGTTGTGAACCTTTGTGCATTAGTGCTTAATTTTCCACAAGTTGCACTCTATTTGTTTGATTGAGAGTTGTGATGGAGCCTTTTTGTGTGGATCGTGTGCAATGTGTATTGTGAGGCATATTCTTATTATACTCCATGTTTGCATATTGGTGTCTAGAACTTGCCTCGCATGTGTGCAAAGCGAAATCCTAGGTTTGCTCTAGTCGGAAAATGATACAGGCCTTCTTTTGATTTGTCTACCCTTATATATACACCTTAGACTTGATTTGTTGATTTCTTTGACCTTTTTGTTGGCACCCACACCGCGAGCCTACCCACTTGTTCTAAATTGCTTTCTTTTGGCCCTTTACTCGTTAAGTACTTTAATTGATAATGTGATATAATTGTAGAGTTGTGGTTGAAATATTGGGAGGTTTTTTAGTAGAACCAATGAGGGAAATATGTAATGAATTGTGTAGTAGTTGATTAGGAGCATTGGCAAGGTTGGAAAGAAGTGAATAGAAAAAAAAAACAAATGAAAAGAAAAGAAAAAAAAAAGCTGAAAAAATTTTTTTAGAAAAAGAAATAAAGAGAGAAGAATATCCATCCTTGCTAGTGTGTGCTTAAAGGAAAAAAAATTGCTACTTGTTGAGAAGGTGTGTGAAAGTTGTTGATTGGGTGGCTTTGATGAGATTTGTGTTAAAATTAAGTGTGATGTATTACAGTGCTTAGAGAGGTAGTCATTATTACCCATATGTATCCTACCAGCCCCTTAGCCTACATTACAACCTTTTTAAAGTCCTAGTTAATCTCGATTAGAGTGATCTTATATTAGTGGAGTCCTACACTACGGGCAAGCCTATGGTACATCGTGTGTGACATGTGAGATTTTCATGAGAGTGAGTGAATTGTTTCTGTGCCGTTGTCCCCGTTCTATTCTTGATATTCATTGTTGTGTGTGATATTTGGGGGACACTCTCTTGCTTCATTTTGGTGAGGGCACATGGTTTGCATAAGATAGGTGAAGTTGAGGCTTCTTGGTTGAGTAGATAGGTGTGATTTTGTGGGAGCATGGTTGCAGTGAGTTGAGTTTGTGCATTTGAGCTATCTTGGGGTGGTTGTTCTTGTATTTTTGATGATTGATAAATTGTTGGCATGGTTGTTGGACCCATAGTAGTCGTGTGTGCATTTGTTCAATGATCGGTATCAACCATAGTCATAGGCAGACCTGTTCTACCTAGGTTGGGAAGTTATGGGTAATTTCTCGAGAGCGAGCAAAGGTTCAAGTGTGGGGTGGTGATGTTTGGCATTTTATGCCTATATTTTCTTAATATTTCATCACGTTTGAGTATTTTATTCGCCCGTTTTCTAGTTAATGAATGTGATTTTGCACTGATATTGTGTCGTATGTGTGTAAGTCGTTATGAAGTGCAATTGGAGCATTAAAGAGCATGATCGAGCAAGAAAATATTGGATTTTGATTGAGGAGTGGATCGCGCGCACGAAGGCATGACACGACGCGAGCCGCGGAGCAAGGAAAGCAGAAATATGTCTGGCGCGTTGAGTGGCGCACCACACCCCTAAGGCGCCCAGCCTTCTGGCGCATTTCTCAGCGCGGGGCGTGGCTATGGCGCTTGGATTTTGACGGATTCTTCCTTCGTGCGCGTGTTCGGGGGCGCGGGGCGCCAGCTACAGCGCCCCTGGAGCGTTTTTGGACTTCCTATTTCGTCTAGGTTTAGGTGTAACTTATTACTAGGCCTTTGTAAACCCTATAAATACTCTTTTACTTAGTTTTTGATAGGAGTTCAGACGTTGGAGCTATTGAGAGCACCATACTTCATTGAACAAGGGTTTAATTCCTATTCTTTTCATCTATTAATCTATTACATCATTATTTCATCAATTCATTGCCTTGTGATTATGAGTATGCGTGGCTAAATCTTACGTTCTAGGGTTAGAGTATTTCATGAAAGTTGATGTTTGAAGATTGAATTCCATATATTGAATCCCATAATGAGTTACTTATTCTTTCTTGATTTCACTTGTTTAATTATTAGAGCTCGATAGTTATGCATTATCTATGGTTTTTAGATTGAACTCGAAAGAGGGAATTTATGAACGCAATAAGAAAGAGTAGGGCTAGATTGTGAACTCGGGCATCGGAGAACTAATTTGTGAGTAGGATAGACATATATTTGCTTGCCTAGTTTAACTAATTACAGAATTCGTTAATGCGTGCACGTGATTCAACCCATAGATATATAGGGATTGGACTAGCCTGCATAGACTGCGAAGAATCGAAAGGTTTTCACGGGTACATTTACTCTGTTAGTTAGTAATCCGGGATTTAAGAAGTGGAATCAATTGGAAAACTCAACTGGATTGTTCGTAACTCTGACCCTGGACCGTCTCCTTAATATTGTTTACAACCAACATTTGCACCATTATTTGACTGAATTTCCATCATTTACATTATTGTTCTTAGTTAATAAAAACTCTCACTATTGGAAAAAGATCTCTGAATAGTAGTTAGAAATTGTTTATTAAGCGTCAGTCTGAATAGTCCTCGTGGGAACGATACTATACTTATTATTTTATTACTTGTCGACCGCGTATACTTGCGTGTGCGTTGGGAGCAACAATATATATACATACACGCACCCCATCTGGTATAGAGCTTCAATGTTTAATTTAGAATATAATTACTTTAAAGTGGAAGCGCCGAAAATCAGAATTTTGTCGTCTTTGCAATCGGAAATACCATGTTTATGCACGAAATTCTCTTGCCATATTTATTTTAATACTAGTATTATTTTGGACTTTATATTAAGAATTTTAAAATGATTAAATATGGGTTAAAAAGTTTCTATTTATATTTTGCCTTAAAATAAACAACTAGGATCAATGAATCTACTTGTCAAACAATTAAGTGCCTCACATAAGTATGATGTGGCGTGTGAGATATCTATTAAAATTTCTCGTTCGGAAGGAAACTTTTTAATGTCTATGTGGGTGTGCCTTTCTTTTTTAAACCGTTCCAAAAAGAGTGTCTTTTTATTTATTTGATAACTCTTTAATTTCAAGATTTGTTTTGGACCAAAAGATTTAAAGTCACTCATTCACATTACACGTACCTTTAATTATAAATCACAGGATTTAAAAATATTTTTTTCTTTTAAATTTCGTACTGAGTCAAACCAGACACTTAAAATGGGACGGAGGGAGTAAATAGTACTCCTAGTATAATTTTTGAAATTGTAGTTATATTTAGGCATGTATTTACTTGAACAAAGTTGAAGTTGTGTGAATTAAAGTTCTTTATGAAAAGGTGGTCAAATTCACCTTTTAACTTTCAAAAACTCATCTACGAAAATTTCTAAGTTTTTAGGGTCAAACAAGTTTTTAAAATAAAAATTATCTGTGGTCAAATACCTTAAGTGAAAATATTGTAGAATATAGGACGTCATAACTCATAAGGCCTGATCTTGAGCAAGTTCACTGTCGCTGGCTGTTGACTCCCAACGCACACGCAAGTATACGTAGTCGACAAGTAATAAAGTGATAAGTAGAGTATCGTTCCCACGAGGACTATTCAGGCTGGACTCCTAACAAACAATTTCTTAAGAACTATTCAGGGATCTTTTTCCAATGGTTGAGATTCTACTAACTAAATGCAATAATTAAAATAATTAATTGAGATCAAGTAACAAAGCAAATTCTAGGTTGTTATCAATAAAAGATGACGGTCCCGGGTCAGAGTTACGAACAATCCAGTTGAGTTTTCCAGTTGATTCTACTTCTTGATTTCCTAGATTGCTAACTACAGGTTAAATGTACCCATGAAAACCTTTCGATTCTTCACGATCTATGCAGGCTACTCCAATCCCTATATGTCTATGGGTTGAATCACGTGCACGCATTAACGAATTCTGTGATTAGTTAAGCTAGGCGAGCAAGTATATGTCTATCCTACTCACAAATTGGTTCCCCGATGCCCGGGTTCACAATCAAGCCCTATTCTTTCTTATTT
The DNA here is from genome assembly GCA_029990575.1 of Petunia axillaris subsp. axillaris. NCBI lineage: Eukaryota > Viridiplantae > Streptophyta > Magnoliopsida > Solanales > Solanaceae > Petunia > Petunia axillaris. The sequence goes on from JARKNS010000004.1 coordinate 138,023,701, forward strand.
GCGTTAATAAATTCCCTCTTTCGAGTTCAATCTAAAAACCATGGATAGTGTTCAATTATCAGGCCTCAATAATCAAACAATTATGCTCAAGAAAGAATAAACAATCCGTAATGGTAAATCAATTTATAGAAATCAACTTTCAAACATCAACCTTTATGTATTTACTCTAACCCTAGAACGAACAAACTATAGAATTAAAGAGAAGAATAAGAGAAAGAGAGAAAGAACTTGTGTAGAAGACATCTAGGGCTCCTCGCCTCTCATCCCAAACTTGCTCCCAAGTCTGAACCCTTCTAAAAAACTAAGTAAAAGAGTATTTATAGGGTTTACAAAGGCCTGGTAATAAGTTAGACCTAAGCCTAAACGAAATAAGAAGTAAAAATCCGTCCAGGGGCGCTATAACGGGCGCCCCGCGCCTCGAAACGCGTGCACCAAGACAGAACATGCCAAACTTTCTCCCCCTTTAGGGCGCGGCGTGCAAGGAATCGCGCTGGGCAGTGGGGCGCGGTGGAGGGCGCGCCACGTGCCCTACAGCGCCCAGCCATTTTCGTGTTTTCCTTCTCCTTTGCTCGCTTCGTGTTGTGCCTTCGTGTGCTCGATCCAATCCTCAATCAATATCCAATATTTTCTTGCTCAATCAAGCTCCTAAAAGCTCCAAATGCACTGCGTAACAACCTACACACGCAGGACATAAAATTAGTGTAAAACTACATTCATAAACTATAAAACGAGCGAATAAAATACTCAAACGTGAGGAAATATTAAGGAAATATAGGCATAAAATGCCAAACATCACCACCCCACACTTGAACCCTTGCTCGCCCTCGAGCAAGTCACAACTAACTTCCCAACCTAGGTAAAATAGGTCTGCCCATGACTATGGTTGATACCGACCATTGAACCAATGCACACATGACTACTATGGATCCACAAACATGCCAACAATTTAACAAACTCAAAAATATGAGAACAACCACCCCAAAATAGCTCAAGTGCACAAACTCAACTCATTGCAACCATGCTTCCACAAAATCACACCTATCTACTCAACCAAGAACCATCAACTTCACCTATTTCATGCAAACCATGTGCCCTCACCAATATGAAGCAAAAGAGTGTCCCCCAAAGATCACACACAACAATGAATATCATGAATAGAACGGGGACAATAACATAGAACGAATTCACTCACTCTCATGAAAGTCTCACATGTCACACACAATGTACCATAGGCTTGCCCATAGTGTAGGACTCCACTAATTTAAGCTCACTCCAATCGGGATTAACTAGGACTTTAAAAAGGTTGTAATGTAGGCTAAGGGCTGGTAGGATACATATGGGTAATAGTGACTACCTCCCTAAGCACTTTAATACATCACAATACAAATTAAGCACAAGTCTCATCAAAGCCACCCAATCAACAACTTTCACACACACCTTCCCAACAACAAGTAGCAATTTTTTTTTCTTTTAAGCACACACTAGCAAGGAATGAATATTCTTCTCTTTTTATTTCTTTTTCCACAATTTTTTCTTTTCTTTTCAACTTTGCTCATTTTTTTTTCTTTTTCAATTTCATTATCTTCCAACCTTGCCAATGCTTTTCACTACTTCACAATTTTAACAATTATTCCCCTTCATTAGCTCCACTCAAAAACCTCCCAAAATCCAACCGCAACTCCAACATAACAACACAATATCAATAAAGTGCTTAAGGAGTAAAGGCCAAAAGAGTCAATTTAGAACAAATGGGTAGGCTCGGGGTGTGGGTGCCAACAAAAAGGTCAAAGAAATCACAACAATTTTTTTCAAGGTGTATATGTAAGGGTAGGCAAATCAAAAGAAGGCATGTATCATTTCCCGACTAGAGCAAACCTAGGATTTCGCTTTGCACACACACGGGGCAAGTTCTAGACCTTGATATGCAACATGGAGTAAACAAGAACATGCCTCACAACACACATTGCACACAATCCACACAAAAAGGTTCCATCAACAACTCTCAATCAAGCATCTACAGTGCAACTTGTGGAAATTTAAGCACTAATGCACAAAGGTTCACAATCAAGTCAAGCAAGCGGACTCAAGCATCTCAAGGGGGTCGTTCCAATTTTTTCTAGGCATGCATCACAATTAAAACCCAAGGACACCACAAATAGCACATGCAATCAAGTTCAAGTCCACCGGTATCAAACAAATCAAAGGCACCTAGCATTCCACCTCTTTCTTCGTCTAGGGTCACCTATACTAACTACTCTAATCCTAAAAATAAAAATACTACCCGGTTCAAAGGTCTCCCTCGTGGAAAAGAACCGAGGCCATAAGAAAAACCACGGGGTGGATGACATGTACCACTAATAAAACTAAAAGGAAAATCTTTTTGGAATTTTTCATTGGTTTTCTAATTTTTTTTTCATATATTAAAGCAAGAAATAAATCAAAACAAAGTCAAGTGACAAAAAAAATCCTACGGTACATGCATCCCTAACCTCAAAAATAGATAAAGGGTAGTTCCCCCACCCCACACTTAAACTAAGCACTGTCCTCAGTGCTAAAAATAAGAAAGTGCAAGGTAAAGAAAACTTCCCTTAAGACTCTAGTCCTTGGTGCTAGCATCCTCCAAGCTTCCATATCGTATGAGGTACTCAGACTTCTCTCATCAGGTTATCAAAATTAGGCAAGGGTGAGGACAGCCCACACTTAGCCTCGACATTACATGAACCTGCAATCCAAAGAATCACCCAAAGTAATATACAACTATAAAAATAATAAAATAATAATAATGATAAAAATAAAGCAAGCAAATTGGGTTGCCTCCCAAGAAGTGCTTGATTTAATGTCGCGGCACGACGAAGACAACTTCATCCCTTTTGTCTCCACCTTGAACTAATGAATTGAATCCCCAATTTTGCCTCAAGCTTACAACTATGGTATTGGGGTGGTGGCAAAAATATAAAAGGACCAAGTAACCATTGTCGCATTTTACACTTCTTAGCTTTTAAGTGAGGGATGTCGTTTTGTCTCCTCGGCATCACAAACTTTAAAATATAAGCACCTTGTTCCTCCTCCTTTGGTTTCTTCATAGGCTCGGGTAGCTCAATTTTCATGTCACCATCCAAACACAATGTGGAAAAATGATTGGAATGAGGTCCAATGCGCTTCAATTCTAAAATTGCATTACTTTTGACACCCTCACTTTCACAAACACTAGAGTCCTCAAATATGATGTTTTCTATTTCCTCACTTGACTCTAATGTAATTTCCTCAACTTCAGCATCATCAACTAATATTGGGCCGAATGGTAGGAATTCCACTTTTTGCTCCTCAAATGGCTTCTAAGCTTTTCTATCTCAAATCTACTATTCACGACAACTGATAATTGGGCATTAGACACCTCAACCATATCACTTAAATTCGCCTCCAAGTCGTGAACAGCAAGCCAAATTCGTCGATCTCTTGCCTGAGCACAACCCTTTCTTCCATAAATTGTCTCGTCATATTTGTAAGTTCACTCCTGAAATCCCCATAAGCTTCCAAGAGTTTGGCTTGCTCTATTAGCCAAGTTTCGCTAACAACCTGCACTTTATCGCTCCTGTCAAACTCACAAACATCATTAGAATCATCACGACAATTATTGGGGGAAGGAGCATGACACTTAGGACAATCATTCCACCGACCACCACACAATTTACAAAAATTCCAGTCAAAGGTGGTAGAAAATTCAAATAACCAATCCCGTAGGGTTGAAAGAGTTGGACAATTTTCCCACAAGTGGGTTCCTCCACAAAGTAGACAGAGATCATCAAAATCTGAGCAACCATCATTCGACAAGTTTTCATTAAAAGATGTCATGGTAACAAGCAACACAATAATAAACTAAACAAAAATTAAACCTGAATAGAAAATAATAAATTGTTCAAAAAGAAATCAGTCAATTATTTAGTCCCCGGCAACGGCGCCAAAAACTTGTTGACTCCCAACGCACACGCAAGTATACGTGGTCGACAAGTAATAAAGTGATAAGTAGAGTATCGTTCCCACGAGGACTATTCAGACTGGACTCCTAACAAACAACTTCTTAAGAACTATTCAGGGATCTTTTTCCAATGGTTGAGATTCTACTAACTAAATGCAATAATTAAAACAGTTAATTGAGATCAAGTAACAGAGCAAATTCTAGGTTGTTATCAATAAAAGATGACGGTCCCGGGTCAGAGTTACGAACAATCCAATTGAGTTTTCCAGTTGATTCTACTTCTTGATTTCCTAGATTGCTAACTACATGTTAAATGTACCCATGAAAACCTTTCGATTCTTCACGGTCTATGCAGGCTACTGTAATTCCTATATGTCTATGGGTTGAATCACGTGCACGCATTAACGAATTCTGTGATTAGTTAAGCTAGGCGAGCAAGTATATGTCTATCCTACTCACAAATTGGTTCTCCGATGCCCGGGTTCACAATCAAGCCCTATTCTTTCTTATTTGCGTTAATAAATTCCCTCTTTCGAGTTCAATCTAAAAATCATGGATAGTGTTCAATTATCAGGCCTCAATAATCAAACAATTATGCTCAAGAAAGAATAAACAATCCGTAATGGTAAATCAATTTATAGAAATCAACTTTCAAACATCAACCTTTATGTATTTACTCTAACCCTAGAACGAACAAACTATAGAATTAAAGAGAAGAATAAGAGAAAGAGAGAAAGAACTTATGTAGAAGACATCTAGAGCTCCTCGCCTCTCATCCCAAACTTGCTCCCAAGTCTGAACCCCTCTAAAAAACTAAGTAAAAGAGTATTTATAGGGTTTACAAAGGCCTGGTAATAAGTTAGACCTAAGCCTAAACGAAATAGGAAGTAAAAATCCGTCCAGGGGCGCTATAACGGGCGCCCCGCGCCTCGGAACGCGTGCACCAAGACAGAACACGCCAAACTTTCTCCGCCTTTAGGGCGCGGCGCGCAAGGAATCGCGCTGGGCAGTGGGGCGCGGTGGAGGGCGCGCCACGTGCCCTACAGCGCCCAGCCATTTTCGTGTTTTCCTTCTCCTTTGCTCGCTTCGTGTTGTGCCTTCGTGTGCTCGATCCAATCCTCAATCAATATCCAATATTTTCTTGCTCAATCAAGCTCCTAAAAGCTCCAAATGCACTGCGTAACAACCTACACACGCAGGACATAAAATTAGTGTAAAACCACATTCATAAACTATAAAACGAGCGAATAAAATACTCAAACGTGAGGAAATATTAAGGAAATATAGGCATAAAATGCCAAACATCACTGGCTTATTTAAATGTCTCGCACTCGTACTTCGTAAGCTTAAATGTGTCCGCATTAATCACTGTCTTGAATATCCGCGTGATCAACAATTATTGCCTAATGTATTGTATTGACTGCAGCTTTTCCGTACGCATTTACTTGTAGAATGGCATTCCATTACAACCTTACTAAGGAGATTCTTTGCTGGAAGTGAGATTGTAGTTTCCGGAAAAATTTCATATGTAATCAAATATAGAATGGCCCTACAGTTTAATAGACACAATTAATATACAACAATGGCTAGCCAAAAAGATGTTAATAAATAGGTTTATGTGCATCCTTTATCCTAAATATTAGCATCATTCACTGATTTCTTTCCTAAAATGTAGCATAACTCACGCACAAATAAGGTAAATTAAGATTTACCTATACAAAAAAAAAAATATCACTTAATCTGTAACGCATCTCTCTCCACTTCCATCAAATTACGATTTCTCTTTCTTTCTTTTAAGTTTTTCTTCCAAATTTATTCACCCCATTTTTTTTCTTAGTCGTTATACCTGTAATTTTCACCAAATATTAGTCGTTATTCATGTAAGAACTATAAAATAAATATTTTGGATATGGTTCAATACATACAAATATGTACAATAAGTTAGATGTATTTCAATATATGCAGATATATACAAAATATGCAATTTTTAGTTTAGATATATTACAGTATATTAATATTTTAATATATGAAAATATGTACAATATTTTAGATGTATTTCAATATATGCAAATATGTCAATATTTAGATATATTTCGATGTATGCAAATATGTACAATATATGCACTTTTTATTTTAGAAATATTTTAGAAATATTTTAGATATATTGTAGATATTTTTGTCCTTTCAACGAGATACAAAAGTTACATATGTGATAAAGTACTGGATGAATATTTAGTCGCCTATTACTATGGGTGTCAAATGGGTAGGGGTCTACCCGTCAAAACCCGGACCCGGACTCATTAAAATTCGACCCCATCCAGACCCGCAAAAACCCGGACCTGGACCCGTAAACCCCTTAAAATACCCCTATCCGAACGGGGTTTTTTTTTTCTTAACGAATACACGTATCCGTTAAGACCCGTCAAAATTATGGGGTATTACTGGATATACCCGTATCCGTATCCGTTAAATAAACTGAGTGTTAAAACTTGTATGTGTAGAGAAAGGTATACACAAGTTTTTCACTCATGGTTTAATTCGTTTTGTGTCCATATTGTTAATAGTGAAATATGTTCAAGAGAAGCAAGTTTAGCTATTTAATTAAAAAGAAACTTGATATTCCATAACAAATCAAGAATTTGAATATATAGTACTCAAATATGGTATAGAACTTCAACTATTAACTTCGATATATACCTCAAATAGGTGATACCCGTCACTTTTTTGGGTAATAATGCTTTAGATGTTCTAGTTTGTTTATGAGACTGGATTAGATCGGAGCGAAGAAACCAAGGAATTGAAGACTCACTAGAACAAGATGATACCTTGAACAAATTCTGTTAAGTGATCAAGCACTATCAATGGCACCTACACCGGAGCATGAGGAAAATGACATGGAAGAAATTACACAAAGAAATAGGCATATTTAAATTTGTAATTTGAATTTTCATTATCTAGTTTTGATGTTGCACTTTTCAAATTTAGAAGTTTAATGTTCAATACTTTAATAGTTCAAGTATCTTAAATAAAGTAAGCCTTTCAGTTTTCCCTATCATTCATCTTTTTTTTTAAGTATTTAAAATAATATTATTAAAAAAATAAAACCCGGACTCAAACCCGATTTTTTAAGACCCGAACCCACACAGGTTTTTTTTCCCACCCAAAATCCGGACCCGTTAAGAACCCGTAATTTAAACCCGTACCCGGAACCTGCGGGGTTACAATTTTACAACCTGAACCCGGACCCGGATACCCGTTTGACACCCATACCTATTACAAGAGGAAATGTTTTCCTACAGCTTCAATGGTTTTCTTTTAAAAAAAAAAAAAAAAAAATTCTTAAGTTGTTCTATATTTCTTGCAGTTTGAACAATATTGATGACAATATATATTGAAATCGTGGAGATAGTGATAAATGATGGCCCTAAAAAATTGCATGATATATATGCAATAAATAGAATTCCATAATTTTAGGTGGTAAATATATAAAGAGTTCCAATTTTTATTACATCAATTTTTTAATTATATCTTATTAAATCTATTATTCATATAGTATTCAATTTTTATTTATAAAGTATTCATTATTTATTTTTAGAGTATTCACATTTTCAAGAAAATTTTATTTTTTATTCATATAATATTATCATTATATGCATGATTTATACCTCATAAATATCACATACAAATTATGAATACAAAATATATATATATATATATATATATATATATATATATATATATATATATATATATATAAGTTATATCCCAAATACATAAATTACTATCTCCATGTATACAAACTTTTAACTTCAGATATGCATTGATCATGTCAATATACAGTGTCGAGTTTTTTTACTCATACTCTATTAAGTTTTTTATTCCTATAATATTCACATTTTATTTAAACAATATCTATTTTTTATTTATATAGCAGTGACGTTTATCCATACCAATTTTAAAAAAATTATTGTAAAGACATAATTTATACTATTATATTGACGATTATTAAAAATATATCACAAGTCTATTAAATAAATATCAAGTGTATCGTCATATCTCAAATACAGAAACAACCCAAATATGCATATCTTTTACGTCATATATATCTCAAATATACATAAACATCACATGTATGCATATCTTATACGTCAAATATACATAAACACCCCGTGTATGCGTATCTTTGCCATTAAAAATGCACAATTGTACCAAAAAAATAAAAATAAAAAATGGTTAAAAACTATGAATACCAACTAAAATTCAGAAAAAAATTATAATATTTAAATTGTATTAAAAATATATCATCAAAATAATCAAATAAAAATAAATACATGCACAATTACCAAAAATTTTGAAATTTTTATTTATCGTTTTAGTTATGATAAGAGTAAAAAATTAGGAGAAAACTCATATTCTCAATGAGTAATTAATTAGAATCTAAAAAAATATTAAATGTAGTAGGCACACAAAGAGGGAAATTGTAAGTTCCCTAAAATTAGGCACGATTAGAGGGAAGTTGATCAGTTTTTAAAAATTGCTACTAAAAGATAGTTAAATAAGTCTAAATGTCTATATACTATAAATTAGAATAAATGTATCTATTTTCGGTTAAAGGCACTTCTAAATGTCTATACAATGTAAAAATTCCTTTTTGTTAACTTGTTCAACATATGCAAAAATTTCGTGTAGAACCTGTTTGGCGCGCGCTAATTGATTTGTAGCCACCTCTGGACAAATTTCAGTATAAATACTGGGGCTTTGAACAAGTTTTGTTCAAAGCCCCAGTATTTATACTGGGAAGCTTCAGTAAACTAACCATAGTATAAAATACTGGGACTTTGAACAAGTTTTGTTCAAGGCCCCAACATTTTGTTATGGGACTTTGTATAAAGCTTCAGTCCCATAACAAAATGCTGGGGCTGTGAACAAAACTTGTTCAAAGCCCCAGCATTTTATTATGGGACTGAAGCTTTATATATAAAGTCCCATAACAAAATAATGGGATTTATCCCTTTGATGATACCTTTTTTATGAGAATAAATCTCATTATTTTTTTATGGGATAAAGTCCCATAACAAAATAATGGGACCTTTGAACATGTTAGTTCAAGGTCCCATTATTTTATTATGGGGTTATTTTGTTATGGGACTAGTCTGGGGTGTTTTTCCAACGCTAATGGAACTTAAGTGTGCGCGCGAATTTTTGGCTATTCTTCAGTGAATTTTGAAATAATGAATAGTCTCCAAAGAGCGCGTCCAAAAATGGATATTGATCAAAATTACCCTCAACATATTGGTTAGAGATAATATTGAGCCTGGCGAGATCCGACAGTCATGAATGGGCTTAGCAAAAGGAGTTATACTCAGAAATTTTTTAATTTGCTCAGCCAAATGGAACAAGGAAGCACTAACCCAAACAGGGGATTGCAGAACTATGACACTATAGGCAATGGTTTATCTTTTTTACCTTAGCAAAAATGGTATAGGAAAAATGGCATCCGCTTTGTTTAATGAATAAATTCCAAACAGAGAGTTTGTCCCTGTTTAGACCAGTCAATAGAGCATATTGTAGTCACTTACAATGTGATAATTGATGGATATTGCTCGCACAATCAAATGGATAGAGCGATGAGAATTATTTATTCCATGGCCGATAAGACGTTGAGACTGACATTATTAGCTAAAACACATAAATATATGGATATATTTTGTAAGAAAAAAAAATTGTAAGAGGCTATCTTGAAAGGTTTATTTAAAGTTGGAAGGACCAACTATGCGTAGAAAGTTCTTTGTTAAAATGTTATCTGTCGGTCTCAAGCTTAATTTATGCACTCATTGCATCTGCTTGATTGTTATTTTCAAAAAAAACTTGTTGAGGAAGCTATGTCCTTTCATAAGTTGGAAAGTAAGCAAAAAGATACTAACATTGAACTTTTCAGCGTTGTTAGGCAAAAGGGTAGAAGATCATGCTATTTTTGAGAGGCTTTCCTTAATTGGAATGCTTCTCAATGTGAACACGTACACTACAACAATAAATGATTTTGGTAGTGTTGTTCGATGAAGCTAAAGATATAGAAAAATGAAGGACAACAGTTATTCGTTGGACAATGCCACATACAGTATTATTGTGCAATGATTACACAAGTTTAGCAAAACTAGTGAAATGACTACAACAGATGTTGCAAGGATAGATTTCCCCTTAAAGCACCTCGAGTTCCTTTCACCTCATTGTTTATGCCAAAAATTTGCCTCGTAGATTAAACTGTTATTATGTGTAATAAGGTCACAAGCAATACGGAAAAAAATAAATAAAGCTAAAGAATAAATAATTGAGCAGAAAAGTATGATGCTGGAATGACACTACGTTATACTTCGTGGTCAAAATTATCATTATTTGTTGTTTTGGCGCAACTACGTATTATTTTTAACGGGACCCTCTTTTCCTATTTTTAAATGTTAGAAAAAATACCAAAATTTTTAAAATGACACCCCTAACTTATTTTTTGATTTTCTGATCCCTCAACACCTGATTTTTAACCCCATTTAGAAGGAGTACCATGCCATTTACAAACTAAATAACAAAAGGGAAATAGAAAATGAAACAAGGAAAAATAATAGTATACACTAGTCAATCACCCCAAAATAACCCCCATCAGTCTACCATTTTAATAGTGCTGTCAAAATGGGCCGGCCCGACCCAGCCCGATCCAGCCCACGTGGGCTTTGCAATTTGCCGGGCCGGCCCATAATTCACACGGGCCATTAAATTATTAGCCCAACCCAGCCCTATGTGGGCTGCAGGCTGGGCCGGGCTAGCCCACCATTATTTATTATTTATTATTTATTATTTTTTAATAATATTAATTTGATTTTTGAATTTTTAATAATAGTATATACTAGAAGTAAACCAAATATTACCATGATATCCAGCTGAACAATTCTTATAAAGGAGATAATGTAACAAATAAAAATATAGTACAAACTTTGGTGTCAAAAAGTATCCAATGCGAACTTAAAATTTATTTCAATTGTCATTAGTTAAAAGAGAATCTTAATTTCATAAAATTCCTGGAGCAATTTCAGATATCATAAACTGTTGTTAACACAATATAATCAGAAAATAATTTACAAACTTTGATAAGTCACCACACACATTTGGTAAATTGTTATTCTCCAAGAACCCGTATTCCAAATAACATTAAAACGAAAACATAAAAAGATACCAATAATATAATATTTGTCAAAATATAAATACTGAAAAATCGCAACATAATATTCAAAACTAGAAGCTCTGTTTCATTATTTTTAGACTGGTCCTTATTTTATTATTTAAATTATTTTATTTAATTAAGCCCACGGGCCGGCCCAACCCAGCCTCACCCAAGCCTCACGGGCCGTGGGCTTGCGTGGGTCGGGCTAAAAAGCCTCAGTGTTTCGTGGGCTAAAAATTTTTTAGCCCAACCCTATTAAATTACGGGCCAGGCCGGGCCAGCCCAGCGGGCCAAGCCCATATTGACGGCTCTACATTTTAACCACCAAAAAAGAAAAACTCTACATCTACATATTAGCAATCTCAATCTACTACCACCAATAATCTACGCAAATTAGGCCACTCGCTTGCTAAAATTCTCAATTTTTTGTTAATTTCATCACAAGGCAACACACTATTTTTTTCTTTTAAAAATTACCAATCTTTAGCTTTGTTTCTTTCACTTAGTCTTATATTGTTCTTGCAATTCCGAAATCACCAAAAATATTTAACTTCAATGACAACACCCCAAAGGTAAAAGTTTAATTTGAAAATGGTGGAAATAGTGGAAGGACAAGGGGGAGTTTCTGGGTGATGAAGTGGTGGTTCCATACTTTTTTTTTTTAATTTTATTTTGATTTTTCTTTCTGCTCCCACCACGTGAAAATAAATTCGGACCGTGTATTAACGGGCATGCGTCATTTTCTAAAATTTTGTTTTATTTTTTGTTAAAATTTCAAAATAAGAAAATGAAGATATGTTAAAGCTAATGATATTTTTGAGCCAAAATCTTACCAATGATGCAAGTCTAAAGTATAATGGAAGTCGGTAGTTATATCTAAGGCTGTCCACCGGTCCAGTCCGGTCCGGTTCCGGCGCGCCTTGGTCGGTCCGGTCTAGTGTAAATGAAAAAAAAAATCGAAATCGTCCCGGTACTGGTCCGATCTAACAGTGCATTTGCACCAATGCCGGGTCGGAACCAGTACCGGCAAGGGGTAACCGGTTCGGTTTGTGTATATTTTTCTTAATTTTTTGATTCTTTGAAATAGATTAAAAAATATGGTAGACTAAATAAACAACACAAAATACACATTTTATTCAATAATACGACAATACATTAAGTTGAAAATACATAATTAAAGATTTAAACACTTAAAGTGACATACTAGAAACTAGAAATTACAAAAGGACATAAATCTTCAACTTCAACGACTCAATTGTCGCGCTCGCGCAGATATATTCCACCACCGCGAGCTGCCCATTCGGGGCTATGTTGGTTTTGTAAGTGAGTCCTAAACTTCCCTGTCCCTCCATGATCTGCTCCAGTTTGATAAATCCAAGTTTTCTTATAAAGAGTATACTGAGCAGTGCCGGTATCATGATTTTTCGTGATAAATTCTCAAACTTCGGATCTTCCAGTTCTTGGTTGGGAGGGACCTTCAGCAGTAGCAACTTGAGCTTGAGTATGATTATTTGCAGCCATTTTTGCTAAATAATTTAGAAAATAGCCTTTGATAGAAAATTTTAGAGAGAAATGTATAGAAAATATCAAAATATTGAATTGTGATTAATTTGATGAAATATGTGAGTATTTATAGAAAAAATAGGTGGGGGGAGGGCTGTTGGGGCGTTTATGGGGGTGGGGGAGGGGAAAATAGCCGTTTATGGCCGTTGCCAACGGCTATTTTTCAAAAGGGGAGCTGAAGTTTTTTTGTTGGGCCGGTCTGGTTCCGGTCCGGTTTGGACGAATTTGTTTTTTTTTTTGGTTATCTTTTTGTTTTAAATTTGAAAGTAGTTTTTGAATTTTAAATTTGACTAAATAAAAAATAATAAACACTTAAAAATTGATAGCAAGGCATATAACTTGCTATTTTTTATGTTGTTATTACTTATTATACTAACTAGTATTAAGTATTTAGTATTTAAGTATTAAATTGTAAAAGTATAATTGAGAATATATAAAAAAGAATGATAACTTATCAGCAAGACATAGCACTTGTTATTTTTTCAAACTTAATACTAAATTAGTATTATTTAGTATTTAGTATTTACTATTTAGTATTTAAGTATTGAATTGCAAAAAGGTATAACAAAGGATAATTGAGAATATAACAAAGGATGATAACTTAATAGCAAGACATAGCACTTGTTATTTTTTCAAAATAAATACTAAGTATTAAGTTAGTAGTATTTAGTATTTACTATTTAGTATTTAAGTATTGAATTGCAAAAAGGTATAACAAAGGATAATTGAGAATATAACAAAGGATGATAACTTAATAGCAAGATATAGCACTTGTTATTTTTTTCAAAAAAAATACTAAGTATTAAGTTAGTAGTATTTAGTATTTAGTATTTAGTATTTAGTGTTTACTATTTAGTATTTACTAGTTAGTATTTAAGTATTGAATTGCAAAAAGGTATAACAAAGGATAATTGAGAATATAACAAAGGATGATAACTTAATAGCAAGGCGTAACGCATTTTATTGAATAATTTTTTTTTTTTTTTTTTTTTGCAAAGTACATAGTACATACTACATAAATATTAATTGATAACCTACATATTAATAAAAAAACTTCTCATTTTCTGAATAATTTCTTCTGGCACCTCTGGAGGAACCGGTGGCAAAGATTCATCTTCTTCATAATCATTTTCATTGTCCACACTTCCATCACCTGATAAAATTTCGGTTGCTGCTTCTGCATCTGCTACTTCATCTTCTGCAAATCCAAAATTTCTTCGCTCCGATCTAATCCAATCTCTGAATAATACGGTCGTCTCCATTGCTTCTTCCTTCAATGAATGTCTATGATCTCCACTTTTTAATCTTCCTTGGCTAAACGCGCTTTCTGAAGCAACTGATGATGCTTGAATTGTTAGAATATCCCGCGCCATTTTTGCTAAAACTGGAAACTGCGCTTGTTGATCCTTCCAAAATTGCAGTAGTTGATCGCTTCCAAAATACTCAATTTCCTTGCAACCATGAAGTAAATAAACATCAAGTTCGTTGAACCCTCCGCTACTCGATTGCCTGGTAGAAAGACTTTTATTAAGGCTGGAAAACTTCCCAATCCGGCTGCAGCTCTTTTACTCGCCTGCGTTGAACTTGATCCAGCTCCACTTGGAACAGTTGGAACAACATTATCAGTTGCACTCCTATATCTTTCATAAATCCGTTAGCAATCTACAATTACCTGCGCACAAGTTGTTTCTACACTTGGTGTTTCTTCATCAGTAATTCTCAAACTCCGATAAATTTCTCTAATAAGCATTTCGGTATTAAACCGTTTAAAACAGGGATGTAATACAGAAGCAATGCAATAAAGTGGTGGAATAGGAAAAAAATATTTTATAAATTTTTCAATCATTGCTTCTACGGCTTGTTCATAATCAGGCACTAATATATAATCGTTAAGTAATTCTGTTATTCCAGCTATAAAATACAACATGGTAGTAGCTGTAGGATAATATTGACCGGAAAATTCTTTAGTAGCATAAAAAAACTTTTCTAAAAAATGAAGAAGACGCTCAACAAGTTTCCAATCATATTCTTCTAGGTGATACTCTACAGCCACTTTACCATTAAAATAACTAGTTATAGCCGCTCGTAAAGTGTAAGCAACAGATAAAGAGTCATATACAATGTTCCACCTAGTTGAAACTTCCTTAGGAACTCTTCTTGGCTGCAAACCTTCTTTCATACACTCTACCTGAAAGTCTCTCCATCTATCCGATTTTTTAGATTTAAAAATATAACTAATTGCGAGTCTAACCTTCACAATAGTAGGATCAAATAACTGAAGGCCATCTTTTACAACTAAATTATATATATATGACATGCACATCTAATATGAAACAATTCTTCAAAAGAGGGATGCAATGCGGGTCTTAACTTACCAATAGCAAAATCATTATTTGCAGCATTATCAAGAGTTATACTTAAAATTTTGTCACTAATAAAATACGCCTTACAAATATCAGAAACTTCTCTCTTAATAAATGTTCCCGTGTGTGGTTTATCGACAGCGCAATATACTAAAATTCTTTTTTGTATTACCCAGTTAGGATCTATCTAATGACAAGTAAGTGTTAAATAGTCATACCTATTAACACCACAACCCAAATCAGTAGTAAGACAAACTCTATCAGTCAAAGTGATAAAATATATATCGTAAATATTGTCTATATTCATTTTAAAATTTTATAATATCACTTCTAACCGTAGTTTTTTGGAAAACCTTGAAAAGATGGATTATATACGGTTTGAATATAACGAACAAAACCTTGACAAGAAGCAAATGTAAAAGGTAAGCACTCTACCGCAATCATTTTTGCTATTTGTTCCCTATCTTTCTTCTTATCATAATGCATAAGCCCCCCCTCCCCCGTCATTGGGTTAATTTCCTGTTGAACTCCACTACCTTGCGATGGAACCATTCTGTTTCCTGATCGAGTGTCACCCAGCCTCTTTTCCCATTCATCCTTATGATGGTTTTCTAAGTGTGTTCTCAACTTCCCTATCCCACCATGATGCTTGCCGGTTTTAAAATTCCAAACTTTTTTACAAAGATTACTTTTAGCGGTCTGAGCCGGAACATTTTTAGTCATAAATTTCCACACATCCGATCTATCCGGTCGTACCGCTGGTTCTCTACTAGGAGGCATAGGTGGTAATTCAGATTCAGTTTCTTTAGGTTCACCATGAAATTGACTAGTGGGTGTTTCATCTTCTAAATTAACCCCTTTGGTATTTTCTTGATATTGTGCCTCTAACATATCATTATCTAGTGGTTGATCAAAATCAAAATCATGATAAAATTGCGTGTCATCTTCCTGAGTAAAATCATCTAGATGAGAAGGAGCGCTAGAAGTACCAATTGGTCTTTAACCTAAAGCACGACTACGTCTATCATCCCCCTCTAGGTTAGAAGCACGTGATCTACGACCGCTACCCGTACACCCAGTAATTGATCTCCACAGTCCAGACATTATTATAATTTATAAGTAAAGCAAACAAATAAATTACTAAAATATGCTAGAAACAATATTGCACAAAAATTAAAATAGATAATAAGAAGTAAGAACGAGTTTAATTGATGTCGTGAACTTAGAATGTAGAACTTAGAAAGTGAAAGTTGAAACTTGACCGGAACCGCACCGAACAATTTTCCCAACGGCTATTTTTGCACCCAAAGAGCCCAGTTTTTTTTTTCCAGTCCGGTTTCGGTCCAAAAAACTCCGGTCTGGTCGACTCGAATGGGGGGTGACGGGTCGGGGACGAGCCGTGCCAATTTTCTTTTATTTGATCCGGTTTACGCCGGTCCGGTGCCGGTTGTACAGCCTTAGTTATATCCTAGCACCATGTTAGCGTTGGTGCTTAATATTTTTACTTCTTTCTTTCTGACGGAACAAACAAAATTGGCAAGTCTTATTACTCAAACTCGACTAAAAAGTCTGCTGCAAAATTAGGGCACACAACTCTTACTCTCACTGATACAAATGAGGAGAATTCTTATGTGTTGCTCTTCTTGCTATGCTACAATCAGAGATTACTCTTCATCTTCTAAGGGTATACTCTGCTCTTCTCTCTTTCATAATATTAAGTGTTTAGATGATTCTGTCTCTCTCTTTCGTCAAATGACCACAACTAAGCCTCTCCCTTCTGTTCCTTGCTTTGCTAAATTACTTAAGACTACCGTTAATATGAAGCATTACTCCGCTGTTGTTTCTCTTTTTCAACAAATGCTTAAATTGGGTATCCCCATTAACCATTTCATCTTGAGTATCGTTATTAACAGTTATTGCCTTATGCATCGTGTTGATTGTGCATTTTCCGTCTTACCCATTTACTTGAAGACCGGCATTTCATTTGATGTTGTCGCCTTTACCACCTTAATAAGGGGACTCTTTGCTCAAAATAAGATCGTAGATGCTGTTAACTTGTTCAACATGTTGGTCAGAGAGAACATTTGCGAGCCTAACGAGTTCATGTATTCGACTGTCATGAATGGGCTAAGCAAAAAAGGCCATACTCAGAAAACTTTTGATTTGCTCCGGATTATGGAACAAGGAACCATCAAGCCCAATACGTGCATCTATACCATTGTTATAGATGCCCTTTGCAAAGATGGCATGCTAGATGATGCTATTAACCTTTTTAACGAGATGAAACTGAAAGGCATTCCTCCAAATATTGTCACATATACTTCATTGATTGATGGTTTGTGTAAGTTTGGTCAGTGGGAAAAGGTAAGAACTTTGTTTTCTGAAATGGTAAATCTTAATCTTTATCCAAATGTACGCACCTTCAGCATAGTCATAGATGGACTATGCAAAGAAGGGAAAGTTGAAGATGCCGAGGAAGTAATGAGACACATGATTGAAAAAGGTGTGGAGCCTGATGTGGTCACCTACAGTGCGATTATTAATGGGCATTGCTTGCACGGTCAAATGGATAGAGCAAGGAGTATTTTTTATTCCATGGTAGATAAGGGCATTGAGCCTGACATCATTAGTTATACCTCATTAATAAATGGATATTGTAAGAAAAAGAAGTTAGATGAGGCCATGGACTTGTTTCTTGAAATATTTCGAAGTGGATTGAAACCTAATGTTTGTACGTACAGTACAATGTTGCAAGGCCTACTTGAAGTTAGAAGAACTGGCTCTGCACAAAAATTATTTGCTGAGATGTTATCTGCGGGTCACAAACCTGATTTATGCACTTACCGCATTATGCTTCGTGGTTTATTTTATAATGGATGTGTTAAGAAAGCTATGTCGTTGTTTCATGAGTTGGAAAAAAACAGAGAAGATATTGATATTGAACTTCACAATATTGTTATCGATGGATTGTGCAAAAACGGTAAACTCGATGAAGCTGGTGCTATTTTTGAGAATCTTTCTTTAAAAGGATTGTGTCCTGATTTGATAACGTACGCTATAATGATAAACGGATTTTGTCTAGAAGGGTTGTTGGATGAAGCTAAAGATATGCTAAGAGAAATGGAGAACAATGGTTATTCGCCAAACAATGCCACTTACAATATTATTGTGCGAGGGTATCTCAAGTGTAGCAAAATTAGTGAAATGACAACTTTTCTGAAGGAAATGAGCAGACAGGATTTCTCATTTGATGCAACTACACAAGAGTTACTAACAGACCTTATATCGAAGGATCGATCTTTGCTCAACGTGATACCACAGTTTCACTTGGGGAGTAAGAAGTGAACATTTATATCAATTTGTTAGGCTATACTATCACTATGATGAAATTTCATTTACTTTGATACGATGTTGCTTCTGCTTCTGTTTGATTATATGAAATTAGGATGATGAACTGCAGATGTACATAAAAAGAAAAAAACTTTGGTGTGCCTGTGTACCATAGTAACTTTCGAGGCCACTGTGGCAGTGGCTGGTAAATTGTTCATCCTCGGGCTCACAAGATTGCAGAGGAAGCAGAAGGTGCTGTTGTGCAGCTTGCATTAATGACCAGTATTAGTTTCTTTTCAAAAGGTAAACCTTTTGCAATCTAACCCATTGTTATCTAAGTAGTCAGCCTGTCATATATTTCATTCTGGCAAACAGAAATTTTTCCAACATAATCAACGTTTCGGAGAAAACGAGTTCAAAACTTAAAAGACATAATATGACATGGAGGCCCTAATTTTTCAGTTTCCAATTTAGAAATTGGCACGGAAACTGACGTAAGATAGTGTCATTCTATACACCACTCTTATGTCTTTTTTATTACAGTACCAATAGGTGACAGTATTTTTTTCCATTTTCTTTATTCTTTTTAACCCAGAGTAATACGTAAAATTGCAAGAGTTTCCTGCAAGAACTGGCACAACCGCACAACACACGCAGCTTTGCTTGCATGAATATTAAACAATCAGGTGTCGTGAGCATCAGGATCTGACATTCTTATCGAGTGTAGAAATAGAAGGAGAAGTCTTTCAGGGGATTGCTGCAGCATACCAAGCAGAAGAAAATGTTGCCAAGGTTGCTTGTATAGCTTTAACAAAATGTAAGTACTCTCTTCTGTGTCCATTGCTCTTGAGCCAAAATGGGCATCAAGGGAACTTTGTTCAGGCTAATAGTTGTTTGTCTTGAGAGAGCAACAATGACATATTGATGTAGTTAGAAGACAGTCAAGAAATTTACTTTTCTACAGTGTTTGACTTCTTTTCTAGTTTCTGGAAATTCTTCCGTAATGGTGATCCTTCAACTCTTTTCTTGGACTTGAAAGATGTAACTTCAAAAATTGAACCTCGTATGGTTTCCACGTCCATTTCTGGTGGTTGAGAAAAATTTAGAGGTCTGTCTCATTACTCTTCTGCACCATGTACTTATTTAGACTTCCTATTGTCTGACTACTGTGCTTCATCAGAAAAAAGAAAAAGAAAAAATTGTCTGACTAGTGTGATTGACTTAGTTTCTGGTTCTGATGCTACTTAATATCCGTGCCTTTTGCAGATGTCGAGGAACTGGTTCAATCTAAAACATGTATCTCCAGAGTCCATAGGTGCTGAAAAGGTTATTACATATTACGTGAAGTCACCTTCTTCAGTGGAATTGTTGTGCTATTTGCTTAAGGAAACTAAATCATCAGCTATGATGACCCCATCCCATTCCTCTACTGTCTCATATGCAAATTCTAGTGCGACGAAGACTGCAGAAACCAAAAGACCTCCTTTGTAACAGGGTCAGTGTGTACAACTCCATTCCAGAGAGGCCTTTCCCAGGGGTACTATCGTGTTTCACTATTAGTGAAGATAAGTGGGTGGCTGTGAGCTTAGACTTCCCCAATAAGAAGTGTTGCTAATTAAGAATTACAAGCTAGGCATGTTACAATTACTGTCCTCTTAAACATACAAGTTACAAGCTAGGATGTTACCATGTATTTAAAGCATTTTTATATGCTGTTTTCTTGAGACGTTTAAGTGTTTATGTAAGTTGAGTGGTATTACTATGAACTTAACCGGGTAACTCTTGTTAACTGGAAAAGCATGAGCAGATATAACTTTTCAGAATTATGGCAAGTCAGTTAATCTTTCCGCACTTTTCAGAAGCATGTGCTTGGAAATAATTTTGGTTTGGAAGTCTATTAATCAATGATCATTAGCAGATTCCAACCGAGTGATTATTTTGACGTTCTTCTTATTAATCTAGGTCTGGTCTCTCCCTCTATTTTCTTTTGCTTTTTGGCAAATGTAGGATGCTGCTTGGCATTTGGTTAATGCTCTATTGGTTCTTCTTAATTGCAGAACATGTAGTAGTTGTCTTGGAGTTGGTCATATTTTAGTAGACTAATTGGCATGCCTGAGTATTTGCCAGATTTGACTGTTAGTTGATGGTTATAGGCCTAATTAACCCATGGACTTGCCTATTTCATAGCATTTACCTTGAAAAATCTTAGCTCAGGGAAAATTTCATATATAACCAAATATATACCTTGGCCCTACATTCAAATAGCCATAGAATATCTTGCACAATGGCTAGCCAAAAATTACCTTATATTCACATGTCATTCATCTACCATGTACTGCATATTCATTATTTCAAAATATATAATACTATGTATAGAATATTCTATTGATATGAGTGTGATATATTCTACATATTTATGATATTTATTTAAATATATAATATATTGATATAATTATATATATAATATATTGATATTATTATACATAAAATATTTTGTTGATACAAGTGCATATTTATGAGATATTATTTCAATAGATAATATATTGGTAATATTATACTTAAGATATTTTATTAATACAAGTGAAAATATAAGTGCGATATATTCTGCACTTATGATATTTATGTTGAAGAAATAAAGCTTCCACTGAAATTTGCCTTTGTTCCCCTAAAATCAAATAGGGAGATATTCATGTATATGTATTTAATTAGAAAATATTATGATTAAGTAGAAATAGATAAACAAAGAAGAAGGAGGAGACGTTTGGGTCTTTATGCCCAATTCCATGATATTTGTTGTAGACAAGGTAATGAAAATAAAATTACCTTACTCTGTTTGGATTCGGTATGTTTTTAGGTCATTGACACGTATATAAAAAGGCATATAAAAAGGTATATATAAAAGGTATATAAAAAGGCATCAATTCCTTAAAAAAGCATATAAAAAAGTAGATGTTTTATATTTGATTTTGGCTATTAAATGTTGAATACATAAGGCTAAATGTTTATAATTCATAATAAACAAAGAATGTGTTTATTTTGTGTTATTGACGTGTCTATGCTATGTAAATTTTCATATGCAAGTTGAAGTGCACGAAAGGCTATTTTTTGCACTGAGTTTTGGGCGCAGGCCATTAATATCAAAAAAATTAGTTTATAGCCACTTTTTATACCTACCAAAAATAGAGAAATGAAAAAAGATTAAATTACCCTCCAAATATATATATATATATCAGTCCATGTGGATGGAGCTTCAGTCCACAAGGATAGAGAAGTTCAATCCATGGGTGGAGAAGTTCAATCCCTGTGGATAGAACTTCAATCCACAATCCATAAGGATAGATAAGCTTAATCCCAGTGGATGAAACTTCAATCCATAAGAGTAAATAAGTTCAATCCTTGTGGATAGATTTTCAATACACAGGGCAGAGAAGTTCAATCCATGTGGATAGAACTTCAGTCCATAAGGGTAGAGAAGTTCTATCAATCAGTAGAGCCAAAAGTGGCCTCAAATATAAGACCAAGGAAATTAGTTGCTACAAAGCTAATATCAGTGTCCAAACTGACCGCTGGGCGAAAATTTTACAACAAATAACTATTGCATCTACAACAATAATATACCTCGTGTAAAAAGAAAAGAAGAAAAAGGAATTTTTACCCCACATAACCATTCCCAACCCTTATCCACTTTTTGTAACCAGATTTTGTCCTTTCTTTCTTTTCCTAATATATTTATTAAATATAATTTGATTATATAAATATTTAAAAAATATAGGACAAATATATATGTGTATAAAAGATATATATATACAAAATACCAATCTATTATATTTGATATTTTAATTATAAATTAAATTTTAAATATAAATATTGTGGCTATATTATGTTAGTGTTAAATGACTTATTAATATGAAATATTGTGGGCTATTTACGTGGAAATCCCAAAGAAAAAATCCAATTGGAACTCCCAATTGTTTTTGCTGAAATGTTTTTATTTGGCTAAAAACGTGGAGCTATAACCAATTTTTTTACAAGTTTTCGCGTGTGCTGGACAGATTTGGCGTATCACACTTTTGGCCCCCGTACGACAACTCTTACATTTTTTAGCCCCCGTCAAGAAAACCTCCTATACTATCGCCTGGGGAAACTCCTGGCGAACTCCCAGGTTCTGCTGCTAGTGAGATCTTGCAATCGCCATGGGTTTTTTCTGATGGGGCTAAACCGTATGAGTTTTCTTAAGGGAGCCAAAACTGTGACAAGGCACTGGAAATATAATTCTCCCTTTTTATATTCATTAGGCCTGTAAATACAAAATACACACCATTGAAATATTTGGTTGCATCTTAAGAGGAAAAGAAATACACAATTGGAACTCGAAAATTTTGGCTAAAACTCTTTTTATTTGGTTAAAGATAAGTTCCAACCAAATTCCTTGCAACTGAAACACTCGTTTGAGTTGATAATTTCTGTCGGCTAAAAATGGAAATCTTGAGTTTGTTGAATGCCCATGTCCAGTTTAGTCATTCTTCAATGTCATCTTCAATTTTCTGCCTTTATGAGTTCCCAAAAGGGGCCGGATTTGTGATTTTAGATTTAAAAATGTGTCGTGTAATGCATTTCACTTTAGCATTCCAGAAAGCTTCCACTTTAATTTGTATATGGAGATTCTCTTTCAAGTATTGTTCTGTTGTCACTGTAACCATCAAAGCAGCAGTTAGGAAAGAAGAATAAGGCAATGCCAGTTCGTCATCTATGGCAGGTCATTTAATCAAGTACCGCTACAACTCTGGCCTTTACCAAATGCCAAAAACAGCTAAAGACTACCTACTGCTGATCATTTCTATTGGATTTCTTCAGTATAAGTGTGGAAAGTAACAGTGACTTGGCATGCTTTCTAAGAGTTAGGTTTGGTTAATTATAGCACGTAAAGATGTCCAATGCTACAGCTGATATCTTTTTCATTGCATCTTTAATTCAGTTTACCCTCTATCCTTAAGAGGACAGTAGATTAAGTAACAAGTCTATTGTAATGAATAATTAGCTACGCTGCCCATTTGGGAATTCCAAGCTCATAGACAAATGAACTCACTTTTCTTCACTTATAGGAAGCCCAATAGTATCCATGGGGAGACCTCATCTGGAATAGATATGTACACACTGAACCTATTAATAAAGGAGTTAACTTTTGGTGGGGGTAAGGTCACTTGTGGGATAAAACTGGGTATGCTGTTGTTGAAGTCTTTGTAGCACTAGAATTTGCATTCAAGACTAGTAATTGCAGCTGAATCTTCAGTTTACTGGGGCAAATAGTATCATGAAAGTGGCTTTTCAAAAGATGCAGTAACCTTTTCAGCACCTGTGGACTGCGGGATTGTGTTTAGAGAGAACCCCTCTTCATCTGTCAAAGTCCCGGATATTAAGTTGCATCAGAACCAGTAACAACAAGCCAATCGCATAAGCAACACATTGAAAGCCCGAAACAGTATATGGTGCAGAAAACATGAGAACCTTTTACCTTTCCTTTTTTCATCTTCCACCTCATATTGTAGAACTTCACTTGAATTTGGAGTTACCACACTTTTCGTTAATGAAAAGCAAGTCTGGAAGGAGAGAGCTTGAGCAGTCACCTAGCTGATGAATCATGAATTATGAGAATTAGTTGTTCAAGTAGTGTAAATTTAATTATGAGCATCGTGCATTTGCTAAAAAAGCAGAAAAAATGGAGGGAAAGACAAGACATAGTTTACTAAGAGCATAAAAACAATTGCACAGTTGAATAGCTATTTAACACTGTCTACTTTTTTGAATAAACTTTAACAGACTATCTACTGTTTTTCAATTTTAATTGGAGATCCAATCCAAAATCATATGCAAGCACGTTATGCAATAACTAAGGGCAGAAACAAAGTCATGCTTTGTTTACCAAATCCTGAAGAAATCAGACGCAGCTTAACTGAGTAAAAGCAATAACTAAGGGCAGAAACAAAAATGCCTAGTTAAGTTCAAGAAAAGAGAGCAGCTTGTGATGTGTGGACTAGACGCACGTCAGGGGTTCGAACCCTCCTGGTATTTAAGTGGAGAAGGACAGAGCGCAGGCCCCATATCCACCGAGTTCCGAACCTTGAGCCATTTGCCCTCGGGGTTTTCACAGTTATCAAACAAGAAAATCACAATTTTTCATAAATTTCTAGGCTTCTTGAGAATATATGCAGACTCAGATTTTTCTATTCATTGTGAAAAAGTGCAGTTACAACCAATTACCTTTCCCGACTAGGTCCTCAGGAGCTTGCAAGGTACTGAGCAAAAAAGCAAGATCCTTAGCCCAAACGTTCATTCCATCAACTACTCTGGCTAAAAGATAGCACTTCTCTGAAGGAAAACCACTTGCGATCAAATCAAGAGTATTTGATTTTGTGAATTAGATCAAACCCCAATGCGGCTCAGCAACGACTTCCCTGAAAGAGCAGCAACATATAAGGCTGTGCTGTTGAACATTTGATACAGAAATACAGGAATGAACAGAAGGTGGTCTGCACTTGTAAACATGAAAATCTTGTTAATCAGTGAGAGGAGGAAACTGACTGTTTTATCACTTATTGCTGCTTTCATAACAAAAGGAAGGAAACTGGGCTTACAAGGACAGTGACTGCCAATGCCTAGATGCAAAAACAAAGGCTTGAACAATATCAGTACACCAAGTAATTCTAAAAGGTTCAGTTTATTGGAGCAAATTAAAAAGGCTGACATGTGGAAACCAGTTATGCTTGCAGCGATCAGGGATGTGGGATGCACAAGAAAGACAAACACATGATTAAAGAAAGTTGAATTACAAAAACCCAAGCATAAACATTGGATTAGCTGTTAGAGGCTGTTATCAGTTCTTAAGTAGAATAAATACAAGGATCCCTAATTGGCATTGGAAGTGCATTTGGAAAAACAAAGCTCCTTTGAAGGTGGAGTGTTTCACATGGGTGGTGGCACATGGAGCATGCTTTACACATGATAATTTACAGAAAAGAGGTGTAAACATATGCAGTAGATGTTCACTCTGTGAGAGGCAAATTGAGGATGTCAACCATTTTTTTATTCATTGCACCTTCACCAAACAGTTATGGGACTTTATTTTGAGTATTGTGGGGATTCAATGGTCAATGCCAAGAACAACAGAAGAGCTGTTGCATAGCTGGTCAAGGATCAGTGTTGGGAAGGCTAAGATGAAGATTTGGAACACACTCCCTGCAGCCGTTTGGTGGAGCATATGGAAGGAAAGGAAGGCAAGATTTTTTTAAAGCAAATCTGAATCTGTAATATTACTGTTAAATACAGATGTATTTCTCTCTTAATTTCTTGGTTTAACATGGCAAATGCAAATGATACCAAGGCCATGATAGACTTTTTGAGCTCACTACATGACATGTAGTGATGCTACCCCCTGTATATTATTTTTACAGCACACTTTTGTTGCTGGATTTCAATAAAATTCCTTTTAACGATAAAAAAAACATTGGATTAGTCTGGAATTTGCATTGAATGTCAATTCAACTTCATAACAAAATCCCATTGGAGAGGCACACAGAAGAAACTCACAAGTAAAAAATGCTTCAATTAAATCAACTTTTAAATCTAAATGAAGCAAAATTCCACACACGTTCCATATTATATTGAAAGGAAAACCGGAAAACAGATTCAGGATACGCGCGACAGTATATTAATTAGTAAATGAACTAACTAAAGATAGAATCGTAGGAATTCCCAAAGGAATTGAAGAACGAAATGTATTTGACCCTAGTTCAACTTATATGGTAACAATTAATATATGAAATCAATCACCCCAGAAGAAACGACACGAAAGAAAGAACTATTGTCAAGAACTCAAAC
The DNA here is from genome assembly GCA_029990575.1 of Petunia axillaris subsp. axillaris. Classification (NCBI taxonomy): domain Eukaryota; kingdom Viridiplantae; phylum Streptophyta; class Magnoliopsida; order Solanales; family Solanaceae; genus Petunia; species Petunia axillaris. Next base: position 138,050,018 of record JARKNS010000004.1, read on the forward strand.
TTTTGAGTAATTCAGAAGTACAATCCGAACAGTAAGATTCCTAACCTAACAAAGGTAATTGTAATCACAATATGCAAAATCTCTCCTAATAAGTCTAGAGATTATTATTAGCTATTACATAAAGCTAGGTAAAAAGACTATTCCGATTCTAATTAGGCGAGGAAATAATTTTTTTTTTTTTTTTTTTTTTTGAGATAGAGGAAAGGAAATAATATGGAAAGTACAGACCTACCAAGAAAAGGAAACAAAGACATCCTTCTGGAAAAGAAATATCGAACTAACTTAGGAAAGGAAACGACCAAAAGTAGTTCCATTTTTAGAAGGAAAGAAGAAACAATGTTGGGATACTTTATTCTTCTGTTATGGGCTCCCTAACTGGGCTATCCAGGATCGCAAGCCCTATCCCGGAGATTAAGGATCTGAAGATTACACAACATGGAACATAAGATTGACTGCTAAAGGCATGATACTAGGAAAATGCGAGTCATTTATTGGGTGCAAGCTTGAAATATCTTAATATGGCGGAAACAATGTTGTTTACCATAAACTAGCTGTTGTGGAGAAGCAGAGGGAATTTTGTTGATTCCTTCAGTCATGTACTTTAAAATTTAAATATGTAGGTGTTGTTAACACATAGCCTGCTTTAGTTCAAAAAATATGCAAATGATCCTATTTAATACACCTTATAATTCTAACTATTACACCTTTGCAATAAGGAGGAAACTCAAACATTTAGTATGAGCCATGAACTTACAGATTTATTCACCTTGTATTCATTGACCGCCTTGTGAGATGGATGCATACGAGAACTTAACATCTGGGTCTAAAGCCTAATCCAGGAACAGTGTAGGGGCTGCATCCAGAATGAGAATGCCATATAAACAGCTCATCACACAGTGGGAGGCAACAGATCTCAACAGATCTCAGCTTTGGAGCTCCAGTTATGGTTGATGCTACCAAGACTAAGAAACTAGCAAGAATATTATTTTTTATAACTATTTCTAGAGTTGCCTGAAGTTGCTATGGATTTTCAAAAAGATACAAAATAATAATACCTGAATAACTCCAACTAGCTATTCTTTCAGCTTACGCAATTCCATTGGATGTGATTTCTTTCGCAAAGTTAAAAAGGAAATTACATTAGAGCGATAGTATAATCAAATAAACCAAGTGAAATGGACATTCACTTCTTACTTCCCGAGTGAAAGAGTGGTATCTTGTTAAGCAGAGAAGCATCCTTCGCTGCAACATTTATTAGTAACTCTACCGTAGCTGCATCAAATGAAAAGTCCCTTCCCGTCATTTCCTTGAAAAAGGTTGTCAATTCACTTATTTTGCTACTCTTGAGAAACCCTCGCACAATAATATTGTAAGTGGCATTATCTGGCGAATAACCATTGTCCTCCATTTTTCTTAGCAAATCTTTAGCTTCATCTAACATTCCTTTAAGACAAAATCCATTTATCATTGTATTGTATGTTACCACAGTGGGAAGCAATCCAACTAAAGAAAGTTTCTCAAAAATACCATGAGCTTTGTCGAGTTTATCATTTTTGCACAGTCCGTCAATAACAATATTGTAAAGCTCAATATCAGCATCTTCCCCTTTTTCTTCCAACTTATGATACAACGACATAGCTTCTTCAACGAGTCCATTATGAAAATAACCACGAAGCAAAATGCAATGAGTGCATAAATCAGGTTTGTGACCCGCAGATAACATCTCAGCAAAGAACTTTTGTGCGGAGCCAGTTCTTCCAACTTCAAATAGACCTTGCAAGATAGTGTTATAGGTAAAAATGTTAGGTTTCAATCCACTTCGAAAAATAGTAAGAAACAAGTGCATGGCCTCATCCAATTTCTTTTTCTTGCAATATCCATTAATTAATGTGGTATAGCTAATGATGTTGGGCTCAATGCTCTTATCTACCATGGAATCAAAAATACTCCTTGCTCTATCCATTTGACCGTGCAAGCAATATCCATTAATTATCACATTGTAGGTGACCACATTAGGCTCCACACCTTTTTCAATCATGTGTCTCATTACTTCCTCAGCAACTTCAACTTTTCCTTCTTTGCATAGTCCATCTATCACTATGCTGAAGGTGCGCACATCTGGATAAATATTAAGATTTACCATTTCAGAAAATAGAATTGTAATCTTATCCCACTGACCAATTTTACAAAAGCCACCGATCAACGAACTGTATGTGACAATATCTGGAGGAGTGCCTTTTAGTTTCATCTCGTTCAAAAGGTTAATAGCAGCATCTAGCATTCCATCTTTACAAAGAGCGTCAATAACAATGGTGTAGATATATGTATTTGGCTTAGTATTTCCTTGTTCCATTAACCGGAGCAAATCAAAAGTTTTTTGAGTATGACCCCTTTTGCTAAGCCCATTCATAACAGTTGAGTACATGACTTCGTCAGCCTCACAAATATTCTGTTTCACCAACATTTTGAACAAGTTAACTGCATCTACGACCTTATTTTCAGCAAAGAGTCCCCTTAGTAAAATGGTAAAGGTGATACCATTATACAGAATGCCGTTCTTGAAGTAAATGGGTAAGACAGAAAATGCGCAATCAAGACGATGCATTAAGCAATAATTGTCAATGATGATATTCAAGACGAAATCATTAAAGGGGATACTCAATTTGAGCATTTGTTGAAAAAGAGACACGACAGCGGAGTAATGCTTCATATTAACGGTAGTCTTAAGTAATTTAGCGAAGCAGGAAACAGAAGGGAGAGGCTTAGTTGTGGTCATTTGACGAAAGAGAGTGAGAGAATCATCTAAACACTTAATATTATGAATGAGAGAAGACCAGAGTATACCCTTAGAAGATGAAGAATAATCTCTGATAGTAAATGCCGATACAGAAAGAGACATAAATGGAACAGTAGCATAGCAACGCATACAAATTCTCCTCATCTTCAGTTCCAATGTGCAACACAGAGAGTGGTGTGCCCTAATTTTGCAGCAGACTTTTTGTTTGTGTTTGAGAGCCCGTTTCAGAGTGGCAATGGGGCGGGGCGGGTTGAGTTGAGCCCTTCCCGGCCAAAGTTCTGCCGTGCCCCCGCCCCGCCCCGCCCCATTTTGGTATTTATCAAGTTTTAAATCCGTCCCGCCACGTTTGTCCTGCCATGTCCAGTTTTGATCCGCCCCGCCTCACTTAAATCACTTTTTAAGTCCTTATTTTTTATTTTTTCTCATCAAATTGAACTTTTCTTTTAACTTTTAATTCATTTAACATATCTCTAACTTCTTTTCTATTGAAATTTTCAAATTTGATGATTTTGTAGTTTCACGAAGAAATTAAAGTTTTTAAAAAATTTGTAGTCTTTCAAAAGTATTAAGTATTAACTATATTAATTAAAAGCTTAAGTAGCCAATAGTGGAACAATATTTCCATTCTTTCCTCAATTTAATTTTGAAATAAGAAAATAGTGGCAAAAGAATAAGTAAAATTATCGGGCCTCTATGTTTTCCCGCCCCGCCCCGCCCCAAAAATTTTAAAATATATTTTTGCCCCGCCCCGCCCTGCCCCATTTAACAATTGCCTCGCCCTGCTCCATTTAGTGTTTTGCCCCGCCCCGCCCCAATTGTCATCCATACCCGTTTGAGTGAGCTTAAAAGTGATTTATAAGCTTATAGGCTCATTGATACTCCCTCTGTCCTATTTTGTTTGTCATACTTACTGTTTCGAGATTTGACCGTTGATTAGGATATAAAATCTTTAACTTTTTTTAAATAAAATTTACATATTTGAAAACTATATGAAAGTACTATAAGTCACAATAGATTATAACTCAAATTATTTAAAAAATATATATAAAAATTACGGTCAAAGATAAACTCGTTTGACTCTCGAAATCTGAATTACGACAAACAAAGTGGGACGGAGGGAGTATATGTTTGGTAACTTAAAATTTTTTGGACTTATAAGTCATAAGTGGCTTAAAACCCACTTTTTGAGATTTTCTTCCCACCAAGAGGGTTACCTTCAGAAGCTGAGATTGTCAGGCAGGAGTGGATCTGCGGCAAAGCGGAGCCTCCGGAGGTATGGCGGCTTGTGCTGTGCCGTCATTTCGGATTCCCGACCGATTTCACCCACTTTTTGAGCTCAAAAAGTGGCTTTTAGGTCATATTTTGACTTATAAGCCACCTAAAATAAGCTGCTTATAAGCCCACCCAAACAGGCTCTGAGTGCTTCCTTCCAATTTGGTTTGTCCCGTGAGAAAGAGAAGAGGTAAAAGTACCTCCTGACTTTTCATATATTAATTAGAGCCTCTCTGAAAATTGTTGTAAAAAACAGCTTAGGTTGAAAAGTAGTTTTCACAAAATTACTTTTTAAATAAGTATTTTTGGATAATAAGCAGTTTATGTTTGGATAATTCATTGAAAAAGTATTTTTGATAAATAATTTGTGTTTGGCTAATCTTTACAAAAAGTACTTTTGAGTGTCATATTATGAAAAGGACATCCAAGTTCGTTTTACATTTAAATTATTAGAAACAAAAAATTAATTTTAAATACTTATCATAAATAACTTCAATTTAAAAAAAAAAATTAGTCAAAATATATAAAGTAAAAGATACAAATATAATTTTTTGAACAACATAAGATATAGTTTAATCAAAGTGATAACGAAATTATGAATTTGTAGAAATTACTTACTTTTAAAAGATGATTTAAATATATCAAAAGAAATTATTCAAAATAAATTTAGAGTAAATGGATTTGTAAAAGTACGTAGAAGGAAAAAAATAGAAAAAAAGATAAATATAATTTTATTTTTAGAGAGATATGGTTAATTTAATGAGGAATAATTTGGTAAATAAGAATTTTTCGTAAGGATATTTTTGTCTTGAAAAAATTAATAAACTGCTTTTGCTTCTACCTAGGGATGGCAACAGGGCGGGGCGGGTTTTACTCTACGCGGGGCGGGGCGGGTTGGGACAAATTTTTTTAAAATTTTGGCGGGGCGGCTTGCAGGTTTATCTATTTTTTTTTTTCAAATCCTTCTAGAACCTGTTTTAAAATATTTATAACTAGTCAATTTAATTACTAGGGTTATCTAATTTAATTGCAGGCATTACTCTTGACTTCTCTTATAGGTGTTGATTGAACAGTGAAACATACTGTCTAGAAAAATAGTAGTACTAAGTAGTATTTACTAAAGATCAATAATTATACATATGTTAGCAAACTGGACACCATTTTGATTAACTTTGCGTATTAAATACATAAAATAATGTCTAAGCAATGGTTAAAACACTTTTATGAAATCAATAATTGAGATAGCTGTGTGGAATAATCACTTTGCTAAAACAATGAAGCAAGTCATTTACCATCAACAATTGTTTTTATCCCCTGCCAAGTGTCACTGATCCCAACGGCTATGTCAGCTATGCACCTACGCCAATTTCCATTTATTATCCTTTCTTTCATTTAACTCGTAACAATTCCCTTCCGTTGAAACCAACATTGCCCTCAAGGGTGGAAATCCGGAAATCTCACCTTCAATGCATCAAAGAATTCCCAAGTATCAGACTCTTCTGGAATGCCCTCCTATTTGACAAGGACTTGAGCTACTACTCGATTACCCTTCTTTACCATACGTCTTTCCAAGATTCTTTCAGGTTTTGGACAATGTGGTGAAGCTAGTTCAGGAACTGCAGGGTGCTAAATAACAGCAGGCAACTGGTAACATTTTTTAATTGAGAGAAATGGAATGTAGGATGAAGTTTAAGGGAAGAGGGAAGAGAAATAATGTAGGCTACAACTCCTAGTTTAGCTAGGACTTGATAAGGTCCAAAAAAAACTTTGTTGCTAGCTTGTTATAGGGTTGTGGATGCATGGTCCATTTTCTATATAATTGTAACTTAAGTAACACCCTATTTCCAACCTCATACACTTTATCCGACCTCCTTTTGTCCACTTGATTCTTCATCCTAAATTGGTTAGGAGAATCCAAGAAGTAGAAGCGTAAATAGGTTTCAAGACACCTATTAAGGACCTCCGTTTGGCCACTGGTTTGCGGATGATATACTGTAGAAGCGTGCAATTCCACCCCTTGGATGCTAAAAAGTTCTTGCCAAAATTGACTCATAAATGCAGGGTCTCGATCACTGATTATTTACTCAGGGAATCCGTGTAATTTAAACACATTTTTCACAAAGGCCTGGGCCACCGTAGTTACTGAACATGGATGAGCCAATGCAATAAAATGGGCATACTTGGTAAGTCGATCAACTACTACCAAGATGACGTTCTTTCCATTCGACAATGGTAAGCCGTCTATTAAATCCATGCTTATGGATGGCCATATCGTCTTAGGGATTGACAATGGCTGAAGTAAGCCCGGGTATGGAGAGGGATCATATTTACTCCTTTGACAAATAGAGCAGGCTCTCACAAACTCCTTAAAATCTTTTTGCAGACCCTTCGAATAGAGCAAGGATTTAATCCTTTTATAAGTTACAGACACCCCCCGAGTGCCCTCCAAGAGAGGAAGCATGCCACAACTACATAATATGAGATCGTAACGGAGGATCTGCCCCAACAAATAATTTACCTTTCCTCCTTGACAGTCCATTATTCCAAGTATAATTCTTGTAGGGCTTGACTTGAATTTGAGCTATGAAATCTTGCACTGCTGCATCTTGACATGTCCCGATTAAGGTTAGGGGTCACAAATACCCTATTCGAAGTAGGGGTCGAATACATGGACTTGTACGAGACTCAATGCTGTTGGATTTATTTAAATTCAATTGTTTTAGTAGGTTAATCTTAAAATTATGTGGAAATTTAGTTATCGCTCGAGTGAAAGTAAATTAATGCTAAGTTGAAAATCAAAGAAGAACTAGGATAGATAAGTGAGGATTGCTCAAATAGTAAGCACTCTCCACCTACATTCAAGAGGTTGTGGGTTCGAGTCACCGTAGGAGAAAAATATGGGAGAGCCACTATTTGTTCAGAGAGATGGGAAGGGGTTATAAAAAAAACTAGGATACTGACCTCCCCCTAGCCCTCTAACTAAATGGATTTAATTCTAAGCTTCTTCACACTAAGGTCATCCAATGGACCTTGCTCGCATATACCCAACTGACCCATCTCAGTGATGAGTTGAGACTACCAGCTCTTGCCCTCTCGGTGCTAAGAGTTGATGCCTTGAGCGCTAGCAATTAGTCCCAAGTAAGGTATCCCCCTCTCGGTGTTCAAACCGTTAACCCATGGTAAATTCAACACACCTACCCCTGGTACTCCGTCACTACACTTCATATTCCTAGACTCACCCTCTCGGTGTAAGTCTTGTACTAGTTGGGCTCAACTTAAGTTGTACACCTTAAGTTGTTGCAATGGAATCAAAAGTAGTAAAATGGGATATTCATAAGTGTTTTAAAGCTTATTATACTATACCCATTCAATTATTGGACTAGGGTTTAGCTAGCATCCTAGTGGATTATTTAGCTACTCATATTAAGTAATGATTCAAGACTTGAAAGTAATGAAATATGCATTGAAATAGTAAGGTAGTAATGATTCCTATAAACAATGATGTTGTTCTTCACAATACAAGAAGGCTTGATAAAGAGGAAATGGTATTTTTGTGTTTATCTTGCCTCTCAAGAAATGTAAGGTGTAAGATGTTCTCAAAAACCTAGTTATAGCTATATATAGTGTTTTCTAAAATTAATTACAAAATTGCCATTCACAGGCTGGCTGGAGTCCTTTTACCAAAAGGGCTGAGTTCTGGTGCTGAATCAAGAGAAAGGGCTGGCGCCTTTTGGACATATGCTAGCACCCTTTTTTGGTTATGTATGAGAGGTCGGCCACTCTTAATTGAGCGACTGTCTTTTCTTCTTTTCCAAGAGAGGGTGGCGTAGCCTCACATCATGTGGTCGCCTCTTCTTCACAGTATGTGCTCCTTGCAAAGTGTAATGGGCACCCGCCCCATTCATAGGTGGTCGCCTCTCTACGAGTCTTCAAGTTCTTCAGCTTCCTCATAAAGGGTTGGGGCCTCTTCAGTCGCCCAGCTGGATACTCAGCATGTTTTAACATTCAAGGAAGGGGCGGTCGTCCCTAGCATGGGCGGCCGCCACTTCATTATTTCTGCAGCTTTCTTGAACTTGATCACTTTTCTTAGGTATTCTTTCTCTTTTGATCTCTTCTTTTTCTTGTAGGATCTAACACCTGAAACCAAGCAGAATTCATCAATTTCCCCTATGGATTGGTCACTTTTGGACTCAAAGACAAAAGTTTAAGCGAGTTGAAGTAAGCAAAATGCTCACGCATCAACTCCCCCAAACTTGAGTCTTTGCTTGTCCTCACGCAAACTAATTTCTACCCAAGAGTAGTGAAGCACCTTCAAGACTGGCATACAATGATGCTAAGTTTCATTTTCAATCTTTCAAAAGCTTTTTGACCTCATTTGGTACCAACACACATTCATACTCATGAATACTCAACAAGTCACTTTGTGAACCACTTCACAAATTTTACAATGGTCAAAGGATGACATAGAGCCTCAAGTGTGGATTTGGTTCATCAACCAACTTCACTTGGTTTCAAACCCCATCTTAAGTCAATATCTCACCTCTTTTATCACCACTTACAATCCTTTCCACAAGAACAATAGTCCTTATCTCACAATCAAGTTTAAAGCAAGGACTTTCAAAGAATTAAACGCTCACTCACCAAAGAATGTTCACGAGTTGGGTCAAAGTACCATAGGCTCGCCCGTATTGTGACTCTCCACTAATGGAAAAGCACAAAACATTGGATAAACTAGGACTTGATTAGCTTGTAATGAAGGCTCGGTGCTAGATATGATAATTTGGGAACATAGTGACTAGTGACTACCAACCACCTTACCAACATATACAAATTTCATTCCATCCTTCTTTCACCTCCTTTAACCCTTTTTATCTATTCCATTTTTCTTTATTTTTCCTACTTCTTTTTGTAATTTTTAAAGTCTAGAAAGTCTGATGCTATTTATTCCCCTAGTCCACTCTCAATATTTACAAAAGCTAGGTGGACTAGTTCTATCCTTCCATTTTGTCTCTCTTTTTGGATTTTTCACAAACTTTTTTTTTACTTAGCAACTCATCAGGCTTCCTAGTATATGATAGATCCAATTGGATTTCCCCCATACTTAGGCTTTTCCCTCAATTTAGAATATTCACTTAAAAAGGGAATTTACAATCAAACAACCACTAATGAATTACTCACATACCTGATTACCAAATAAAAGGCTAATAGGCTCAAAAGGGACAACTAGTGATAGTTTTAGCGTAAGGGTATATGAAGAGGCTCAAAAAGGGTTCCAAAGAAAGCCTAAGATCATTTTCCAGTTCGGCACAACTCAAATTTTGCCTAGAGCACAAGCCGGGCAAGTTCTAGATCTCAACTCAAACATGTGAACCCACCATATATCCTCACACATAAGCAAGTGGATCAATCAAGATAAAAACTCAACTCTCAACAAGGCTCACAAACTTGTAAAGTCTTAATGGTCCAGTATGAACCATGTCAATGATTCCAAATCTACACATAAACCTAGAGTCATCGACCAAGACCAAATACTCGAAAAGTGGACACTCCACAACTTGTCTCATACCGTAAGATTCAAATGACATGTTGGTACTTCATGAGACTTCCAAACCATAACCACAAGGCAATTTTATAAAACTACTATGTAAATTACTTGGTTCAAACAACCAATTTGAAAAACAACCAAGCAAAAAAAATAGAAAGCTTATTTAAAATGAAAAAAATTGAACTTATCTAAATATGCTAAAAATGAAAGTAACATGCACTATATACAATCAAAAAGAGAGGTTCAAATTCAATCATGCAATCGAGTCAAAAAGTACCAAAGTAACAATAGTATCAAGGTACATCACAAATGAATTTTGAACCCCCTCTCCCAACCAAAACTCTAGCATCGTCCTCAAATGCTAAGTAAGCACAAAAATAAGCACAAGAGATGGGTAAGAAGGGACTCCTTGATCAACTCAGAATTTTTGTTTTCCTTTGCCTTCCACATGGACTAATGGAGGCTTTTCTTTATGCTTCTTCTTTTCAGCTCTTGCTCGAGCAGCTTCCTCAATGGATGCTTGAGTGACCAATTGCAACTGGATGTCTTTATCATCAAAGTTCATGAAGTTCATGAATTGCATTGCCTTCAAGTCTTGTTGTATCTGCTCAACTTCTTTCCCTCGAGCCTTCTTTCTTGGTGGCTTCTTTGAACTAGAAGGACTACGTGCTACTTGGTTTGTTGCTCTCTCACTCCATAGGATGTTCAACTTTTTGGCTATTTCCGCTTGTGTTGTGGCTAAGAGTTGCACAACTTTGTTCATTTTCTCAAGCTCTTTAGAGTTAGTCTTCATGGTTTTGACTAGCTTGTTGAACCGCGCAGTGGTGATGCCCTGTGATAGAGGTGGAGCTTGAACTTGAGGCAAGTTAGACAAGAGGGTTTTGAACCCTTCCATCTTGCCATCCATGTCTGTCAATGCTTGAACTAACTCATGAAGTACTTGGGCAGGTGGTGCTCTTGATCAGCATGTGCATGAAGTGTAGCGGCTGACAAAGGGTAAACAGGATTATGGACATCCTCTATGGCATACAGATCAAACGGTTCCATGACCTCTGTGTAGTCATCATCAGCATAATTGTCACATCCTTAGTCAATCAAGTATCTGGTCAAAGTGTTGGGTTAAGGTAGCTTGTTATTCTCACACTTAGCTGCCTGAAGCATTACCTTGATCATTTCAGCTCCCAAATTGATTTTTATTCCTTTCATCAAGCAACCAATCATTACATCTATTTTCAATGATATGTTGTAATCCGTTGGTAGTATTCTGGAGATCACTATGGAATGCCACCCTTTAGCCTCAAAGTTTAAATCTGGTTGTGTGATCTGTACACCACATTGTCTCCACCCAGGATTTGGTTCCTTACCAATGATTGGTGCTAGCCATTGTCTTTACTCTGCTTCACTGAGGCTTAGTCTTTCCATGTGCTCCCTTGGTGTGAAGTGAGGCAAACCCAAGTAAGCATTTAAGGCTTTGGCCGAGATATCAATCACTTGCCCCCTGCATTTCACTTTGAAGTTGTTTGCTTCATTCCTTTTCAACTCATAATAGAACTGGAAAATAATTTCAATCATAGCTGCACTTAGAGTTTTCCCAAAATATCTTAGCCCAACCGGTTTTCTCGAATGCATTATAGAAGTGTGGTTGAGCTTTTTCACACTTTTCAAGCTTATTGTCCTCTCATGGACGAGGAAATTTGCAGGGTCTTCCTCTCTCACTTCTGTGGATTTATCTCTGGTAGGAGTTGTGTGAGGTGGTGATTCATCCTCAAATTTCCTTTTTGATGCACTTGTTGTTTTAGGTGGCATTGTGACTGTAAAATAACTCAAAGCATTGGTTAGTTTAAGCTGTGAATGCATGACTAAGGTTAGCCTTGCAAGCTTAGACATGTTTCAGAAAACAAATAAAAAGGGCGGAGGCATGGTATAAGGGCGGCTGCCTCTTGGTCCAAAACTTAGAAAATTTTCAGTTTTGTGACAAAGGATGGCCCACACTGCAAAAAGGCCTTAAAGGCCGCCCAAACTCCAGAGGGGTTGCATTTTAAATCTTAGCCAAATTTTTGGCAAGTTCAGAGGGGCGGCCGCCCAAGCAAGGACTGTCCTCCAAATGCAACACCCTTTAATTCCTGAATAAAAGAGGCGGCCAGCACTGCAAGGGCGCTCATAAGGGGCGCCCAAACTTCAGAGAGGTGCCATTTCAACACTTAGAAAAAATTTTGAGCTTAGAAAAAGGGCGTCCGCCTTTAGAAGGGGCGCCCATTTGTTCTAAGGCACATCTCTCTCTTGAGAGGTGGTCAGGTGAGCCAAATTGGGTGGCCTCACAAGCAAGGTGTGACCTCTGTCTCACCACCACAAGAAAATTGGAACCTTATGATTAGGCGGTCGCCTAACAGAGGGACGACCGCACGTTCTTGAACCCTAAGTAGTTCAAGAAGCAGACGAAAAAGAGAGGGCGGTCGCCCATAAAAGGCGGAAGCCCTTTCTTCGTCAGCAATAGATTCAAGGGCATGATTCCCTAAATTTTAACACTAAAACACCAAAAGGTTCACAACTACCAACTTTTTTCTCTTTCATGGCCAAAACGCTCTCAATGTTTCAAGAACAAGGATCAACAATCAGGTTCGTACACCCTTCCCCCAACCATCCTAAGTCATGTTTTTTTTATTTTTTCGAGTTTAAAATCTAATCTACATCCTACTCCTAAAATTTTAATTAAACTAAGAATTTAAAAACAAGAGTGAAATGAAAAGCTTACCAGACGAGTTGTGTAGATGAAATAATGAAATGGTGGTTTGTTGAGTGAGTGTGGGTGAGAATTTTCGCTGATCGAAATTTACCTACTTTTACATGATTCCTCAAGAAGTTTCTTTTTAAAATTTCATCCTCCACCTCTTCTTCTTCTTTTAATGCCTTTTGGACTCTCCCCTAACTCATCTACTTCTCATTTTTCTCTAGCATTCTCACCTCTACTTAAATCATCACCTTCTTCATTTCTTTTCCACCTGCTTCATCTTCCTTTTCTTTCAAATCTTTCTCACAATCACCATCTTCCTCTCCAGGCCTAAAAAAGTTATTTTTTAACAGTTCACCAATAGTGATGTCATCTGAATCCTCTCTTCTTTCGCTCTCATCTACAGCCCTCTCCAAAGCCTCCCCATCTCTACTTAAATTGTAACTTCGTGTTGGGCTTTGGCTTTTCTCTTGTTGAGCACCTGCTTCCCCTTGGTTTTGGGGACCTACTTTTCCTTTGTCACTCTACACAATTAATTTTCTCCTTCTATTTATTTTTGGGCATCTTGGAGTAGATTCTAAATCAGTAGAAGTACGTTTGGAGCTTGGAGTACCAGGAGTAGGAGCACTAAGAGGAGAAGGCTTCTTCTTCGGCTCAGGAGTCTTTCTTTTAGAAATTCCCTTCTTGGCAGTCTTTGTAGGCTTCTTCTTCGACTCAACTTCATCTTTCTGCTGTGTTAATAACCTCTTACGAACTGTTACTATTTAAAATGTTCGGAACATCAAACAACGTATAACTGCAATCACTTCTATTTTGCAACCAAATAAAGCAGCGTTGGTTCACACAAAACCTAGAAATCGTCAAAATTTAACTAACAAAAGTAAAAACCCTTAACATTTTAGTAGAACAACGAGAACTCCCTTTTCTAGTTCGAAACTTCTTTCTCCATTAAAACACAAAATGCCATTCAATTTCCACACAATATTACACCTTTGTTCAAGAACACACACCCAAAGCAACTTTAATCACAAATCACGAAGAAATTGAAAAAACTCTAGGTTTTAAATTTACACCACAGTTTAAAAAATAAAGACAATGTTTACCTTTTTGATTCAATACACTGCGAATATATGTTGTTTTGATGGTCGGATTGCTTGAATAACTGAGGAAAGACGGAGAAGTTGAGAGAATTTCGTGTGTGCAAGTTGTGAAGTGATGGGAGTTATGGAAGAAGGAGAGAGGGAGACACGGGGTGGTTTGTGGTAGTTCCCAAGATTTGAAATGATGATTTTCCATGTTTTAAGAACGACCCTCAAGTTATAAAAGTACTAATTTGGTCCCCGATTAGTCCTAGACTCCTAATCACCCTTAGAATAAAAACAAAAGGAAAAAGAAAATGGGAAGTCCTGCCACGCTGAAAAAGTCTTGAGGGTTCTGGAACGCCACTTCTCTCAAGTTATTTTACCATAACACTTTATTTCGAACATTGTATCGTATTGTATTGTATTGTATTGTATTGTACTATACTGTATTGTATTATTATTATTGTATGATTACAATGTTTGTTTTGGTTGTTACTTTAATTTCGTTGTATTGTATTGTTAAGTTCCATTGTTACGTAATAATGAAAAGACCCACTTTTTGTTACAAACGATTTGATGGTTTTGGATTGTTACGCTTTTTCACTTTTCTATTATATTTTTAGTTATAACTTTATAATCCTATTCTACCATTTACCCTATTTTCTTATTTAAATACACCCAAGTAGCTACTGAGACCTCGTCTCCATTTCTCTCAAGTTTTGGTACTTCCATAACCCTTCTTTCTTTATACGTTTTTGTATTCTTTCTTTTCTTGCATATATTTTAAATTCGTTTCTACTTTTCAAAAGAACTCATATATTTGTTATGTTTAATATTATTAGCTTATTTTTTTTTTTTAAATTACTTTCACTATGATTTGCATGAATTTCATAGCTAATAATACAAGGTATAGTTAGTGATAAACTAGTAAATATAAATCGTCTTAAATTATTTTTAAAAAAATTTATTACTTAATCTAATATTTAGAACAACTAAGGGTATATTAATAAACTTATTAATTACAGTACGATAGAATACAATAAGAATGTTACTAAACAACGGGGAAACAATACAATCAATTCAAATATCGTATTTATAATACAATACAAAATAATATAATACCATATAAAATAATACATTATGAAACAATAGGTAACAATGATTCAAACAGAGGGTAACACTATAGTATATATATATAGAATTACTCTATAAAACTATTGAATTACCGAATAAAATTAAAATAATATAAGCCATTTTTTGGTTAAATACTGAAGGGGGTTTTAGCCCAGTCCTCTCATTACTGATAGAAATTGGAAAGTTTCCTTAGGAATTGAAGATGGTAAGGAGAATTAGGGCGAGTCACTGTTCTTGCAATGCTGCTGTTCCCTTTCTCTCTCGCTTCAATTCATCTATCCCTTCAAAGGCTAAACCTGAGTTAACTAATAGCAACGTCAAGTGTTTAGATGATGCTGTCACTCTCTTCAATCAAATGATCAGAGCTAAGCCTCTTCCTCGTGCTTCCCACTTCTCCAAATTATTCAAGACTATGGTACATTTGAAGCATTACTCTTCTGTTGTTTCCCTTTTTCAAAAAATGCTTAAATTGGGTATCCCCATTAACCGTTTCATCTTGAGTATCGTTATTAACAGTTATTGCCTAATGCATCGTGTTGATTGTGCATTTTCCGTCTTACCCATTTACTTGAAGACCGGCATTTCATTTGATGTTGTCGCCTTTACCACCTTACTAAGGGGACTCTTTGCTCAAAATAAGATCGTAGATGCTGTTAACTTGTTCAAAATGTTGGTCAGAGAGAACATTTGCGAGCCTAACGAGTTCATGTATTCGACTGTCATGAATGGGCTAAGCAAAAAAGGCCATACTCAGAAAATTTTTGATTTGCTCCGGTTAATGGAACAAGGAACCATCAAGCCCGATACGTATGCATATACCATTGTTATAGATGCCCTTTGCAAAGATGGCATGCTAGATGATGCTATAAACCTTTTTAATGAGATGAAACTGAAAGGTGTTCCTCCAAATATTGTCACATATGCTTCATTGATTGATGGTTTGTGTAAGTTTGGTCAGTGGGAAAAGGTAAGAACTTTGTTTTCTGAAATGGTAAATCTTAAAATTTTTCCAGATGTGCGCACCTTCAGCATAGTCATAGATGGACTATGCAAAGAAGGGAAAGTTGAAGATGCCGAGGAAGTAATGAGACACATGATCGAAAAAGGTGTAGAGCCTGACGTGGTCACCTACAATGTGATAATTGATGGATATCGCATGCGGGGTCAAATGGATAGAGCAAGGAAAATTTTTGATTCTATGATAAGTAAGAGCATTGAGCCTAGCATTATTAGCTATAACACATTAATAAATGGATATTGTAAGAACAAGAAATTAGATGAGGCCATGGACTTGTTTCTTGTAATATCTCGAAGTGGATTGAAACCTAACATTCGGACCTACAATACAATGTTGCAAGGTCTCCTTGAAGGTAGAAGAATTGGCTCTGCACAAAAATTATTTGCTGAGATGTTATCTGCGGGTCACAAACCTAATTTATACACTCATAACATTTTGCTTCGTGGATATTTTCATAATGGACTTGTTGCAAAAGCTACGTCGTTGTTTTACGAGTTGGAAAGAAAAAGGACAGATATGGATATTGAACTTTATAATACTGTTATTGATGGATTGTGCAAAAATGGTAAACTCGGCGAAGCTCATGGTATTTTTGAGCAACTTTCTTCAATTGGATTGCTTCCCAATGTGATAACATACACTATAATGATAAACGGATTTTGTCTAGAAGGGTTGTTTGATAAAGCTAAAAAGATGGTTAAAAAAATGGAAAGCAATGGTTGTTCGCCAAACAATGCCACTTACAATGTTATTGTGCAAGGATATCTCAAGTGTAGCAAAATTAGTGAAATGGCAACTTTTTTAAAGGAAATGGCCGAAAGGGACTTCTCGTTGGATGCAACTTCAGTAGAGTTACTAACGGACCTGATAGCGAAGGATCCGTCTTTGGTTAATGTGATACCGCAGTTTCACTCAGGAAATAAGAAGTGAATGTATTTAACTTGGTTTGTTAATCTATGCCATCCCTATGATGTAATTATATTTTACCTTTGTGAATGAAATCACATCCTATGGAATTGCTGAAGCTAACGGAATGGCAATAAGAACATTGCCTAAGCTTTTCAAGTAAGTTGATTAAGGAGTGCTGATATCGTCAGCTTATCATTTTGTATGTTTTTGAGATTCAATAGCCTGTATCATAGAAATAGCTGTAGGAACAATATTTTTGATAGTTTCTTGTGTCTTGGCAATATCAATCTACATGAATCATCATCATTTACGATAAAGTTAACCCAACCCATGCTGTTTTTAGCCACGTAATAGTTTGGCTCTTGTTGGACTACTAATCATCCTTACTGATGAGAGTTGCTGGGCAATCATTTATTGTTTATAAATCTTTGATGAATCTATTGAACACTATAACTGTGTCGGCCTCGATAAATATCATTACCAGCAATTTGAGCTTCATATTGTTATTGTCGAAACTTGGTTCATTCGCCTTCACCACTGCTGCTTCAGTCTGCAGGCAGTCTTCAGTCTGCTAAACGATGTAGCTCCAACTTCCCTAAAATCCTCTCTTAGAGTGACTAAGAAGGCTGTAAGTATATTCAGGTGTTTAAAATTCATCCAATCATAGTTTGTTGTTTGGACTCATCAACTCATAATTCACCTTTTCTGTTCGGGCTGCTGCTTTTAAGGGCTCTGGCCATCACAGAGCCACAAATGTTAGTACAAGGTTGGAAGCCAAGAAGATGCTGCATTGGAGCTAAGAAAAGTTTGCTGAGTATACAAGGTTAACAAGTTAGCTATCTACTTGTGTTGTTATTCTTTTAAATGTTTTTATGGTTTATGTATGCATATCACCTTTTTTTCCCTTCCGACTATTGAAGGATCTCGGAGAAAGGATATGTTAAGTAGATTACTGAGGAAATCAGTGAAGTAGTCAAACTCCAGGAAGAGCTAGACCTCCATGTTCTTGTGCATGGAGAGCCAGAGGTTAGATGCATACGTCTGGTAATCATCTTATGGTAACGATAAATAAGCTGAGACCGCTAACAGTTCATCATCAAAATGCAGAGAAACAATATGGTTGAATATTTTAGGGAGCAAATATCTGGCTTTGGTTTTATAGCCAATGGATGGGTGCAGTCTTTAGGATCTCGCTATGTTAAGCCTCCAATAATCTATGGTGATGTCAGTGGCCCATGACTAAGCGCCCAATGAAGGGAATGCGTACCAGTCCTGTTACCATTTTAAATTGGTCTTTGGTTAGAGAGACTGACTCAGGTTTATTTAAGCTTGAATGCTTTAACATAACTTTCTTCCCCCCATTATGGCATCACACATCTATGTAAATTGATCTTTCTAAGGGAGATACCAGAACCTTAATAGATACTAGTACATATGGACAATAGGTAGTAGTTTTTTGATGTAATTCATGCTCCCTCTTATATATTTTTTGTGCTGTTAATAAGGTGAACTTTTTTTTTTTAATCTTTTATTTTGGCCCAGAGTAATACCACGAAGAATTGGCACTACATGAAGTACTTGCTTGCCTGTATAAAACAATTAGGTTCGTGAGCCTCAGAATCTGACATTCTTCTCAAGTGTAGAAATTGAGGGAGAAGTCTTCAATGGAGATCCTGCAAAGTCCAAGAAACAGTTAGAAGAAAGTGCTGTGAGGGTTACTTATTTAGCTTGAACGTAATGTCAGTTCTTTTTCTGCCTTCTTTACACTTGAGCCAATGGATATCAAGGGAAATTTGTTCAGGCTAATAGCTATTTGTCTTGAGATTACTAATCATTGACGTTTTAATGCAGTTGGAAAGCTATCAATTTTTTTTTTTAATGTTTCTACAATATTTTGATGTCTTTTTCCAATTTCAAGAAAATCCTTCCATACCAATGATCCTTCTTCTATTTCCTCAGACTTGGAATGTGTAATTTTCGAAACTGCACCTTGTATGGATTTTCCTTCCAACCAATAGATGTTATATCGAAGGATCCTTCTTTGCTTAATGTTATACCACAATTTCAGTTGGGAAGTAAGAATTGAAGTTTTTATTTCACTTGTTATTCGGCTATACTATCACTATGACATAATCTCCTTTTAACTCTGCGAGAAAAATCGCATCCAATGGAATTGCTGAAAGAATGCAACAAGTACATTATTAAGCTTTCCAAGCAAGCTTACTGGGGAGGTATATCACTTATGATGTTTTGATTATTTTGCCTCTTTTCTTGGAGTTAAATTTTCTTGGTTTCTTAATATGAGGAAAACATGTTTTTATAAGGCTAGGAAAATCATTTCCAATGGTATTTAGTTATCTTCAAATATTATTTAACTTAGAAGTTGTTGTAGAAACAATAATTTTGATAGTTTCTTAAGTCCTGGTAATATCAAGTATAAATGATAGCCTTGTCACCATTGAGCACTCCAGGACAGACGAAAAGCAGCTTTCTGTGTTCCGCAAGGGAGTGAAGTAAGGTGCTGTCATTGGCCCTGGAGTGTACGACATCCATTTTCCCTGGAGTGTACCAACATCCTCTGGGTTAACACCGACTGTCACCTCAACACTCGCAAGTATACTGATTTAAGCCTGCAGTCAGCAATATGGCAGTAGCTGCTCAGTTGGACAGGTCTTAGTCTTAGGAATCTTACCTTCAGAAGTTAAAAGTTGAGGAAGTGCTTTTGGTCTTTTTCTTGACTGTAATATTTTGGGATCTTCCTTGATTAACCTAATTCAACTATTTAAATCACACAGAATTGATAGCGTATATTGCCTTAATTTACCATGACACATTAGTTTCTTATTAGCGTCAAGAAAGCTTAGAAACTGGAAAGCTTTTCTTTTTCCGCCTCCAAGTAATTTAGCTGAAGTACTTTGAGAATTTCACTTGCTACTTGCACCAATAGATTGTAGTACTTTACTTTGCAAAGCTTTTTGAGTTAAAGTAATAAGTTCATCTCCCATTTAGTGTATGGAGTACCTTCTTCAAAATCTATTTATAATTAATTGACTTTGAAAGGTCTTTTGCAACTTCTAAATTGGCCACACACTGCTTCAACGAATTGCTACAATGATCTCTTTAGTTTCTCTTCATGTACAGAGAGACTTGTGTCTCCATGGTGAATGTGAGCAGCTGGTGCATCAAAGTCAGGAGGCCTTTTTTTGACTGGGAAATTCTAAGAATGGCTCTCCTGTTAGAAGAGCTGGAGAACCGGGACTCTGAATGCCAAAGAGAGACCAATTAGCATGGGTGAGGCATCATGCAACATAATGGAGCTTTCTTAGTAAGCTCATCCTACAAGAAGCTAAACAAAGAGCCATATAGTTACCCCATCTGGCCTTGGAAACTTTTATGGAAAACTATAGCCCCTATAAGGTAGCCTGCTTTTTGTGGCTAGTCGTTCACAAGGCAATGACTGACCCAAAATTGTCTACAGAGAAGGGGTATGTCCATTTGCAGCCGATGTTACCTATGCAACAAGGAAGAAGAGCACAACAACCACCTTTTCTTGCATTGCACTATGGCAAGACAGCGCTGAAGCTTGTTTTTCAATCTATTCTATGTGCCTTTCGTTATGCCCAATATGGTGAAGAGTGTGCTAACATGTTGGGGCATAGTTGGGTTTAATAAACCACTAAAGATTTTGTGGAATGTGGTGCCAGCTTGCATCTGTTGGGTCCTATGGGGCGAAAGGAACTCACAGCCTCACAGGTGCTTTGAAGGGAAATCTGTCCCTGTACAGCAGCTAAAGTAAAAATGTTTATGGTTTTTGGTGCAATTTGCAAGATGTAAAGGATGAAGAAAGCATGTTAGAGTTCATTAGTTCTTTTCAGGTTTATTGATCTGTCACTGATGGGAGCCTTTCTCTTTGTTTTTGTATAGGAAGATCCCTACTTATGTATCTACAAGCACTATCTTAGTGCATTGCTGTTATATTTAATGATATAATCACTTACCAGTTCAAATATTAGAAATAAAAAAACTTTATCTTTTATACTGTGTCCATTTTGCTTGTTGTTTGAATATCTAAATTATTTTGAAGTTTCTCAAAAAGAGAAAACCTTGTTGCATCTGTGTACCACAGTAACTGAAAGAGATCCTCTCATGATCTTTATTTCTAGGCATCAGTGGCCGTGAGTGGTAAATTGTTTGCAAGTCCTCGAGCATACAAGATTGCAGAGGAAGCATAATATGTTGAGAGAGCTATGCTGCTGTTTCATAAGTGGTTTAATATGAACTTATCAGGGTAAATTTTTTTGTTTCCGCCCCTTAGCTATTGCTTTTGTTTTCTGAAACAAAACAAAGTGCGACTTCAGGCATGGACATTCATCCTCTTATTCCTGTTGATCTATTTTATTTCCCTGTGTGTGTGTGTGTGTGTGGGGCTCTTTCATGTGTCGAAGCCGGAAACCCATGAGCAGATTTAACTTTTCAGAAATACAGCAAATCAGTTAATCTTTCTGCACTGGTACTGTTGACAGATCATTGCATAATGTGTTTGCATATAATTTTGTAGTGGAAGTCCATTACAATGATCATCAGCAGATACAGCTGCTTAACCGAGCGATTGTTTTGATGTCTGATTATCAATGTCTTATCTCGCCCTCCTTTGTTTTCTTTTGCTTCTTTGGCAAATGCAGGGTGCTGCTTTGGCATTTGGTTAAGAGCTCTTTTGGTCCTTCTTCTTAATTGCAGGACATGTAGATGTCATCGACTTGCATATTTCTACACCCTTGTGGACACACACATCCACGTGGACTTTTTCATCCACATGGAATTTTTTCAAATAAAAATATATCTTTACCCTTCTAAATGCCTTTTAGATCATCTTTTTACGGGCCAAAATTTGTCTGAACATGATTGGAACTCTATTATTTAGGTTAATTTTTTGATTTGGCTACAAATAATGGAGTTTCAACCATATATTTTTTTACTGGCCCGAAAGTAGAAATACACTATTGAACAAATAGTCATTGCATCAAAAGGAAATATAAAAAACACCAAATTGAAACTCTCTATTGTTTTGATAAAAAACGGTTTTAAGGTAAAAAGAAAATGGAGCTCGAACCACTTTTTGTATTGATTTGACCTAAAACAAGAAAATGCACACGGTTGAAATAAATAGTGCATCTGAAGAAGAAAAGAACACAGCTGCTACTTGACTTTTTTGGCTAAATCCTTTTTTATTTGGTTAAAGATAATGGAGTTCCAACCAATTTTTTTTCAACTAAAACACTTGTTTGAGGCGACAATATTTATGGTGGTTAAAAAGGGTATTAGTAGGTAATATTTTGTGGTAGACTAGCCACATGAAATATTTGAGTTTGTTCAATGTCCATATCCAGTTTTGTTCCCCTTCAATATTACCTTCATTTTCTGCCTCTATTAGTTCCCAATAAAAATTGTATTTGTTGTGATTTATTTAGATTTAAAGATGTGATGAATTTTACTTTTTGGGTAATGACTAATTGAAACTTTTAAAGCATTGTTTTTCCAATTGTTATTATTTGTAATGTGTTTCACTTTAGCTTCCTTCCAGAAAGCTTCCACTTTAAATTGTATATGGAGGAGGCAATGCTAGTTAGTCATCTACGACATATCTTGTATCAAGAAGAACCGCTTGTACTCTGGCCTTAGCCAAATCACAACATAGCTGTTAAGTAGACTATTTACTGGTGCTCATTTTTATTGGACTTCTAATATAAAAGTTATACAAGCACATTATGCAAGAATCTGTCTCCAGTCTAATTGTGGAAAGATTGAGTGATTTGTGTTTTCAAAAAGTTCCTTAGTAAATATCATAATGATTTCACTATCACAATGATTTCACTGAAGAATACGATTTCTCATAAGATGCAGTAACCTTTTCAGCACAGTGGACTGTGGAGATGTATGTTTAGAAGTGAAGCATCTACACTTCATCTGCCAAAGGCATGAATATTAAGATGCAAATAAGCCAATCACACTAGCAACGCACTGAAAGCCTGAATGAGTACATGCTGCAGAAATCTATGAGAGCCTTTAACCTTTCCTTGCTTCAGCTTCCACCTCACATCTTAGAACATAAATTGCACTTGAGTTTCCACACTTTCTGTTAATGAAAAGAAGTCTGGAAGGAGAAAGCTTGATCTGTCACCTAGCTGATGAGTCTACACTGAAATTATGAGAAATTAGTCGTCCAAGTAGTGTAATTTTTATTCTTTTGAGAATGGTAACATATTTCATTTATATAATCACCATCAACACAAAGTTTGTGCTGGAAACCAGATACATCCAACAAAAGAACAAAAGAGACCCCTCTAAAAGAAAAACTTACATGGACTCAATAACTTCAAGTATGGATTCATAGTCATTTACACTACTTTCTTTACACCACCACAAAAAAAAAAAAAAAAAAAAAAAAAAAGCAATATACTCATTTTTATCCCTTAAATGGAATGGCTTGTATAAATAAAACATCTAGCATTTCTTTTCTTCCAAACCGTAAACCAAATGCGTGCTGAGATCTTTCTCCACCGTAACTTCTGAGTGACACCGCCAACTACACCATTCCAGCTTCTAAGCAAGTCTATTGTGAGCTTTGGCATATCCCAGCTCATTCCGCTCATACACAGGAACATTTGCCAAGGATGAGATGTAACAGCGCAATGAAAAAATAGATGGGAGTTGTCCTAGAAAAAAAAGGTATAACTTTGTAGAAAATACCTTCTGATTGAGAGGGAAAAGGTATATACGTATAGCTAAGCTGATCAACTGCGGCTGGAATCATGAGTAGCCCAGCTGCTGCTCAAGTAACACCAAAGACCACCTGTCCTTAACTTTCGCAAACACCTTCTGATTGAGAGAATTTATTATAGTTCTAATGTTACCAAAATAATATATCTGAGTACCAATATTGGAATATATTAGGGGTTATTAGTGCAATTGTATAGGCATGATAGATTATTGTGTAAAGTGTACATAATTAGGGTAAATTGTATATTTAGTTGGGCTAAGCCCATTATGAGTATACTTGGTGCCCAAGATAGGATTTTCTACTTTTCTTGTATAAATAGGGGACTCATTCATCAATAAGAAGCAAAAGTTTTCACTTAAAGTTTTGTTTGGTGTGTGCAATTTTCATGGTAGCAGAGCCACCGTGAAACTCTTTGTGTGAGTGTAAAGTGATGGTCGTTCCGACCGATGGTGCTGGTGGAGGTGTTATTCATGAAGTGGGGGGGGGGGGGGGTGATGTTGCCGTCGTACGGAAGACCATCTCTCCGTATGACATCACCTCAAATGATAATCCCGGTTTGATTATCACACAGGTCCAGTTGACCGAAGAAAATTATGAGGAATGGGCACGGTCTGTTAGAACGGCGTTGTGTGCGAGAAAAAAGTTTGGTTTTGTCGACGGATCGATTCCGAAGCCAGGTGAGGATTCGGTCGATTATGAGGATTGGTGGACTAGTCATGGATTAGGAATTCAATTCAGTCTACCCTTAGGACCACCATATCTCATATGAAGGTTGCTAGGGATCTGTGGGAGAGCATCCGAGAGCATTTCTCATTGGAAAACGGACCTCGAATTCAGGAATTAAAGGCTGCTTTGGCCGGGTGTAAGCAAAAAAGGCTTAACCATTGCTGATAATGGTCAAAACTCCCCCCCCCCCCCCCCCCCCCCCCCACCAAACTATCATTTTATTGTCAGTTTCATACTTAAACGATGGGTTGGTTACGTTACCCACCTGAATTATCCATTTTCATATTCAAAATCCCCTGCAGTGCTAAATGGCATGGAGATTGACTTTACTCTCTTTGTAGAACATCCATACAATTAATTTTTTAAAGTAGATGTTCTTATTTCTTATTTGGTATTTTTCTTTTTATAAATTTATTAATTTTTTCTTTTAATTTTTCGTCAAAATAATTTTTTTTTACCCTTAGTTGAACACTCATATTTCTAAAATAATAAATATTGACCAACAATAGTAAACTTAATTATTATATTGAAATAAGTTTACTCAACCATAATAAACTCAATTGAGAACTTGCGTATTAAAATATAAAAACAATACAATGCATGTTAAGCGTTATGCCTTTTTAATTAAAATGACCATTGACAAAATTTAGTTGTAAATTGCAAAAGAATTTATCTCATTTGATTAAATTATTTTTAGTATTCTTATTATTCTAAGGTTGATGGGTCTCAATTAGTTTATTGTTATTGGCTAAAAAAGTAGAGTTATGAAGAAGAAAATAATTAATTAGAAAAGAAGAAGGGAGAAAGACAAAAATAATACTAATAAATAAGTAAAAAAATATTTAAATTTTAAAAATTAAAGAGAAATGCCACATGGATACTTTTTATTGGTCTACTCTATTTCCCCACACACAACAAAGAGAGTGAAGTCACTTTTCATGCCATTTGGCACTGCAGGAGATTTTGAATATAAAAATTGAAAGTTCAAGAAGGTAACGTAACCAACTCATTATTTAAATATGAAACTAATAAAAAAATAGAAATAATTTAAGAAGTTTTTGACCATTATCTCTACAATTTTCTATTCAATTGTCTTTATATAATCAATGATTCTTTTCGACAACATCAATGTTGTTTATGAAAAAAGAAAAACAACGACTCAAATGAGAGACTTTCAATAAACATGTTTATGGCACCCTTGTTTAATGTGAACCGCTTTACTTTTGAAATAAACATGGCGGGCCCTACATAATTTGGAAGGAAGTCATGAAATGGACGTTCTGCGATGAGTTAGGCTTTTGGCACTTTCTAATTATTCTAATTTAAAATTGTCATACCACATTAATTTTCTTGTACATAAAGGAATTTTAGCCCTTTAACTTTTGGACGAACACAATACGTTAATCAATGGTGGCATTGAAAGATACTCCATCCGTCCCATTTTAATTGCCACTTTAAAGTTTTGCACGCGCATTAAAAAAATCAATAAATAGGGTATATATTTTACTATATTACTCCTATTTAATATATGACTATTAATTTTTTTTGAGAATATTTTTAATAATTAATGGTATACTTGAAAATAATGAGCAAAAAATATTTTGTCATTCTAAAGCGTCAACTAATTTGGGACAAATAAATCTTGCTAAAACGTCAACTAATTTGGGGCAGAAAAAATAATAAAGAGAAAAACTAATGGAGAATATCCGAACCCAAAAAGTTATATACTAAAAAAAACTTATTAGAAGATCGTGATGAAGGATATCTCTTAATTTTTGTAAAAGTACACTTCGGACAAATTGGCTACCTTCACATGAAAAGTTGGTTATATTTTATGATTCCGTGATTCAAGGGTAATAATACGCAACAATTAATTTTACTAATTAAACTAATATTTGCTCAACTTTTCCCTAAGAGATAAGAGTAAGTAGATATGCGTCAGGCTTTTCCTTATTTAATTTGCTCAACGACTCCTAGGTTTGACCCCCTCCTATTCCTTTGAATTTCTTTATACTCCCTCCGTCCCAATTTATGTGGCACTATTTGACCGGACACGGAATTTAAGAAAATAGAGGTTGACCTTGTTAAGTATCAATTTTATCCTTGAAAAAGTAAGAGAGAGAAGATTTGAGTAATAAAAAAGTTGTTGATAGGTTTAAAAGTATGTAGGGCCTAGCAAGGGTAAAATAGAGATGATACATTAAATAGTTGCCAAATAATAAAAGGTGCCACTTATTTTGAGACAAATAAAAAAGAAAATGGTGCCACATTGGGACGGAGGGAGTAGTATAAAAGGTCACATGAACCACCTCGTTACTAGCACTTGAGTTGAGCTTCTTCACTATATTTCTTCCTATCTTTGCTTGAAATCACCAATCACCAATCACAAAAATGGAAGTCGGATATATCACACCACCGATAACTTTAGAACGTGAGGACGAAGCAGAAGCGCTCCTCAACCAACTTGTGGGAGGACCAAAACAATTAGATGTTGTAACCATTGTTGGGATGGCCGGATTGGGCAAGACGACTTTTGCAACAAAACTGTATTCTCATGAAGCTGTAAGGAACCATTATGATGTCCGTTCATGGTGTTGTGTTTCACAAACATATGAAAGGAAATCGGTATTATTAGAAATTATGAGAGGACTTGGAAAGGAAAATACTACAACAGAAGAAAGTGAATTGGCGGATGAAATACGCAGATTCTTGAAAGGGAAGAGATACCTCATTGTAGTAGATGATTTGTGGAGTACTTATGCATGGGATGAGCTACGACCAATCTTTCCCGATGATAACAAGGGCAGTAGGCTTGTTTTAACTACTAGGCTCAATGAAGTGGCTTCCTATGCCTCGAATAATCCACACCATCTTCGACATCTTACAAAAGAAGAAAGTTGGGTGTTGTTGGAGAAAATAGTGTTCCAGGAAAAAAGTTGTCCTAATGAGCTTAAGACGATAGGAAATGAAATTGCAAGAAGCTGTGCGGGATTACCTCTGGCAGTAGTTTTGTCAGCAGGACTTCTTGTAAGGGGAGAAAAGGAAGTGGATTATTGGGAAGAGGTATCTCAAAATTTGAGTTCAACCCTTTTCCATGATGCAAAATGGTTAATGGAGGTAGTTGAATTGAGCTACAAGACTTTACCTCATGATTTGAAGCAATGTTTTTTGTACTTTGGATCCTTTTCCGAGGATGAAAAAATTTCAGTACAGAAACTGATTCAATTATGGATATGTGAAGGATTTATACCTCATAATAGTGACTTGGAGAGCTTGGATCATGTTGCAACTAATTACTTAATGGATCTTGTTGGAAGAAACCTTGTAATGGTTGCTGAAAGAACTTACTTGGGTAAAGCCGAATACGTTCGGATTCATGATCTGTTACACCAATTTTGCATGACAAAAGGTGAAGAAATCCATTTACGGTTTTATGGGTAGGAAATACCAACTCTTCTTGGTCCTGTAATTTTTTTGATGTATTGGTTAACATATACTTATTCTTTGTTGTTATTGTCGTCGTCTTTGTGCAGATCTGAAGTTTCTGATTATGATCATCCTCAACAAGAAACCGCTATGCCTTATCGGCTAGTTGTTTCCTCTTTTAATGATGATAGTATGAAGTGGAGTTCTCCCTTTGAAAGTAGCCGTTCTTTGCGATTCAATGTCTCTGTAGACGCAACCCCATCACTTAAAGACTCCTTAGAAGCTTTTACATCACTAACGGTGTTGGATTTGGGAAAAATCGACATCGGAAAATCATTTCCTGATGGAATTATGCTCTTGATTCATTTAAGATACCTGGAAATCAATAGCAGCTTCAGGGGTACCATGGAAGTTCCATCAACTATTGGCTTTCTTGTTAATCTAGAGATATTGATTGTCCGTGCTCTTGTCAAGTTTCCAGACACCATAAGGGATTTGGTTAACTTGAGGCATTTGCAAGTACATTTAGGATATTTTACAGACCCTCCCAAAGTTTCCGATTTTAAAAAGCTTGAAACGTTTTCTTGGGTTAACATAGTTCTTCCTCGTAGTATGCCCATTTTAGTTCATGGGCTATCTAATGTTGTAAATCTTAAGTGCCACATTTTAGATTTGTCGTCTGATGACTACCGGGTTTGCCCACCACTTTTTCAGTCTCTGCATAGACTAGAATCACTTTCAGTCCAATATAGGCAACAAGTTGCACCCTCTCGACTAGTGTTTGGGTTCCCATCAACTCTCAAAATTTTGGAATTAGTTGATTTCCCATTTTCTGAACCTTTTAGAAGTCTTTCGTCCATCGGGGAGCTACCCAATCTTGAATTCTTAAATTTACGGAGATGCAAGTATGAGGGAAAGTGGGATGTGAAAGATAACGAGTTTCCTAAACTTAAGGTCTTGAAAGTGTACCAGATGAAGTCTATTAGATGGAATATATCAGAAGACGCTTTTCCTAGCCTCGAGCAGCTGTTGTTGGAGTATTGTTATGCAATAGAGATACCTTCCAGTCTTGGTTACTTGAGTTCACTGAAACTTGTTAAGTTGTCTAGTTGTGGCATATACACAGACAAATCCGCCATGAAGATTAAGGAAATACAAATTGAAGAGTTGGCAAAATCTGATTTCAAATTAATAAAGAGAGTTGAAGGAGGAGAGAGATATCTCTAAGAGGTTTGTATAATTTAAAAGATATGAATTAATCTCGGTTGTTTGATCAAACGATGAATGGTCCAGATTCAACCTCATTTAATGGCGTGTTTGGCGATGTTAAACAAGAAATGCAATTCCTGAATTTAGGATTTACTTTAGCTTTGAATTTGAAGACATTTCATGTAGTGAATTACAAATATAGTTTTGCTAATGTGTGTGCTTGGAGTTGGAAAACTCAGTTCAAACCCTGTGGGATAGTGTCTTTTTGAAACTGTCAAATACATGTTTAGGACTTAAAGTCGGTGGCTCCAAATTACCACTCGACATACTGCTCCTTATTGACAATGGTCGCAGACTTGGTATAAGTATTTACTTAGAAATTTTAACTAATTTTATATACTTTGATGCAAATGTGCTACATCCACCTGCCTAGAGTGTGAGTGGTATGAGTTTATAATGATAATATGCTAGATTTTTATGTGGTATATTCTTTAATATTTGAATTTTCCCTTGCTGATATTTGGTCACCCTTCCATCAACGTAGGGTTCTGGCTTTTTGGATCTATGTTAATTGAGGTAGACTAGGTTTATTGACTAGTGAGTTGTGAGTTGCTAGTTCACACCATCACTACTTCGTAGTTCTATCTTGCATTTTCCTTTCTTTTTAAATTTGTTGAGAAGTGAGCATAGTTCTATTGATTGCAATTAATCTGCAATACTGTGGTGATAATGTTAATGGCTTACGTCCTGTCGGTATTTGTGGGATCAGAATACTACTTAATGTTTTAGTTGTTTGTACAAAGGAAAACACGGCACGACTTCCTTGAGATGTTATAAGCAGATGATATGTAATCTGCTTATGCAATGAATCCATGAATC
Organism: Petunia axillaris subsp. axillaris; assembly: GCA_029990575.1. Lineage (NCBI taxonomy): Eukaryota > Viridiplantae > Streptophyta > Magnoliopsida > Solanales > Solanaceae > Petunia > Petunia axillaris. Next base: position 138,079,521 of record JARKNS010000004.1, read on the forward strand.
TTATAATCATATACTATTATTATAGACATGCATGTGCTCTTTTCACACTCACATTTGATGTTCACATGCTCTCGGCAGTTGGAGCTGAGGCTGATGATGATAGAATTGAACTTCTCTTGTCTCAAGTTGAGGGCAAGGATATAACAAAAGTTGGCTTAAGAGTACCGTCTGGCGCTGTTGCAGTTGCTGCACCTGCTGGTGGAGGATCTGCTGCAGCCCCTGCTGCTGATGACGGGAAGGAAGAAAAGAAATTGGAGGAGAATGTGGAATCCGATGATGTATGTCTCCCAACTTAGAAGACTTGTTCCTTTCTTGTTCGCTGTATTTGCTATATCTTCTTTAATGACCTTTGCATCTGTTACTAACATTGTTTCCTGGCATTTTCTTCTGCAGGATGTGGGCTTGTATGATGCATTTCCTATTGTAGTTGCCGAGATTTTATAGGTGGTTTCTTGTCTGCTTACTGATTTTGTTATTAGTCTAGTTGAAGAACCTAGATTTTGCATTCGAAACTTGCTTGAGAGACACTGGGAATTAATGATGCCGGTTTTAATTTTCAGCCAGTCTGATGTATCAGTTATTTTTCATTAGAAGTTACATAACAAACTTAATATCGTATTAGATGATGTGTTACTGGCTGATATATTGACAATCAGTGTGAGGTTGATTGTTGCATTAGTGTTAGCATGCTAGATCTCAGTTTAAATGGTTTTGTGTTGAACAGTATTTTGCAGGTGTTGGTGTTTGTAGTATTACTAATAGGCAAATTTAGGTCGTGGTTTTTTATACGGGTGGAAATGCTATCAGAGTACTCTAAATAAAATGTGTATGATTATATTCTGCGTAAGTGAGCTTCATAGATCATGTAATTGGTCTCTGAACTTTCTTTATATTCTTGTCGAATTTCAGGGAAAGGGGTCCAACACCATTTATATATCCCAGATGCTGGATGATCTGCCCTGAGAATTAAAAGAACTAGAACTTGCACCATCTGCACGTAAGCAATTTAGTATTGTTCTGAAATGAATGTATGAGGAGTCCTCAACAAGCTCAATTTTCATACCAGGATGATATTCCAAGGCTTTCTCAATTCTTTCTATATTCACTCTTGCCGTGTTTACCATCTTTAGTGTTTGCCCTCGTCTTTTTCCTCCCCTCCGCTTCATAGTCTAATAGCTGCCAGTGTATCATTTTTCTGGCCATTGGCTGTGGGTTAAGTTTACTGTAAGTCAGATGACATCAGTAAATGAAGACAGTGATAGTGTGATACCATATACACGAGCAGAAGGTCAGCTGTATACTGTTCAAGCTTAGAACTTTATACACACCCCGCTCTTCCTCTGCATTTTGAGTAGCAATCTGATATTGAAATCCATAAAAATCAGAAAGGAAAGATTCTGTTATATTTGATTTAGTAATGTCTTAATCAAAAACTCGTTCTAATCATCCTCATCTTCACGAGTAAATCAACCTTAACTACTCCTGGTCACGTATGTGCATACATTTGATGGATGTTAACATTATGCTAGGAAACATCGAATTAAGGCTGTAAATAGTTTAGTTATCTTTTGGGACAAACACAATGAAATACCAAACAAATGAGGAAACAAGATGCAATGACAATGCGTCAATCATCACAAGATTAATTAGTTCAAATTTTATAGGAGCAAGTAATCCTAGAATGAGATCAGAAAGGAACTAAACTCAAAGTCTCTTCCTTCAACAATTATCAACCTCAGAAAGTTCCGGTGCTGACCCTTGAAGATTTAGAGTTGTTCCAATAAAATGAGACTCTATTACCTTTAAGGCTTTCTCTACATCGAGATACATAGTAATCCCTTTCATGTAACATCGAAGAACTCTTGTAAAAGCTAATAAAGTAAACATATTCACCATTACCGGTTTAAGTCACTCATCCTTCACCGTTCACTATACAAGGCCATTACATGAGATGTGCAATAGTTCTTACAAGGAAATGAGTGCATACATAGCTTTTTGCTTAAAAAGAGAGATATTTTTACAGTCACAATGCAGTATGCTATATTTTATAAGTGAATTGCAGAATGATCAACCACACTAAGTTATTGTTAATGAACAACCATCCTTGTTCCCCTTGAGCAATAACTGATGAAAGATTCTCAATAATCCCTTGTAACTAAAATCCTGGCTCCTTACCTTAAGCCATCCTTCCAATACACTCCAGGAAGGCACCACACGACTCGATGAGGTTGCTTTTGGCTTTTGTCAACTATCAAGCAAGGGCGGAGCTAGCTTGTGGCAAGGGGGTTTAATTAAATCCCCTTCACTACAAAGCCGCAAATAGGGTAAAAACTAGTTTTCCAGTTATACAAAGGTTGTTGAATCCCTTGAAATGAGGGAAAATATACTAAAGTGGCAAAGGGTTCAAAAATTGCCTCAAGTCACAAGTTCAAATCTCGTGTGTGACATTTTTTAGTACCCTTGTATAAAATCCTGGCTCCTTCCCTACTATCGGGCATATTTTTGATTATGGACCTGTTTCAGATTGAGAGGTGCAAAGTGTGCACAAGAAAATGACATTCTTTATGTAAAGCAACCAAAACTGATAACTTCAGCAGCGAAAAGGGTAGTAAGAAACCAACATTTTTGGGATATTTCCTATTTCCTCTCAGCTATGACTATGAATAGAATAGCTAACAAAGGCTCTGATGTTCATTTGAACGATGTCATCAATCAATGTGTTACGAATCTTAGAACCATCATTTGAAAGTATCATACGTGCTAATGAGGTGAAATGGTCACCATCTCAACTATGCTCTCGAGATGGCAGAGCAATTGACCAAATTCAAGCCATAAGCCATAGGTAAATCTGCTAGTGTGTTTTTGTGGGGGGGGGGGGGGGGGGGAGGGGGAGAGAGTTAATTAAAATAGATCAACAAGAGGAAGAGCATGAATGTCCATGGCTGAAGTCACACTTTGTTCATCTTACCCTGAAGAAAAGAGTAACATAACTAAACAGAACAAAAGCAATACTGAGGGGCAGAAATCAAATAATTCCCTGTTGAGTTCATATTAGTAACACTTTAACTTCCACAAAACCTAAATATTTCAAAAAAGAACATACAAAAATTCTTTGAATAGATGGCAGTATCCTTGTTTCAATGTAATCTGTATATTTAACAGGACAATAAACATAAGTAACATGCCTAATACATAATTATCCACAGTTCTGATTGGGAAATGCCAAGCTCCCAGCAACCAACTGATCCTTTACTAATAATAAGCACGATGGTAGCCCTGGGGAAGACCTCATCTGGAATAGATTTGTACACTCTGACCCCGTCACAAAGGAGGTTATCTTATATTGAGTAACACGCACTGCCCATCACTGAGAGAATAGGAAAAAAAGGTATAACGTTGTAGAAAATAGACATATATATAAGCTGATCAACTGTGGCTGGAATCATGAGTAGCCCAGCTGCTGCTCAAGTGACACCAAAGACCACCTGTCCTCAACTTTCACAAGTACCTTCTGATTGAGAGAATTTATTTTAGTGCTAATGTAACCAAACCATATATATCTGATGACCATCTTGCATTCTGCCGGGCTCAGGCTTGAACTGCAAACCATTCTGTTGTGCATGAGGCCGAGAAGTTTCACATGGCCCTGCTTCATTCTTTTCTTCTCAATGCACTGGCGGTTGAAAGTGAACCGACTGCAGCAAGTGTAATGCATTAAACTGTGATTTCTGAAAGGAAAGAAATCACTATATTGACTCTTTTTTTTTCCTTGAGAAACTGCCTAGTTCCTCACTCTAGGTGGGTTATTATAATAAAAGAAAACACTTAATACAAGAGCCCGCATAAGCCCTGTTCACCTTGACGGCTTGACTCCTCCTTTATTTTAAAATGTTTTAAGTTGTTCATGTTACATTGCAATCTTTTTTCTTTTTCTTCCTTTAATGCAGTTACCAGAAAGATCGATTTTGGTGTGATGTGCAAGTCACTCACAGCAGCATAATTTGGCTCTTTCTTACACTATTTGGTCACACGAAATGTAGTTACTTGAGATACATTAAATATAAAGGTCCTAACTATACAATTCATAATAGTAAAGAGTTCAATTCTATAATGCACATTCTTTTTTACACTATTAGATCACATGAAATGTAATTATATTCCTCTGAGATCCTTTATTGATTCTGTTTATTACCTTCACTTCCAGATAAAGCAGAGAGCAAACTGATGACTCACTTTCCTGGTACACGTCTAAAAATATCACCTAAACACTAAAAGTCAATGGAAAATTTAGAAGACCAAAAGCTGCACTAAAAAATTGGTGATAACAGGCAGTGCAGTGGTTGACATGGGATCCAACAAAGGAAAATAGTATAACTACTGCCAGAATTGCAAGACAGCAATACTTCAATCTTTAGGACAGGCCTAAACAAAACCCAGCCCTCAATATTGTTTAGGCCATTAAATTCCCTAACGAAAGCTGGATTATAGAATGAAAATCACAATTAACATATGTCTTATACTGTAGAAATAGGATAGTAAAGCTAAGGATGTTCTCAAGAAAAAAATTATTTAAGCGATCAAATAGTTCTAAGCAAAAAGAAAAGGAGTAAAGCTTGAAAATATTCTCCTAAGGTGAATAAAAGGATTATTTCTTTGCCATTATCCTTTCCTTCCAATCAATCAACAAGTAAGGTTCTTCCTTGGAGAAATAAAACCAGTTCAGATACACTTAAACCAACAGTACTCTTGAATAACGCAAAAGATCAAGAGATTTATTCTGTTTCATATGTGGTTACATACCTTAAGGAATAACAAAGTTTTTAGGGAAAAATAGAGAGAACCTGGATTAAAAGAGCTGATATGACCATCTCAAACAATTTTAAGCCTATAGTTAAAACTGCTATGACAATTTCAAACAGGACTTTCCATTGGATCAACCACCAATGCTATCATTTGTGTCTATATATGGTTATTCAAGCTCATTTGATGCAGGCCAACTATACGTAGAGGAGCTTAGAAGCTGCTACCATGTAGCTGAGAGCAGGCTTAACTTCATTGTACTTGCAAGTCTTCAGGCCACAATCAAGGTTGACCCAGAGGATGTTGGTATCAAAGACTGCAAGTATCTTGTTGATTCTGTCAACTATATCTTTTGTTGGTGGAATCCTAGGAGAATGAATGTCGTATACACCAGGTTCAATGCCAGCACCATACTTCACTCCCTTGCAGCACACAGAAAGAAGCTTTTCATGTAAACTGGAGTTCTAGATGGTGATCACATCAGCTTTGCTATTGATTTTCTAAAGGATACAAAATGGTAGTACCTGAAGATAACAAAAATACCACAGGAAATGATTTTGCTAAACTTATACAAACAGCGAACTCACATTTATTCTCATATTCGAAAACGGCAGCCCGGTGCACAAAGCATAGTGCGTTCATGCAGGGTCCGGGGAGGGCCCCACCACAAGGGGTGTGATGTACGTAGCCTAACCCAACACAAGCATCAATGGCTGTTTCCAAGACTTGAACTCGTGGCCTATAGGTCACGCGAAGACAACTTTACCAGTTGCAATAAAATCTGATTTTCAAAATAAAGAAGAGAATCAAAGAATCAAAATATCAGCACCAAAGTACCTCTTCAATCAGCTTGCTCAGAAAGCTGAAGCAATGTTCTAATTACCATGCTTTCAGCTTCCGCATCTCAGACTGCAAATATTTTGTTGATTCACTCAGCTATTTCCTTTGTTGGTGGATTCCTTGGAGAACGAATGCTGCATATGCACGCAGAAAGAAGCTTTTCCTCTAAACTGGTCTAGCTAGTGATAGCGTCAGCTTTGCTATTGATTTTCAAAAGGATACAAAATGATAAAACCTGAAAAGGTAACAAAAATACCACCGGAAATGATTTTGCTAGACTTATAACGTGTACAAATAAGGAAACTTATTATTCTTCTCATATTAACATTGCAATAAAATCTGATTAGCAAGAAGAAGAGAGGCAAAGAATCAAAATATCAGCACCAAAGTACCTCCTTAATCAGCTTGCTTGGAAAGATAAGCAATGTTCTAATTGTTGTTCAGTCAACTTCCGCAAATCCATTGGATGTGATTTCTTTCGCAAAGGTAAAATGAAATTACATCATAGTGATTATATAGCCTGATAAACCAAGTGAAATAAATAGTCACTTCTTGCTTCCCGAGTGAAATTGCGGTATCGCATTAAGAAAAGACGGATCCTTCGCTATACGGTCCGTTAGTAACTCTACTGTAGTTGCATCCAGTGAGAAATCCCTTCCAGCCATTTCCTTCAAAAAATTTGTCATTTCACTTATCTTGCTACACTTGAGAAATCCTCGCACAATAACATTGTACGTGCCATTGTCAGGCGAACAACCATCATCCTCCATTTTTCTTAGTAGATATTTAGCTTCATCTAACATTCCTTTTAGACAGAATCCATTTATCATTGTATTGTATGTTACCGCGGTGGGAAGCAGTCCAATTAAAGAAAGCTTCTCAAAAATACCATGAGCTTTGTCGAGTTTACCATTCTTACAAAATCCGTTAATAACAATATTGTAAATTTCAATATCTGCGCCTTCTCGTTTTCTTTCCAACTCATAAAACAGCAATGAAGCTTTCGCAACAAGTCCGTTCTGAAAATATCCACGAAGCAAAATGCTATGAGTGTATAAATTAGGTTTGTGACCCGCAGATAACATCTCAGCAAATAATTTTTGTGCAGAGCCAGTTCTTTTAGCTTCAAGGAGACCTTGCAACATTGTATTGTAGGTCGAAATACTAGATTTCAATCCACTTTGAGATATTTCAAGAAACAAGTCCATGGCCTCGTCTAATTTCTTTTTCTTACAGTATCCATTTATTAATGTGTTATAGGTAATAATGTTAGGCTTAATTCCCTTATTTTTCATGGAATCAAAAACTCTCCACGCTCTATTCATTTGACCTCTCAAACAATATCCATCAACTATCATACTATAGGTCACCACATCAGGCTCCACACCTTTTTTAATCATGTGTCTTGTTACTTCCTCGGCATCTTCAACTTTTCCTTCCTTGCATAGTCCATCTATCACTATGCTGAAGGTGCGCACATTTGGATAAATATTAAGACTTGACATTTCAGAAAACAAAGTTACATTTTCCCACTTACCATATTTACACAAACCATCGATCAACGAACTGTATGTCACAATATCGGGAGGGATGTCCTTCTGTTTCATCTCGTTAAAAAGATTAATAGCATCATCTAGCTTGCCATCTTTGCAAAAGGCATCTATAACAATGGTATAGATGCGAGTATCAGGCTTAGTGCTTCCTTGTTCCATTACTCGGAGTAAATCAAAAGTTTTCTGAGTATAACCCCTTTTGCTAAGGCCATTCATGACTGTCAGATACGTGATCTCGTCAGCCTCACAAATATTGTCTCTGACCAACATTCATTTTGAACAAGTTAACAGCATCTACAATCTCATTTTGAGCAAAGAGTCCCCTTAGTAAGGTGTTAAAAGTGACAACAGTAAATGGAATGCCGTTCTTCAAGTAAATGGGTAACAACGAAAATGCACAATCAACACGATGCATTAGGCTATAACTGTTAATGACGATATTCAAGATGGAAGTATTAAAGGGGATACCCAATGTAAGCATTTGTTGAAAAAGAGAAACAACAGCGGAGTAATGCTTCATATTAGACAAAATATTAAGTAATTTGGCGAAGCAGGGAACAGAAGGGAAAGGCTTAGAAGTGGTCATTTGACGGAAGAGAGTGAAAGCATCATCTGAACACTTAGACATTATGAAAAGGTACGGTATGTGCACCTTTAGCTGAAATAGAACCTGTGATTTGATGGGAAATAGCAACGCGTGTGAAAAGGGGAAGAGCATTGCAACAAGAGTAACGCAGCAGATGAATTCTCGTCATCTTCGCAAAGTTGGTGTGCCCTAATTGATCTACCAATTTATGTACAAATTTGATTTGATTTTACTCCCGACCGTCCCAATTTAAGTGTTTAATTTGAATGGACATAGAATTTAAGAAATATAGTGAGGTGTTTTTAATGCGTGGGATATTTTCATTTGGTCATAGATTTGAAAAAATATTTTAAAAAATAAAATAATATTTGGAAGTTGAAGTTGTATTTGACATACACTTCACTTGAAAAAAATGCAGAATTTTGTGAGAAAGAGAAAAAACTCGTTTTGAAAAAATTTGAAAAGGTGCTCTAAACCACTTTTTGGTTTGGCAAAATACATATTTGGTACTTAAACTTGTCCCGAAAATACAGTTACACACTTTAACTTTACGGACGATCCATCACCTCCTTAACACGTTCGAAGTGGTATCAACACCCCTCGAGACATATATAGCAAGTCGCACCATACAAAGTGTTTCACACTCTCTTTATGATTTGACCACGTGGCAATTTATCAGAAAAGATTTTTTAAAACTGCTTTTATTTATATCAAGCGTTTTTATTTTCATTTCTTTTTTTTCTTTTAATTTTCTTTTTCCCTCTTTCTTCCCCACCAATCTACCTCTGCCTCTGCCTCCACCCTATCTCCACAAATCTGCCGCTGCCTCTTCCCTATCTCCACCAATCTGCCACCACATCCATGCACAGAATGGAAATCCAATCCAAAACAAACTCAAATGAATTCACCCACGTACAATACCTCTAACTAACCAAATACCCAACTCTACAACTCCCAAAACTTTTGTAGACGAATTTTGTCAACCAAACCCAATTAAATCTGTAGAGATTATGAAAATTTAAGCAAAAACTTGATGGATTTCATTCCTCTTTTGATTGTAAAATTATCTAGGGAGATTCTTATCAAATGGAGGATAATATAAAACAAAATTTGGTGAATGTAAATGGAGAAGTAAAAATATATTTGTCGATCACAAATAGAGACACGAGGATCTACCAATGGCAGCCACGGCGGCAGCAGCTGCTGTGATGAAAATCGATACTTTAACCAAATTTGGAGTAACAAATTAACATGTGAAAATCAAGTCGAGAGTAACACATCAACATAGAATTAGAAAAGTTTGTAATGGAAACTAGAAGAAGGAAATCTTGGAGGAGACACTACTAGAAAAGAGCAAAAAGCCCTCTCCAACTGATTGGAGGGAGAATTCCCTCTCCAATCAGTGTTTTGCGGTTAAAATAAATTAAATTGGAAAAGTTGGAGACGGAATTCCCTCTCAAGCCAAAAAGTAAAAAAGGTGTCAGGTGATGGAGAAGGAATTCCGCCGCCAATCACCTGACAAATTTTTTTTACTTTTTGGTTGGAGACGGAATTCCCTCTCCAACCCAAACAATTTTTTTTTACTTTTTGGTTGGAGACGGAATTCCCTCTCCAACCCTAACAATTCCATTTAACTTCAGCAGACTCCCAAATTTTTTCCACAAAATAAAAACTTTCTAATCCCTCTCTCCCTCCACAGCGCGGCACCAGAGGCACCCATTCTCCACCATTGCAACACCACTTTTGTATCAAGTAAGTTCCCATTATTTTTCCCTCCCCAATTTTCCCACCCCATTTCTTTTGTGTTTGTATTTGTTCTTGCCAGATTTGCATCCTCCCCCATTATTTTCCCCTCCTCCAGATTTCCAGCCTCCCCATTATTTTTCCCTCCCCATTTTCCCCACCCAAGTAGATATTTTGCAGCGTCTAAAAACTCAACAACTGCCCTATAGTAAATATGTTTATAAATAATAGAGTAAGATTTTTTTTTTTAACTAAAAAAGAACTGTGCAATTACGGATAATATTTGATGACTGCCCATTATACCTCTATAATTTCACCAAATTAAACATGGGACAAGCATTATGTCTAATTGAGTTTATCAATGACAAATTTTCGTTGTTTCTTGTTTATTGGGAAAAAAGAAAGGAAAAAGAATCGATTGAGTGAAGCTCTGTTAACAAAATCTCATGGTTCTTTCTCAGTAGTTAGAAAACCATTGATCTCCACAAGAAAAATAAACGACTACTATATGTTATTAGGAGTGCGTAATCTATTTATTAGCAAATTATGCACCATCTTAATTCTTATGGACGCATTAGATCTAATTAATTAGACATGCGTTTTTTCCCTGGCATCGAAGTGTTACTACAGAGTGATTATAAGTTCTAGCTCATGAAAAGATAAAGTATAAAAATTTAAAGAAACATGAAAACAGGCGATTAATCGTTTAAGTTGTATATTGGCTTTAGATGGTAAAATAGGGGAGGGTCCAGGGGAGTGAAGGTATGAGTAGATTCGCCACTATATTTTCTATTTATGAGGTTGCATTTTTTCTTCAAGAAACTGACTTTCATATCAACACCTACCTTAATTAGTATCGTGTTGAATGCTTAATTATGAACATGTAGGTAGCATTATTTGACTATCCGCGGTGGCTTTATTTTATGTTAAATAGGTTGTATAACTGTTTTAGCAGTGTTTTTCTGATTTTTGGTTGCTTTATATCGAGTTTCTAATGTTTTTATTTAGCAGGGTTAATATAGTTGGAGAGGGAATTCCGTATCTAAACAATAAAAATAATTATTTTTTTGGAGAGAAAATTCCGTCTCTAAACCATAAAAATAATTTTTAATTATTTTCCTGGAGAGGGAATTCCGTCTCTAAACCATAAAAATAATTTTTAATTATATTCCTGGAGAGGGAATTCCATCTCTAAACAATAAAAATAATTTCTACAAGTCATGTTGGAGACAGAATTCCCTCTCCAAGTATTAAATTAATTATTTTGCTAGAGAGAGAATTCCGTCTCTAAGCACTGAGTTGCAGCCGCTTTTTGAATTGGAGGCGGAATTCCCTCTCAAGCATGACCAACGACGCGCCAAATGGCGAAGGACGCGCAGAGACGGAATTCCGTCTCTAAACTCCTTTTAGAGAGGGAATTCCGTCTCCAAACTGAGACGCAAAACACTATATTTCTAGTAACGCTGAGGAGAAAAAGAATGAGAAAAGAGAATGAGAAGTAAGGAAATTGGAGGGTATAATGTTGCAACATAATCTTCTTGTTCATAGTATTGGAGGGTAATTTGCTTGAGAGTAGCTTTGGTGAAACAGAAAAAAGACAAATAAAGGGATCAGGGGGCTTTATGGCCCTTTGTATAGGTTGGGTGCTTGTTTAAGGCCATAAAGTGCTCGCTAGCGGCCTCAACTCAAAGGCACAGGTTGAACTCTCTGGTTGAGGCGAATGTATGCCCGGTTTTCGTCGAATCTTTAATGTCAAGAATAGCTTTGCTGGTGGAGAAAAGAATAAGGAGAGATCTGCGATGAGGATGATAAAACAGGGGAGAAAGAAGATACGTTAAGAGAGATGAAGAATAAGGAAAAGATAGAAAGGAAAACGAAAAAATAAAATAGAAAAATGGCATGCAAAAAATAAGGCTAAGTAGTTATTATATAATTACCAATTAAAAATCTAATACGTGTACCATTTAATTTAGCTTTAATATGTTTTAAGATCTTCACTTTAAGAACTTGAATATGTCACGTCATCCTTTAAGATGATACAAATAACACTTCAAACGTGTTAAGTGGGTGATGGGTCGCCCGCAAAGTTAAAGTGTGTAACTGTATTTTCGGGACAAGTTTAAGTACCAAAGTATGTATTACCTTTTGGTTTTTCAAAAAAAAAAAAATTGAAAAAGTCACAAGATTTCATGGACAAACATGTATTCCAAAAACTTTTTGAAAAAAAAAAAATTGTATGGACAAACGAGTACAAATTTGAATTTAGTAGTTTTAAGCTGGTCATGCAATATTTGAATTGTCAACTTATTAAATATAAAAAGAGATAATCTTTTTTGAACAGAATAAAAATTAAAATAAGACAGTTAAGTTGGGTGGAAGAAGTTATCTATCTATACTATATTAAAAGCACGAAGACCTTAGTGAAATGTCACTCGATTTTTTTATCCTTCATTAAAAAATTCTATAGTAGACAAAATTGTCATTTCCTTAATAATTTAAAATTTATTATTTGATTTATTCATTATTTGAAACTTTAATTGATAAAAAATTGAAGCTCCAATTAGTTAAGAGTTCAAAATTAACTAAGATTCTTAATCCTAATAACTTGTATTCACCCTAAATTTCTAATAGATTCTTAAGTTTATGCGTAAAGAATTTTGACATTCTTTGATCTGTTTAGCTCTAACAAATCAAGAAGTTTAAATCATCTACAATTCTGAGTCCTAATAACTTATAGGGTAGGTATGTATTTTGTCTAGATTTAGTTTATATAGTTTTCGTTCTTTTAATACATTTTTTTCTCCATGTGTATATATATATACACACACACACACATAGAGAGGCCGAGTTATTTCATCTTTAAACATTACTAGTATAGTACCCGCGCAGTTGCGCGGCTTATATCAATCGAGACGTATAAAATTGTAATATAAAAAATTTGTCACTTTTTAATGTTAAAACTATGTTTGCACAACTGTTAATCGTCAGAATAAATTGAGGATTAATTTTTAATAGACTGGAGAAAGAACATACAGGATGGATAAAATATTTTCAATACTGCTTTAGTCACTTCAGTTTCGTCATGTATCAGTACATATGTTATTCCAATAGGAGCACAGAGCTTTGCAAATGATCGATCCTCCAAGTATCTCCTCAGATATAGTAAAATTCCCAGGATGTCACTTCCTTTTATGGGTTAAATCTTTGTTGTAGTTCTTATATATTTGACGTAGATTTTATATGTCGTTTGATTTATGAGGATTTCTGACTTTGTTTGTTCTTTTCATTTGTAGGTTTATGAAGTAGGACTGAAATTGCAAAGTTATAGCGCATAATAAAGATGAATAATTTGTAGAAATTCATGTGTACGGAAGAAAGGCTTAATAAAGCTAAATCGACAATCACATTGTTAGAGAAATAATGATAATGCAAAACAATAAATAAAAATAATGTAAAACTGTCTCATGAAGAAGAAAGATAAAGGAATAGCGATTTCGCTGCTAGATACTATAAAAATTGAATAACATTGTTAATGCATTCTTCTGTTTAAGTTAGCTCACAATTGAGTTCTGTGGAACCAAAGAAAGTCTAAAAAGAATTCTCTTCAAATTGTTTGGTTTAATAACCGCACGACACGCGAATAATTTTCCTTTTAGTTGGATAAACACCTCACAACCCAACGTATAGTTAGACCTGCAAGATGATGTAATAGATAATTCATCTACAATGATATTTTTATGATAATTAGAATAAATGTTATTCAGGTTATTGGAACCAATGTTTTGTTAGGAATATGGCAAGAAGACAAACTCATTCCATAATTTTGGTAAATGCTGGTTCTCGGCATAAAAGTGGCAGCCATTAAATTTTTTAAGAATTTTATGCGTGGATGGTATTAATAGAAAGCAATTGCAGCAAAATAGGTGGAAAATAGAAACAAACATATATTTAGTCGAGATGAAAATTATCCTTCTTGGAAATGTAACAAAAATGAAGTGAAAATTAAAACAACTCTACGCATAAAATTTTGTCATTACATAATGTATTACACTCAACATTGCCAAAAAATCTCCAATTGATCTCTTTCCACTTTATATTTAGTATAGTGTCTTGGTGTCTTGTGGTGTTATCTTTTTCTTATATTCTACCATGTAAAATGTCGAGTATGCATATGCAAAATATTAGAACACTGATTCTTAAAAAGTATAGTACTTTTCGTAGCTGTTGTTTGGCTCCTCCTCTCATCATTGAATAGAATTCCTCATGGTTAATTTTTCCCTCCTGAAAATCTTTTAGAATTACCATAGAATAGCAAGGTCGAGTCCGCAAATGTACCAAATAGCAAGAAACTCACATTATATTCGTCCACTTCAGATATTATTTCTCTTATGCAGGTTGGAACACATATTCCATAATCTTCCAAAGCTATCTTGAGTTCATCTCTATTGATAAACTGTTACAAACAAATTAACAGTATGTTGATAGCATTATCTAGAAACTTACCTGTGTCTATAGCCTTTATTCTAGCGCAGTGCTTTATTTTTTCCTTTAATTATGCGAAAGATTTGTTTGTGTGTGATTAATATGTCATCTGTGGAACTGCTGGATAAAAGTGTCAACATAAATATAATTCAGATTGAGATTAATAGAATCTGGTGTGCAAGTCAAACTTCCAGAGAGTAAAGGCTCGAAGAAAGATCAGACATAGTGGTCTTGTGGGGTATTTCAGAAAGTAAAGGCTCGAAGAAAGATCAGTTTGCCTGCTATGTAATGTTTCTCAATAAAAAAATTAATAATGAAATTAGACTGCTGAAAACCTCTCCAATTCCACCCATGGCTTGTGAATCAGAAGATATAATGCTAATTGCTCCCATATCATGCAATATATCTTCTGCAGCAATTGTTTCAGCCTGAATTCTAGATTCAGCAAAAGCTACATCCTCTCGGATGTCCTTGTTAAGGTGATGGCATACCATCTGCATATAGAGCAATCAGGTCAATATATTGTTCCAGAGCATAGAAACTTCACAGTATTATAAGCTTCTCTTACCAGCATGTGAAGGTTTTCATCCACCGTATTCAAAGTAAATGGACGTGTTGGATTGGTTGATGAGGGTATTTTAAATGTATACCTGTGGTATGTGTGTATGGTGCGACCTTTAAAAGCAGCGATTGTATGCTCAACAAATCCGGATTCATTCAAGGTGTCAGTATGGATGTTGACCTGCAGTTAAGAAATTAATCACTTTTTAACTTGGAAAACTTAGTGTAATCAGCGAACGAAGAAAGGAAGGAATACCTGAATGTCGTATTGGTCTTCAACAGTTAGGCACATATCTATAGCAGCAGGAGTAGTTCCCCAATCCTCATGAAGCTTCACGCCCATTGCTCCAGCTTTGACTATTTCATTTAGGCCATCAGCCTTGGCACTGTTACCCTGCAATACAATTATAGAGGAAACTAACACATGGATCCACGTTGTTATAAAAAGGAACATTTTCTCATGGACTACATATTGGAAACCACCAACATGTTACACTACAGAAATCAGTGTAAAATTAGGTAAGTATGTCCAACACAGAGACCATAGAAACAAAGATCTTTTCTTCTAGTTTGTCGCTCGGAGATCTGAAGCTATACACATTTATTTGACAGTAAATCCCAAACGAACAAATCTGTCCGCTTTGATTGTGTGTCCAATTTGTCTGCAGTCTTATTGAAGAGTCTTCATCTGCAGTTGCTGTTAAAAACTCAAAGCGGCCTAAGCTCTAGCAATTAGTATGAATCACAGAATTGAACCTACCCCATTCTTGTAAAACTAACTGTTTAAATGCAAATAGCAGCATTTATTTTTCAGAATATTTAGATATCATTACAAATGGAAAAACTGCTCAGGCTCAGTATATATATGCGACTCGCCAGCAATAACAGAATGTCTCAGTTGTCTAGGAGTTGCACAACTGAATATCGCCCATCTGAATTTACTTGAAAACTAATTGCGAAACAAAAGCAGAATAGCTGAGTTGTTAATTTCATCGCTGGTTTCTAGGTTCAATATTAACATACTGGAAACAAACACGCTAAGTCTCACGATCCAAAAGAGACACACACAGATGACTCCTCCAAGCTAAACTTTAAAACTAACTGAAGCTAAACCAAATTCATTAACAGCAGGGATAAAAAAACGATTATTAGGATCTAATCTAACCTGTTGAGCCATCGATGCCATTGTTCGATCATACGCTTGCTGCCTCGCCTCGCCTCTGCTTTGCCAGCGATCACTGCCTCAGTTTCTGTCATTTCATCACATATATCAGTCTTGAGCATCATTGAAACTGCCTCCAATCATTGCCTATCTCCCTCGAAATTGTATCGTCTCACCTAATCAAAGACAAACTGCCTACCGTAAAGCTAAATCACTGCTTCGACATCATCACTGGTACGACCTCCACAACAAACCTCGTCGTCAACTACTCACAGCGTCAAATTCGATCCGCCACTGCCATCATTGCTACATTTCTGCCTCCTTGCCAAGAGCTTAAACATTATCCGCCACTGGAACATTTAGCGAACGCCACCCTTATTTGAGTTGCAATCGAAACAAACATCATCAACTGAAGCTAAACCTAATTCATCAACCAGTTGCATCGTTTCTTTGCTAAACTTTAAAACTAACTGAAGCTAAACCAAATTCATTAACAGCAGGGATAAAAAAACGATTATTAGGATCTAATCTAACCTGTTGAGCCATCGATGCCATTGTTCGATCATACGCTTGCTGCCTCGCCTCGCCTCTGCTTTGCCAGCGATCACTGCCTCAGTTTCTGTCATTTCATCACATATATCAGTCTTGAGCATCATTGAAACTGCCTCCAATCATTGCCTATCTCCCTCGAAATTGTATCGTCTCACCTAATCAAAGACAAACTGATTGTAAGAACGAAATTGGAAAATACTCAGGTCAAACTGCGGATCATTACATTCTTCAACAGTAGTCCTTTGAGTAAATCCCAACTTGAAACAGTGTTTATTGGTCTTAAGCCTCACATTATTGTTAGCGACCAAGAAGTTCTTCATGACATACAGACCAAGCTCAGTTACTTTGGATTTAAACATCCACATAACCTGCCTTCCTATTGAAGCTTGGATTCGATATCCCTTGTAAAAAAAATTATTTAGTTACATTGTAGTGTAGACATGTTAAAAAACAATTAGTATAAAATTCAGGGTCGATGTGAGGAGAATGGAATTCTTAATAAGAAGTAAGTAAAGAATCAATTGCAGCTACATCCACAGAGGCTTGAAGCACAAACTTTTGTCAATATCACAAGGAAAATATATCCCAATAAAGGCATTTCTGTAAAAGCCTTGGCACACCAAGAGAGACTGAAAAGTCAATCCAGAAACGAATCAATGTTAGCCTTCTTAATTCAAGCGCAGATGTCATGGAAAGGATGAAGAAAGCAAGTTCCTCTTCAGGATAATATCATTTGAAAACTTGCTTTTTGCGACCTTGAAAATTTAAAACTTAAAATTTGAATCCCCTAAAATCCAAATTTCTCCATCCAACAGAACCTTGCAAGCAATCCTAATAAATTACTTCTATTGATGCGATTACCTTAATACTCCTCCATATATTGTAAATTTTAGTTTGTAAACTGATCGGACTGAGAATACACTCTTGTTGACAGACCTACAGTTGTTTGGGATTGAGGCTTTGTTGTTGTTGGACTCAAAATAGAAAACCAAATCAAATGAGAGTAAAACATTTGAAAACTTGCTTTTTGCGACCTTGAAAATTTAAAACTTAAAATTTGAATCCCCTAAAATCCAAATTTCTCCATCCAACAGAACGTTGAAAGCAATCCTAATAAATTATTACCTTCTATTTATGTTTATGCATTATAAACAGAGAAAGCGATCGTAAGAAATTACTCCTACTGCGGCGATTACCTTATCGGTCGTCCATATATTGTAAACAACAGTTCGTAAACTGTTCGCAGCCAAGATTTGTATACATATGTTTGTTATGTTCAATAGTTTATAAAGTATCAATACTTGGTTCCTGTTAATAGGCTCACCTACTTTGTTTATTCAGAATAGTTACATAAAGTCTATCAACAACTGCCTGTTCATTATCTACTATGATTGTTGGTGTTGAACAAAAACCAAAACTTCAATAAATCACTTAAAAATCGAGTATACATACCTTCGCATCCTGAAGAATCATTTCAATCGAAAAAGAATTGTCCGGGTTTGAGCGATCAGGAACATGCCATAGTCTTGTAACGCGGACCTTAAGAGTCCATTGCATTGATTTGTTGTTTATTTCATTGATGAAATTGAGACGGGAAGTCATATTTCTTCAGCAGAGGCGTGAGAATTTGATGTAATTTCCTGATTTTCTGATAATGTTGGTTTTGCAGAACATCATGTTTGTTTATAGTGCAGTTGTTTAGAATCACGTTCAGCAGATTTGAGATTTTTTAGGAAGAAACTGCTGCAGTTTCAAATAGTGGAGTACGGATGTATTTGGTGTGAATCAGATGAAGAAGTTGAAAAGTCATAGAACTGAAGTGGGTGAACGTGTTTTTTTTAACCACAGTACCAAAGTTATGGTCCTTTTTTTGGGGGAATCAGATAAGTGAGTATTTCTAACGTTGGAAGTTGTGTTTCAGCTGGGTTGATTCAGTTTTTTACCAAAATTAGTTTGTGATTGTCCTAAAGATAAATAGGTGTACCAATCATTTTTTGACAATTGGCTAAATAGGATTGGCTAGGACTCTCCTTTTAATATATATATAGATTATCACATTTTAATTTTACATCGTTGTTGTTAAATCAACAGGAAGTCTTCATTATAGTGGGCTTATTGAACAAGAATCATCAATTCCTATATATCTTAAACTGCCTTAGTTGCTTCATTTGTTGTTTCTATTATTACTTTTCTTGTTATTATTATTATTGGTTGTTTGTGTTTGTACTTGAACACTCATTTTTTTTGACAAGTTTATTTGGTATGTGTTTTGCTTCTCTCCAACTTTTAATTTTTTATGTGATTAGAACACTACAGAGGCGGATTTAGAATTTGAATTTTATAGATTTTAAATTTTATGACAGTGATTTCGAGTGCAAGTAACTGTGTTCTTGACTTAATTTTTATAAATATTTTACCAATTTTTTAATATAAATACAGAGTCAACGTTAAAGTTCCTAAATTTCGACAGAACTCGTCCTTCACTCACTAGATCCACCCCGAAATTGAATTCTAGAGGTAAACAATATACTTTGTGGCTTTTATGGTGCCTTTTTTCATTGTTATGTGTGCTTTAAATTGCGACGCTCTTGTTTTGGGTTCTAAGTATTATGGTTATGCTTTCTTATTAGATAAACAATCTTTTGCTATTTGATACGTAGTATCTTAATATATAGGTTATGGTATGATTCTTGTGACATGGCAGTCTTCTCCTCATCAATCCAATATTCATCGGATGTTTGGACGGCAACACTGCAAAATACACGTTAGCTTAGGTAAGTTTTTACTTTTTCTTTTAGTGCAAGTAATGTTTAGCAATATAGACTTTTTAATGTTTTATGTGACACATTAAATATGTGGACTTCAACATGCTTCTGAGCAATTTTTTATGTTTGTTACAGATAAATTATTAGGTAAAATACGTATTTTTTTTTTATATATTCAATGTAATGTCGTTGAAGTGTCCAAGTTAAATTCTAACTCAAAATTTGAAGATACTGCTTATGGTTTCAGAAATCATAACACAAACCAAATGGCTTCTCCGTCAGTCAAATACAAAATTCACCGATTGTTGCAAGGGGAACTGAAAGAAAATAACGTGCCCCCTTTATGGTAAGCAAATATCAGTATACTGAAATAGTGAAAATTTGATTCTCATGCTTTTTTTGCTGATGAAGAATTTCGTTAGCTAGATAGTTGAAAGGATTTTGCTTTTCAAGTTTTCCTAATATTTAAGACTTTAAAATCAACTAAAATATTGTCTATTAAATCTTACCTTATTTGAACTAGAACTTTATAACCTTCAAATATTAAATATATCTCTTATTTTATTTAGGAGTTAACCTAATAATAAAAATTGGAGATTGACTAAAATTATTATTGTTCTAATTGTGCATGCTAACATGGAATTTTTCTCTTTCTTGATATTGTTTTGTGTATATTTTATTTTTGTTAATTTGTATTATAGTTGTATTTAGAAAAAGATGCATATATATGGTATATTTTTATTCTTTTGCCTATTCTCCTGATCTTATTTGCAATACTTTTAGTAACTTTGAATTGCATTGGTGTAATTATTTGATACCTCTGTAAAGAAGGTGAAAAAAATTAATGAACTGTGGAAAAGATATACTATATGATCTATGGTTTTTTTTTTTTTTTTTTTTCATATTTAGAAGTTGGACGAGAGAATTTATAAATGACTTTCAATTTTGTCTAGAGGGGAAGTTTTCTAATTTCATTGCTAATATATGTCTTGTATGGAGTGAATTTTCATGACATGTAATAGCTTCCAGTTTGCACGTCATTAAAAGGAGAAGCAATTATCGTATTTGTTGGGCTGATAGCTCCTGGGTATTAAAGAGTATTAAATTATTGCTTTAGTGAAAAGTTAGGAAGCGAATGCAGTGAATTTCATTATTTAAGTTAACTACAAAGGCTTCCATATGTCTATAGTTACTTGTTTCATACCGGTTAAAAAGAATTGTTTCATTTAATTTTTCTAAGAAAGACAATTTTTTGAGACGGTAAAGTCTAAATCGGAGTGTTAAGATTATCTAAACTTGTTCCGTTCAAAATCAAACAAATGTTTAAATTATATACAATATATTTCATTTTGTAATTTGGAATGTTTATATGAATAATGGAGAGCCTAACTATATATACAAGTACACTAACAATTTGAAATGGCTTATAAATTCACTATTGATTACAAAATATAACATTTTTTATAACTTTTGAACGTTAATGTTATCTCTTTTTTAATATTCTACTCACGTTTAGATATGAAAATTTTATTTATATTAGCAAGATTACACGTGCGACGCACGTACGCTAAGACTAGTTATATGAAATAAGTATAATTGGTTACTAATATTATATTATCGACTGGTCATTATGTTTTATTATTACATTTGATTTGCTAAATACAATATTAACATACAGTGCATATAATCAACAAAAGCACTAAATCAACGATCCTCGACAAAAGCACTAAATCTAAGTCCATTTGGTGATTGCATATGTAATTTTGTGATAATTGGTTGTATTGGATAAAAGCTGACTGGACTTGAAAAGGTGACACGTGTCTACCACGTGGTACGAACAGACATTTCAACGGACAGACATTCATCGGACAGACATCTATCACGAGCAGACCTAAAGGAGTTATGAAACACTTCAACAATCAACACGGTTTAAGTGAACAATTATTAACGTGATCATATGTGATCATCCATGATCATTCAATTAATGGTCATTAAGGCAATCATTACAACCCAGCGGTTATGACTCCAACAGATATGTGCCCAGCGGTTACTTATCCAGACGGATCCACGCCCAGCGGTTACAAATCCCAACGGGTGCCTACCAGGCTTATAAATAGCATTTGCCTTAATCGACTGTAACACAACTTTACTTCCTGTATACAATATCTATAAGAATACTCTCTCTTGCTCAGATACTCCTTTTGCTCATATTTTACTTATTACTCTAGTTCTTTGATCCTCTGAGTGCGACTGGTATCGAAGAGCTCTCCCCGAAGACAAGCGATACGATACGGTTACTTCTCCTTGTTTTCGTTTATGCTTTATTTTTATTAAGTTAATACTTGCATCTCGTCCTCGTATTATCACCATTTTAGTTCGTCGTTCAAACTCTTAATCTCAACTATTGATCGTGACTCCACAAATACAAATTTAATTGTTAATTGGCATAAAATCGGATCTAGGTTAAATAATTTGGCGACCACAGTGGGAGCCGGTCAATAAACTTCGTGGGTTAATAGTTTATCTTTGATATTATACCTATTTTCATCAGTCTTTTTTGCTCTATAACTAACATGGCATAAAGCAACTCTCAACGAACTATCGTAGGCGGAGAACAGGTAAATACTCCTTCACTCAGTCCTTATTACTCTCCTTATTATTCTCCCGATTACTCGTCCGATGGGCAGCAACAATCTTCCCAAGGACCGGTCAGGCAGCGATAGGCGTACGCGCTCTCAGAGCACTACCCCACCCAGGAGACGACGCCATAGGAGTCTCTCCCCTGGCCGAGGGAACCTCCAAGAAACACTCTTTGCTTTCATGCAGGAACAGGCAGAAGTAAACCGAGGAATAAACGAAGCACTCACCTCTCTCCGAAGGAGTAACCTTTCAACTGCAAGGGCTGACGCTGCAGCACCTGGTCGTGACGCACCGTCTTCACATACTTCGAGGCAAGGTGGAGAGCGGAACAACGGTGGTACTACAGATCCAACGACCCAAATCAATCAGAATCAGAACGGAAGGTCTATGGCGCCTACAGATGTGAGCCTTGTTGTGGAAGCTCTCACCAAACAATTCAAAGAAAGCCAGGAAGCACTTCAAAAATATCTCCACGAAAGAATTGATCAGATACCGGGCGCTCCACCCACACTAAAGAAAGTAGATGTCCAACGATACTCCCAGCGCCCTGGAAGAAGGAGGCAGCCCCAAAAGCGATACCCAAGACGTTCAAAATGCCAAACATTCCAAGATATCGCGGAACATCTGATCCCAACGATCACCTCATGATATTCAGCAACTTTATCAAAGCTAGCGATCTCACCGACGAAGAGATCGAATTTGTCCAATTGAAGAAGTTCGTAGAAACCCTAGCAGATGGAGCTCTGCGATGGTACTCAATGTTGCCACCCAACTCCATTAAGTCTTTCGCAGAAATGGCTGAATTGTTCGTGAAGGCACACACAGGCGCGAAGACGGAGACCCGCTTAGAGGACATCTTTGAGATCAAGCAAAGACCCGACGAGTCTCTCCGCAAGTACGTGGATCGCTTTCAGAGGGAACGTATGATGCTCCCCAAAGTACCAGACAGATGGGCAGCGATCGCATTTACCAACAGCTTGGATATTAGGAGCTCAGAGGCCACGCGTAGACTTTATGAGTCTCTTCGCGAGTTCCCAGCAGCCAGTTGGTCAGACGCCTACAACCGTTACAATTCCAAGGTACGTATTGATGAAGATAAATTGATTGGAACAGGTACTCGAGGAAGAGCTCATGCACGTAGTGGTGGATCCGGCGGAAAGGTAGAGACCGAAAGAGCAGACGTACGTTATGAACCGTACCCTAATCAGTCACTCAGCCATTCTAAAGGATGCAACCGCAACAACAAAGTGTTGTCCTGGAGAGATGATTCATAATCAAGCCTCCGTGGAGCCCCAAGCCTGCCAAGTTTCAACGTGGAGATGTCTGAAGTAGTGGCAGCACTCAAACACATGGGAGAGAAGGTCAAGTGGCCGAAAGACATGAAGACCGACCCAAGCAAGCGAAACCAGGACCTGTGGTGCGATTTCCATCGCAGCCATGGCCATACCACCGAAGACTACAAAGCCCTCAGGTATGAAATTGCTCATTTGTTGAAACAGAGATTCTTGAAGGAGTTCCTGACCGAGAAGGGAAAGCAGACTCACGCGAAAGCACAACAGAACAAGCCTGGCCCTCCACGAGCATCCTCTCCAAGGAGGACAGTTAATGTTATTTCAAGTGGAATCGAGGTGGACTTCGTTACTTTCACAGCAAAGAAGTATGCAAAGGTCTCCATCACAAACAACAAGCGCCCACGATCAAAAGAAGTAATCACATTTGAGGACTCTGATGCAAACGGCTCGCAATTTCCACATGCTGATGCGTTGGTCATAATGTTACGCGTGGCGGAGTTCGACGTCAAGAGAGTACTCATTGATGCGGGCAGTTCTGCGAACATTATCCAATCACGGGTTGTCAGAGAGATGCAGCTGTCAGACAAGATTGTAGCCATATCTCGAGTTCTCTCCGGCTTCAACAATTCAAGCGAGAAGACTCTCGGAGAGATTACCCTGACGACTCATGCCGAAGGGGTAGCGAAGGAAACAACTTTTCATGTTGTCGATGCGGATCTAGCCTACAACATCATTTTGGGTAGACTTTGGATCCACGACATGCAAGCTGTTCCTTCGACTTATCATCAAGTGTTGAAGTTCCCATCCGAATGGGGAGTACGTGAGGTCCGAGGAGAGCAACGCTCTACCCGAGACTGCTATTCTGTGGCTCTCAAACTGCCCGAAGAGAACGAATAGCAATTACAGCGACCGCGGACAGACATACCACCTGAAGAGGCTAAGTACGAGGTCCCAAAATTCATCACGAAGATGGACGAAAGAGAAAACCACATGCCAACCGTAGAAGCTTTGGAACCCGAAGAATTGTTCGCCAACAAGCCTGAGCGGAAGGTGTACTTAGGGGTTGAACTGAGAGAACGCCTACGGGGAGATATCCTCCAGTTCCTCAAGGAGCGGCATGCAACATTCACCTGGTCCCACGCAGATATGACATGTATTTCTCCTGACATCATTACTCACAGGTTGAACGTTGATCCGTATCACCGCCCGGTGAAACAAAAGACACGCCAGCAAGGAGCCTTTCGAAACCAGGTCATCAATGACGAGGTCGATCGGCTGCTGAAAGTCGATTCAGTACGTGAAGTCAAATATCCAGATTGGCTAGCCAACGTGGTTGTCGTACCTAAAAAGAACGACAAATGGCGAGTCTGTATTGACTTCACAGATCTAAACAAAGCCTGCCCGAAGGATTCATATCCTCTTCCCAGGATAGATCAACTGTTCGCCGCAACAGCCGGACACGAGGTGCTAACCTTCCTCGACGCGTACTCCGGATATAACCAAATATTGATGGATCTTGAAGACCAGGAGAAAACGACGTTCATAACCTGTCGAGGTACGTATTGTTATAAAGTTATGCCATTTGGACTGAAAAATGCAGGTGCAACTTATCAGCGTCTAGTCAATCGAATGTTCCATGACCATATTGGAAAGACTATGGAAGTGTACATCGATGACATGCTGATCAAATCCAAACGAGCAGAAGACCATCTGGCACATCTGAAAGAAGCTTTCCGAATCTTAGATCAGTACAACATGAAGCTGAATCCAGAGAAGTGTGCTTTTGGAGTCGGATCGGGGAAGTTTTTGGGATTCATTATTTCTCAGCGTGGAATTGAAGTCAATCCCGCTCAGATTAAAGCCATTGAAACAATCCCAGATATACTTCATAACAGGAAAGGTGTCATGAAACTGACGGGGAGAGTGGCAACTCTACGCAGATTCATTTCCCGATCATCTGACCGTTGCAAGAGTTTCTTCGATGTCTTGAAACAAAATAAGGAGTTCGAATGGACCCCCGAATGCCAGCAGGCATTGAAGGATTTGAAAAAGTATCTATCCAATCCACCACTGCTCTCCACACCTCAGGAGGGTGAGCAGGTGCTAATTTATTTGGCAGTCTCAGAATCGTCGGTAAGCGCCGTTCTAGTTCGGGAAGAAAAAGGTAAACAACTTCCTATCTGTTACATTAGCAAAGCTCTAATTGATGCAGAAACACGCTATCAACCTTTAGAAAAATTGAAATTAGCACTAGTAACTACTGCTCGTAAGTTACGCCCTTATTTTCAAAGTCATACGATAGCTGTGGTTACAACCTTTCCTTTACGAAATGTTCTGCACAAACCTGAATTTTCAGGAAGGTTGGTAAAATGGGCTACAAAATTATCTGAATTCGATATCACCTATCAACCTAGGGTAGCAATAAAGTTGCAAGTTCTAGCAGACTTCGTGGCAGACTTCTGCACTAATATATACCATGAAGCAGAAAGGGAAGCTATTCTTTATGCAGGGCAGGCTCCTGGCACATGGACCCTTCACACAGACGACTCCTCGAGCGTCAAAGGGTCCGGGCTTGGATTGGTTCTCGTTGCTCTATCCGGCGAGACGGTAAGGCAGGCTATCGAGTGCCCATTTATTACTAACAATGAGGCCGAATATGAGGCCGTTATTGCAGGGTTAGAACTAGCCCGAAGTTATGGAGCAACCATCGTCAAACTAAAAAGTGACTCTCAGCTGGTGGTCAATCAAATAAATGGAGGTTTCATTGCACGAGAATCCAGGATGCAAGTGTACCTCGCCCGAGTAAAAAGCTCCTAGCACAGTTTTACGAATGGGAAGTAGTTCAGATTCCACGGGAAGAGAACCATGAAGCTGATGCTCTTGCAAACATGGGATCAGTGGCAGAGATAGGGGCAGCTAGCTCTTCAGCTGTTGTTCAACTTATCTACACGACCATGGACAGAGAAAAGTTCGAAGTCAACACCATCAACGCTACTTGGGACTGGCGGAATGAGATAAAAAATTATCTTATCCATGGAACTCTACCCGCAGATACAAAAGTTGCTCGCAAACTCCGAGTAAAAGCTGCTCGATATACAATTCTCAACGGCGAACTCTATCGCAGGATGTTTGCAGGACCTCTCGCAAAATGTCTCGGACCAAATCAAATCAATTATGTGATGAGAGAAGTCCACGAAGGCTATTACGGAAATCATTCCGGGGGCAAGGCATTAACCCGGAAGCTGATTCATGCAGGTTACTATTGGGAAAAAATAGAGAAAGATACGAACAAATTTGTCAAGAAATGTGACAAATGCCAGAGGTTCGCCCATCTTCTCCATCAGCCAGCAGAGCCACTTCATTCAATAATCTCCCCGTGGCCCTTTATGAAATGGGGGATGGACATCGTTGGTCCTCTTCCCACAGCACCAAGGGGGATGCGCTTCTTATTGATCATCACCGACTACTTCACAAAGTGGGTCGAAGCGGCAACATATTCAAGGATACGAAAAACGGAAGTCGTCGACTTCCTCTGGCGTTTTGTCATATGTCGCTTTGGAGCACCTAAGGAAATATTTATGGACAACAGCCCACAATTTATCGGCCAGAAAGTGACTAGGTTCCTCGACGATCTGCACATCAAGAGGATCACTTCCTCTCCGTATCATCCTGTTGCTAATAGACAGGCAGAGTCTACAACCAAAATCATAGTTGAATCCCTTAAAAAGCGCCTCGAGCAGGCAAAGGGATGTTGGGTAGAAGAATTACCTGGAGTACTATGGGTCTATCGCACAACAATAAAAATGAATACTGGAGAGACTCCTTTCTCATTGGTATACGGTGCAGATGCTCTAATCCCAGTCGAGATTGGAGAGCCCAGCCTGCGATATGCACATGCCACTGAGGAATCAAACTCAGTCAACCTCTCCGAAGAGCTGGACCTCCTCGAAGAACGTAGAGAACTAGATCTTGTACGAGTAGTCGCTAAAAAAGAACGAATCGAGCAATACTACAATCGGGGACTGCGCGTACGAAGCTTCCAAGTCGGAGACTTTGTACTCAGAAAAGTCTCTCAGAGCATACAAGAGATAAATTGAGGGAAGCTTGGTCCTAATTGGGAAGGTCCCTACAAAGTAATTGCTTCAGTCGGTAAGGGATCTTATCGTTTGGCACGACCTGATGGCTCCACTGTCCCGAATAGTTGGAATGTGGCTCACCTCAAAAGGTATCACTTTTAAGTGGTAAAACGGTTAGTTATCTTACACTTACCTTTTATCTTTACGAAAGTTCTTACTTTTATTATATTTTCTCTAAATGGTACTAACGACCTAAAGAAGGTCAGATCCGTTTAGCTCAACTGGTAGAGCTCGAAGTTCTTCAACTTCGCGGCTATGGGTTCGAATCCCACAACGGACACACTCCTCGTTTGGTTATATGTATTCTATATACAACTCACCGAAAACTCTTTTCATGTTATTACTTTACGTGCTCCAACATAAAAACAAGGGGGGTGGTGAGAGGCCTCTGTAGGCTAGGTAAGACCTTCATAAAGGCAAAAGACCTTACCAAAAGGCAAATTTTTAAAGTTTTTCAAAAAACTTTTACGTGACAAGACTTCCACGAAAATAAGATGAGTCGTTCAGAAAATCAAACTTTTACGTGACAAAACTTCCACGAAAATAAGAGAAGTCGTTCACAAGGCCAGCGACTCGGCCAGAGCCAATCTACAAAGCCGTGCAACAACTTTCGACTATCAAAACGATAAGCAAGGTTATACGCACAGAGCAATGATTCAGCCAAAACTCTAACGACCACGACTCGGTCAGACTACTTACAACTTACGACCTCTTCCTAATGAAAGGCTAAGTTAAAAACATTTGGGCAAACTTTCAGAGATACAAACTTAATAAAATTCAGACTTCAGAAAATTCCCAATCATAAGGCACGAAAGCCACAACACATGCAAACAAAAGATCAAAAGTTCAGGTTAAATATAGTCATTGAGCAGATCTAAATAGCATATATACATTATCCTGTAAATTGATAAAATGCCGAAAACGGCTGACAGAAGTTTACGGAGTGTTCAAAGGCCAAACGAAACTGGCCATACAAAGAGACCAGAAAGTCTTTACTAGACTTCTGTCCACCAACAAACAAGTCTGGCTCTCGCCAGACAATAAAAAATACATCAATCAAAGATTGAAAAAAGGCATCAACATTTAGGGCTATGACCAGAACTCGATGCACCAGCTCCGTCAGTCCTGCCATCGTCCCCTGAATTCTCGCCGTCATCTTCGTCTTCATCTTCATCTTCACCTTCAGACTCCTCATGGAAGAGATTCAATGCTTGTCTTATTCTACGAACAACGCTCTTTGTTGTCTGCAGCATCTCCTTGACATTAACTTGTCTAGCCTGAATCTGCACGAGCAATGTATGCTTGGCCTCAAGAGCAGCAAGCTTAGCTTTGATCTCAGACTGATCGCGCAGGTTTGCCAAGTCCTTGGTTAATGCGGCCTGAGCACTCATTAATTGATCGACCTGATCCTTGGCAGCCTGGAGGTCAGCCCTGGCTTTAACAGATCCTTCATTAGCTCTCTGCAGATCCACCTCAAGGGATGCGCGATCTTTAATAGCACTGTTCAAAGAAGTTGTACATTCTTAAAACAATCTCTCTAGAGCTTGGGTAGAGCGTGTGAACCCTTCTTTCTCTTCGAGGAGAAGGTCCTTCTCCCTAGTGAGTGCGATGATCTGCTCAACACGTTCATTGTTGACATCAGTCAACCGGTTAACCTCACCACAAAGGAGACCACACTGCTCTATCAAGGTCTTGTTCTCCTTCAGAGCTTCCAGCAACTCTTTCTTTACCTCGAGCACTTGATTGACGTTGTTAAGCCTGGAGCGAAACATGAGCTCGGCAGCCAGCATACTTGACTGAAAAAACAAAATAAGTCGAAGTTAAAAGTCCGAGGCTAAAGTTATTCCCAACACAAAAGCGGAAAATACTTACCTGGGCAGAGTCAGCAGCAATCTGGAAGGCTAACTCTTCATCGCTTAGCTCCCTCAGCACCCATTCTTCACGGGGACCGATGAGCGAAGAGACCGCCTTAGCCAAGCCACCTGGCCCAGTTATGAAGTTAACATCAGGGGCAAGTTTCAAAGTATGCTTCCTCTCACAGAGCTTGGGTTCCCAAGCCTGCTCAGAGGGGTAATTTGGACTTGAAAAGGTGACACGTGTCTACCACGTGGCACGAGCAGACATTTCAACGGACAGACATTCATCGGACATACATCTATCACGAGCAAACCTAAAGGAGTTATGAAATACTTCAACAGTCAACACGGTTTAAGTGAACAATTATTAACATGATCATCCATGATCATTTAATTAATGGTCATTAAGGCAATCACTACAACCCAGCGGTTATGACTCCAACGGATATGTGCCCAGCGGTTACTTATCCAGACGGATCCACGCCCAGCAGTTACGAATCCCAACGGGTGCCTACCAGGCTTATAAATAGCATTTGCCTTAATCGATTGTAACACAACTTTACTTCCTGTCTACAATATCAATAAGAATACTCTCTCTTGCTTAGATACTTCTTTTGCTCATATTTTACTTATTACTCTAGTTCTTTGATCCTCTGAGTGCGACTGGTATCGAAGAGCTCTCCCCAAAGACAAGCGATATGATACGGTTACTTCTCCTTGTTTCCGTTTATGCTTTATTTTTATTAAGTTAATACTTGCATCTCGTCCTCGTATTATCACCATTTTAGTTCGTCGTTCAAACTCTTAATCTCAACTATTGATCGTGACTCCACAAATACAAATTTAATTGTTAATTGGCCTAAAATCGGATCTAGGTTAAACATTGCTCATCTCTAATGTTACAGTGAAATGACAATCATAAAAAGTACTTGTTGCTTTTCATCGGTTCTTCCTCTCTATTCTTGCAGTCGCTAGGAAGTTAGAAATGGAAGAATTCGATGAAGTTTCGTTATCAATAGAAATTTGATGGACAGAAATGAAAAGTTACAAGTCAATTTAGGCAAGCCATCTGGCTTTAAGCAACGAGAATACAAAATGTGGAGAAGAACTAAGGTTACACTATTCTTATTAACTTTTGTCATAATTTGCAATTGAATTTGTTGTTATTGATTTTAGTGTTGCTTCTGATTTGAGGTTGTCAAGTGAGTTTATTGTTATTAAGTATTAATTTTTATTGTAATTTGTGGGGGATCTAATGTAGATTGTAGAGGATCCTTGAAAATTTTAAATTTTTTTGCTTTTTTTGTTTGGTTTCTGATTTCAATAATAAAAACTGAAAAATCAAAACAATTGTATTATATATATTAAAAATATACTTTTATTCTTTATTTCTTCACATATACCTGTTTAAGGGTGTTAAAATATTTCAATATTTTTTGTCTTCAGTATAATTTATTCACGATCAAACCTCTTTGTATAACGGTATAAGTCTAAAGTATTAATATACTATGTACAGTATATTTCTTGAATTGTAAGTTTTCTTTACAACTAGGATTATGATTTAGACTTGAGGTTCTATATTTTTACGGTTAGACATGTATTGATATGCTTTCAATTAAGATTATGATTTAGACTTTAGGTTCTATATTTTTACGCTTAGACATGTATTGATATGCTTTCAAGTATAATGTTTTACAGTTTTATCTTATATGACATAACAAAAAAAAAAAAAAAATCTAACTGAAAAGAGAAAAACCAAACCAAACACAATTTATTTTGGTTCGGATTGGATTGCAATTTTTCAAAATTGAAAATGGAAAAATCAAAATTGGATAGATAAAAGTCAGATCCGAAAAAACCAAATGAACACCCCTAATGTACACCACATGGAAAACAAAGAAGAGTTCTAAGATATTTTTTCCTTCTTTTTTCTTTCTTTTTACTTGTACGATACAAGAAAACCACGTTGCCTAAAGAAAAAGTGTAACAAAGTAATGGAAACGAGTTAAGGAATATGTCACACAAAGGAAAACAGAGAAAGCATCTCAAGAAAGTTTCTTGAGGATTTTTTTTTTAGGACTAACCTACATACTTCATCATTTTCATCAACAAGAACAAAGAACAAAAGGCTAAAAGGAAAGAGTACAAAAATTAGCAACACTAAGAAATCCAACTCAAGTATATCAAGATTTTGGGCCAACTTTGATGTTTGGCATTGTATGCCTATAATTCCTTAATATTTCCTCACGGTTGGATACTTTATTCGCGCGTTTTCTAGTTAACGAATGTGATTGTGCACTGATTTTATGTCGTATGCTTGTAGGTTGTTATGAAGTGCAATTGGAGCTTTAAAGAGCATGATCGAGCAAGAAAAGGTTGGAATTTGATTGAGGATTGGATCGAGCACACGAAGGCACAACGCGAAGCGAGCTGCGGAGCAAGGAACACTGGAAATGGCCTGGCGCCGTGGGTGGCGCGCCGCGCCAGGTATAGCGCCCGGCGTCCTGCGCATTTTGAGGCGCGGGGCGGGGCCGTTGCGTGCGAGATTCGACGGGTTCTGCCTTGTTGCGCGCGTTTTGAGGCGCGGGGCGCCAGCTATAACGCTCCTGGAGCGGTTTTGGAAGTCCTATTTCGTCTAGGCTTAGGCATAACTAATTGCTAGGCTTTTGTAAACATTATCAATACTCTTTTACTTAGTTTTTGAGAGAGTTTAGACTTTGAAGCAAGTTTTGGAAGAGAGGGGAGGAGCCCTAGATGTCTTCTAAACAAGTTCTTTCTCTCTTTCTCTTATTCTTCTCTTTAATTCTATAGTTTGTTCGTTCTAAGGTTAGAGCAAATACATGAAGGTTGATGTTTGAAAGTTGAATTCTTCCTATTGATTTACCATTACAGATTGTTTATTCTTTCTTGAGCCTAATTGTTTGGTTATTGAGGCCTGATAATTGAACACTATCTACGGATTATAGGTTGAACTTGACAGAGGGAACTTGTGAACGCAAATAAGAAAGAATAGGGCTTGATTGTGAACCTGGCAATCAAGGAATCGATTTGCGGGTAGGATAGACATATACTTGCTCGTCTAGCTTAACTAATCACAGAATTCATTAATGCGTGCACGTGATTCAACCCATAGACATATAGGGATTGGAGTAGCCTGCATAGACCGTGAAGAATCGAAAGGTTTTCACGGGTACATTTAACCTGTTAGTTAGCAATCTAGGAAATCAAGAAGTAGAATCAACCGGAAAACTCAACTGGATTGTTCGTAGCTCTGACCCTGGACCGTTTCTCCATTATTGATAACGACCTATAATTTGCTCCCTATTACTTGACTTCAATTACTTGTTTTTAATTATTTCCTTTAGTTAGTAACTTTCACAACCATCATTGAAAAAGATCCCTGAATAGTTTTTATGAAATTGTTTGCTAGGATTCAGTCTGATTAGTCCTCATGGGAACGATACTCTACTTATCACTTTATTACTTGTCGATCACGTATACTTGCGTGTGCGTTTGGGAGCAACAATCTTCAAAGCTGGTTCAAGAAGAACACTTTGACATTCTTCACCTTCATCTTCCAGGTGCTGTTCTTTAGGCATTCCTGTCATCGATTATCTGTGCAACTAGCGCTTATCTGTTGGATGCAAATACGGGTGATATCAACCTTATAACATTATGAAAAATTCAAAATAAATTTTGCTACACTATTGTATGAAACATTATGTCGCTTCTCACAGTAACTTATTTTTATGCCTTGTCACTTGTGGGTTCTTTGGGTAGAAAAGACTTTTAGTCTTTAAATCATCATATTATTATAAAAGTAGGAATCTCCATCTAACAAGTGAACGACCTTTTTGCCCCTCAAACAAACCCTCTTTTAGGTACTCCTTTGTATAAAATGGTCAATGCACAATTAAATATATCTAACTATACTAAAAGAGCCAATCTCAAAAAGTAAAATGTAAAAGACCATTTTACCCCTGTAGCACAAAAAATAATAAAATCTATCTAATATCTAATACAATAGAAAATATTTAATTAGAAAATCGACAACAAAACAAGAAAGAAACACGTACACTTCATCAGCTGCCTAACTCCTCAATTGCAATAACTCCTTTGTTTCATCTAACAATCAAACATTACGAATTCCCCCTGATCCTCTAGTTCCTTCCATTCTTTGCACGTAGTCGCGAACCGTGAGTGCAAGACATTAGCTATGAATTTACTCCTCATTACTGCAATCTCATCTACAAGATACTTCCCCCAAGTTATCATACATGTTTGGCTTTTCTTCTTGGTTTTTGCCTCTGTACAACTGCTTCTGCCTTTCCACCTCCGACAATTAATGTATGACTTCTTTCAAATTCTATTACACATTATATAAGTTACATTTGTTTTTTTTTTAATTTTGAATCAGTAGCAACAGTTGCAGCAGTCAAGTAACATTGTTAAGTCTCATAATAGAACCGTCCATTTTACTAGAAATTGGACAAACTACACTGATATTCAATTTGCTCTTCCAGTTTTTCGTGCGGCCTTCATTTCTTTGTTCATCAGAAATTTGGTACAAACTCTACGTCTTTGCTTTTACTTCCGTACAAATATTACTTATAGTTGCATAGACTTTGTCATGTTGTCGTCGATATTGCCAGTTAAAGTTGTATCGTAGGTTAATCAAACCACTTATTTTCCTGTTGTCGCTTAAGTATCGTCGATTAGATGACATCACAGGTTTATTAATTTTTATTATTAGCGCAAGAACTGCTTTGTATACAAGTCCTTTCCCTATAATTTATGTATATATAGTGCTTCAGCCTGCTTCGTAGACAACATATATCCCAATGGCGAGCAAATTAGACCAGAGCAAACAATGCATACCTATTAGTGAGCTGAAGTCATTGCAAACTGAATGGCTTATTAAAGTGTTATTGCTTCGCCGAGGCCCCATAAGAGACTATAAAACCTCAAATAGCGAGGGTTTATCAGATTGGTAATATTTGTCGATAAAGAGGTAATAAACTTTGACTATTTGATGCCGCTTATCAAATACCAACCACCCTACCCACCTCTCTAACAGTGCCGCATATTTTTCGTATGACAGGGGATGAAAATACAAGGTACTCTTTTCAACGAGCAAATCAAGAATTGGGAAAACTACTTGAACCACTTCAGTCATACTATATCGAAGATGGGAAGAATTTGAGCCCAAAAGCTAAGCACTTTTCTGTGAATAGTGAAGTCGAAATTTCATTTCGCCAGCATACAAAGGTTACAGAATGTGACAGTGATTTTTTGATTGAAAACTTCCCCAATGGTTTTATCTCTTTTGTCAAGGCCGCAATGATGGCAATTGGAACTTTGTTTGGTAATAGGCAACAACTATTTATACGTTGTTTCACCTACATTTATTTTACTTTCTTTCTACACTAATTAGATAATTTGTTCACATGTCATAGGAATTTTGTTAGAAGTGAAAGCACTACTTGGAGAAGGTCGCAGCACAAGCCGTGAAGTGATAATCACAGACGACAGGTTGTACATTTTATCTCGCCTTGCTGATTTCAGTTATTACAGAATATAAATAATTTTCTTCAATATCCTCTCTTTGCTCATTCTGATTAATAACTTCAGTTTTAACTATCTACATATTGCCTACATATTATTTTAATCGTAGATATGACAGAAAAATATTGACATTGTGGGGCTGAAATTGAGGGCGCAAAATTTGTGAGCTCTCAACATAACAACCTTGTTGTTGCCTTTTATGATATTAAAGGCTCCATTTAACAAGGTCTGTATGATTCCATTACCTGCTAGACAACATGAAGGTTTCCGTTGTAACTGTTGTCGCTGTTGTGTAGGTGAAATTGGACTCTCAACGACTCCTGTAAGCAGTGTGCTCTTGGATCCAAAATTTGAAATAGCCGAAGATCTGCAGAAGTGGTACGTCGATTAAAAAATGTGCTTATATTTTTTATTCGTATACGAAACATATAAATCTTTAACTTATAATTGTGATGTTCAATTATAAGTAACTACAAATAGTTAGACTAAATAGTATCAAGTGAACTAAGTTTCCTTTGAGCAGAAACCAGCAGTATAAAAGGGGAGAATTAGGCGGCAAATATGAAATCCTTGTAGAGCCATCAACTTGACCTTATAAAGAGGCAAATTCACGTATACTAAAGTGTCTGCTTAAATTGTTCGCTTGATAACATGAATACACAGACTTATTGATTGATCTACTTCCCTCCATTACCAATTCGACTCTTGGTAAGTTCTGCAGCTCATTCTGTTAGGTCGTGGATTCTATCTCATACTTCTCTCCTAACTCAAATATCCTGATGTGGTTGTTCAGGCTTAACTAAACTTATATCCAGAGTAAATTAAAAGAACCTCAAGTTATTTGTTCAAAATCAAAGTAGTTACATAAAGTACTAAAAAAATCAACTTTTCACATTTTAATATTTGAAGAACTTCAGTAAGTGATAATTTAGTTCGACTCTTAGAATAGTTAACAGAACATTCATGCTTGTGTTGGAAGCATATTTTTATAATATCATGTTCTTATCTAGCTCAATTTTGGAGAAAACTGCAGATCAAAGTATAACACACAAAAAGCTATGATTCAGTCTAAACATCATTTTATTAGGAACTAAATGCTAACTAGAATGTATGATGAGAACTTTATTTTTATGAACTGTCGTCTTCTAAATTGATCAATATGAGACACTAAGAGCTTTTTAGGCCGACAAGAGTAATAACTTCAGATTTCCGAGCATCCCATTGAAGACTAGAAATTTAGGGATACATTTCGTAAGGAGTTCACAGGATTGCAGTCTATACTTATCTTAGGGGAGAAAAGAACTATTTTTAAACTGCTTATTGAGTAGTTAAGCATCTCTTTTATGGACTTTTATGCATCAGTCAGTCGCACACTATTCTACAGGAATAGAAAATCCAAAAACTCAGCTCTCTTCTTCCCTTCTAGCATCGTACCACAGTAAGACATAAAATGCCTCGACTAACATTTTCCAAACAGATGGAAAATTGCACCCTCTTTCATTGTTTTCATAGATACCGTATCAAGCTTCAATTGTATAAAGACAACCAGTGATGTTTGAGCTGAATCTTATTTGCAGGTACTTTTGTAGCTTACCATATTTATTGTGGAAAACACCATTTCCTACCCTCTGCTCTCAAATAACTTTCAAAATGTTGGATCTCTAATCCCATTGTATGTTGTCCACAGTGTTTGATTGTTATATTGCTCATTGGTTACTATTTTCTAGGAATACTCTCTTCAAAGTGTTGGACTAACGATCTCACAGATCATCCAAGATGTAGCAGATAAATTTTATACACTCTTCTCTAGCAAAAACAACTACCGGAGCACCTGTTATTTTGCTAACATTTCTTTTTCTCAGGCATACAGCCATGAAAGCTTGCAACATAGACATAGGCTTCATGCCAAGCAGAGTGATGCAACAAACAAAGAAGGTCGTACTCAGTGATATAATAAAAGGGACATCTGCCGATATGAAAGTATTTCCTACTGTGAAAAAGAGCAGTGCAAGTTGCGACTACCGCAAAAAAAAAGATATTGATCATGACAACAGGTCAGCTATATTCTGTTTTAAAAACTGAGAAGCCTTCAGTATAGTCAGCTAAGTACTTGATTATTAATTGCAGTTTTCCTGTATTAGATATAGGCTGAAGATTGTTGTTTCTGCTAAGGATGTTGAAAACACCGTTCTGACACTGTTTATGGGCGCACGATAGTTTTTTGGCTGCGATGTAAATGAGTATATTCACTCAACATCTGAAAAGGTTAAAACTCTCATACATTTATCAAAACTTCCCCTAAAACCTTGTTGGCTTATGGTTACTAAAACTTTACACTGATTAAACTTGCTTATTAACTGTACAGAAAGAAGACTCACCATACTATCGCAAGATGGAGCAGAGCAAGGGAAAATTATTCAGTTTTCTCATAAAAAATCCATTGAATGTTCCTGCAGAAGATAAGAACAATGATCTGATTGTTGGCACGAAGTTGAAAAACTTGGTCTTGATGAACTGGGAGCTGAACCTTTATCGATAAAACAACTACCTAAAAGGGCTATTATAACTGAGGACACCAAGGAAGAAGATTGTTTAGCGCTTGATAAGAAACTTAAATTGGAAATTAAATAGTTAGTTGGTTCCAATCAAAATATTTTGCTCATGTTCTGCAACAACTTCAACTGAGAGAA
Organism: Petunia axillaris subsp. axillaris; assembly: GCA_029990575.1. Classification (NCBI taxonomy): domain Eukaryota; kingdom Viridiplantae; phylum Streptophyta; class Magnoliopsida; order Solanales; family Solanaceae; genus Petunia; species Petunia axillaris. The sequence goes on from JARKNS010000004.1 coordinate 138,116,744, forward strand.
GTTGAACCTAAAATAGTTAGTAGTGATATGAACTAGAAAGTATCTGTCCTTATTTTTCCCTAGAACAACTTTAACTGGCACATCTGCTACATTGTCATTTGCATTTCCATAATATTAAATTCAGTTTTCTAAACTGTGTTTGTTGTATATTCTGTTACAGTTATTTCTGAAAACACTTGGCTTCCTTCAATCCGCACCACCAATGCATCCTAATGTGTAGGTAATAATTAATTTATGTCGCTAACACATGCGCAAATACAGCTATGCACCAACATATTACAGTAATATGTACTAATTTATCACACATATATTACAATATTACTCCCTCTGTTCCAAAATGGTTGTCACAGTTCGGATTTCGAGAGTCAAACGAGTTCATTTTGACTGTGAATTTAAACATATAATCTTTAAGTTTTTTGTAACGATGTTTATATATTTAGAAACTACATAAAAAGTACTATAAGTCACAATAATTAATAATTCAAAATATTTAAAAGACATACGAAAATATTACGGTCAAAGTTAAACTTGTTTGACTCTCGAAATCCGAACTATGACAACCATTTTGGAACGGAGGGAGTACTTCATAACATTCCATTATCTGATACACGCCGTAACACAAGATAAAGAAATGACAAAACAAGGTATGTAATCGTTAAATAAATAGAAGTTACCACGTCTTCAAAATCTCACCTCACAATGACATGTAACAACAATTTGGTGGAGATACAACTTTTTAAATATATGTTTGGAATATACGGTTACGGATTATGTTACACTTTCGCAACTATGTTTTCTTTTAAAATTTTTTTCTTAGCTACTACTATTTTGCGCTAAGAATCTTCACTTCATTGCTTACTGTTTATACCGGATTCTTCTTAACGATTAGGTTCCACGCGCGTACCCGGCACTAGTACATTTATAAACATAAATAATGCATCAGAAAATGGGTCTCCAAGAAGTGTGTGTATCTTTTCAATTAGATTAGAGTTGCAACACATAACATCTAGCAATTAATGTAGCTAGAGTTCATGAACTTAATAGTTCTTTGTGGGAATTGAAGTAGATTTAATGTACCCTAGGAAATAAATTTTGTGATAAATATGAAGAAAGCCAAACGACGACTTTTCATATTTTTAAAGAACTCTCAGATGTACTTCTTACCCTATAAATATAATTGTACTTCACATAAATTTTCCTACAAATTGCTATTAAACTACAGAAAATAAAATCAGATATTAATCAATGGAGTATTATTTTTTTAGGGGATAGCAACATCATTGCCTATCTGGTTAAGATAATGAATGATGATGGGTGGTAAGATATGAACGAATATTGATTTGTGAATATTGATTTGTGCAGGGTGAAGGAGTCTCTTCATACTCCATATATTTGGTTCTTTTCGTTGGTCTACCTCTTGTGCTTTTGTAAGTGCTATTTTTGTGAGGCTTGAAATATCTTTTTCTTTTTCCTAACCTTTGATGCATGGCTATTGTGTTGTATTCTAATCAATTGTACTCTTTTAAAACACCATTGATTTACTGTGTCTTGACAAATAATTATACTTGGGAGTTAATTAACATCAAATTTTCAAGTAATTGGCACCATGCTAATTATCTCCCAAGTATAATTATTTGTTCTACTATTCCACACATGTTCTCTAGATGTTTACTACCTCAGGTTTCAAGGTGGAAATGAATCACATGAATGTATGTTCTGTTTATGTTGTTGAACGTATGACAACCGGGTGGTTTGACTTTGAAAATAAGAATTGTTAGCTATTATAGTCTAGGAAGTTTTGGATCCAATCTTTACATGTGTAAATTTTTCATGTTTTCTTTCGGTACTTGAAAAAGAACCAAGCTATAACACATTCTAACCTCCTACATATGAGTAGAAACAGAGGTAACCGTTTTTTCGGACACAATATTTTTCCTTTTAACTTTTATACTTCCAACATATTGTTTAATGTAGTTATGTGATTTTAAAATATTTTGGGCTAACTCATATGAGATACACGCGCGTTGCGCGCGGCAAAAAACTAGTAAGTAAAAGAAATTCAAGTCTCGAAACATAGATGAGAGGGACACTTTTAAGGTTAGTACTAATAACTAACATTTAAAAAGTCCTCAAGTTTTTTTATTTGCACAAAGCCATCACCTTCTTATCTCCCCTCCCCAAGCCCCCTCCATTTCGTCCCCCACTCCCCATCGACCCCCACCCACCATCGGGGCCCCGCCCATCAACCACTCCACCACCACCCTCCACCACCTTTCACCACTAACCACCACCTTCTACCACCTTCCACCACCCACCACCACTTTCTAGCGCCCTCCACCACCACCACCTTCTACCACCCTCCACCACAACTACTGTCCCACACCACTCTAATGTGGGGATATTTCAGCATATCTGGAGATGTGTACATATCTGGAAATATGTGTTAAAAGTCGAGAATTAAAAAAAAAGAGGAGAACTGAGAAGAAATTCAAAATGAATCGAAGAAGAAAAAAAAACAGGGATGAAGAACAAGAAAGAAAAATAACATGGATGGTGATGAAATAAAATTTGAAAAGAAATCGAGAAGAAAGAAGAAGAAGAAGAAGGAGGAGGAAGAAAAAAAGAGAGAAAAAAGTGAAGAGAGAGAAATTAAGTTTGAAATGATTTGAAATATGGGAGAGAGTGTAAAAGTAGGTGGGAAGGAGGGAAATTAAAAAATTTAAAAAGTGGGGGTATTTTTGTAAATTTGAAGATTTTATTTTGCCCACAAGTTTTTAAACACTACACTTCGGTCCTCACTTAAACTAACTAAAGTTTGACTTGATCTTGTCATATTCTTCTATTGAAACTTGAGAGGACCTTTTGGCTCTTTTATCTCTTGTCACTTGAGATATCTTAGAAATCATGTATCTACATTAAACACAATTTTTGTTATCTTCTATCCTCTGGATAGTATTGATTTCGTAAACGATTATACACTCATAAATCATAACATTGTAAATTTCACAGGTTTCAAAATGGAACAGCTGAGGGTTCAATTAACCATAACAGGAATTCTGAAGATCAGGGGACAAGGACAATTGAGCAGAATACTGCAAGAGGCTTCATTGGGAATTCCCCATTTCTGAAAATTGTGACAGAAGCAAAATCAGTGCAAAGTTTTTTTTTTTTTTGAAGTAAATATTATCATTAATAAAAGCATCAAGAAGGTGCAACATATTACAAGGATACAACTTTTAAGATCACAAAGGCATTAGAAGCTTCTGTCTAAGCTAAGGAGCTAACAAAATCCAAGAAGATCTTAAAGTTATTTACAGGGGTCAACTTGGACCAACTAAACAAACTAGACATCTAGACCTCAGGAGTTGATGGTAGATCTATTGTTCCTTTCTGTCCACAAGCACAAAAAAATAAAGCCTGGGATCATTTTCCAGATAGTCTTGATGGCTTGGTCAACTCTCCATGATCACCAGCTTTCATGGGCATCCTTGATAGTTAAATTCATGACCCAAGAAAGACCAAAAATACAGCAGAACATAGTCCAAAGATCTGTGGCAACTGGGCAGTGCAATAGCAGGTGATTGACGCTTTATGAGTTCTAGTAACAAATGTAGCATCTATTGGCAAGGTGGAAGTTCCTTTTGATGAGATTGTCTTGTGTAAGGCCTGAGTTAATGAGTGCAAGCCAGCTCAAACCACTTTCACCAAAGCCATGCCTCAATCCTGATAAAACGCCCATATTGGTTGAAATTCCGAATAACTCTATAGATGTATGCCTGAACTTTCCTTCCCCATCTCCGGCAAAGGCCCCCAGTTTCTTGTAATGCAACATCACTTCATAGACCCATCGTAAATTGTTTTCATCTATTTTAAATCTGCTTGTATATCTTCTGCTACATTCGATCCATATAAACCATCGTGTGTGGTCTTCGCTGATATCTGATTAAGAGAATTTAAGAATTCCAAGCTCACAACTACCACTTATCTTCACTAATAGGAAGCCCAACAGTATACATGGGAAACCCAATCTGAAATAGATTTATACACTCTGACCCTGTTACAAAGGAGGTAACGTTTGGTTTCTGCAGTCTTTGTCATACAAGAATCTTCATTCAAGATGGTAGAGGAACGGAATGTTGTAATTGTAGCTAATGATTTAGTTTCCTTAGCAAATATCACAATGATTTCACTAAAGAATGTGAATTCTCATGAGATGCAGTAACATCTTCAGCACATGTGGACAGTGCAGATGTATGTTTAGAGAGAACCATCTACTCTTCATCTACCGAAGGCATGGATATTAAGATGAAAATTGCAAAATAAAGCCAATCACACTAGCAATGCACTATCAAGGATGGATATGATGCAATATTAAGATGGATATGTTGTTGTTACTGCAGATGGACCTAGTGAATATCCTGTAATTAATGAGTCAAGAGCAGGAAATGATGGACTTGGTGTGATGGTCTTGGTGTAACAGATACCCCTGGGACGTACTGTTGCATATGTAACAACTGGAGGTCTGTTTGTTTAGATATTGTGGTTCCATCAATACTGCTAAACTCTAACCTTTAGCCTAGACCACGATATATCTGCTTTTGCTGATCTTGTTTAGATATTTAGAGATATATCTAGAAACAAGCAAAAAAGACATCCTTATTAGGAAAAGATTGATGTGTGACATGACATCTATCCATGAGATATTGTGCTGGTGGCAGATGGTGGTGCGGCCACTGGTTAGATGTCGTATTCAAACTAACTCTAGGAATAAAGTTGAGGTAGGTCAAATCAAAATTGGCTCAGACCTTTTTAGAAAAGCTATCTTCTTAATAGGGACGAAAGCTTAAAGTCCTGTTAGGTGATATCCTCAGTGGTAGTCAGGCTCACCCTTGAGCTTCAAGCGTCAGTTTTGCGGCTTGATACCATTGAAAGGATAAGAAAAGCTAAGGTTCGGGCGAGGATCTTGTTAAAAAGATTGATGCAATGCTTATTACATGCAGTCTTGGAATGAAGAAGTATCAATCTTATGTGTATATTGGTTAGCTGTAAAAACAAAATTCCAACTTGAAATTTTGCACAAGTAATGCAATGTTTGGTTGGCCAGACGAGCAAAAATAATCTTCACATAACTCATACTAATTTGGTTGGTGGTATTAAACTCCGAATTACTATCACAACATTTGGTTGGCAGTATTGAATTCCCATTGCTAATATTGTAATTCATCTTGGAATCTATGCATTTTTTTTTTATGTGAGATGAAATGTGAAATAAGAATACATGTATTAGCAATATGTGAATGAGATTGTCTTCCCTATAAATAGGCATCTCTACAAAATAATCGAAGTATTATTACTCACCATGTTACATCAGTAACATTATTATTCACTGCGTAGTAATTATTAACTCAGACATAAACAATTTTTCCGTTATAATCCCCGCATAACTAGTATGTGACTAAATGACTCCTTAATGTATTTTTGACCTATTGCAATTGGAGCTTATTTCCTAGCCGAGGGTCTATCGAAAACAGCCTCTCCACCTTGGTGGGGGTAAGATCTGCGTACATCTCGCCCTCCCTAGACCCTACTTGTGGGATACACTAGGTATGTTGTTGTTGTACTAGCAATGCACTGAAATCCTGAATGAGTACATGGTCCAGAAATCTACAGAACCTTTTACCTTTCCTTGCTTCATCAGCTTCCACCTCATATCTTAAAACGTAAGTTGAACCTGGAGTTTCCACACTTTTTGTTAATGAAAAGCAAGTCTAGAAGGAGAAAGCTTGACCAGTGACCTAGTTTATGAGTCTTTCCTGAAATTATGAGAAATTAGTTGTCCAAGTAGTGTAAATTTTTTTTGAGAATGCTAACATATTTCATTCAGATGATAAACATCAGAACAAAGTGTGATGGAAATCAGATACAACCATAAAAGAACAAAAGAGATCACCCTAGACAAACTTACAGGGACTCTATAACTTTGAGCATGGATTCATAGTCATTTACAGTACTTTCTTTACACCAAAAATAAGAAGCAATCTACAACGTTTATCCTTTGAATGGAATGGCTTGTATCATTAACACATCTAGCGTCTTTCATTCAAAACCGCCAACCAAATACATATTGGGAGTCTTTCTCCACCATAACTTCTGACTGACAACCCCAACTACACCATTCCAGCATCTAAGCAAGTCTATCGTGAGCTTTGGCATACCTCATCTGATTCCGATCATACTGAGGAACATCTGCCAAAGATGAGATGTAACAGAACAATGAAGAAATAGATGCGAGTTGTTCTCAGCTTCTTTTTAACATAAATAGCATCTTGAGCTCAATTGATAGCCCCTCTTCCTTTCCACTTCCCAGTCATTTAGCAATCTCCTGAAACTCAAATTCCAGCCCTGCTGCCCCTCACTTCTTCTACTATGGCCCGAGGATTTGTTGCTAGAAGGAAAAGATCAGAGTATTGGACCTTAAGCGGAATATGCCAACGACAATATACTAAGTATGATCCCACAAGTAGATTCTGGGGGTTGAGGTTTACACAGATCATACCCCTACCTCGAGAAGGTAGAGAGATTGTTTCTAAAAGACCCTCGGCTCGCAAATCCAATATCATCCTTAGAAAAAATAAAATGCATTGTAAAATCATATTCCAACAACTATCCTTAAGTTTTGTGTCTTCTTCCCCACCCCCACCCCAAACATCCACATCCCAATCCATCCTTAAATTTACAAAGCTTTCTGAATTCAACAATCATCTTGAATAGTGGTTAAGCACAACAATATATTTCTAAGAATTGTCTCAATATTACAAGTAAGAAATTGAAGAGCTAATAAGGTTTCAAAAAATAGAATAGTATATGCTGATATTTCACAGACTCATTCACTATGGTGATATTTCAAGGGTCACTCACAATTCCACCTAATAATTAAAGAAACATCTTGCTAAAAGATGACCACCTTTTTTGCATCTCCCTTGGCTACTATCAACATATTTTTGTGTGAACTAGATCAATTGTTAGAATGTCAAACCAATGATAACAGGGCATTTCTTTTCCACTTAAATAGACATGAAGGAAACAATTTATGTTTTTTCCCTTTTTTTATTAATAAATATTTTCCCCATACTTTTAAGGACTATTTTTTTTTTATATGTAAAAGGTTTTATTCAACTGGTACTAAGATGGTACAAAAACAAGATGTTGGAAATAGGATTCGGGGCACCTATGTGGGTCAACCCGGATCCATAATCCGAATATATTTGATTATATATTTGTTATACAAATCATAATATAAGGAAAAATTAGCAAAAGACACAACTATTGGGAAACTTGTTTTGAAGAGTTGTGTCTCCTATCAACTATAAAAGAAGTCCTAATTGTTAGGAACTTCTAATTTTTTCCTGCGTACTTTTTCCTTCTCTGGAAAACAGAAACAACTGAACGTCTCTATGCAAAAATACTTTCTTCTTCTACTATGGTAAAGAAGAAGATTCCAACGAAGAACAGAAGTGCTCTTCTATGAATTGGAACCACTTCTGTAACAAGGTACCTCTTAGACTGTGAAACTATTAGTGTAATTCGTGTCTAACAACATGTGATTGCACAACCGACTAGTGAAACAAATACGGTTAGACCCTGGGCGAACTTTGTGTTCATGTGGATTGTATGTAATCCTTCATTGGTATCAGAGCCTGTGTTATTTGTTTCCTAGTCTTGATTGTTCTTCCATGCCGTATGTATAAAGTCCATATACTGTAGTAGTTTTACCTTATTTGGGGTTTTTGTGTGAACGCCTACTTTGGAGTGAAGTTTCTGTTATTTGTTGAAACGCTTGCCCTGTAGAAAAAATTATTTGGTATTATAACACCTTTACTACTACTCTTGCGAATTGCTAATTGGCAAAGGAGACCTTGTCCCAGTAGGCACATGTGTATTGACGTCCATTCTTTCACGGAACTTGTATTTTCTAAAGTTTGTCTTATTTGATAAAATTGGAATCTGGATGAAAAGTCGACAAACATAGTCAGGAATACCTTATTGGTTTCTAAGTACCTTTGCAACGGTATGGCTGTGAGCATGCCAATATTTTTTAGCCAATAATTGTGAATTCCTAAACTACATCAAAGAAGGCTGTTTTTTCGTGGATTTTTTTTGTGTTTTTGAGACACTTTTTGGCCCAAGGTGTGTCATCTCATTACTTGTCCATCTCCAGATCTTGACACTTATGGGTGTATTGCTTATTTACTAGTAGAAATAAGTATTGAAACAAAGTCAATCCAAAATAATGGCAACTTTTGATGTTGTCTTTGGTGCAGATAACTGTGTTAATATTTATAATATTAGATCTTTTTCTACTTGTTTTAAATATTAAGAACTTAAGAAGAGAACCAAATTGGGAGAGATTCAAATGATGGAAAATATGCCTAGGGCATTCAGATGGCACTCAATATGACGGCAAAATTGTTAGGTCACTGTGATGGCTCATAATTAAATGGCCATGGTATATTTTTGCGGTAATTTTCTCTGTATTAAGAATTATTAATTAATTCTCATATGAAAGTTAGAAGTTCTGCGTGCGTTACTAAAGATTTGTGGTGAGTCCTATTTTTGTATGTGTTACAAAATATATTTACCATGTCAAAATGTGTTGATGATCTAAAGTGAAATAGTGCAATTCTCTTAAGTTGCTACTCGGCAGATGATGCCAAACGATTGGTGTTCTTTTTATATTGGGTTTTTCATGTGAACCCAATTGTCTCCCATGGTCCTGAATGTTATGACGTTTGGAAGAAGATTTTGGTAAATTTTATTAGACCATCGAATTGTTATAATGAGATTCATGGGTGGATCTTCAAAGTTGTGTCATCTCCAGTTTTGTCCTTTTGTCAAGTGTTTTTTGATGAACTTAAATTTGAATATAAAGTGTTTGGATAATAAAAAAACTTACTCATAAAGAGTTGTTTTTTTCGTTCGTCTGTTTCTATGAGGAAAAAACTTGACGATACAAGAGCAAAAGTGGGAGTTGCCGTTTTCATTTCTCGTCCTACATGTCAGAAACAATGAAGGATCTATGTGGTTCTCTATGTTTCTGAAAATGAATCAAATGAAGTTTGTTTCATGTAAAAGTTAAATTAGTTCTCTCCCTGATGGCAAAGGCCTCCATGGTGGAGTATGAGTAGTTACTCTATTAAAGTGAGATTGCAGTATAGTGTACTGTTAGTAATAGGAGAATGAATCTTAATTCTAAGACCTATTATTCAATCTCACAAGTAAAAGTTTTCCTTAGAAAAGCTTTACCGTCACCAACTTTATGTGCATGAGTGCATATATTTCAAACATTTATACATGTGTGTATATGTATATTTGTAGTGGTATGAAACTCTGTTCGTTTTGCAGAAAGAGATATCTCATAATGCATTTGATTAGTGCAATTGTTTATGTGACGACATTATATTTGAGTATGTGTACTCATATGAATTGTAGAATTAATTCTTATTCTATTATTTTTGTTGATAATTTCTATATTTGTTGTGGAATTTGTGTTTATTTAGTCTTGAATTTAAGTGATTTAAGACTAGTATTTCTTAAATAATTGATTATATTAGATTTATGGAACATTAGATTTTGAATGATGATTGAGAACATAGTGAACTTTCGATTTCAAATCTAATATGAAATAAATTTTAACATAGTCGAATTATTTTAAGGACCAGTAGGTATATGAATTTTAGGCTCTAAGAAAGTACATAGTTGTCTCCCTGAGTTTATACTAGTCTATATCAATATGTCAACTGCTATTAGAATATTGTCCTGAGCTTAACAAAAGTGTTAATGCTGACAAATAAAATTCAGTATCTCCTAAAAGAGCGAGAGACTCTTGAGACTTTAGATATGTTTGTGACGTCTCCTGAAAGTGACATTACATTCAATTGTAGCTAATACACTATGACATATATGATTCAAATTATAAAATTATTTTAAACCAGTTACTTATATTCCATATAAGTTATGGATAGATGAAAATCCAATTATTTTCTTGCTATTGGGTTTGTGCTACTTTTGTACATAAACTTTTTTCCCACATGGAAACTTAGCTCCAAGGGGAAGGACTTGTATCTTTTTGTGATACTATTTCAGTTCAACGTTTATATGTTCATATGTGAACTAGATTGTGGCACTGTAACTGAATTTGGATTACATGATGTTACATATTTATTAGCAAATATTTTCCTAAGTAGGGTGAGATAAGTTAAGACTTGTCTCTTTAAGAAACTGTGGACTCTGCTTCCGCTATTAGCGCTAAATGGATTCAAGGAGAGTCATATTTTGTGATAATGGATGTGTTCCAATTAACACCGATACGTTGTCCAAAAGAGAATCCATTAATTTTTGATCCCAGTGGGAGTAACTATCCATTGATAAATCAATTTATCAATCTCAACCTCGACAAACGATTCATCTACATATTCCCCATTATCGATTTGAGATCGAAGGGGAAGCATATATAGTTACTCCACAAGATGAGTAAGAGCAATGAAAGATAAATGATGCTCTTATATACCCTGCTAAGTATAAGTACCTAGAACAATGGAATATGAAATGGAGTTAGTAAAATCAAACCAAGAGTTGGAATTGGTTGATCTACTTATGGGTCATAGTTTCATTGGGAACAAATGGGTTCTCAAAATACATGAAAGACTTATTATAGTATCAAAAAATATGGTGAATTCTTGAAGTTCGGACTTCAAGAGATCGTTCAAAGAGATTGTTATCTTTTTCAGAAAAATCTTATAATAAGATATTTTATTGAACTATTTAATATGCAATAGTGCAAATCCATATATACTCCTATTTCTAGAGCTGAAAGGTTAAGTTGGAGGATGTGTCCTCGTGAACCTATAAGAATATGAATCGGCTCATGATGCCTGATATCTGTTATTTTAGTTAATAGATATAAATCTGACTTAGAAAAGGAATACTGGAAAGCAGTTAAAGGATACTGAGGTATCTCAAAAGCACAGTCGATTATCCTTGTGTTGTTAAGGAAAGGATCTGCAATTCATAGGCTATGCGTATGATGATTGAGAAGGAATTTAGATGAGAGAAAATCTAAATATGAGTATGTCCTCCTTGCTAAACAATGGGGTTGTGCATATTGTTGAATAGCAAGAAATAATCATCAGCCTTGACACAATGAAAGCTGAATTTGTAGCGGTTTCATCAACTGTGCAAAAAAAAAAAAAAAAAAAAAAAAAAGCCGTTAGGCTTTACATCTTTATGATAAATTGGGCGTGTTAGATAGAGTTATTGAATTAATGTCAATCAAGTGTGATTGTCAAGTCTCAATAGCTTACACAAAAAGGTCCCAAGTATCATTGAAAGATAACATATTAATATAAAGTATAATTTCGTTAGAGACATAGTTGTACATAGAAAAGTGAACATGAAATACATCTCTATGCATTGTATGATATTAGATCCGATAATAAAATTCATAGCATTTGGTGCTTATGAGTGATATATGAAGGCATTGAGTTTGTGTAGATGTAGATGTATTTGTAGTTTAATTTTTCCCAAACATGTTCACATAAACTGCATTATTGGACTTAATGTAGTAGCAGCCTAAATTGCTAATTGTTGGTTCATATACATAGAATGATTTTATGTTTAGATAAATTTAAAGTATGTCGGACAGACAAAAAGATTGGTCTATTCACGCAGGCAATCGCCTCTATTGTCTAGGTGACTAATAGGGATGAGATAATTATAAACTTGTTATTATCTGAGGTGATAATAATAGAGAGCTTGAAGTTGAATTTTATAATAAGAATGTCGCTTGTTTTTTTTAATCATATTTGATTATATATGAGTCTGTCTTAATGCCAGATGTGAGTTCTGAAGGATAAAATGTATGAGTAGATTTTTGAACTCAAAGTTAGACATGAGTTGTTTGAACTATCATCTGCACAGTATTTTTCATTTGTGAAAGACATACGCTCCACGGGAAAGGAGTCAATACTGTGGTACGTGATTCATACCACGTATGCATAAAGTGACCTATGGGCGATACAAGTTTAATCTCTACTTGTTTTTCATGTGAAGCCCTGAAAATTATAAGTAATTTTCTTTCTTTTTATACCCTCATAACTTTGACCAGTTTCTTGAGATTCAATTTGGTGTTTGCTATCTTAGGATGTTGCCAAGAGACCATGGATGATTCGGTTTGGCGGGACATTTCTAGAAAAGCAAGTCAAATTGAGATTAATAGATTCATGAGATGAGGAAGATCATTAATGAGTATTATCACATTAATTGTGTTCATTGGTGCACCCATTATGTTGTCTTTGGGACAAGAACATAATAACATAATGATGAACTCAAATTAATACAAAGAGATCGTGAGAGAGATGTATGTGATAAATGATCTAGGGTACTGCATACTACAATCTACTCCAAGGTTTCGTTGTTCGAGATGCTATATATTCCTAACAGATGTATAGCAACTAAGCTCTCGAAGTATGCACTGGTCACACGGTCTAGTCGTTATGTATGGATGTTACAGATTGAGATGAGAGTTGACCCACTATGCGTGAGTGGGAGATGTTGGAAATAGGATTCGGGGCACCCATGTGGGTCAACCCGGATCCATGTCCGAATATATTTGATTATATATTTGTTATACAAATCATAATATAAGAAAAAATTAGCAAAAGACACAACTATTGGGAAACTTGTTTTGAAGAGTTGTGTCTCCTATCAACTATAAAAGAAGTCCTAATTGTTAGAAACTTCTAATTTTTTCCTGCGTACTTTTTCCTTCTCTGGAAAACAGAAACAACTGAACCTCTCTATGCAAAAATACTTTCTTCTTCTACTATGGTGAAGAAGAAGATTCCAACGAAGAACAGAAGCGCTCTTCTATGAATTGGAACCACTTCTGTAACAAGGTACGTCTTAGACTGTGAAACTATTAGTGTAATTCGTGTCTAACAACATGTGATTGCACTACCGACTAGTGAAACAAATACGGTTAGACCCTTGGCGAACTTTGTGTTCATGTGGATTGTATGTAATCCTTCACAAGACAATCATCACAACATTTCTTACCCTAAACTAGGTTATATATTCCCCCTAATAAGTACAAAAAGTCCAAATATTGATCCATTCTTTCTAGAGTACTACTATAACACCACAAATATAAATTCTTAACACATTTATATTTGACTCTAGATATCTGTAATCTCCTCCCCTCAAAGCATGCTTTGTTCTTTTCCAACCATAGAGTCCATAGGATGTAATTAGGTATAGTCATCCAAAAAAATTTTAAGCTTCTTTTGACTTTCTGAGTTTGCCAAATTTCCAACAAGCTACTGATCTTCTGTGGTACCACCAAAGATATACCCATGATGTTGAAGAACAATTCCCAGTATTGTCTTGAGAATCTGCCATGCAAAAACAGGTGTTCAGCAGTTTCCTGCTCTGAATTGCAAAAGTAACATTTGCTGTACAAAGAGAAGCCTCTTCTCTATAATATATTTTGAGTTAAACAAGCATCCCTAGCTGCTATCCATCCAAAGCAGGCTGCTTTCACTGGTGCATTTGTCCTCCATATTATTTTTCAAGGCCAGTTAAGAATTCCTTGACTATTTTGCTGTTGTAGCATTTTGTAGCAATTGTTCAATGAGAATAACTTATCCCTGCTATTGACCCAAATCAATCTATCAACTTTATTTTGGTCTACTGAGCAAGTGTCTAATTCTTGAAGCAATTGGCAGAAACTATCAACTTCCCAATCGTTAAGATTTCTCCTGAAAGTAACATTCCACCCCGATTCTGAATTATAATCAGCATTCCATCCTTCTTTATTCAAAGCACACCTAAATAACTCTAGAAACTTGCTTCTAAAACTCTCACCTCCGCACCAAGTATCCATCCAAAACTTAGTTTTACTGCCATTTTCCAACTCTAATTTGGTGTACTGTAAAAACTCATCCCACACTCCACTTATTTCTTTCCAGAATCTCCCAGAAATTTTCAACTGAGAGGGATTTTGTTTCCAACCCACCTTGCCTCCATAAACTCCATCTATTATTCTCTGCCAAATTTCCTCACCCCCACTATTGTATCTTTAAAGCCATTTAAAAACTAAACTCGTATTATGCAATTTCAAGTTTCTAATTCCCAACCCCCCCCCCCCCCCCCCCCTCTCTTTTTGTCTTCAGTAACCACTTGCCACTTGACCAAATGTGTCTTATTTTTGTTCGAGTTCCCATCCCATAAGAATTGCCTTCTAATGGAATCTAGCTTCTTCTCAACTGCTGTATGCATCCTGAATAGGGACATCATGTAAATAGGATTGCCATCCAAGATACTATTTATTAAAGTCAGCCTGCCCCCCATTGACAGGTACTATTTTTTCCATGGAGTCAGTTTACTACTGCACCTGTCAATGACACCTTGCCAGATATTTTTATCCTTTCTTTTTGCCCCTAAAGGTAGTCCCACATAAACAACGGGAAAACTTTTTACTTTACAGCCCAAAATCTTCGCTAACTTTTCCACAGAATCATCAACATTAATACTAAAGATGCTTCTCTTAGCTAGATTGATCCTTAGCCTAGTAACTGCCTCAAAACATAATAATACTCCTCTTAAGTAGATGATTTGATTTTTGTCAGCTTCACAAAATAAAAGAGAGTCGCCAGCATATAAGATATGGTTGAGCACCACACTTTCTTGATTATTTTTTCTCTATTTTAAGGCCCCTTATCTAACCCGAGAATCTCCATGACCAAGACAAACAAATAAGGTGACAAGGGATCCCTTTGTCTAATACCTTTATGAGAGCTGAAGAAGCCTTGTAGGTTTCCGTTAATTAAAAATTGAGAACTTTACTGTTGAAATGCAAAAACTAATCCAATTAGACCATTTCTCTCCAAAAGTTCATCAACCTCAATAAATTCATACAACAATGTCAATTAACATGATCATATGCCTTCTCCAAATCAAGCTTACACGCCACCCCTTTCTTTTTCCTTCTTATCAGATTGTCCAGAATCTCATTGGCAACCATGGAAGCATCTGAGATTTTCCTTCCCTTGATATATGCATTCTGGTTAGGAGACACCAACTTGCCAATGACTTTCTTTAGTCTTTCCGCTAGCAATTTTGAGATGATCTTATAAACACTTCCCAAAAGACTGATAGGTCTAAAGTCTTTAACCTCTACTGCTCCTTTCTTTTTAGGAATTAGAGCAATAAAAATTTAGTTTAGACTTTTAACAAAAGCACCCTTCATATGAAATGCATCTACTGCCCTCCATATGTCCATTTTCACTATATTCCAATATTTCAAGAAAAAACACATGTTGAAACCATCCGGGCCCGGAGCCTTGTCTCCTTTAAAAGATTTGATCACCACATCTAGTTCCTCCATTGTGAAAGGTCTTTCCATCCATTCTTTTTCATTATCAGACAACTTCTTAACATCTTCATCTCCCCACTGTGGCCCTCACTGTTCAGTTTCCTTAAACAGATTTTCGTAGTAATCCAAAATGTGATCTTTGATAACTTCTTCATCCTCCACTAAATCATCTCCAACAACTAATTTTTCGATAAAGTTGAATCTTCTATGAGAACTTGCTTGCTTATGGAAGAACTTAGTGTTTTTGTCCCCTTGCTTAATACACAAGCACCTAGACTTTTGCCTCCAAGAAATTTCTTCAGCTTTTGCCACTTCTTCCAGTTCCTTCTTGATAAGTATTATTTCTGCCTCACATCTGCTTGTTGGTCAGTGGAAGTATTCCTTCTGTTATGATCTAGCTCCTCCAATCTTGCCAAAGCTTTATTCTTCCTGTCTTCTAGCTTCCCAAAATATTTCTCTTTTCCATTTTATCAAATTTTCTTTCAATAGTCTCAACATTTTTGCAAGAATTACATCAGCTTCCCCTTCCACCACATAAGAATGCCGCCAATTTTTTTATCAAATCAATGAAACCTTTGTGCTCCAGCCACGTATTTTCAAACTTAAAGTATCCTTTTCTTTTTTTCCCATCTCCATATTCTAAGAGAATTGGACAATGATCTGAAGTGGTTCTTGGTAAAACTCTTTGCTTGATGTATTTGAATTGTTCATCCCAATTTTCTGAAATAAGAAATGTGTCCAATCTAGATGCACATGAATTGTTGCTGCTTCTGAACCATGTATAATTTCCACCATGTAGAGGGAGGTCTATTAAAGAAATATCATTAATGATATTTGAAAATTCTCTAATTGCTCTGGTGTTTCTAGCTTCTCCCATTTTTTCCACTGATTGTAGTAAGCTCTTTCCAAAGACATTTTCTCAACTTCCTATCACAAGGGCCATAAACCCCTGTAAAAGCAAATTGTTGCCCATTGTTGACCTCCTCCAAAGTTATAGTAACAGAATGTTGCCCCACATGATTTTCGAGGCAGCTCCACCTCCTTTTATCCCAATAAATTAGAATCCCACAACTTCTCCCTTGAGCTCCAAGTTCTATCCAATCTGACCATCTTGAGCCTCTAACTTTTCTGATACACTTACTATCAACATTTTTCATTTTTCTCTCTACTAGGCATACTATGTCTGCATTCCATTTTTTTAGTAAAATATTAACCATCTCTCGTTTATCCTTATCATTAAGTCCCCTCACATTCCAGCAAATACATTTCAGATTCATTGAACATTACTTATAGCCCTACTACCTCTGCTTCTTCCTCCATTACTGGACTCCCCTGGGAAATTTTGATCACTAGCCATTTTTGGACGCGCTTAATGGGGACTATCCACCGTTTCAAAATTCATTGAAGAATAGCCAAAAATTCGCGCGCGCACACTTAAGCTCCATTAGCGTTGGTAAAACACCCCAGACTAGCCCCATAACAAAAAACTGGGGCTTTGAACAAAACTTGTTCAAAGCCCAAGTATTTTGTTATGGGACTTTATATATAAAGCTGAGTCCCATAACAAAATGATGGGGCTTTGAACAAGTTTTGTTCACAGCCCCAGCATTTTGTTATGGGTTATGAGACTTTATATATAAAGCTTCAGTCCCATAATAATGCTGGGGCTTTGAACAAGTTTTGTTCACAGCCCCAGCATTTTGTTATGGGACTGAAGCTTTATACATAGTCCCATAACAAAATGCTGGGGCCTTGAACAAAACTTGTTCAAAGCCCCAGTATTTATACTGGGGTTAGTTTACTGAAGCTTCCCCAGTACAAATACTGGGGCCTTGAACAAGTTTTGTTCAAAGTCCCAGTATTTATACTGGGATTTGTCCGGAGGTGGCTATTTCTCAGCGAATTTGTTTCTGACGGCTACAAATCAATTAACGCGCGCCAAACAGGCCCCTACACTAAATTTTTACGACTCCCCTTTAAATCCCACTCCAAACTCTAAAGCTTTTTGCTCTCTCACCTTTCTTACTAGAAGAAATATTATTTCCAGAAGAGGACTGCTTCTTTGGTCTGCCATCTTCAATACGTAACAACAATTCCTGCAATTTATCTTTAATTTCAAAGGATTTGATCCCCAATTGCTTACTGATCTTCACCATATTCCTCTTTAACCATTTTGATTCTTCCATTTGATTCAACTTCTCTTGCATGTTAATCACTCTCCCTTCACACCATGGCAACCTCAGAATATCTTGGGCTTCACCTACTGCAATAGGCTCAGCTAAGATAGGGAACTCTGATCCATCTTCACTATTCGGGCAGAAACCTGTAGGAAACAGTTCACTTTCCTCCGTAACCTCGTTATTATCTTCTTTCTCAGAATATTTTGTTCCTTGATCTGTATCTGTTATCATGTTTATACCATCTTCTTGCTCAGAATTCTTTGTCACTAGGCTTAAATCTTCTTTCTTCCCGCAAGCAGATTCCAAACTTCACGATTCGCCATTATATTTATCTTGAAACTGGACCAGACTCAAAGTCAACTCTTTGAAAGCATGGGGTTCTACCTGAATTGACTCAATTTAAGTTTTGAATGGGTCGTACAAAGAAAAGTCTTTAGACACAGGATTAAAAGTAAAAATTTAGTGTAGGGGCCTGTTTGGCGCGCGTTAATTGATTTGTAGCCGTCAAAAACAAATTCGCTGAGAAATAGCCACCTCCGGACAAATCCCAGTATAAATACTGGGACTTTGAACAAAACTTGTTCAAGGCCCCAGTATTTGTACTGGGGAAGCTTCAGTAAACTAACCCCAGTATAAATACTGGGGCTTTGAACAAGTTTTGTTCAAGGCCCCAGCATTTTGTTATGGGACTATGTATAAAGCTTCAGTCCCATAACAAAATGCTGGGGCTGTGAACAAAACTTGTTCAAAGCCCCAGCATTATTATGGGACTGAAGCTTTATATATAAAGTCTCATAACCCATAACAAAATGCTGGGGCTGTGAACAAAACTTGTTCAAAGCCCCATCATTTTGTTATGGGACTCAGCTTTATATATAAAGTCCCATAACAAAATACTTGGGCTTTGAACAAGTTTTGTTCAAAGCCCCAGTTTTTTGTATGGGGCTAGTCTGGGATGTTTTTCCAACGCTAATGGAGCTTAAGTGTGCGCGCAAATTTTTGGCTATTCTTCAATGAATTTTGAAACGGTGGATAGTCCCCATTGAGCGCGTCCAAAAATGGCTAGTGATCAAAATTACCCGGATTAAAAGGGTTTAAGCTTATGAAAAATTGATGAGTAGCCAAATTTGGACCCAGTTAATGAGCTTCATTCACCATTTCACAATTCGTTGAAAAATAACCAAAAATTTCTTCACATACTTACACGCACGCGTGATTTTATAAAATTACCCTTACAAAACCTACATCTACACTTATATAGAACGGAAAGTTATAAACTGCCATTAAAAACAGAGTAAAAACACGGAGCTCAGTTTCTCTCTCTCTGAATCTCAAAATCATAGCATTTCTCTCTCCCCTGAATCGTAAATTCAAATTCAGATTCAAACTTTAAAAGCGTCTGGAAAAAGATATCGATTAATTTGAGCTCAGTTTTTTCAGTTTCTACGGTGAATTCTCAAACTTTGTAATAGATGCATTTTGAAATTGCAAAATAATGAATTCAAATAAAAATTCGTGATTATGTGCTCATATTTACTGTAAAATATGTGATTTATTTAAGGATCGTGATTATGAGCTCATTTTTACTGCAAAATATAAGATTCATTCAACGAATTTGTTGTTTCGAAGCGATTTTGCTGTTATTTATATTTAATTAAATGATTTCACTAATTTCTCTCAGATAGTGAAATTTAAAACTTTCAAATCTACAATGAGATGCAAAATCCAGCATAAAATGATTGGACTTAGTTCCTTGTTGTAGCAAAGTCCATGTATATTATCATGTATCTATGTATATTTAGCTTATAGAGTCCCAGTTCTTAATTCTGCTTTCCAACATAAAATGTTGGGACTTAGTTCCTTGTGTGTAGCAAATGCCATGTATATTATCCTGTGGCTATGTATATTTAGGTTATAAAGTCGCAGTTCTTAATAAGGAGATCCATCACAAAATAATGGGACTTAGTTTCTTGCTGAAGCAAATGTCAAGTACATTTTATGCTGGAGAGAAGGATTAAGAACTGCGACTCTATAAGCTTAATATACATAGACACATGATAATATATATGGCCTTTAGTTCTTTTGTTCTAGCAAAGGCCATGTATATAATCCTGTGGCTATGTATATTTAGGTTATAAAGTCACAGTTCTTACTTATGAGATCCATCACAAAATAATGAGACTTGGTTCCAGGGGTTTGTGCTGGGACAAAGGAGTATCCCAGCATGGGCTCCCAGTATAAAAAAACATGGGGGCACACCTGCTAATGCACACACCAAGTCCCAGGGGTTTGTTTGGGACAAAGGGGTATCCCAGCATAGGCTCCCAGTATAAGACCATCGGACTTGGTTCTTTGCTGAAGCAAAGGTCAAGTACATTATCACGTGGCTTATGTATATTTAGCTTGTACAGTCACAATTCGTAATCCTTGACATTGTTCATTATTGAACCATAATTACAGTATTTTACCCCCACGACTTGTCCTTCTCACTTAAAATAAATGAAAATTAATAAGAGTCGCATGAAAAAATGCTGGGATTTAGTTCTTTATTGAAGAGTAATTACAGTACTTAGTTTTGCAACTTATTGTTTATTTTATAGATTCGCAGTTTTTAGCTATGCGTCTATGTTCATTATTGAAGTATAATTACAGTTTTTTACCATGGGGGGGGGGGGGGGTTGTACTTAACTGTTTGCAATCAAAAAATGCAAGACATGGCTAAAATCTGCATTGTTGTTGCATTCAATGGGAAATGGACACCAGATTATAAGTACATAGAATATGACACAAGGCTTTTACTGCATACTGAAACAAAGACATTTGAAGATTTCAGAAAAAACCTTTGCAAAAAGATAGATTTCAATGAAGACAAATTTGAGATAGTCATATGGTTTGATATGAATCTTGGAACAAGCAAAGGGGTTCCTATAACAAATACGGATGATTTAATGAGTTGTTTACACTTGATGAAGAGCAATTATGAGTATAAAAGTAGATGTTTCATAGTTTATATTACACAATGATCTCCACAGTCTGAGACTTCTGATTACACTGAAGGCCAAATAACAATGCAAATCGACAACGATAATGCATTTGAAGTTGTTATGTTAACGCCTCTGTCTGTGGAAATTGTGGCAATAGATACTGTCATGCAACACCAATTAATAGATACTTAAAATACAGAACAAGAGCGTGTGATTATTCAACCACCAGAGACATCTACTGCCACAAAGAAAAGAAAGAGGTCTTCAAGGAAGAAAGTGAAAGAATCACCTAGTCCAATACTCAAAGAAGAAGCAAATTTGGATGACATCGGAGTTGGATCAATTTTCTAAACAAACAGTGTGTCACTAAATATTTTCAAACAATGGAAATTGCACATCATTTTGAATTCAAAGTTGTTAGATCAAGCACAACAAGATCTAGTATGCATGAACGAAAAATGTGAATGGACTGTTCGATCTTCCAGAATTAAAGAGTCCACGCTCTTCAAAATACTGAAGTTTGAGAAGAATCACAGTTGCTCGGTGGACAACAGAAAAAGAGATAAAAAATATGCTACTTCAAAGATTGTGCGAGATGAGATTGTTGAGAATATTAGAGATGATAATTATCCAGTTAAGCTTAATTTTGACGTCGCAGAGATGAGAAGAAAATTGGGAGTTGAAATCTCTTATAATAAGGCATGGCGTGCTATCCAAGAAGGAGTGTCTTTGATTAGAGGAATACCTGAAGAGAACTTTCTGAAGTTACCTGTATATTTACATGTGCTAAGAGACATCAATCCAGGCTCACAGATTGCTCTGAAACGAGATACTGAGAACAGGTAAAAAAATGGAAAAATAAAGGATGTAGTGCCTCTTATTTTTTTTACAGAGTTCCAGTAATCCCATTAAAAAGACGTGAGACTCCCCAGTTCTTTTTCTAGAATCCCAGCATTTTGCTGAGACTCGAAAATTTATATACATGTGTTCTGCTGATAATACTGCGACTATATTATACAGGTTCAAATATATATTTTTTGCTTGTGCGGCATCTATCAAAGGCTAGAAACATTATAGACCGATCATAGTTGTTGATGGAACATTCCTCAAGGGGAGATATCAATGGACACTATTGGTTGTAGTGACAAAAGATGCAAATAACCAAATCTTCCCTCTTGCCTTTGGAGTTGTGGATTCAGAAAATAATCTGGCCTACAATAGGTTCTTTATGAAGTTGTGCATTGCAATTGGATGCCGTGAGAATTTGATGTTCCTTTATGATTATAATTCTGCAATTGCAAATAGGATTACAAATGTATTTCCAGAATGTACGCATGGGATCTGTATATATCATCTGGAAAAAAAAACGTAAGAAAAGGAACGTGTGTCCTACAGTGATAACTATATTCAATAGTGCATGTCGGCTCCACACATTTAAAGAGTTTGAAGAAGACATGGATAATATGAAACAAATAGACATGTCAACTTATAATTACCTCATGGAAGAACCCTCAGAGAGATGGGCTAGAGCTTGCTGTCCAAATCGAAGATATGACATGATGACAACAAACATCATGGAATTCATGAATAATATTCTGTTACAAGCTAGGGAAAAATCAATACTGTCAATAATGGACAACATAATGAACAAGCTACAAACATGGGTTTTTAAGAGACGAAAGAAAGCACGTGTTGTTTTCTTTGCAACATCAAAATGGGCAGATGATGAATTGGAAAAGAAAATAAAAAAAACATACAGAATGAATGTGAGTATATGAATGGGAGTTCCCCAGTTATTTTTTTGATGTGATTCCTATTATCTCTATTATTATTCATGAAGTCATGGTAAAAAAATCTTGGACTTACCATATATTTTGTTGGAATCTCATAGTTAAAATACTGGGACTTGCTAGTTTACATATATAGAGTCTCAGGCTGTTGTGCTGGGACAAAAGGGTTTCCCAGTATAAAACCATGGGGCACAAAATGCTTATGCACAGATCAGGTCCCTCCCCAGGTGTTTGTGCTGGGACAAAGGGGTATCCCAACATGGCTCCCAGTATATATTCAAGGGACAAAAAGGGTTTCACTAAAAATAGACCCAACGTTTATGTTTTATGATGGTTGTTATCATTTTTTTTTCTTTTTAGTAAATGAAAATTAGACTAGCAGTCTTATAGATTTTATTTTTTCAGGTTGACCAGACTACTGATCAAATCTTTAAGGTAACAGATCAAGGGAGAGGATTCATTATTTGTTTAAAGAAGAAAGAATATCAATGCCTGAAGTTCAAAATGGATGAAATACCTTGTGAACATGCACTTGCTGCTATAGATAGAGTACACCTACAGAAATCTGATTATTGCTCTATATGGTATAAAAGAGAAACATGGTTAAAACAATATGAAGGAGAAATCAACACTGTTGGACATGAAGAATCACGGGTTGTGCTTGATAGTATTAAATAAGTGATAATTAAACCTCCAAATTTTAAAGTTAAGCTAGGGAAGAGGCAAGAGAAAAGATATATGTCAACTGCAGACTTTTTCAGACAGAAGATGAAAAGATGCGGGATATGTAGAACGCATAGACACAACCGGACATCACGCATGCACACTCCAGTACTTCATCCGTATTCAAAGAAACATAACTCTCAATAAAAAATATAGGTATGTCCCTATCTGGCTTTTTTTTTTTTTTTTTTTGTATTTTACTGCAATTCAATAGAAAATTTAAAACATGACAAAAGATGTTATCAGAATTTTTTTTTTTTTTTTTTTTTTTTAAGTTAGGAATCCGTCGTCACTAGATAGATAGAAGACCATTCTTCTCTATTTTCAACTAGTGGCAGCAATTTTGAAGCCAAAAAAAGACTATTCATTTATAGAGCATATTTTTTATTTTTTTTATTTTAGTTCCTCTGTAGTTTTTAACAATGATTATTATAAAAAAATACATATTTTTCATTTATTTCTATTTATATTCTTGTTTCAATTTATCTGTTTTCTAGTTTCTTTACTAATAGAATAACCAACACTTTGGGTTACTTAATAAGAAAAGCAATAGAAAAGATAATTAGTTGAAAACTGATACATAATACAGTACATGAATTAAAAATAAAAAAGATTTAACTAAAACACATTACCTTAGCTAAAAACCGAAAATAAAAAACACACTACATATAATAAAAAGACAGAAAATATAAACTACATTAACTAAAAGAACACAAATACTACTAAAACTTATTCAATAACAATTGGCTTCTGAGTTGATCCTGGAGCATCTTCATCACTGCTGTCATTGTAACTGTCGTCATCATCATCACTATCGCTATGACCATCCCGATGGTTTCTGACAGCAATACCAAAAACAACAACTGCAACACCATCAATAATCTCATGCCAAAGGTGTTCAAAACGAAGCGTATCACCTTTCCTGAAGCCTTTCTGAATAAGCATAACTTTCCATCTATTACACAACCTTGTATGTCTGCCAACCTTGAATTTTATCTCATATGCATTGTCATCATCTTCACAAAATATCAATGCATTTCCATTTATGTTAGGTAGCCTTTGGGTCCAATTCTCTGGAAATATCTAAAAGAAATAAACAATCACAGTTAGTGAGAAATCACAGACTATAAAAAAATAGAGCAAGAAATAAGCACTGGTTTGGGAAATCTTTAACATATAAAATCATCTCTTTTGAAGTAGGAGCTTGTTAGTTTCCTATAAAAACTACCCAGTTCCTCAACACGATTCTGCTCTTTCGCCATATCTTCTTTTATTGAATTTTTTTTTTACTACAAGTAAAATCTTATATAAGTAGATGAAATCTCAACAACTTATAGTTTCCTTCAACTACAAAGCCTTATTTATAGGCTAGCAGTTACTAATGACTATACAGACTGTCTCAACTGTTACAGTCAAAGAGAATCTGTATAGTCAAAAATATATTAACATCAGAATAAATGTAATAAAAAAAACTGTCTTATCTACACGACCCCAAATGTAATAAATTTCAGATTTTTTCGACTGCAGTGTTAGCTAATAAAATTTGAATGCATTACCTACACGATTAAGGGTAATATCCCAGGTAAAAAACTGTAACTCTTTGTTGGTTAACCTTAGAGATCCAGTATTTCTACTAGGACTCAGTGTAGCATTAGGTCGGTGTCCAAATAAATAAATCACAATTCTTTTCTTAAGAAATATTTTATCTTATAAAATTTCTTGTTCCTATGCATAATCTTAAGAAACTAAGATTATCTAAATTGGAACAAGAAATTAAATGTGCAGACTTAAAATACTGGAACTGCGTCTGTGTTTACCATAATATCCCAGGATTATGCAGTCCAAAAAATGCATTGATATCAAAAATAGTTCTAGTAAAAAAAGCTGAGTTTATCTGTTATTCAGATTTTTAACGAGCTAGTAAATTGTAGACTTCTCTCGACTGCAGTGTTAGCTACACAGATTTTGAACTCCATCTGTCTTAAGCTTATACTTCCAGTATTAAATACTTGGACTACTTCTGTGTTTAGCATAATGTCCATTAAATCCAGTGCCTGTGTTTAGCATAGTTTCCATTTCAAAAACTGGGGATCCATGTGATATAAGCTTACTATCCCATGATAAATGCCTTGGACTATATCTAGCAAAACAAACTTACCTTCATTTTCATTAAAATAGGATAAAAGTTACATAAAAAAGATACTTCTAAAATACAAAAGAAGCATAACATTACTAGCAACAGTTGCAAACGGATGGAAATAAAATTAGACTTACAGTTGGAAGATAAAAACATAACACTACAAACAAATAAAAAAATACAGTAAAATCCAACGAAAAACATTAACGATTACAAGGGGCACGAGAGCTACAACCAAAGGTTGAGTCTGTGAAATTATGCAATTCAATGTCCCTGAGTTTATCAAAAAGACGATCCATATTTATTTTATTTTTATCTCTCAAATCTACAAAAAAATTCAATCAACACATCCAAATTGTTCTTGACCACAAATACCTCATTTTTCAGAAGCTCAACATCAGTTTTGAAATTCCTAATGTCGTTCCTCAACTGGAACCATTGTACTCTTCTTGCTTCATTGTTGCAAGCCATTTCTTATTGTATTTCTTTTTTTCTTTTTTACTTAATTTTGTACAAATAAAAACATAATACCAATGTGTACATTTATACAAGAAAGATGAAGTTCAAATTCACAATTTCAAAATAATAAAAACCCGCGAAGAATCTTTGTTTTTTTAGGTGACATTACAAGTCAGCAAAAAAGTTGTGAAAGATTCCTTATTTTCTTTTAGATTTACAAGCTTGAAATCATAGAAATTCGACTAAACATCTTTCTCTGCAAAAAGATATCACTTTTTTTTGGCTTAGGGGTCGAATCTGTATAGGATAAGATTGAACTAAGATTCTTCAAATTGTATATTATAATCACAATATTATATATTTAGACAATACAAAAGGGAATCAAATAGATTCTTTCTTCTTTTTATATCAAAAAAAAAATTTGGGAAGATTCCCTACTTTAATTTTCAAGTATGTAATTGCAATATGTTTGATATGTCTCCCAGCGATAAAAATAATGGACGTCTGTAGTTATTTTGAATTAGACCCAGCATAATGAGCTGAGATTTCCCTATCATAAGGACTTAGAAAAATAAAAACTAATTAAAATGTCTTCTAGGAATAAAGTGATGGGAGTCTGTAGTTATTTTGAATTAGACCCATCATAATGATCTGGGATTTCCCTACCATAAGGACATCGAAAAATAAAAATTAATTAACATGTCTCCAGACATACAAGGTTGTGTAAAGAGCTGGGGTTTCCCTACCATAAGGAGTTAAAATAATAAAAACTAACTCACATCTCGTCAGGTTAAAAATCCTGGGGTTCTGTGATTAATTTGATTTAGACCCAGAATAATAAAATGGGATCCCCTACCAGCTACTTGACAAAATAAAAAAAGAAATCATATAGAATCTTTCGTCTTTTATATATGACAAGACAAGTCAAAAAAAAAAAAGTCTGGAAAGATTCTGTAATTTAAATTATTACCAGAACTCTTTTTCAATATTGATATCCACAAAAGATTCCCTACTATAACTTTCAAAGTATTGTTGAACCCCGAGAAATGCACACACAAGTGTACATCGGGATTTGACTTCAACAAAATGGGACTCCAAAGGGTTTTCTTTGGAGTCGCCACCTAATTTAAGGATTATTAGGAACCTAAGGTTAACTAGTGAGTGCAATTTATTTTTTATTTAAGGGAAATTAAATTCAGAGATTCTAGGTAAGTGGTTCTTTTAAATTTGAAAGAAGGTCCCTTGCGGGAGCACTTTCGAAAATCCGCTAAATGCGGTTAATCCGGCGGTTTTCACGAATTTGTTAAGGATAATATATAAAGCGAGTTTTATATAAGGATAATATGAATAATATAAATAAGATAAGATTTTAATTATGTCGATACTTAGATAAATAAAGGCTAAATTATACAAATATACAAACATATTAGCAGGTTTATAATAAAATAGCAATATTATGTCACTTTTCAAGAATAGTAATACTTTCTTAACATTATATATAAAAGTTATTAAAAAAAAGATTTATTCAATAAAATTGAAGATACACCATGCACCAAAATCGCTCATAATTATAGGCATGTCTTTTCATCTGTTCCTACTTTTTTGGGATTACAACTACCCAATTACTAATTCTATTGTATGTCTTTTGTATGTCTATCATATGGTGTATGTGTATAGTATGACTATTGTATGGCTATTGTATGTGTATTGTATGGCTATTGTTAGTCTTTTGTATGTCTATTTGTATGTCTATCGTATGGCTATTGTTAGTCTTTTGTATGTCTATCGTATGGCTATTGTATGTGTATTGTATGGCTATTGTTTTTTACGTATGCCTATTGTCAATTTTTAATAGATGGTTTTGAGGGGAGAGAGAAAATGGGTCTTAAATGTAAAAAGATTTAAATCTATCTAAACATAATTTGGGTGCATAAATATAGGATTAGATTTATCTTCTTTTTTTTAATTATATTTCTTTTATTTTTAAATACATTCTGCTATTTTTGTAGCAAACAACAAAAATATTGCTATTTTTTGTAAGTTTTGAAAATATTTATATATTTTGTAACAAAAGTAGATAAAGTTATACTATGTGTAATTATCCCATAAATAAATGATCCAATTTAAGATTAATTAACTAGATAATGAAATAATAATCAATTAATAAAATAAACAAAGGTTAAATGAAGTTAGATAATTAAATAAAACAAACTAGATAGATAAATGGATGATAATAAAGGGATTAATTAATTGATTGAATAAATAGATAAATAAATTAGAAAATAAATAACTTAATTAAATAAATGAATACTTATCAATTTTAATTGAATAAAGGAGTAAATGAATAATAATTGATTAAATAAATAAATAAATATTTAATTGATTAAATAAGTGATTAATTAAAATTAATTAAATAAATTAGATTAAGTAAATGAATAGATAAAAGATTAAAATTTAATTGATTAACTAAATAAATAAATTAGATAATTAAATATTTAATATAATAAATAAAGAAGCAATTCGAATGCGAATTATGACGAGTGTACGATTTTTAGTCGAATTTGATTTTGCACTCATTAATTGACAAATGATTCTAAACATCCATAAATTAATTGGCGATTCGCAAAGAAATGATACAAAGCATTCATATAAAAATAATTTAAGTGATTTACAATAGTTATTCACAATTCAAATATCATTTCTGTCCTACAAGGCTACTAATCCGGTCTATGGGGAAATCTTATACAACATGCATTTTCTAAAGGAGCGGGGAAGGATGGAGTTTAGAAGATAGAACCCGGAAGCGCGAACTCAATCACTGAGCCTTGGACTTTGCGATTTTCATTTTTTCTTTTCTTACATTTTCGGGGATATCAAGTCCCGAAAATGCGGAGCGGAGCAAATAACTTCAAATAACCGACCTTTTGCGAGGCAGTGAAATGAGGCTTGGAATTTGAAAAATGCACGACTCGACCAAGCGACTCGAATGGAGTCGACGACTTGAAAAGCGAAGTGACGACACAATATCCAGAATCGAAATCAACCAGAACCGTAGCACTATTTCTGAATTCTTAAAACTTTTAAAACTAATCTATATCATTTTTGCTCTGCCGTTTGTCTCCCCCTCAAAACTGACCCCCCAAAAATGAAAATAGACAAGAGTATATATACCTGCAGCTAGGGTTTGAGATTTTTGGCTCCATCACTTCAAAATATGCCTAAAACTGACATTTCACTTGAGTGATAAGGGTCAAAATTGTCTATCCCTCAAAGATGGTACAATTTTGATTCTTATCCTCAAGGAAATGCCCGTTGCAGAAAGAACCACGGCTCGGATGAACTCAATTTGAATGAACGCCTATGATGTGTCCAGCAAAGCAAAGTACGGAGGAAGAAGACAACGATTTTAAGTGATTGTCATTTTGAGGCAAGATTTGCTGCGTTTTGGTGATGAATTAAAGGAGAAATCCGCGGGTTCTCGGGTTTGATATGGGTCGGGTTGTGAAAAGGGAAAATCGGTTGGCTGAAATGAGGGAATTGGTATGTATAATGTATACATATATGGTTGCGTGGATGAAACAAAACATAAGCTTAGAACGATTTTAGCCTTGCTTTTAGAATTAAGCATGGAATGAAGGAGTTGCATAGGCAGGCTGAAATCAAGGACACGCATTGCAATTTTAGCCATTTATTTTAAAATTAATCAATTACTTTTAACTCTTCAAAATGAATTTTAATTTAAAATAATTAGACTTTTAATTGAAACTTTTGGGACAAAATTGGGTGTCAACAGCTGCCCCTCTTTACCCGAAAAGGATGAAAGAGTTTTCAGGGTAAAGAAGTTGACGGGAAACCAATTTTGTCACGATAAAGCCAAGAACTTCGATTCTAAGGATCAAAGTGCGAGGCTTATGAACATGGCCGAAGACGCTTAGATACGAAGACTCGCACGATTGACAAAAAGGGACCGCACGAATAGGAAAGAATTCAAACTGACGTCCTAATCCGGAATGAAAGATTAGGTAAGAACTTGCTTGTTCGAGTGCGATTCTTCAAATCCTTGTTGATGAGTCTAGCTCATATCAACAATTGCCCCAGTTCACTGCTGAGAAAAAGTTCCACGTTATTCTCCAAATGCTGTTGCGGTGCTGCTAAATTCCTGTAATAAACTTGACAAACGGTAAGAGAGCAACTGCTAATAAATTGTAACCATTGGAATAAGAAATCAATAAACTGATAGCATAAAATTGTAAATGCGGGTTGTGATATCATCAATAAGTTCTTCTTTAGATCAACTGACGAGGTGCTCCGCCCGGGGAACCTCTAGGCTGATCATTATTCTGAAACAGTAAAGTAGAACAATAAGTAAAGCGAGTACCGAATTGCAGAATATAAGGCTGTTACAAAATAAGTCGATTAACAAGACATAATGCCTCAAGTTGACTTGGCTAATCTATAACATACGCAGGTAACATAACGTTTATTTATAAGGCAAACGAGCCTAAAACGTTCAATTATAAGGCGAACGAGCCTACAACGTTCAATATAAGGTGAACGAGCCTAAATTTGATAGCAACCTGCAAAACAAAGTTGCAAATTGGATTAATTAAGGCACGATAATACAAAACAAATAAGCAAAACTGGATCGTGTTGCTTGTATTAGTAGTGCTGCAAAGCGTTGAATGCCTTCAGTTCTTACTGAATCTGATGTTCAATTTCTGCAAATTTAAAGTAAATGCGTTAGAAAACGAGTGAATAATAAAGCAAAAGCTATAATGAAAAAAAAAGAAAGAAATAGATTTGCGCTGCATATGCGACAAGGCGAATAATCTTTGAGAAACTGATGGTTGACAGTAGGAACAATAACAAAAGAGCCTTCAATTGCCTATGATAGGCTTCATAATAATGTCTCCAGTTGCTTATGGTAGGCTTCAAATGATAACGATGTCTTCGCTTGCTCACGATGGACTTGATAATAAGACCTCCAATTGCTTACGGTAGGATCAATAACAAAAGAGCTTTCAATTGCTTATGATATGCTTCAAAATAATGCCTCCAATTGCTTATGGTAGGCTTCAATGCTAATGAAGTCTTCGCTTGCTCACGATAGACTTGATAATAAAACCTCCGATTGCTTACGGTAGGATCAATAATAAAAGAGCCTTCAATTACTTATGATAGGCTTCAGAATAAGGCCTCCAATTGCTTATGGTAGGCTTCAATGCTAATGAAGTCTTCGCTTGCTCACGACAAACTTGATGATAAAACCTCTGATTGCTTACGATAGGATCAATAACGAAAGAGCCTTCAATTGCTTATGATAGGCTTCAGAATAAGGCCTCCAATTGCTTATGGTAGGCTTCAATGCTAATGAAGTCTTCGCTTGCTCACGATAGACTTGATAATAAGACCCCCCGATTGCTTACGGTAGGATCAATAATAAAAGAGCCTTCAGTTGCTTATGATAGGCTTCAGAATAAGGCCTCCAATTGCTTATGGTAGGCTTCAATGCCAATGAAGTCTTCGCTTGCCCACGACAGACTTGATGATAAAACCTCCGATTTCTTACGGTAGGATCAATAACGAAAGAGCCTTCAATTGCTTATGGTAGGCTTCAATGCTAATGAAGTCTTCGCTTGCTCACGATAGACTTGATAATAAGACCCCCCGATTGCTTACGGTAGGATCAATAATAAGAGAGCCTTCAATTGCTTATGATAGGCTTCAGAATAAGGCCTCCAATTGCTTATGGTAGGCTTCAATGCCAATGAAGTCTTCGCTTGCTCACGACAGACTTGATGATAAAACCTCCAATTGCTTACGGTAGGATCAATAACGAAAGAGCCTTCAATTGCTTATGGTAGGCTTCAATGCTAATGAAGTCTTCGCTTGCTCACGATAGACTTGATAATAAGACCCCCCGATTGCTTACGGTAGGATCAATAATAAAAGAGCCTTCAATTGCTTATGATAGGCTTCAGAATAAGGCCTCCAATTGCTTATGGTAGGCTTCAATGCTAATGAAGTCTTCGCTTGCTCACGACAGACTTGATGATAAAACCTCCGATTGCTTACGGTAGGATCAATAACGAAAGAGCCTTCAGTTGCTTATGATAGGCTTCAGAATAAGGCCTCCAATTGTTTATGGTAGGCTTCAATGCTAATGAAGTCTTCGCTTGCTCACGATAGACTTATAATAAGGCCACCGATTGCTTACGGTAGGTATGACGTAATTTGTAAGTGCAAGCTGCAATATCTTTGATAAATTGTCTTCACATCCACTGGCGAAGCAATAAAGCAAATGTGAAGGCATAGTGCAAAGCATTTTCAACAATCTTGACAAATCAACTGGCAAGCCGGTCGGGCACGCGGCAAGGAGGGTCTTGGGGTTGATTGTCGAACAAATCAGCTGGCGAACCGGTCCGGCATGAAGCAACGAGGGTCTCGGGACTGACCCGTTAACCTGAAAAGTAAAACAAGACGTAATACAAAGAAAATGCGAAGGCATAATTTAAAGCAAGTGCAAAGCAATTTGAACAATCTTGACAAATCAAATGGCAAGCCGGTCGGGCACGCAGCAAGGAGGGTCTTGGAATTGATTGTCTACAAATCAGCTGGTGATCTGAT
Source organism: Petunia axillaris subsp. axillaris (assembly GCA_029990575.1). Classification (NCBI taxonomy): domain Eukaryota; kingdom Viridiplantae; phylum Streptophyta; class Magnoliopsida; order Solanales; family Solanaceae; genus Petunia; species Petunia axillaris. The sequence continues at coordinate 138,149,074 of JARKNS010000004.1, forward strand.
CCGGCACAAAGCAAGGAGGGTCTCAGGGCTGACCTGTTAACCTGAAAGTAAAGCAAGTTATAATATAAAGCAAGTGCAAAGGCATAATTGAAACCAAGTGCAAAGTAATTTAGCGTAAAAATGTAAAGCAACGCAAAAGCGATTTAGCGAATCAGTAGGCGTGAAAGTCCAACAAGGGAGAAGCCCCGCCTGGTGGTCAACCTGAAAAATGTAAAGCAAGGCATCAATTTTAAAGCAAGTGCGACGACATAATTTAAAGCAAGTACAAAGAAAAGCAGTGCGGGAATGTAGAGCAATGCAAGAGCCATTTGGTGAATCAATAGGCGAGATAGTCCAACAAAGGGAATCCTCGTAGCCAATGGTCAACTCATGACAAAGCATAATGTTTTAAGTTATGAAAAAGGCAATGCGACGCAATCTGCAAGGCAACTTTGGGCGCGCGTTCAATAAATTGTTCATCCACAATGCGATTGATCCTTTCATTGCAAGCTTTCATGTTCCTGCTCTCAAAGAAAATTTTGTTAGTTTTGGGGAGGGGTGTTTGATTCGTGCTGATTCATCTTGAACTTGCTGCCGCTGCTCCCTCGTTCTTCTTTAGACTTGGGCTTGCAAATTATACTCAGAGACTTGATTTATGACCTCAATATTGTATAATATTTCAAGATAGAGGCAAAATAAAGTAATTTGATAAAAAAATTAAATAAATAATCATTGATACACAACCGAAGTTATAATGCATTTAAAATTTCTGCTTTAACTCAAACTCATGACATATCTTGAAGCAAACTGAACGTCCTTTGTCTTTTCGACTTGTGCTAATCTTGAATACTTTAAAACTCTGCCACTTCATCCTTTGATAAGTAATACCAATTTTGCAAAAATCTACCCCAGTTATAATCTTTATGCCTTCGAACTCTTTTGCAAAATTTGTCCCAGTTTCTATCTTCCATTCATCTTGCAAAATTTGCCCCAGTTGCTTGCCTTAGGGGAAACTAAAAATTTTAATATTATGGAGTCGAGCCCGTTAAGAGCGCCTACATATCCTTCCACGGGAATCAGACTGTGCGTAGTTCTGCTTACATAAAGATTTTTTGGGAAAGTATGGCAATCTAAGTACGAAGCCGTATCCGAATTGGAAAATGCACACATCTGCCCAGATGCATAGTTCGGCATTACATCATAAAAGATAAACAAGCCTAAAGTGTTACAATATTTTGACCGAATCCGACGAGGATTGCCTACTTATCCTGTTGCCATTCCAGGAATCAGGTCAGAAGTAGTTCAAAAATACATAAAAGAGGAAATAGGGGATTCCTGTGCTAGTGCAACCGAACTCCATATGAGTTGCCTACGTATCCCAGCCCTGGGAATCAGGTTACGCGTAGTTCGCATTACATCAAAGATTACATCCAAACCAATTCTAACTTGCAGTTGCTTCAGACATAGCATCTCTTGACAAAATCTGCGCTGATTATCTTAGGCCAAACTTGATCACGAAATAACTGCCAGTATTAGTGTTCTTCCACATAATGACATTGCTAACTTGATGCAAATTTTCCCGTTGCTTCTTCTTAATTAGGAAAGAGCTTCTTCAACACCAATGGCCCCGGTTTGAAGTAAACTATTCAAATCTTCTCTTTGCGCATTCAACATCTTCCAACTTATCTTCTTGAATGGTTTCTCAAATAAAGGACTTCCATTTGTATAGACAAACCATTTCGGCTCCAATTGCCGGCAAACAAAGCTGCCCCAGTTTGAAGTTCTAACGGTAATGTAATATCCAAAGAGTTGCAAAAGTACCTTTCCAATGCATCATCCTTAAATTGTCAGTTGTTTCGTTATAGGTCACAAGCCAAGTTCAAGCAGGTTTTGTTATTTTTAATTTGAAACAATAGTAAGTATATTAATCAAAAGCAAATAATAAAGCCCATGAATAATTAAAGTATAGCAAAATAATAAGGTAGGAATGCAGTGCATTTGTTTATTCAAAACCTAATTTAGGGAGGCATACAACATAAAAGTAAACATGCAGGATTTAAAAGAGTTATTTGAAAGACATAGACATAAACATAAACAAAGTGCAAAACACAGTTCAGGGCCTCAAGCTGACTGTGATGCCAACAAAAATAACGAGTTCATTCATCAAGTCTCTTTTGGACCACAAGTCCAATTAGCCATCACATCACTTGGTTCAGCATTCTGCACATCTGGCTCTTTCTCAAAATCTTCAATAGTTGCACTGCATTTCAATCCATCATTCAAGAATAGGCTGCCAACACCTTCAATCAAATTCTGCATGGCCATTTCTGGTGCTTGGACAAATGACTGGTTCAATGGTAAAAGAGGCTGTAGCATGACACTAGTCGGCTTCTTCTCAGACTCAACCTTTTCCATCTTTCCTTCAGCGGGGTTGCCACCTAGGCCAAAAGTTCCCTCATTCTTTTGCAATAGAGTTAGTGCTTGCTTAGGTACCTTAAAAGCAATATTATCAACCTTTACATCATAGATAGAGACTATGGTGCCCTTCAGATTTGGTTCTTCCTCAAGAGAAATCATATTAACTGCATTGTTACCATGATTGGGAAGAGGATTATCATGCACATTTGGCTGAGTGCCGGTGAGTTGAATGGTGCATGCTTTGATTAAACCCTCGACCTTGTCTTTGAAAGTATAACATCTCTCAATATCATGGCCGGCTGCCCCTGAGTGATAAGCACAGTGCTTATTTGCATCATACCATTTTGGAGGTGGGTTTGGAGTGCTATCAGGGATAGGCTGCACAACTCCCGCATTTCTTAATCTCTCAAAAAGTTGGCCATATGACTTGGCTAGGGGAGTATAGGTTTTGGTTGCCCTCCTTTCGTAATTCTGATTAAACCCTTGCACATTGGGACGAACAGGAGGACGAGGCTGGTAATTCTGGGGTGCTTGAAAATTTGGCTGACGAGGGTATTGATTAGGTGCATGTGCTCTAGGTTGGTAGTAATTTGCTTGTGCATTGTAAACCGGATAAGGAACAGGTGGCATCTGGTAGTGAGTGGGGTAATTTGGGTAATATGGGCTTTGGTAGGTGGGAAAAGCAGATGAATTGTCAAAATTCGACTTTCCAGCCGGTCGACGCTCGATGTCTCCCACAACAGCTCCCACTTTCTCTTTCTTCTTTTTGTAAAGCCATTACCAGACCCAGACTGGATTGCCTTACTTGTAGCTTACAAAGCGGCCAAATTTGTGATCCTACCAGATTTCAAACCAGCTTCATACATCTCCCCCGTTTTCACTAGATTGGCAAAATTAGAGTTAGTCATGGATGCCATTCGATCATAGTAGAATTCATCCAATGTCTCGATGAAATGTCCCACAAACTCTTCCTCACTCATGGGAGGCTTAACTTTGGCCGTCTCACTCCTCCAACGTACCGCGTATTCTCTAAAAGTCTCGGTCGTCTTCTTCTTAAACCTTGCAATAGCCAACCGATCTAATGGTATTTCAGCATAGAAACCAAAACGCTCCATGAAGTCGTTAGCCATACTCCTCCAGTTAATCCATTTTGAGGGATCCTGCTCGGAGTACCAGTTTAAAGCTTCGCCTTCAAGACTATGAATGAATAATTTCATACGGAGCTCTTCATTCTTCTCCACTCCCAAGGTTTCACAGTACCTTCTCAAATGGGCTTGGGGGTTGCCTTTGCCATCAAACTTAACAAACTTTGGTACTTTGTACCCTTCTGGGTATTCAATCCAAGGATGCACACACAAGTCTTCATATTTTAGACTTTCCTTGTCCTTGCCTTTTGATGCTTTGCTAAGATCATTCATCACCCAACCTTGTACCTTTCTCTCCAAATCTTCGCCCCCATCGACTGCTTTTTCGGCTCTTCTAACACCATTTTGAAACTTCACATAAGGAGGATTGGTGTAATCATCAATTTGCACAATAGAAACATCTTGCCCGCCAGATACCGCCACTTGGACTAATGGTGCGGGTGGATTTTCAGTATAAGCTTGCGGGATGGGTTCATTTTGGTAAGTGGAGGTTTGGTATGGATATGGAGTGTTTGTCTGATAATAAGTATTGGCAGGGTGCGGGGTGTATGATGGGTGTTGTTGATGTGATGGGTAGATGGGTGGTTCGGTTAATTGTTTGGCTAGATTGAGCGTTATTTGGAGGTGGAGCTTGGACAAGTGGCAAGTTGCTTTGGTGGATTGGTTCTTTTAGAGAATTGTGGGTGTTCAAAGGTTTATTCATATTGGCGACCCCATCAATTGAGTTCAGAGATTGCCCCAGAGATTGCCCCATTTGACCCAGAGAGTGGGATGCATCGGGCCCACGTAGTGGCGTGTTTTTAGGAGTTTGCCCTTTTACCGCAGCCAGCTCATCTTTTAATATCTGTAGTTCCTTAGCCATTTCAAGAATCAGTTCGTCTTGAAGAATAATGACATTTCCTCTTGACGATTCGGGAGTTGCAAGATTTTTCTCGGTATTGCGAGGTTCATCATCTATTCCAGTCATTGTCAGTTGTGGTAATGTGTACCAATATGCAGATTGGTCTTTTGCCCTTGTGTAGTAAGAGTGATCAGCCAGCTTAAATCAGCACAAATCAAACCTCTGCTTGGGGGATAAACAAACAAAAGAAAAAGTTCAAAAGTAACCATGTCAGCTTGCATGTCATTGGCAAAATTACACACAAATCACATAGCGCGCATCACGTAGCGCTTAGCATTTTAAACAAGTTCGACATGTGGAAAACACAAGTAGTTGAGCGTAAATAAAAATGCGAACGTTTCCTACCCTGTAAGGTGCCTCTTTGTGCCAGAGGTGGGCCTAAGACGCGCAAACAAGTGGTAACGAAAAATAGTTCATGCCAGTTTTGAGCAATTCAGATTTAGAGTAAGAGATAAATAGTAACAATAATTGATAACAATCAGCTCTCCGCCTTGACATTGCAATTCCATTATCCCATCTAACTTCCAAAAATTAGTGTCAACTCGAAATTCTAACATAGCTTATGCTCTCCACAACATCTGCACAAAATTCGAAACTCAAATGCCTAAAACTTAAAACAATCCTCCCTGCCTTTGCAAACATCCACACTCCTCCAGGCACAACTCCCAATTATTTTACAACATCCGGGGTGAGATTTCCAACTGCCTTCACAATACCAGACTGCAAATCATGAAAGGCGCCAATTGGCCGTTCAAAAATAAAACCTCACTGGTCCTCCGCTTTAGTCAAGCCTCTCAGCTTCCTAGGTTTCGCAAGGCTCACAGACCTTGTTCATAGGGCTCCTCACTGGTCCTCGGCTTCAATCAAGCCTCTCAGATTCCTAGGTAGCCAAGACCGCACTGGTCTTCAAGGAGGGACCCCATTGGTCGTTTATAGACATAAGGGCTTCACTCTCCTAGTATGCGACAAGCATATTTCATTCCATAAGAATTTGCAGGTGGTTAGTCAACATGGGCCTGCACACACGCAAGGCCATTCACGAGAGGACCCCACTGATCTTTTAAAGACACCAGGGGCTTCGCCTCTTAGATCTCACTACACCAGGCCATCTCCAAAACACAAACCAACCAAATCTGCTTAACTTTCCCCCGGACTGCAATTCTGTCTATGATCTCAATTTTGCTAAATTGATCCATTTTCTAACCTAAAAGACAACATAGGAGACAAAATTCTAAATCTGATTTTGCTCAAAACATGGTTAGGACTGAGGATTCGTTATCACATAGCACATAATATGCATTGTCGTTGGGTTTCAAGAACCCGCTGACGTAAGGGTGGTTTCCTAACTATGGAGGCGGTACCAAGGACCGGGTCCAGACTAAGGCGTCAATGCATGCATGCTCCTAAAGCTCCGTCTAAGAGTGGGTTAACGGTTGAGGCTAACAGTGAGTGGCAAGCGGTCTTGCAGTCGAATTACTCCTACGATGGCCGCCGGTGTACCAACTCGTCACAAGGGTTCTTTAGTGGAAGAAAGTGCTGGTGCGCATGGGCGCACCTCGCGGATATTTGAGTGAGAATGCAAGAGGTTCCCAGGAGTGGGGGAAATATGAACGGAATGCCAGTTTATATGTGCGCAAATAACGGTGTAGTGACATGCTTTCGTGACACACAGCAATCAATTAGATTAATCTAAGCATGCTTGCAAATAAACAATAGATATAATCATGCTAGTTTCAACAATTATTAAATAAGCTACGCATACTAATATCAGCATACAACTCAAACAATACAAACAAACAAATTCGTGAAAGCCTTTTGGTTAGAACCATTTGCGTATCCCCAGTGAAGTCGCCACGCTGTTGAACCCCGAGAAATGCACACACAAGTGTACATCGAGATTTGACTTCAACAAAATGGGACTCCAAAGGGTTTTCTTTGGAGTCGCCACCTAATTTAAGGATTATTAGGAACCTAAGGTTAACTAATGAGTGCAATTTATTTTTTATTTAAAGGAAATTAAATTAAGAGATTCTAGGTAAGTGGTTCTTTTAAATTCGAAAGAAGGTCCCTTGCGGGAGCACTTTCGAAAATTCGCTAAATGCGGTTAATCCGGCGGTTTTCACGAATTTGTTAAGGATAATATATAAAGCGAGTTTTATATAAGGATAATATGAATAATATAAATAAGATAAGATTTTAATTATGTCGATACTTAGATAAATACATGATCCAATTTAAGATTAATTAACTAGATAATGAAATAATAATCAATTAATTAATTAATAAAATAAGCAAAGGTTAAATGAAGTTAGATAATTAAATAAAACAAACTAGATAGATAAATGAATGATAATAAAGGGATTAACTAATTGATTGAATAAATAGATAAATAAATAAGAAAATAAATAACTTAATTAAATAAATGAATACTTATCAATATTAATTGAATAAAGGAGTAAATGAATAATAATTGATTAAATAAATAAATAAATAAATATTTAATTGATTAAATAAGTGATTAATTGAAATTAATTAAATAAATTAGATTAAGTAAATGAATAAATAAAGGATTAAAATTTAATTGATTAACTTAATAAATAAATTAGATAATTGAATATTTAATATAATAAATAAAGAAGCAATTCGAATGCGAATTATGACGAGTGTACGATTTTTAGTCGAATTTGATTTTGCACTCATTAATTGACAAATGATTCTAAACATCCATAAATTAATTGGCGATTCGCAAAGAAATGATACAAAGCATTCATATAAAAATAATTTAAGTGATTTACAATAGTTATTCACAATTCAAATATCATTTCTGTCCTACAAGGCTACTAATCCGGTCTATGGGGAAATCCTATACAACATGCATTTTCTAAAGGAGCGGGGAAGGATGGAGTTTAGAAGATAGAACCCGGAAGCGCGAACTCAATCACTGAGTCTTGGACTTTGCGATTTTCATTTTTTCTTTTCTTACATTTTCGGGGATATCAAGTCCCGAAAATGCGGAGCGGAGCAAATAACTTCAAATGCAAACAGCCGTCCCAATTTGTGAGTTTATTTCAACTCGTCCCCGAAGGTTCATGTCAATGAAAAGATGAGAAAAGAATTAGTGTATGTGCTAATATAAGTAGCAAAATAGAGTAGCTAAACAGATACATCCACACCTAAATGTTACGTCAAATCAAAGACAGAAACTAAAGATCAACTATACTATAATGCAGGTAGATGGCCAAAGTTAACTCCACAAACAAAGGGGCATAAACCAGCATCTAATCAGGCATACCTTTAATGCTAAATTAACATCTTGATATTCATAGAAACTTATGTACTTGCAACCAGTTAGTTAGAAGGCGCAACAACTGAAGCGGCAAGACTTAACTCAAATGAGTTCGATTGAAGATTAGAGTTTGACCCTTAATACACATCGCAAATTCCTACCAAAACAAACTAACGAAATTCAGACGCATAGAAGGAAGAGAAAAGGTCAAGGTTTTTATTTACTTTATAACAGATACAGTTCCGACAGGATAAATATAATTGAATTTCCAACCTGACTCACAGATTGTCAATTGATATCTTGACATTACTCACAGTCTTAAATCAGTAATCTAGTTGAAAGCATCCAAAATCTGGCTATGTGATACATCAAGAAACATGAATTTGAACGGGACTTAAGCCAATGCCTAACAGAAATCATGAGTTAACGACCCTTTCATGACAGACTTTATTCAGGCAAAGCAAGCAGGGAACAACCTGGCTAGTGGGATTCAGAAAAGAGATCCTATCTTGATAGCTAAATACTGGATGAACAGGTCGAGAGAAACTGGAAATATTAAGGGAATCAACATAAATTCTTTAGAGCTACTGCAATCATCTAACCCAAAACTGAACCTAACTTGAAACTATCAGGAATAAAGTCAGACATCATCCAAATCCTATGACCAGAACTAACTAGACATACAGGACCCTATTACAACTTGAAACAAACCCCAGAACTCTCCTATAGCAATCCCATCCTGCAGCAACTCCTTGAGTCTGCAACACCATAATCCAAGCCCAAAACACTCTTTCATTACTTGATTAAAACAGAGTGCTAGAACTCCATCCCCTTTTACTTGAACCTGCTGCACCAGACCTTTAAACACCCGTGCAATAGCCCCACTCTACTCTTACCACCAAAACTTGAATGCCACTTAGAAACCCCTGCACACTACTGCTGCTGCATCAACTCCAGTGCAGGACAGCCTGCTTCCTATTCAGACCCCCTCACATGCTCACAGACCTAACAACACCTCTACATTCTCCGTAGGACCTGAACACCCTACCTGAACCCAACCAGAAACAATAACTAATCCCTGCTATGCACTCTTCAACCTCACAGATTTTCAAGATACCATAACAAGACCCCTGCTAACTGCCTGAGCAAACAATGCACACACTTTCAAATCAGAACCACCAGAAACTACCCTACTCCTAAAGCAAAAGCAAACAACCCTTTTGAACTCAAGGCAACCAGGAATCAGACTCCCTGAACACATCCCACTGCACACATGCCAATATGTACACCACCACATTCCCTGGACAACCTACACTACCTCTGCACATCAGGCCACCCTGAACTGAACAAAACAAACCCAGAAACAGAGACTACTCCTTACACCTCTGCTACTACTATAGCTCATTTCAAAGCCCACATACAACCAGAAAACTGAAACCACCCCTTTCTCCTCTAGAAAACAAAATGAACAGAATCTTCAGCTCTCCTATACACCCTTTAACAACCAAAGACAACCCCTTTCAACTCCCTGTTACTACCAGGACTGCCTCTAGCTTAAAATCAATCTTTCCCTGCCCCTCTCTTGCCTTCTGCTCCTTCTTCTCAACCAAACAAAGAACCAGTCAAAACTAATGCAGGCAGAAAACATCTAGAAAGAAACTGAACTAGGAAAGAACAATACTTTCTTTTAAACATAGCAACATAGTGAAACTATCAAGACTTGAAGAACTATTTCATGTTAAGGGTCAAGGCTGGACTGAACTGGGGAAATGATTGAATACTTTTACATTTCCCTAAAAGGGTTAACCTTAAAAATTTAATTAACTATAGTTTAACCAAGTGAAAACTGATTTTAAACAACCATTTCTACCATACAGTCCAAGAATTTTCCTAAGGGTGCTAATCACTTTTCAAAGTTAATTTCGAATTATACTAAAACTTCACTGGAACCAGCTGCTGGTCCTCTCTCATATTTGAAGCAAGTCAAACACATAAGCTAATTAAGGTACTTTCTAATTTAGCTACCTCAAGACATACCAGGATAAAACTAATAATTGAGCTAAGTGATTGAATACACTACGTAACAACAGCTTTAAAAAAAAAAAAGAAGAAATAACCGACCTTTTGCGAGGCAGTGAAATGAGGCTTGGAATTTGAAAAATGCATGACTCAACCGACCGACTCGAATGGAGTCGACGACTTGAAAAGTGAAGTGACGACACAAAATCCAGAATCGAAATCAACCAGAACCGTAGCACTATTTCTGAATTCTTAAAACTTTTAAAACTAATCTATATCATTTTTACTCTGCCATTTGTCTCCCCCTCAAAACTGACCCCCCAAAAATGAAAATAGACAAGAGTATATATACCTCCAGCTAGGGTTTGAGATTTTTGGCTCCATCATTTCAAAATATGCCTAAAACTGACATTTCACTTGAGTGATAAGGGTCAAAATTGTCTATCCCTCAAAGACGGTACAATTTTGATTCTTATCCTCAAGGAAATGCCCGTTGCAGAAAGAACCACGGCTCGGATGAACTCAATTTGAATGAATGCCTATGATGTGTCCAGCAAAGCAAAGTACGGAGGAAGAAGACAACGATTTTAAGTGATTGTCGTTTTGAGGCAAGATTTGCTGCGTTTTGGTGATGAATTAAAGGAGAAATCCGCGGGTTCTCGGGTTTGATATGGGTCGGGTTGTGAAAAGGGAAAATCGGTTGACTGAAATGAGGGAATTGGTATGTATAATGTATACATATATGGTTGCGTGGATGAGCCAAAACATAAGGTTAGAACGATTTTAGCCTCGCTTTTAGAATTAAGCATGGAATGAAGGAGTTGCATAGGCAGGCTGAAATCAAGGACGCGCATTGCAATTTTAGCCATTTCTTTTAAAATTAATCAATTACTTTTAACTCTTCAAAATTAATTTTAATTTAAAATAATTAGACTTTTAATTGAAACTTTTGGGACAAAATTGGGTGTCAACAAGTATGTTATTGCAATATGGATAATAACGAATTAAAATAATAAAAACTAACTCTGTAATTAAAAAAACTTAGGACTCTGTGATTATTTTGAATTAGACTCAGAATTATGAGCTGGGATTTTCCTACCATAAGGAGTTAGAAAATAAAAATTAATTAACATGTCTCCCAGGGATAAAGTGATGAGAGTCTCTAGTTATTTTGAATTAGACCCATCATAATGAGCTGGGATTCCCTACCATAAGGAATTAAAATAATAAAAACTAACTCACATCTCGTGAGGTTAAAAATTCTGGGACTCTGTGATTAGTTTGAATTAGACTAAAATGGGATCCTTACCATAAGGACTACTAGACAAAATATAAAAAGAAATCAGATTGAATCTTTCGTCTTTTATATATGACAAGACAAGTAAAAAAAAGTTTGGGAAAGATTCTATAATTTAAATTACTACCAGAACTCTTTTTCAATATTGATTTCTGTATTGGGTTAAATCCGTCGTCACCAAAGTTGGTGACTAAGCATCCACATAGGACGACGTATAGACGACACGTGGCTATGAATGGGCATAAAGGCAACAGATAGAATCGAAGATGGACAACTATAACGGACAGATGAACAGTCACCACGGCCGGAATAGTCGCAACTCGTCATCAAGCCAATTCAAAATAGAAGTCTTATCCTTAAGCAACGTAACTGCTCGATTAAGGAGTTACAACTGCTCGTGAACGGACGCTTAGTTATCTATATATTGTAATTTAAGTCACAAGCATTGTATCTAATTCTTCTCTGAACATACGTCTGTATTCCAACTATTAATATCCGATTCTTTACCTTCTGTCAATACTTACTACTACTACTCATAATCAAGCGATTTCATTTATTGTTCCGCTGCTTAAATATCATAAAGAGTACGAGGAAGGAAGTTTGATCAAGTCTATACGGCCTGAACACGGTTCCTTTCATTTAAATCTTCATTTATTACATCGCATTAATTGTGTCTTCATTTCTTTATATTTACTATAATCAGTTATATCTTTTCACATTAGGTATTTAATCTTGATTATTGATCGTGACTCCGCTTTATAAATTTAATTGTGACTTAACCTAATAAACGAAATTACGGTTAAACAATTTGGCGACCACAGTGGGAGCCGGTCAATAACTTCCGTAGGTTAATTGCTTATCGTATTATTCTTTATTCGCTTTCTTCTTGCTCGTTGGCTCTCCTCATTTTCTTTTTGTCAAAATGGCAGATAACAACTCACACAACAACGCTCCCATTGACGGGCAACAAGACCTCAACGCTGCGGAGCAAATAGACTTGAATCTGGCCGGGGACGAGCAGCAAGATGTTATTCCTGCAGACGACGACGTAATCCCCATTGCAGAGGACGAGAACGTGCTCCCAGCAGAACAGGAAAACGAGCACAGCCAGCAGGGTAGCAGAAATAGCCGCCCTCCTGGCCGAGGAAACTTCGATCAAGGGCCTGGAGGACCTAGAAGACCCAATGGTCCTAGGAATTCGAGGAATTCTCAAGACGATGTCCTTGAATTCATACGGCAACAGGCTGAAGTCAACAGGCAAATACGGGAAGCTATCGACAGCCTACGAGGACAAACCCTGCCAAACGCAGGAAATCCACCCATGGGACGTCCAAGGGATGCTTCACCGTCCCATGCCTCGAGACGCGCTGAAAATTAGAATGCAGGATCAGCGGTGCCAACGGAAATGAGCGAGGTCATGGAAGCCCTCACCAGGCAGTTCAAAGAGAGCCAGGAGGCCCTGCAGCGCTCTCTTCATGAGAGGATTGATCAGATCCCTGGCGCACCACCCACTTTGAAGAAAGTTGACGTTCAACGGTATACTCAAAGGCCTTGGAAGAAAGAAGCAGCACCGAAGGCAATACCCAAAACATTCAATATGCCAAACATACCAAGATACCGGGGAACAACTGACCCCAACGACCACTTGATGATGTTTAGCAATTTCATAAAGGCAAGCGATCTCACCGACGAGGAGATCGAGTCAGTACAATTGAAGAAGTTCGTAGAAACCTTGGCAGATGGCGCTCTACGATGGTATTCAATGCTGCCACCAAACTCAATAGGATCTTTTGCCGAGATGGCGGAGTTATTTGTCAAAGCACACACAGGCGCTCAGAAAACAGAAACAAGAGTTGAAGACATCTTTGAAATCAAACAACTGCCCGGGGAGTCTCTCCGGAAGTATGTGGATCGCTTTCAGCGTGAACGTATGTTGCTACCCAAAGTTCCAGATCGATGGGCGGCTATTGCATTCACTAACAGCTTGGACGTCAAGAGTTCTGAAGCGACCAGGCGATTGTATGAATCGCTGCGAGAATATCCTGCATCAAACTGGTCGGATGTCTATAATCGTTATAATTCAAAGGTACGTATAGACGAAGATAAATTGATTGGCACAGGTGCCCGGGGACGGAGCCAAACTCGCACCAACGGCGCTGGGGGAAAGATCGAGACAGATAAACCAGATGCACGGCACGAGCCATATCCCAATCGGTCGCGTAACAACTCAAATGGACGCAGTCGTAACAACAAAGGCCTTGCAAGGGGCAATGATTCCGCTTCAACTTCTAGTGGACTTCCAACCCTGCCCGTTTTCAATATCGGAGCAGTTGAACTTGTAGCAGTGCTTGAGGGGATGAGCGAAAAGGTCAAATGGCCTAAGGATATGAAGGGTGACCCCAGCAAGCGCAACAAAAACTTGTGGTGCGAATTTCATCGCGATCACGGCCACACAACGGATGACTGCAAGGCTCTAAGGTACGAGGTCGCTAACTTATTGAAACAGGGCTATCTCAAGGAGTACTTGACAGAAAAAGGAAAACAAACTCACGCAAAGGCCCAGCAAAATAAATCAGAACCTCCCCGAGCATCATCTCCAAAAATGACAGTCAACGTCATCTCTGGTGGTATTGAGGTTGATGCAGTCACATACACAGCAAAGAAATACGCCAAAGTATCTATTACAAAGACCAAACGACCACGACTTGAGGATGCAATAACTTTTGAAGATACAGATGCAGATGGCTTGCAATTTCCTCATATGGACGCTTTAGTGATAACATTACGAGTGGAAGAGTTTGATGTCAAAAGAGTGCTCGTTGATCCAGGCAGTTCAGCGAACATCATATTATCTCGGGTCGTGCAGCAGTTGAAACTATACAATGAGATTGTACCAATTTCTCGTGTTCTCTCAGGATTTAACAATTCCAGCGAGAAGACGTTAGGAGAAATTACTCTGACGACCCTGGTCGAAGGCGTTATGAGACGAACAACGTTTCATGTCATTGATGGGGATATGGCTTACAACATAATCCTTGGGAGGCCATGGATACACGATATGCAAGCAGTCCCGTCAACATATCACCAAGTAATGAAATTCCCTTCAGAGTGGGGAATACGGGAAGTTCGGGGAGAGCAGCGTTGCGCTAGAGATTGCTACTCAGTTGCAGTCAAGCTCCCCGAGGAGGCAAAATAGCAATTAAAGAACCCGGGATCAGAGTCAAACAATGAAGCATCAGACTACCAAGTCCCGGAATTCATATCAAAGTTGGATGCACGGGAAGAGTACGCGCCAACTATTGAAGCCTTTGAACCAGAAGAACTTTTCGATAACATGCCTGAAAGAAAAGTGTATTTGGGAGCAGAGTTAAACAAAGACTTACGCAAAGATATCTTGCACTTCCTCAAGGAGCGACACACCACCTTTGCGTGGTCACATGCAGATATGACAGGAATCTCCCCGGAGATTATCTCTCATAAGTTGAACGTGGATCCGTACCATCGCCCGGTAAAGCAAAAGAAGCGCCAACAAGGAGCATTCAGGAACCAGATCATAAATGACGAAGTTGACCGCTTGCTCAAGATTGGCTCCGTCCGAGAAGTCAAGTATCCAGATTGGCTGGCCAACGTGGTCGTAGTGGCAAAGAAAAATGGCAAGTGGAGGGTCTGCATCGACTTCACTGATCTGAACAAAGCCTGCCCGAAAGATTCTTATCCACTACCTCAGATTGACCAACTAATCGATGCGACGGCCGGGCACGAAGTACTTACATTCCTTGATGCATATTCAGGCTATAACCAAATCTTAATGGATCCCGACGACCAGGAGAAAACTTCTTTCATTACTTGCCGAGGTACGTACTGCTATAAAGTAATGCCTTTTGGACTTAAAAATGCAGGTGCGACTTACCAACGGTTAGTCAACCGGATGTTTCACAACCACATTGGCAAAACCATGGAGGTCTACATCGACGACATGCTGATCAAGTCCAAACGGGCAGAAGATCACTTAGCACATTTGAAGGAGGCCTTTCGAGTCCTTGACCAATACAACATGAAACTCAACCCGGAGAAGTGCGCATTTGGTGTGGGTTCAGGGAAATTTCTTGGTTTCATCGTTTCCCAGCGATGGATCGAGGTAAACCCCGCCCAGATAAAAGCAATAGAAGCCATCCCCGACATACTTCATAACAGAAAAGATGTAATGCGGCTAACCGGGAGAGTAGCAGCACTAAGGAGATTCATTTCTCGCTCATCTGACCGATGCAAAAGCTTCTTCGACGTGCTGAAACAGAACAAGGAGTTCGATTGGACCCCTGAATGTCAGCAAGCACTTAAGGGTTTGAAGCGATACCTGTCAAACCCGCCTTTACTTTCAACACCCCAACCAGGTGAACAACTATTACTTTACCTGGCCGTGTCTGAGTCTGCGGTAAGTGCAGTTCTGGTTTGAGAAGACAAAGGTAAGCAACTTCCAATTTATTACATTAGCAAATCCTTATTAGATGCTGAAACTCGCTATCAACCTTTGGAGAAATTAGCACTAGCCTTGGTAATCGCTGCCCGTAAATTAAGACCTTATTTTCAAAGTCATTCAATAGCTGTAGTTACTACATTCCCCTTACGCAATATCTTGCACAAACCTGAATTCTCGGGCAGGTTAGTAAAATGGGCAGTAGAATTAAGTGAGTTTGATATATCTTATCAACCCCGGGTAGCCATAAAATCTCAGGCTCTAGCAGATTTTATTGCAGATTTTAGTGCTACTATGTACCCTGATGCTCAACGTAAGGCGGTTCTTTTCGCCGGATCGGAGTCGGGGACGTGGACCTTACACACTGACGGGTCCTCGAGTGTAAAAGGATCAGGATTAGGTTTAGTTCTTACCGCTCCCTCGGGGGAGACCATTAGACAGGCCATAAAATGTCCCTTTATTACAAATAATGAGGCCGAGTATGAGGCCGTAATTGCAGGATTAAAATTGGCTCGAGATTATGGAGCAGACAGAATTCGCCTTAAGAGTGACTCTGCCCTGGTCGTCAATCAAATAACTGGAGGCTTCGTAGCAAGGGAGTCTCGTATGTAGAGGTATCTTGCCCGAGTCACTGGTTTGCTAGCACAATTCGACAATTGGAATGCCATACAGATTCCACGAGAAGAGAATCACGAGGCTGATGCCTTGGCAAATTTGGGTTCAGTCGCAGAGATTGGAGCAGCAGGTTCAGTGGCCATGGCTCATCTTCTATGTACAACAATCGATGAAGATGCAATGGAGGTCAACACGACCAGTCTGACTTGGGATTGGAGGAATGAGATAATCAATTATATACTACATGGAACCCTACCATCAGACGTTAAGGCTGCTCGAAAACTGAGGATAAAAGCTGCCAGGTATACAATTATAGATGGTATCCTTTATCGTAAGACTTTTGCAGGCCCACTCGCCAAGTGTCTAGGTCCCAGCCAAACTGAATATGTGATGAGGGAAGTTCACGAGGGTTGCTGTGGAAATAACTTGGGAGGAAAGGCGCTTGCACGAAAGCTTATACGAGCAGGCTATTATTGGGACAAAATGGAAAAAGATACTAACGAGTTTGTCAAAAAATGTGACAAGTGCCAAAGGTTTGCACATCTCCTCCATCAACCAGCAGAACCCTTGCATTCAATCATTTCCCCGTGGCCGTTTATGAAATGGGGAATGGATATCGTTGGGCCACTACCCACTGCACCCAGAGGGGTACGTTTCTTGTTAATTATTACTGATTATTTTACAAAGTGGGTTGAAGCTGCAGCATATTCAAAGATACGTCAAACGGAAGTAGTTAATTTCCTTTGGCGTTATGTCATTTGTCGCTTCGGAGCACCCAAAGAGATTGTCATGGATAATGGTCCTCAATTCGTTGGTCAGAGGGTCACAAAGTTCCTTGAGGATCTGCATATTAAAAGGATCACTTCTTCCCCATATCACCCGGTGGCAAACGGGCAGGCAGAATCGACCAACAAGATAATAGTGGATTCTCTTAAAAAACGTCTCGAGCAGGCCAAAGGGTGCTGGGTGGAAGAACTCCCCGGGGTTCTTTGGGCATATAGAACAACCACAAAAATGAGCACCGGGGAGACGCCTTATTCCTTAGTGTATGGTTCTGATGCATTGATTCCAGTCGAAATCGGCGAGCCAAGTCTACGATATGGTCATGCAACTGAAAAATCTAATTCAGTCAACCTCTCCGAGGAATTGGATTTTCTAGAGGAACGTAGAGAATTAGCACTTATACGAGTAGTAGCTCAGAAAGAAAGGATAGAATAATATTATAATCGGGGACTTAGGCTGCGTAACTTTGAAGTCGGGGACTTTGTATCGCGTAGAGTCTCCCAGAATACGCAAGAAACGAACGTCGGCAAACTTGGTCCAAACTGGGAAGGTCCCTACAAGGTGGTTGCATCCGTTGGTAAGGGTTCATATCGTTTGGCACGACCAGATGGATCGCTTCTACCTAGCAGTTGGAACGTGATTCACCTAAAGAGGTACTACTTCTAAGTAGTACATGGGTTAGTGTTTCTGTCCATTCTCTGTTGCTTACTTGCTATTGTTTTCTTTTAAGTTATTCTGTTTTCTTATCTTTGTCTAAATGGTACTAACGGTCTTCAAAAGGCCAGATCCGTTTAGCTCAACTGGTAGAGCGCGAAGTCCTCGTGCTTCGCGGCTGTGGGTTCAAATCCCACAACGGACACACTCCTCTTTTGGTTATATGTGTTCCTTGATTCAGCGTTTCACCCATTGTCTTTTTATGTCTGAAATTGCGAAATTTCAACATAAAAACAGGGGGTGGCGAGGGCCCCAGTAGGCCAAAGTCCCAGCTAATATGAGTGATCTTCGAGCAGAGCAAGGTCATGATCATTCGCCAAGTCCACGACTAAGCAGAATCAACTAAGTTCAATAGAACTATTTTACTTGTGCTACGTTATTTTTACATTTTGCGGCCAGTATTCGCCCAAATTCTACAACTCTACGACCAAACAATCTTGTGTTTTGGTCATTGGGTTACCTATTCTTTTCAATAGAAATAACAGGGTAAAACCTCAACCTTAACAAAATTTTTCTGCGAAAACTTTCAATTGTCAAAAATGATAAGCAAAGTTTATCGCAAGGCCATCTTATACGGCCAGATTTCAGTCAACCTAAACGGCCTGGTTTCGTCCAGCCCAGAAGGCCTGATTTCATTCATCTTAACTAAGGGCAACTTAACTTGGTTATGATCAAATTTTATTTCAAACATCTGCGCAGATTAACACCAAAGAGGGAACTCAGACACTAGGATTTGAAACATAATTCTGACTTCTGAAAACCTCATTAAACAACGAATATCAACATCATTCATATAAGCAAGACTTGAGATCAAAAATGGTCATCAAGCCTCGCCAGTCAGACAAAAGACAGTCAAAATATACATTCGTTCACGAGTTAGCAATATCCAAAGTTAACAACATCCGGTAAAATTATAAGAAGGACTAGATAAGGCGTCAGTCATCATTTTGGCCAGGTTCTTGAACTGATGCACTAGCTCCATCAGTCGGATCCCCACCCAAATCTTCATCTCCATTATCCTCACTGCCTTCATCATCCTCTTCATCATCATCATCATCATCGTCGGCTCCTACTTCCATGCCCAAGGCCCGCTTGACATCGATGATAGTCGCTATGGTCTGATCGAGGACTGAGTCGACATTAACTTGGCCACGCTGCATTTGGATGAGCAACTTCTTCTTGGCTTCGAGAGCTTCCAGTTTGGAGTCGATTGTATAACGATCCCTCAAATTCGCCAATTCCGTCGTCAATAGCTCTTGGATCCTCGCAGATTCCTCAGCCCGATTCTTGGCTTCTTGTAGTTCTCCTCGAGCAGCCTGAGATTCAGCTTCAGCTTTGTTCAGATTTCTCAACATCAGGTCGGAAGCATTACGGATGCCTTCCAAAGTGACTTCTTTCACATTAAGCTCATGGGCAAGTTGAGAAATCTGGCTACCTTGTTCATCCATCCTGGCTTTCAGATCTTCAAAGGATAGTGCAAACCTTTCTTTCTCATCCAAAAGACGGTCCCTCTCCTCGAGGAGGGCGTTTATCTTGTCACTAGCCTCAGTGTTGGATTTCTCCAACCTGTCTATCTTATCCTCAAAGAAGCCACGCCTCCCTTCCAGGACCCGCTTCTCCCCGATCAGAGCTTGTTTCTCCTCTTCTAAGGCCTGCTTGTCCTGAAGAGCCTTCAAAAGATCTTTCTTTAAGCCAAGGACTTGTTCCTTATTGTTCAGCCTAGAACGGAACATGATCTCGGCCGCCATCATACTTGCCTGGCAACAAGTGAAAATACGCAGGTAATCAGAACTAAGGTCTTAATAAAAATAAAGGAGTAAAGAGGGAAACATTACCCGAGCAGTATCTTCAGCGATTGCGTAAGCTAGCTGCTCGTCGCTCATGCTGCGCATGTTCCACTCCTCGCGAGGACCGATCAGGTTGGACATCACTTTAACCAAGTGGCCAGGCTTCGTCAGAAAATCTGTGTCCGGGGGAATGGTGAAGTCACACTCCCTCATACACGGCCTGGGCTCCCTCGCTTGTTCAAAAGGATATTGGGGACCAAATTTGTGACGAATACCATTAACGGAGTACGCCCCAATCCTTCCTCCTAGAGACACTCTCCTATAAGCTTTGTGCGAGAGACCTCGATGTCACATGTCTCATCAGGGTCCAGAGTGTCGCACTCTTGCAGATAAACTGGTGCCATCTCATCACCAGCTAAGTTCATCATGTCCTTGTAGTGAAAGATCTGAGGTTCAGCCTCCCCCTCAGTCTTCCTCCGCTCATCAACCTTTTCATCTTTCTCCTCATCCTCTTCTCTCATCGGCTCTTTGCCAGGTCGCTTGTGGCTGACTTGTTCAAACTCACCCTGTTGACCACCAACCCGTTCAGGCTCATCTGGCTTTGGGTCCTCGGGGAAGAAGGCAAAACTTTCATGCATTCTTTCTTCCCCCACTTCCCCAGATCTATCTCCTTCTTCATCACCAACTCGGGGACTCTCCTCAAAAGCGTAAGAAGAAGTCTCTACATCCTTCCTCTTGTCACCCCGAAGAGACACCCTCTTCCTTTGAGTCAGGCTCACATCGGGAGCCTCTGAATCCGAAATGTCAACTATCATAGGTTCAGCAGATTCAGGGGCAACCGCCGAGCTTTTAACACTCTCTTGCCCAGCCTTGGGCGTATCAGAAGCAGCAACATTGGTTTCAACTGTTTTTTCAGAGGGTTGAGGAGTCTTACGGGCTGTCCTTATTTTCTTTTTGGGTTTACTCTTTTCAGAGTCAGATTTCTTTCTCTTCAAATTCGCGAGGACCTCCTCACCACCCTCCCTGGCCTTGATAGCTGCAGCAGTTTGGAGAATGGCAGCTGCCTCCTCATTGATCTCAGCCATGGGGTCAACGGTCACCTCCACAGGAGGAGGAGCAGGAAAATAACTACTAACAGCACCTAAACCTGAGAGTAAAGTCATATTTATACCATGGTGAGTTCTGCATAAACTAGCAGGAATTTGGATAATCAGCTTACCATGGGTGCTAGGGTTCGATAAACTTTTTAAAGAAGCATAGTAAGGCCACTGCCTCTGCTCGTGAGTGAACTCTGCCAAAATAGGTTCAACCCAAGCGGACAATTCCTCCTCGGAAATCATACCGTCGTAAGGAATCTTGTCAGCTAACCAATAAAGAGTAAAAATTAGAGGGTGCAAATACGTAATTCAAAAGAGTATTCAATACAAAGACTCGGGGACTTACGAGTTTTGTTCCACACCTTGCAGAGATTAGTTTTGCAGCCACGTGTGAGGAATTTAGACTGCACATAAACATACCTATGCATCCAACCCCTATCCCCTGTATCTTCAGATTTGCTCACTAGAGCTTTTCTTCCTCTCATACGGGCATTAATATATCCGTCTCTCGCAACCTGAAGGCTATACAAAGAGACGAAATGCTTAAATTCAAAGTCCTGCCCAGTCTCATCGGCAAACCATTGTAGCAGGGAAATAATTCTATAAATGCTCGGACACAGCTGCCCCGGGCAGATAAGATAGTATTTACAAATATCCTCTATAACAGGATGCAACGGGAGCGTACAACCTATCGTGAATGGATACGTGGATATGGCTGTCCACCCAGTTCTCGCAGAAGTAATATTCTCCGTTGGATAGGGGCAAGAAACTATAACATTATCGTCCCAGCCACAATCTGCCCTAACCCTAGGCAAAAGGTCAGGAGTAATTGAACTCTTAAACTGGCTTGAAGGCCACGACCTTATATTGCCATAGTGACTGAACGAGCTGATTGAACAATCATTTTCAAGGCTTCCCCAAAGTTTCGGAATCACATCAGCAACCGAAGTTGGGGAACTCGTGGATTGACCACCTGCTGCTGAAGAACTACTAGCCGCAGCATCCATATTCAAACTTCTCTTGGCTTTTGGAGACATTTGGACTAGAAGATTGGAAGAATTTTTTGCGTTTTAGGGATTTTTGGAAAGGTGTTTTTAAGCTTTGAAGGTTTGGATGAAATTTGGAATGAAGTAAAAAGGTTTCAAGCTGGTAGAAATCATATTTATAGGGTTCGCAAAACCCGACCAGCCCCTACACGTGGCAAGCATCCGCGCAAGAGGTAAATAAATCCAGCCGTTAAAAGAATAAAAATCGAAATGGCGGTTTTTGCTTTGGGACGTGCAAGACGTGAGTAGGCGCAGTTCAATCATCACTCCTGCAGTCTCGGAACACGCGACAGTCACTTTTTCCGTAAAAAGTGGAGCGGAATTTACAACTTGCACGTTTTGTCTTTAGCAGAGCATTTAATGCTTATACTGATAAAATGTCAATCAATCGAAAGCCTTTGAGGAGTTCAACGGGCAGCATCCAAATATGAATACAAGGACTCAAATGTGTTACTTGAGAAAAATTCCAAAGAGTTCTTTCCCGCTCAAAATACGTTTTCCACTCTTCGACCAGATTCTCTGCCCGAGTAGTGCGGGGACTATCTGTATTGGGTTAAATCCGTCGTCACCAAAGTTGGTGACTAAGCATCCACATAGGACGACGTATAGACGACACGTGGCTATGAATGGGCATAAAGGCAACGGATAGAATCGAAGATGGACAACTATAACGGACAGATGAACAGTCACCACGGCCGGAATAGTCGCAACTCGTCATCAAGCCAATTCAAAATAGAAGTCTTATCCTTAAGCAACGTAACTGCTCGATTAAGGAGTTAGAACTGCTCGTGAACGGACGCTTAGTTATCTATATATTGTAATTTAAGTCAAAAGCATTGTATCTAATTCTTCTCTGAACATACGTCTGTATTCCAACTATTAATACCCGATTCTTTACCTTCTGTCAATACTTACTACTACTACTACTCATAATCAAGCGATTTTATTTATTGTTCCACTGCTTAAATATCATAAAGAGTACGAGGAAGGAAGTTTGATCAAGTCTATACGGCCTGAACACGGTTCCTTTCATTTAAATCTTCATTTATTACATCGCATTAATTGTGTCTTCATTTCTTTATATTTACTATAATCAGTTATATCTTTTCACATTAGGCATTTAATCTTGATTATTGATCGTGACTCTGCTTTATAAATTTAATTGTGACTTAACCTAATAAACGAAATTACGGTTAAACAATTTGCACAAAAAAAATTTCTCTACTTTAACTTTCAAAGTCTGTAATTGCAATATGCCTGACATTTTCATAACGACAAAGATATGCACTAAATCATTGCAAGAAAATTAACAAGGTACAAAACAAAATAAGAATAGAATCATTTAAAGTGCAATTACATATGTAGTCCCATTAGTTGATGTTGGAGTCATAGTCTTGTGAAAATACAAAATTACAGTGTTTGACCTTGGGAAAATTTCAGACTAATAATTAAAAATAACAAATATAGAAACTTCACATAATTCTATTATGGAGATCCTGGTGGAAGGTCAAAATGAAGATGTAGTGATATAGCCTGAATAGTGCGCCAGATCCTTCTCACTTGTCGCCTTTGCACGTTATGCATAATCCAAATATCATTTCGCATTTGTTGTATTAAGTTATCATGGTCTCGCATCTGAGCCTATAGGAATGGAACATCCCAATTTAGATTATTTGGTGATGGTGGTGGGGGTGGGGTTGGGGGTGATGGGACTGTTTGTGCTGCTCCTACTGGTATTGCTTGATTGACACTACTTTCAGACATTGTTGTAGTTGAAGTATAAAGCTTATAAATATTCAACAAAGATATAAATAATTGTAATAATAAGTTGATCAGCTAACAATTGCTATGTATTTATAGACAAACATCAATTAAAAAATTGCAACAGTCCCAACACTATTACATAATAAGATGAGAAACAGATAATAATTTTTATGTATTTACAGTCATAACATCAAATCTATTTGTAACAATTTGCAACTTATAATTGTAAAGGCACCATTATATAACAGTTACAAAGAAAAATACTTAACCGTCGCAATTCATTATCAAAATAGAAAAGACAGTTACATTGCAGTCACATAACTGGGAATTTAAAAAACAACATAACACACAGACAAAAAAAATTACAGTAGACACAAAACACAGACAAATATACTATCAGTCATCTTCAACGGTAGAGCGAAAACTAGAACTAGAACTAGAACTTAAAGGTTCTAGTTCAGGCTGCCAAATTCTAATATTTAAAACCACACGATGTGCAAATTCTAAAATTCTAATATGTAATGTAGATCCTAGGTCCAGATTATTATGAAGAACAAACTCCCTCCATCCATTGCAAAGTTTTTTTTTGTCTTCTACGTTTTTGGTAGTTCATATAGTATGCGTACCACGACAAATAAGAATAGCTGAAAGATCATATCGTGGAAACCTAACCACCATAGATTGTGGTAAAATCTGCAAGTAAACCGAAAAAAAGAAGTAAAAAGAACACTGTTATTCCATAAAAAAATGACATTTTTAAAAAAATTATAATTAACTTACAAACTGATCTAACTCGGCATCTAATTCATTCAACACTACTTCCCAGAGACCTGAAATGATAAACTGTAGATTTTTATGTGTTTCTCTTCACTAACAAATTCGTCTATTTATACTATAAGAATATACACAATCTTTTGAATTGTTGTGAATTGTCAAAAAAGGCTGAAGATTCTTTTTTCTTTACAAAAAAGTTGTCTATTGCTTGTCCTTTTGGATAGAATCACAATTCATTACCAAACTTTGTACCTAGTCAAAATGACTGTTCAATAACAAAGAAAAAAGAGTGCTAGTTATATTCCAAACTTTCTGCCTAGTTTAATATGTCCAGTCAAATTCCTGTAGATTGATTGTTTTTTGATTTTCAATAAACTCCAGGTGTTTATACTGTAATTGGTATATTTATTTGGTTCTTTTCTATTATATTATACTGAGAGTTCTAGTTAAATTAAATAAAGTGACCGTCAAAGAATACCACTCAAGTCTTTTTTCCTTGGAACACTCATCTAAACATTGAAAAAATGTAAAAACCATAACCTTTCTTGTAAAAATATTAAAAGTGATATTAAATTATATTCACACAGTTACAGTTATACTGAACGGTCACGATTCATTTTCATTATATAATAAATACAACTGTTAGACTGGTAAACTCAAAATTAAAACTGGCACTGCAACAATAGTCACATATAGCTACGAAACCTCGGCTACAAATTTGAAAATCATGGCTAGTATCTATTAATAGCCACAAAAATTATACTTTCATGGCTATTTACAATTTCGTAAAATTTCTTAGCCACAAGAGATAAATTAGCAAAGCTAATTCCTTATTTTTGCTATGATTGCTCAATATCGTGGCAATAATTATCAAATAGCTACAAATTTATTGCCACGTCTAAACTCTATAGCTAATTATCAACTTTTTGCCATGGTTTTAATATCTTCTGGCAATAGTGATGTTTTAGCCACGATAAATTATTGAAACAAAATATTGTGGCTAATTATTAGCATTTTGCCACGTTGCTGAAGTTACTGTAGCAATAAAAATTATTTAGCCACAACAAATAATTTAAATAAAATGGTGTAGCTAATTTTTAGTTTGTTGCCATATTTTTTAAGTTATTGTAGCAAAAGTAACTTTTTAGCTATAATAAATTATTTAAAATATAATATTGTAGCTAAATGAATATTTGTACTTCAACTTTAAATATCGTGGCAATAGTTAGGTCAGTAGCTATAATTAATTGTCAAAACAAAATTATATAGCCACGATTATATAGCTAAAAATGTTCTGTAGCTAATTATAAGTATTTTCAATTCATTGAAAGCCACTGTAGCATGCCATTGTAGCGACAATGCATAATTAGTAGCTAGAAGAAACTCATAGTAATTGATGTGCTTAGTAGTTACATTTATTTATACGACAAAACGAATAACCACGAATTCAGAGAAAAATTAATGTTCCGTAGCAAGTTATCATTTGTTATTCAGTTGAAGTTTCCATAGAAAAGTTAATAAACTATAACCATTGTAGAAAAAATAACCCACAATTGGATGAATAATTTTGCTTCGGCTATTAAGATGATGACGAAATATCCAAAATATCTGAAGAACTTTTAATCTAAAGAGTAGATTTATAAAGGACAGAAATATATTATTTATTATGAAAATAGCTACTCAAATATTGAAGATCTTATATAGTTGTAGGAATAGTTACTTTCTGGGAAATTCTATTTTCTATATAGATGTAATTAATTGTATAAATAATATTTTTATAGAAGATCATCAAAATCAATTCCCAAGTTTGAAGATAAGCCAGAAAATAACAAGTTAAGTCAAAGAAACAATATTTATGGAAAGTGACGTAGCTAGAAACAATAAGTTCATACTCCATCGAAAGAAAAATTATGTGAAGAGTATTTTCTCCAGAAAGATAGATACAAACACATGTTGTCGTAGACAAAAAATATCTAACAAAGAATTGCATACCCTTTGAATCTCTGGACTCCAACCAACGGACCTCTAGCCAAAGAATACAACGGACTACTTATGTGTGAATTTCCTTCTTTACGCATTTGTAAAGCCTGTACGTAAAATAAATAAATAAATAACTAGTGAGGCTAAATAAGTATTAAAATTAAATTAGAAATACAACGAAAGCTTACTCGATGGTAAAACCAGTCATCGAACTCCATGTTGTTATTATTCTGCTCATATTCACTATTAAAAATTAACCAAAATAAATGTGAAAAAATTTAATAAATTAAACAAGCCAACACAATAACTAACGAACACAAAACTATGAAGAAACATACTGTAGAAATGGTTGAACTTCTTCACAGTTTCTCAAAACATAAAGATGAGCTTGTTTTCGCTCAAACTCTTCAAGATTCCTGGATGTATCTCTTGATAAAGGGTAGCCTTTTTGTTCAAATACTGATAATCCAGTGTATGCCTCAACACCTTCATAATTTTTGTCCACTCAATCCCTCACAGTACCATGTAAATATCTCGAACAAAATATTAAACTTTCTTCAACTATATAGCCTTCTGCAATAGATCCTTCAGGACGACCTTTGTTACGAACATAATGTTTTAATATGCGCAAGAATCTACATAATAGAATAACAAATTAAATTTGGCATGGCAATGATTCAGGGGAAGTCAATAGTTAAAGACTAAATTCATGATATGCTAGATAAATTGAATAACAACTTCTAGTACAGATATCTGAAATATCTTGATTCATTGTTGATTTAGTTTTCCTTTTCTTGGGAGTGGAGGTGGGGTCTATGATATATATATATATATATATATAGAGAGAGAGACACGAGAAAATGGCCAAAATGGTCCTTAATGTATAGTTATTGCTTTATTTGGTCCTTCATATATCAGGCTTAAGGGATATAGTCCTTCATATATGTCAAAGGTAGAGATATTTGGTCCTAAAACCTAAAACTAACGACATTCCAATAGTTGCTGTTAACTTTAGCACCTTTGGATAAAAGGAAAGTCAGGTGTGTTTGAAAAACAACCAAAAATAATCCTTTCGGTCAAAAACTTCTCATCATAAGATAACAACCTCAATTACCTTATGTGAATTAACTGATTCGTATCCCTCTTCAAAGCTAGTAGGAGGATTCAATCGCAATCATCATTGGAGCTTAAATTTCTTGTCATATTTCCCCGCAATTTCATAGTTGAAATTCTCATATATGTACTGAAAATTTCTCATCTACTACAATTAGGCGATGGTGGCAGCAGTGAGCTTGCTTCATTATCGGTGGCTGCGCATTATCTTCTCTAAACGAAACAGAGCCTCCATATTAAATCAATTGGAAGAGCCTCTGCCTTATACTATTCCCTCACCATCTTCTAACTATTCAATCAACTAATTGAACTTCTTTGGATATTTTTTCAGTTGCCATAGCCCAAACCGTAATAAGCTTCTTATATTATAAACTTCTATTTTTAATCAAATGTCTCTACTTTTTACATACATGAAGGACTATATCCCTTAAGCCTGATATATGAAGTCAACAGTTAAAGACTAAATTCATGATCTGCTAGATAAATTGAATCACAACTTTTAGTACAGATATCTGAAATATCTTGATTCATTGTTGATTTAGTTTTTCCTTTTCTTGGGAGTGGAGGTGGGGTCTAGGATATATATATATATATATAGACACACAGAACTCCAGAGCATTTGAGGCAGTGAGTTTCAAAACTTGATGGTTAGACCAATAATATACAACTCAAAATTTTTGACCAGCTTTCGCCCGTTCTCTTTTGGGACACATAGGCTATTACGATCTCATATGGAATACAATTATATTAGTTTGTTGGTAGCAACCAAGTTTATATCTGAAGGAAGAACTAGTTAGATGAAAAGAAAATTCTAAGTCATAATAGTTCAATAGCTACATTGGCCCAAAGAATAGATTGCATCTCGTGAAGAAAAAACTTCTAAGGTAGTATGCTTACCATTCAAATTCTTTACTAGCCAATTGGGGTACATATTTGGTGAACAGTACTTCACCCATCTTTTTCTCATTACTTATTTTTTGTGGTTGGTACCTCAGCCATGGTCTATATATACATTGTATGGCAGTAGTATCTAATATTATTCAAGAGTTAGAGTATTTCTATGTTGACTGTGTTTTGAAAACATAGTAAAAGGTCTCCCACTTTTTAATTGCGCAAGCAGGTATGAGTTCCTTTTTCCAAACACTATACAGAAATAACTTTTTTATCCCCAAAAGATCAGGAAAAAAATTACAAGATACTAGTATATTTGGGTAAACAATAAAAGTATCCAGGAATCAACTAAAAGTTCGTGAGGTATGTTAATACAATTATTTCATATTTGGGTACTATGATTCTGAAAGAAATAGATGGACGAATTAACAAAAATTATAAGAAAACATACCGCTCTATTGGGTACATCCATTTGTATTGCACGGGTCCAGCAAGCTTGGCCTCTGTTGGAAGATGAATGACTAGGTGAACCATAATATCAAAAAATGCTGGTAAAAAAATTTTCTCCAATTTGGACGATATTATTGGAATTTGAGATGCAAGATGATCCAACACATCGACTCTTAATGTTTTTGAACACAATTCTCTAAAGAAAATACTTAACTCGGTGATAACATCATAGACAATGTTTGGTGCAACTCCACGAATTGCAAAAGGAAGTAGTTGTTCCAAAAGAATATGAGAATCATGACTCCTCAGTCCATATATTTTACGATCCTTCACATTTACACACCGTGATATGTTGGAACAATAACCATCTGGAACCTTTATAGCTTTCAAAATCTTGCATAATTTGGACTTCTCGTCTGGTGATAAAGTATAGCATGCTGCTGGATAGTACCACTGTCCATCTTTTTGAGTTGGATGCAAATCTCTTCTTATACCCATTTCCTTCAAGTCACGACGAGCATTCAAATTATCTTTTGTTTTTCCTTGGATAAATTACACCACATATAATTTTATAAAACTTATTTACCAAATATAGAGATACTTTGATTTCTTTAAAAAAATAGCAATATTTTTAACATTTGTTACAAAAAATAGCAAATAGGTAAAAATAAGGACTCTCTCTCATAAACCAAAACCTAGTTTTGATATATCTCTCCCAATTCTCTCTACCTGCCCCACCATCCCTCATCCGCCGTCGCTCCATCGCCACCACCACTTTCCCCTTCCCCAACGATCAACTTCGTCGACGAGATAAATCCGGCTACGCAACAGTCGTTCACTACTGCAACATTGATCACTGCTACAACATGTTCTTCGTCTGTTCCATCATCGCCGCTGCAACATCATTCTCCGAAAAAGGTTGATGCTGCTGCTGCTACTAGTTCACAGGTTGTTGCCGCTACTACTGTTCGTCGGTTGCTACCGCTGCTGATGTGCTGCTTCGTTTCTCTAGCGAAGATCGTTGTTGCTCTGCTTTGTTATGGTTTCTCTAAGTTGCTGATGTTGTTTCGTTATTTAAGTTGGATGGAAAATGTATTCCAGATCTGGAAACTGTATGATTGTGTATGAGAGTTGTTTGGCAATTGTATAGGAGGTGTATGACAATTGTATAGGAGGTGTATGGTATTTGTATTGGCGTTGTATGACATTTGTATGGAAGTTGTATGAAAAGAGATTTGATTGTATCTCCTTTGTTTCGCTTTATATATATATATATATATATATATATGTATTTACAATTTTCTTCTTCTTCTTCTTATTCTTCTTTTTATGTTTATGGTGATTATAATGGTGGTTATGGTACTTTTTGTGGTGGTTTGAAGGTGGAAGGATTGTATGTGCATTGTTTCCTCATTGTATATTGGTGTATATATAGTGGAAAAATATATGGCATACAAGCTTAAACAATTTTTTTTAAAAAAAACTTATAAAAAATCTGGTGACTGGAATCCGGCGACGGGGGGCGGAGGGGGTTGGCAATGGTGGATGGGCAGTGTGGAGGAAGAAAAGAGATCTAGGGTTTTTTCCTCTTTTTATGTATATTTGTTATTTTTTGATAAAAAAGTATTGCTTTTTTTGAAAACTCTAGTAATATTGTTATTTTTGTGTAAAACAAAATGTTACTTTGTATAGTTATGTAATTTAGCCTTTTTCCTTCAATGTCTAATAACGTCCCAATAATATTGTCACAAACATTTTTTTCAATATGCATGACATCCAAATTGTGACGATTAGATTATTTTTCCAATATGGAAGCTTGAAAAAAATGCTTTTCTTCCTCCAGTTATGAATGTATTTACCTTTTACATTTCTCTGTTTCTTCTGGGTCTTACCAAATTTTATGTTTTCCAAACCAGCTAATTGGTTCAACACATCATCTCCAGAGAGAATTTTAGGAGCATGTCTTTTTTCTACTTCTCCATTAAAAGAGCATTTATTAGCACGCCACTTATGATCATATGGTAAAAACCTGCGTGCACCCATATACGAGAACTTACGGCCGTACTTCAGTCGAGTATATGGAGTGTCTTTGTTGCATGTAGGACAAGCCAAAGCTCCCTTTGTGCTCCATCTGGACAAGTAGGCATATGCTGGAAAATCATTTATCGTCCATAATAGTGCTGCCCGCATACAAAACTTCTCCTTTCTCGAAGCATCATATGTATTGACTCCATTATACCACAATTCTTGCAACTCATCTACCAATGGTTGTAAGTACACATCGATGTCATTTCCCGGAGCTTTAGGGCCTGGTATCAACAAAGACAAGAAGCAATATGGCTGCTTCATGCACATCCAAGGGGGTAGGTTATACACAGTAAGAATAACCGGCCAAGTGCTATGAGAAACACTTAAGTTTCCAAAGGGATTCATCCCATCAGATACTAATCCAAGTCTGACATTACGAGGGTCTCTAGCAAAGCCGGGGTTTGTCGTATCAAAATGTTTCCACGCATCAGAGTCAGCGGGATGTCTAAGAACCCCATCTTTCAAACGTTGATCATGATGCCATGTCATGTCTGAAGCTATTTCTGAAGATGTAAACAGTCTTTGCAATCTTGGTTTCAAGGGAAAGTAACGTAAAACTTTTCGAGGAATTTTCTTCCTAGTCTTTTCTGAAGTAGCCCCACTAGCTTTTTGACCGTCAACTGGTTTCCACCTAGACTCGCCACAAACCAAGCAAGATTCAGCTTTTGCATTTTGTTTCCAAAACAACATACAGTCATTTTCACAAGCATGTATTTTTTCATAACGAAGACCTAAGTCTTGAATCATTGTTTTTGCGCTGTAAAATGATTCCGGTAAAGTTTCGCCAGAAGGAAGTGCTCGTTTAATTAACTTCATTATGCTATCAACTGCTTTATTGCTCAACCCAAAAAGACATTTAATCTGGAACAATTCCACAATTAGTGACAACTTAGAGAATATCTCGCAGCCAGGATAAAATTGTTGTGAAGCATCCTTTAACAATTTGGAAAATTTGGAAGCAGGGGCAGAAGCATCAATATTAGAATGATCCATAATTTCAGGGCCAGTAACATCATAAATCATTTCAAATATATCATCGGTACCTCTCTCGTCTCGTAGTTCCTCCCACCTCACTTCCTCTTGTCTCACTTCCTCTTGTCTAACTTCATTCTTAGTTCTTTTCTCTTTAGGTATAAATTCTCCATGATAAAGCCAACGAGTGTATCCTTTGACCATGCCAAAAACTATTAAATCTGCCTTAACTTCAGCCCGAGTCTTGTTGAAAGCATTATTGCATTGTGTGCAAGGGCAAGGAATTTCACCTTCTACTTCTGAGTGCTTAAAAGCAAATTGAAGAAAATCTTTAACTCCTTTTAAATACCTTTTGCTCGTTCTATCGGTACAATGCATCCAAGTCTTGTCCATTTCAAAATTTCCTACAAAGAAACGAAACAGATCAAGATGCATAAAAGAAGATCACATACTTTCAAGAGTTGAGCACAACTGCTAATGCGCGCGTTTTAAAGTAGTAATTCGATATTATGGTATGTGAAGATTCTTGTTAATGGGCATATTCTAATGATTTAGTTGTCCATACAACTGTCGCTCACTTTTATATTCAGTGAAAAATAGAAAATTATAGAGAAACTTATTATATTACTTCAACTAATCAAAAACTTATTTCATTAATTGATAAAATAAAAAAGCCTACACCAAGTAGAGAAGGTAATTAAAAATTCTTAATGTAAATACTTATTGAATAATCACTCCATTTTTCAATTCCCCCACAAAATAAATACTTACTCTTGATTTTGCCAGATGATGTCATATGAGGGCGAGAATCCGGCTGCTGAACGTGTTCCTCAACTTTGTTTCGAAAAAGACACAAAATTTTGAGAGAGAAGATTTTAGGGGTTTCTTTAGGGATCTAAATTTGGTTAGAAAAGGCATAAGAAAATATACCAAAAGTTACCTAGCTTATTCTGCCGTTCCCAATACTTTTTAGATGTTTAAGTTGGTCAACTATTTCTTGATTTTAAGACAATTGGTGGTGTGAGCTCTTACAATTTTATTCTTAATTTATGTCAATTCTCTTAAAAGATCTACTATTTACATGTAAGAGATCAAAATAAGAGATCTTTAAAGGGTTATTTTCTCTTATTCAAATTCTTTCGTGAACCTCTAACTTGTTGGTAATTGAATTAATTAAATGTAAGACGCCCTTCAGAGACAAAAAGTAAATGAATTGTATTATATACTCGACGGAGCTCACCGAGCTAGAGCTATAGTATCGAGTCAAGCCAATCCCAAAACGAGCTCAACCAAACTTTGTTATAATGTAACCGAGCTATAGCTAAACCGAGTCAAATCGAGCTCATGGCGAATCTGAGTCGAATATTTGATGTTTCCTTTCACGATATCTTCCTCCTTAAAACAATTAAATTTGATTGATTAAGAATTAGAGTTATAATTGCTGATTGAGCAAATATAATTATATTATTAAGAAACTAACATTTTATACCAAATTAAATTTTACTAATTTGAACTCATCTTAATGAATGGTGTCTAATACCCAGTGGAGCTCACCGAGCCTGCTATAGTATCGAGTCAAGTCGAGCCCAAAACGAGCTCAACCAAACTTTGTTACAGTATAACCGAACTAGAGCTAAACTAGGCCAAATCTAGCTTGTGCTAAGCCTGACTCGAATATTTGATGTCTTCTTTCACGATATCTACCTCCTTAAAAAGTTAAGTTTGATTGATTAAGAATTCGAGTTATAAGTTGCGGATTGAGCAAACATAATTATATTATTAAGAAACTAACATTTTATGTTTCAAATTAAATTTCACTAATTGTTAATTTAACATAAAAGTAAATGAATGGTGTTCTATACCCCAAGGGAGCTCTCCGTGTCTGCTATAATATCAATTCCAGCTGAGCCCAAGACGAACTCAACCAAACTTTGTTACAATGTAACCGAGCTAGAGCTAAATTGAGCGAAATCGAGCTCGTGTTGAGTGTGGCTTGAATATTTGATGTCTTCTTTCGTGATATCTACCTCTTTAAAAAAATTAAACTTAAAAGTAAATGAATGGTGATCTATACCAGAGAGCTTGCTATAGTATCGAGTCAAGCCGCGGAGCCCACGACGAGCTCAATCAAACTTTGTTATAATATAACCGAGCTAGAGCTAAACTGAGCCAAATCGAGCTCGTGCCGAGCCTGGCTCGAATATTTGATGTCTTCATTCGCGATATCTACCTCTTTAAAAAAATTGTGATTGATTAAGAATTAGAGTTATAAATTGAGCCAAACAAGCTGGCTCAATTGACTCCGAGGTTGATCGTGTTGAGCTTTTTAATCAAGTCAAGTCGAGTCGAGGCAATTGACCGAAATCGAGGCGAGCTGAGCTTTAACAAATTCAAGGCTAGGCGAGCTGAGCTTTAAAGAAATTCTAGCGGATCTTTAACAAAAAAATAGTGGTATAATTGCATTTGAGCTTGATCACGATTTATGTTAATTATGTTGTGAACATGATTATTTAAAAAGTTAATTTATTCACATAAATCCAAAGCACCATATGATTTTTAAATCCTTTGTGATAAATAGGATACCAATTTTTACCATTAGATGAATAGAAGATTATCAACTCAATACTCAAGATACTACAATATGCGAAAGTCCTGTGATAATTAGGATATCTTTTCAATATCACTACCACTAATCATAGTGACTCATAATTAAAACAAAAATATAGAAACAGAAAAATCCAATCACGTTAAGCGTGGTCTGATTACTAGTGATCAATTTAATAATGTTGAATAAATTTTTTACTTTTTCTTATTATTAGGAGGGAAACACGAATTCACTATTAGAAAACAAGAATTAATAGAAAAAGAGAATTCCCTCCAAAAATTTCACTCTAAAATTTTTAGTGCCTAAATCACAGCCTTGTTTCCCTGCTTAATAGAGAGATTAGAAAGAAAGAAAACCCTAAAAGCCAAAATACTAAACATCAAAAGAGAAGCCAAAATATTGACGGCAATATTTTTGATAACTCAACTAAATTGACCTGGAAGCAAAGGCACGATTCTTTCTTGGGATTAATCCCCCAACCTTCAAGTTTCTATGACTATGTTGATTAGCAGATTTTTTTATTAGAGGGATTGATTATGTGCATATTGTGCCTTACTTTATAAGAAAGTGCATGCATATTGTCTATTGAGAACAATACACATTAAGCACAGAATCAACTTTTAAAAAGAGGGTTTTTTTTAAAAACTTTTTCGGATGAACAATAGATAGCTAATGAGCAGCACTAAATTAATAAGAAAATTAATTAGATTTGATAAGTAGTAGTTGTTGTTTATGCAATTTTATTTATAGTAAAAGTCAGATTTATTAAAATGTTCAGGCTGTAGGGCATTGCCATTCTTTATCTTTGTTTCTAAGAAGAGTTTGTTTTAGCTTAGGCTAAAATAGAATTCAGAATTATCGACTCTTTTAGCAATATATGCTGGTTGGAATACATTAGTTAATTAGTTATGTAAACTGAAAGGAAGAAATTATTTGAATTGAATATTTGAGAATCAGCTTAAACATCTGATGAAATTGTGGCATGAAGGAAACTATTACACACTAATTCAGTTATGCTATTATTAACTTCTTTCCTTCTCAAGTTTGTTTCTCCTTATGAATTTCATCGGTCAATTCTAATGCGATATCTATTTGTCTATCAACCATCATTCTCACTGGATATTCTTTTATTTGAAAAGATCAATTGTAATAGTTTGTGACTTTCATAAAATAGCATTAATAGCTGCAATTACAGAGAAGTATTTCAATGCCTGACACATGTACTTTTTCGAAATTAGACATGGGCAGGAATGGTCTTCGAAAAAGAATGACTCGCTCAACTGATAATCATGATGAGGTTAGAAGCTCTAAGAAGACAAATGCTCAAGATAATTTTCTCACACAACTGGCGGAAGAAGATGTTTATTGTGACGAGGCTAGAAGTTCTAAGAAGATAAATACTAAAGACAACTTTCTCACACAACAGGCGGCAGAAGATGTTTATCCAGGTAAAGGAAATATAACTTATGTAATACTGATTAATTAGTATTATTTTTTCAATTACACAAAAATTATGTGTTTGTTTAATCGTTTCTTTCAATAACTTCTTAGGAAGCGCGGACAACAGGACAATTAGCTATTACTATGGTGGCTATTTCACATTTTCACCTTCTAGAAAGTATGTGTGTGGTTAGTTGATTAAGCAAACTAATATTGATGCAGACTTCATAAGTTATTTTGATATATATGACCATCTAAAAACGCACTGTAAGTTTAACACAATGGAGGGAGATAAGTTCTTTTATTTGAGAGGTGACAAAGCTATTAGTGACTATGACGGACTAGTGGAGTGTCGTGATGATTCGGATGTTATGAAAATGCTTGATACCTACAAGATGCATAAGGAGAAGTCCATTGAGATTTATACATTGCCGAGTGATTATGATATTTTTATGAGTACTTCTCATGAAGAAAATAGCACTGAAAAGAATATGTTTGAAGAGGTGACTGAAACTATTGTTGAAAGCGAATCAAGTGATGGACTAGAACCAAATATCACAGATATTCTATCATTCTATTATATTTAATTGATCTTATTCATTGTTAGCAATATTTTACATGACGTATATTTACTTGATATCCAAATATAGGTTCCAATATTATTAAAAGAAAAACAAGAGGGCGTACACGATGTGTGAAAATAATCAATTTAGAGGCAGGAAAAAAATTACTAGTTGAATTCGATAAGGATCATCAGGCCATTGGTGACAATGCAACACAGTTCATCTGGTTTTTGGGCCAAACAGTTAGAAGTCGAGCTTGTTGCCCTTTAAAAGTAAAAGGGCGGCGAGAGATTGAGCAAGACAAGATTGATAATATGTGGGACATCATCTTGGTAAGAGAAACTACTAAAGTATTGAAGTTCCAAATCTTCATTAATTTTATTTTTTGCTCATTTACAACTAGTAGAAAATATGAACATATGATATAATGGTATATACTTTTTTTTAATTTAGGAAAAGTTTACTTTTGATGTGTCCGAAGAAAGAAAAGGAGCGATTATCGGTCATATGAGTGACCTCTACAGGGACTATAGGCATAAGTTAAAAAGAAAATATTTTGATTCAAAATCAACTTATCAACTTCGCCTACGATATAAGCCTAAACATGTTTATGTTGATGAATGGAAATATTTTGTCAATCTTTGGAGTGATGCAGAATTTTAGGTACTTAAATTAATTAGCATGTGCCTTTCTTACTAGTAATGTATAAAATCTAATGATGTTAATTTATTTCAATATTTGTATTCAGAGGAGAAGCATGCAGAACAAGACAAATAGATCCAAACGTTCCTTGCCTCCATATATTGGGACCCAAAGTTATGCAAGGTTTAGAGAACAATGGGTATGCACAACATATTTCTTTACAATAGCGTTAGAAGAGTTATATCCACATATTTTATTCATTTAATGAATTATTATTATTATTTTGTAGGAGAAAGATAAGGGAAAAGCTCCTTCTCGTGTTGATGTTCTTATTGAAACTCGCAAAAGAAAAAATGGCAAACAAGTTGATGATTTTCAACAAGATGCTATTGTACGTAAATGTGTCTTTTTGCTCTTTATCTCGTTCTAGAATATGTATATGCATATACTCTTATTGATTTGTATTTTTTAATTGTAGGTTCAACTTGAACAGCTAAAAAAACAGCAAAAAGAAGGAGAGATTTCATTAAATGATGATGATATATTTGAAAAGGTGCTTGGGGCAGAAAAAATGGATATCTTCGTGCATATGGCCCTGGAAAGAGCATCAGCGAATACTTTGGTGGTAGATCCACAAAGGTTCAACTCTTAAAGCAAGTGGAAGCAACTAGAAAAGAAGCAAATGAGCGCGTGGAAGAAGTTAAAAGAGAAGCTCGAGAACAAGTTGAAGGAATCAAGAAAGAAATGGAAAATAAATTAGAAAATAAACTAGCAGAGCATGATAGACGCTGGGGAGAAAAAATTCGAAGGGTATTAGCAGCTATAGGTCAAGAGCGTTCAAATGATATTTATCTAACTGTAAGTAGCTTATTTTGCTATTTATTAATATTATTCTATATAATTAAGTGAAAGTAATTCATTCCACCATTTTCTTATCTTTTTTGTTTAATTGTTATTGCAGCTTATGGAGGAACCATGAAAGCTTCAAAACTGTCTGGAACAACATCGAAAGCTATTTTTTTTTCTGATAAAATCATTTAATATGTTTTGAATAGAACAATTTTGCTAGCACAACTTGTTTCATTGGTATTGTTGAATAAAATTATTTTTTTTTTAATTTTGTGCATTTTTTGATGAATATTATTTAAAATTTAATATAAATTATTCTATATAGATCTTGGCCACATTATATAAAAGTTACAAAATATTTTTAATTGTAGCTAAAAAGTTATTATTTCCACGCATCATAAACATGGCTATATGTTTTTCCTTTTCGTAGTAAATGATGAAAATATTTTGCTACAATTATATATATTTTATGG
Source organism: Petunia axillaris subsp. axillaris (assembly GCA_029990575.1). NCBI lineage: Eukaryota > Viridiplantae > Streptophyta > Magnoliopsida > Solanales > Solanaceae > Petunia > Petunia axillaris. The sequence continues at coordinate 138,187,239 of JARKNS010000004.1, forward strand.
CAAAAAATGTAAATTCTTAGCCACTATATTAAAGTATTTGTGGCAAACGAAAAAATCTTTTGCTACAATTAATATATTTTATAGCAAAAAATATAAATTCTTAGCCACAATATAAAAATTTTTGTAGCAAATACTTCAATATATAGCTATTGATTTTTTAATAGGTAGCTAAAAGCATATACTATTGCCACAAAATTAAACTATCGAAATAGCCACAAAATTTAAATTTTCATGGCAAACGAATTAAATCATTTGCTACATTATATTATATTGAGGCTAAAATATTGAATATTGCTACAATCTTTGTTTGTCGTGGCAAAAGAATAACTTCATTTGCCATAAATATATATTTGTGGCAAAAGAATAAAATATTTTGCTATAAGTGATTCTTTTGTGGCAAAAACGTTTTTATTATAGCTACAATACAAAAAAAAGTTGGTGGCAAAAGGTACTAGTTCCTAGCTACAAGACATGTAAAGTCTGTAGCTAACTTTTAACTACGCCACCTTTAGCTACGAATGCTACGGAAGAAAAATATTGTGGCTAAAGTGTTTTGCCACGAAAATTCTCATATTTAGCTACGATGTATTTTGTAGCTATAGATGCCTAATGTTGTAGTGTGGTAAACTCAAAACCAAAACTACCGAACAATCTCAATTTATTACCGAAAAATAAAAATGACAGTTACATTCCACTTAAAAAAAATTACAGTAAAGATTTAACTAAACAAAGAAACAAACATACTATCTTATTAGGCATCTTCAACAGTAGAGCCACAACTAGAACTAGAACTTAAAGGTTCTAGTGCAGGCTGCCAAATACTAACATCTAAAACCACATGATCTGTAGATTCCAAAATTCTAATATGTAGCCTAGAACCTACTATGAGATTATTAGTACGAACAAACTCGCTCCATCCATTACAAAGCTTTTTGCGTCTTCTCTGTTTTTGGTAATTCATATGGTAATGAGTACCACGACAAATAAGAATAGCTGGGAGATTATGTTTTGGAAGCCTAACTGCCAACCATGGTGGGAAATCTTCAAATAAAACAAAAAGAACATTGTTATTTCATAATAACAATAATAATAACAAAAAAATGATACTTTTAAAACATAGTATGATTAACTTACAAACTGATCTAATTGAGCATCCAATACATTCAACACTGCTTTCCAGACATTAGTCATCTTAAAAATATATTTTTTTTGTGTATTCTCTTCAATAACAAAGTGGTCTATTTATAATACAACAATATGGAAAGATATTCTGCATTATTGTGTATTGTCCTTTTGCTTTTGGATGAAACTAAAGATTCTTTCTTATCTTACATAAAAACTACACATTTCTTGTCCTTTTGCTTTTAGATGAAGACGTGGGACTCCTTACTAATTTTTATAGTGTCACAACGTAGAAAACTTAGACTTTGTTATATGGATATGGAAGAACAACAATATATAATATATAACACATAGAAATCTACAATAATTAAATATATAATGCATAAAAAACATGATAAAAAACATACATAATAAAGTTTATTCAACTTTTATAGCCTTTTTTCTGACATCAACTTAATTCAACTTAAAAATTATACAAACATAACAATAGTAAAAATTAGTGCTCTGGTGACCTTGGTGGAATATCCACTTCATTGTAGTTTGGGCTTTGTCTCATTGCCCTCCTCATCCTTCTCATTCCTCGCTCTTTCTTTTCAAGCCTCTGATTTTGCCGAACAATTAGTAAGTAGAGTTGCTCTACAGTACGAGTCCACTCCTCAATGTCTCCCTGCAAACTTGCAATCTCCCAATATAAATAACGCCTTGTTTGCTCAATGGAATTCATATTTTGAAGTGCATGTCCATTCTCGACTGCATGCCCATTTCCTTGTGGGAGAGACTTTTTTTTTTCCAAAAAGACTGGACAAGAAACTAGAATTTTTGCAAATCTTAAACAAATTTGAATGATGATACTATATTAAACCCTGTATTTGTCCATTCTCGACTACATGCCCGTTTCCGTGTGGGAGAGACATTTTCTTTTCCAAAAAGACTGGACAAGAGACTAGAATTTTTGCAAATCTTAAACAAATTTGAGTGATGATACTATATTAAACACTGTATTTATATGCAGATACACATGCCCCACAACTGCCCCTATAACATAGGCACCTAAAAAATAGGAATGCTAGTAACCAACTAAAAATTAGGAATCCCTACTTATTTAAATGAAGTCCTGTATAATAATATGAGACTTCCTAATCAATATGCTGGGGACCCAGATTAAAAAAATTTGGCTCTGCGGTTAATATGGATTGACTTCCAGTATCTTATTCTGAGACTAATAGTCTGTTTGGGATTGCTGCCAAAAACTGCTTATTTTGACAAGTACTTTTGACATAAGTACTTTTTAAATAAGTACTTTTGGCTAATAAGCAGTTTGTGTTTGGACAACTCATTGGAGAAGTACTTTTGATAAATAATTTGTGTTTGGTTAATCGTTACGAAAAGTACTTTTCAGTATCAAATTACGAAAAGGACATCCAAGTTCATTTTACATTTGGATTAATAAAAATAAAAAAATAATTTAGAATATTTATCATAAAAGATTTTAATTAGAAAATTTATTTAATTAAATGTAAAACATAACGTAAAAGATATAAATTTAAGCTATTGAACAACATAAATATAGTTAAATCAAAGTGATAGCGGAATTAGGAATTTCTAGTAATCATTTGCTTTTAAAAGATGATTTAAAGAGTAGTACATCCTATATACGGTTGATAGTAATACCTAGAAATAAAAATTAGTCCTAGAGGAAGAAGATTCGTAAAAGTACGTAGTAGAAAAAAATAGGAAAAAAAAATATAATTGTATTTTGAGAGAGCTATGGTTAATTTATAAGGAATAATATGGTAAATATAAATTCTTAGTAAGGATATTTATGTCTTGAAAAAATTAATAAACTGCTTCTGCTTCTTCTTCTTGGAAGAAGCAGATATTTGTAGCTTCTCCCCAACAGCAGAAAAACTGCTTCTACCTAAAAGTACTTTTTTTAAGTTGCCAACCACCTCAAAATTCTAAAAAAAAAGTACTTTTGTTGAAAAAAAGCACTTTTGGCTTTGGAGAAGCAATGCCAAACAGGCTATAAGTAGTTGTTGATACCTCTAAAGATAGTAGTTGAAACTACCCATTATCCATACAAATTAACATAAAAAAATGAAAATACTCAAGGGCACAAAGCTTATTTTATAATACTTTGTTATACAAAGTTCCAGGATTTTCTGCTGGAAATAAAGGACTATTCCAGCAGGGGTCCCAGTATATAGTTGTGGGATAAAAGGCTTATTCCCACACCAACTCACAGTTCTTTATGCTGAGACAAAAAGGTGTCCTAGCAAGAGTCGCAGTAACAGTACTGGGGCACAAAATAGTAACTGCTTGTGCAAATGAACTACCGAAAATTTTATTCGCCAAAAAGAACTTTTCAAATCGTTACCAAATGTAAAGAAACTAAAAACTAAAAGAAACACAATTTCTAAATTCTTTAACATCCAAAGTCGAGCATAAAATTACAAAAATAAACATTAAAAATTACTACTAAAGATAAACTTAAATATTTAAACTTAGGACGCTTATGTTGCTGCTATACCTGGTGGTAATCTTGGTGGTGTGGAGTATAGAGTGAAATCCAATCGCCTTTCAGCAAGCAACCCTTTCAACATTCGTTTCACCCTTCTCATGTTCCTCTTGTATTCATGGAAGAAATTCTCGAACTGGAACTTCCATTCCCACACTTCATACCTTAGTCGATTCAAAACTTCATTCATTTGTTCAGCATATAAATCTGAAATGCTTACTTCTCTTCTTCTTCGCCTTGAACTGGATGCTCCTCCTCTTGTTCTTGGTTGACGAGGCATTTTGAATATGATGATTTTTATTTTTAGTTCGATCGAATATATGTTTGTACACTTATGAGTTGAGTATTTATAAAAAATTATGGCTACTGTAACAATTGCAATTGAACAGACACCATTACTCAACAGTTACACCTATACTCAACGGGCACCATTAAATAACAGTACAATAACTTTTACATAACTGCTATTTTAAAATATGGTAAATTCAATCGTTTACCTAGAATTGAAATTCTATAACAGGGGCTCCGCAGCATAAAGAATTAAAAAAAATAAAAATCAACTTACATGTGCGCAGATTTAAAACTTCTGGGTCTCTATGGTTATTTTGAATGAGACCCAACATAATAAGCTGTAATCCCTTGCCATATCGGCTTAGAAAAATAAAAACTTACTTACCTTGTCCACAGGATAAAAGTTTGAGACTCTGTAGTTATTTTGATACAATCCCAATATAGTGAGTTAGGATTCCTTAAACATTAAGGATTTAAAAAATAATAAAAACTAACTGATGGAATCACAGCATAATAAAATGGGACTCTGTAGTTATTTTAATAGAGTCCCAGTATAATGATCTTGGACTCCAATTCAACATTAATGCATAACCATATATATGAGTTAGGATTCCTTAAACATTAAGAATTTAAAAAATAATAAAAACTAACTGATGGAATCACAGCATAATAAAATGGGACTCTGTAGTTATTTTAATAGAGTCCCAGTATAATGATCTTGGACTCCAATTCAACATTAATGCATAACCATATATATATATATATATATATATATATATATATATATATATATATATATATATATATATATATATATATATATATATATATATTCAACATGGACAAAAAAGATTCAAAGAATAACCAGCCTTCCATGTCCACAAGTTAGAATAATATCGTTGTCCCCATAATCATCATCGATCTCCTTTCATAACCTTGCTCTCTCTTTTATCTTCCATGAATTAATAGACTAGCTGCAAGATATCTCCTCTAAAGACCAATAGATTTCTCTCCCCATTCAAATTTTAAAAAATCCAGTCCCAGACAGATGGTGTCAATAAACCTTGTTACAAATGCACCACAATCTGTTGCTCCTTTTTATTTTGGTGCACTTTGATACTCAATACTGAGTTTCTTGTATTCCATACCAAAACCAGGGTACATCTCATGAAAGTGCATTTGTTTAAGTAACTTAGAGATAATAATTGCATACATTTCCATCTTCATCATTGCAAAATCTTCATCCCCACTGAAAACATAATCATATACATCTATTATGTGGTCTTTTAAAAAATAAACTCCCAACCAATAATGTGTGTTAGAGTTAAGATCATTGGGATCATCTGATGGCTTCCTAATTGGCATAAAAACTTTTTCCACCTACGTCCATGATATGCCGTAGTGATTAGAAGCCCCACTCACACACTCATACAGGTTACTCGCTGTAGCTCCAGGAAATTCAGCCATATCAATATGCAAATTAATCTTCTCTAAATCCTTCAATTTCAAATCCTTTATTCCCAAAACAACTTGTTCCTTAGGACATTCTGTTTTCCTTTGTTGGCCATCTTTCTTTTTTCCTCCTAGTTTCTTCCTCTTCTCTTCTTCAAAAGCTTGTTTCCCCTTTCTAGTGTTCTTATATTCTCATCATCTTCTCTTTTAATCTCTTGTTCTTTTCTTCCTCTGGCATTCTATCGAAATAGTCTATCACATTCTCATAAAACAACAACTCTACAATAAAAGCAAAATTCAAATCTGTCATTGTGAACATCGTTGAGTAGTTAGCGGAATGATAGACATGCTTGTTCCTCAAGTAGTATAGCAAAACATCAACATGATGCATGACAGAAAAATATAACAAATAGAAAAAAAAAATAGATGTCAACAAACATAATAAAACCAAAAAAAAAAGAAAAAAAGAAATACAGAACAAACAGAAAAAATAAGCTGTAAACAACCTCACTGGTAAGAGAATATGTTCAAAGTGCAATCTCCCTAAACCACATTTTGCTCCTCACTAAAATATTGTATAACTTGACTGGGTTCTTAACAGAGATGTCTGCAAGTTTCTCAATATAAGGATCCTCGTTTCTCAAAAAGGTACACAAAAACAACATCACCAAATGTATCAATTTACTAATATAATCTATAAAATGCTTTAACTCAGAAGACAAAAACAAGAAAAAAGAAATCACTTACGGTGCAAGCTTTCTATTTTTATAGCTCGCTTTCACGCCTTTTTTCAACCATTCATCAAAAAAAGCCAAACTATTAGAAAGGGGAGTGAGTTTTTAAAAAGGGCATACACGTCTATAATTAGTCTTCCAATCACTCTTTCTCTTTGGCTTAAAGGGCTTGAATGGAGATAATAAATAGCGGCTAAGCATCTGAACCCTGTGTCCCCTACTTAATAATTGTTCTCCTCTACATTATTTGATTGGTTGTATGCCACAACAGCCAAGTCTATTCCTTCTTCTTTTTTTACTGAAGACTTGCTCGCAGATTCAGCTACAACACTCTTCTATTTCTCCACAAAAATTAACTGTTCAGGTGTTTTTATTGCTGAATTCAAAACAGACTCTTGTTGCATTGCTACAACAGATGCATCATCAAGTGCCGTAGGTTTTGAATTATCTTTATCGATTGAAGCCAGCTCTGTACCACCATTAGTTAGTGTTGATATCCATAGAAGCTGGACCAACATTATCAATCACAGGTTTAGTCTCCTCTTGTGATGGTTGGGAGAAGCCAAGTTAAAATGAAGGTCCTTCTGAGCGAACAATATTCAATAAGCTACCGCTTCCCCCAACAGACTTTTCACAAACTTTGGGAGGAGATACAATTTCAGGAGAAGCATCATTATCACGATCCTTCCTTTTCCTATCATACGTTTTCAAGGGCGCCTTCAATTCATAATCTGCAACTCCTTCTTTGCGACCTTGTTGAGAACCTTCTTGAGAACCTTCTGGTGTCCAAAGAAGACCAGATCTCGAAAGATCATGGAAACGCTCAACTTCAAGTTGTCGAATATCAGCACCATAACTGCGTTGATTGACAACGTCTTCATTCCCAGATTTGCCTTTATTTTTTTCTGTAAAATAGATAAGACTAATAGGAAAACACACAAATATTAAATAAATAATCGCATTATTTTTTATTATGGGGGGGGGGGGGGGGGACCATAAACTAATGTAAACAATTGAAAAAAGATAACTGTGCAAGATAATTTCTCTTACCAGAAGATGTTGAAGAAACTTGATTAAAAGCAATTTGATTTGCATCCTGATTTATCAGTAAGATGTTTCATGCAAGCACCATGGTGAGCTTCCGTATAAACCTTTGAAACTGCTTTTATTATGCTTGGATTCTATCTGAAATTATGCACAACTCATTGGTCCTGGGGACAATGCTATGCAGTTGTTCAAAAAAGTATTGATATGAAGCATCACACTCAGAATTCACTACACGAAATGCCACGGGGAAAATATGATTCTCTGTATCCTTTCCCACAGCAGACAACAACGCTCCACCATACTTTCCCGATAAAAATGTACCGTCAATAGCTATAACTTTCCTAATAAAAGGAAATCCTCTTATCCAAGCTCCATAGGATACAAAAAAATACTGGAACCCTCCGCTGTCATCAAGCTTCAAGTCTACCTTGCTTCCTTCATTGGTAATACTAATCATATGACGAAACTTATCTAAAACTTCATATCCATGCTCTAGTGTCCCCCTCGTCAAAGACTCTGTAATCCGACTGCCTATCAAGCACTTCTAGTAACTAATGTTACAACCCAAGTCTAAATGTATTGTATCCTTGATTTCTTTGGTAGATAGACCTTTACCCTCTATAAACCTATCTTTAATGTGTGCACCAACAACGTCTGTCGAGGCTTGTCGATAATGGCTTCTAAGATGCTGGACTACGCATGTGTGCATGCTATTATACTTTGTAATATAAAATGTATCAACAAAGTTATACTTCATAGCTCGAAGCCGCCATTTGCAATTTGGATCGACGCACTTGACATTGTAGATTTTTTTTGTATTCTTTACTGTTTCAACACTATAATTCTTTGCAATGGCGGCAAGCTTCAAAGCCACTATTAAGTCATGTTTTTTTTTTTTTGAAAATTAAACCTTTATAAAACCATGTACCATCATTGTTATCGAGACTACATTCTGTTGATTGTTCTAACCCTCTAGTACCACTCGGATTCGAATTAAAGTGAGAAGCTTCTTCTTCTACAACCCCAGTACAGTTATAAAATACGGGAGGAGAGTGTGCATCTTCTCCTACCTCCACTGTGTTGCTCGCAATTCCAAGAAACACATTAGCTGCTCTTCCAGTTTTTGGAACTTCATCTTGCCTGCTTTCAACAGCGTTTACCCTTAAAATAGGCCGAAGATCAGTAGAGTCCACATCGAATATGAAAAACTCCAAATCACTATCATTTGTTATTTTAGAAAGAGGTGTCTTTTGTCTTGCAGCTATACTGAGCATGTAAGTAATATCGACATTGCTTGGCTCACAATCCAGCCGACACTTAGTAATTATGGTGTCAAGCAACTTATCATATGTAACATCCCCCACTCACCCATATCAGAAATGTCATACCACCCTTGGATTGCCAATTATGTTTTGCTTCCACCCATTCACCCTGTAAATCAACCCCTAATAGTATTTCGTCTGCCATTAATGGTTACAATACCTAAAGAAGTCACAAATATAAATATATCAGTAGTCGTGTCAGCATTAAATAGATTGTGGCTAATATATTAGTATGTGTGCAGGTTCTCTTTGAGCAACACACTATTGTTTAAATAACAAAGTATTGTTTAAACAATACAATATTTCTTAAACAAAAACATGTTAAAATGATATTTTCAGGTTCTATGTGTAAACAATATAAGAATATTCAAACAACGTGTTGATGTTAAAACAACATAAAGAATGTAGGTGTTGGTTCTTTATGTAAAGAAACTGCACATGTTTAGAAACGTGTGGTTCATCTAGGTCTAATGTATAAACACAATGCAGATGTTTAAACAAACAGATGTTGTTTAGTAATAAAGAAAAACGCAGCGTAATGATAGTACGAGCTGATATACTATCAAAGCACCAATCAATTATCTTAAATAGTTGGAATGGAATGAATATCTCCTTTTTAGCAATACCTAAGTAATGTATTGACTAAATACTATCAAGAACCAACTAAATCTACTTTCTTTTATTTTTCTTGTTCAAATGTAGAAGAATGAACAAATGTAGGTCCCACCTTCATTTTATGAAGATAAATTAACACTATTTTGAGAGTGGAATTCTTGTTTCAAGATTTGGGAAGCTAAACAAGGAAGGAGTTAGAAAAAGGAGCTTGGATGGAGAAATCAGTTGCTCACGGTTTTTTTTGAGAGAAAGGGTTGCAAAAAACCCTATTTATATGATTGGTGTATTTGCAAATAAGAAAATTTTGAGGTGTAAAAAGATTCACTATTTAAGTTATACTAATCTCATTAGCCTTAATGAAAAAAATGTCCCTCCTACCATATTTTTAACACTTGAGTCTCACTTCATTCATTATGACACTCAAATGTCTCTTTCCCTCCAATCCCCAACTGATGTTAGGGATTGAGTAATATATAAGGGTTTTTCACATATAGGCTGATTTTAAGGTATAAATTGTGATTTTAGTCCATTTTAATCAAAATTCAATTGCTTTCGCATTCCTATTTAAATTTTAGCCTTAATTATAATATTTCCACACTAAGTTACTAATTTTAATAATTCTGGGATAAAATTGGGTGTCAACACAAATGTTGTATTCAAGAAGAACTAAACGTATACTTTGGGCCTGTTTTGTGGCATATTGACGTAAATTACTTGTCTTTGTTTGTGATGTTTTTTAATTTTCACCGTAAATAATAAGTAATGCTAAGCTATGCCACTGTGAGCGTTTGCACCTAAAAATTAGATGGCTTCCAGTCATCCTAACTATTCAAGTTATTTAAGAACGTGTCTTAGTGTGCATGCCTTGAGCAATTATGTCCGTTGTGCACCGGTTGACAGCAACTGGGTTGCATCAATAATAGATGGCTGATTGCGCCCATAATGGGACGACTTTAGCTCGTGTGAAAATGGTCTTTTTACGTTATTAGACAAAACGTCTTCACTTATTACTCGAGTATTTAAGACTTTCTGGCACTACGGGAAGAGGCGTCCCCATCGGAGTGTAGGTGCAATTACTGATTTAACGAGATCAGCACTAGATTAATGCATTGTGGCTGAGTTACATGTGGTCTAACTCCAAGCGAGTAGTGTACTCTACTTTCTTGTAGCGAAAAGTGAGCGTACTGCTTCAACTTAGGTATGGCCGGGGCTATGAGTAGATAGATCGTAGATGGATCTAAATAAATGAGTAAAACTGATTAAGATAGTACTTTTATTGATACGGCGCAGAGCCATGTGAAATAAGAAATGGGGCTAAGTGCCCGTTGTAAATAATTTCGGGAAAACTAGGAAAAAGAAAAATACATATCTCGAGTATTCGGGCTTAGTTGGCCTTTCAAGAGTAGTACTTCTTTAGCCATGTAATATTCGAGTTGTTTGGAGCGACTATCCCTTCCATGTCTTCGAGAACGTACACACCTTTTCAAGCGATACCCCGCACTTTGTACGGTCCTTCCCAATTCGGAGCGAGCTTTCCTGCTCTGACCTGCTTGGTGTTCTAAGTAACTTTGCGAAGGACCAGGTCCCTGATGTTGAAGGACCGTGGATTCATCCTTGTGTTGTAATATTATTGTACTCTTTGTTTCTGAGCTGCGAGATGAATGACTGCTATCTCCCGTCGTTCATCCAAAAGATCAAGGAAAGCCTTCAGGGCTTCATTGTTGGGCTCCTTTTCGATGAACGTCCGTCGTAAACTAGATTCTCCAATTTCCAATGGAATCATTACTTCTGTTCCATACGTCAGTGGAAACAGTGTTTCTCCAGTGCTAGCTTTCGAAGTAGTTCCGTAGGCCCACAGGATTCCGGGCAGTTCTTCGAACCATCTTCCCTTGGCCTCCTTGAGCCGCTTCTTCAGATTATCTACTATCGTGTTGTTTGAGGATTCAACTTGGACATTGGCTAATGGGTGGTAAAGAGTGGAGGTAATTCTCTTGATCTCTTATTCCTTCAGAAAAACAGTGACCCGGTCGCCTATAAACTGGGACCGTTATCACAGTTGCTTTCTGCTGGTATCCCAAATCGGCACATGATGTTTTTCCAAATAAACTCTATGACTTCCTGCTCTTGAATCTGAGCGTATGCAGCTGCTTCAACCCATTTGGTGAAATAATCTGTCATAATAAGAATAAACTTAACACCACTGGGCGCTTGAGGCATAGGCTTTACGATGTCCATCCCCCATTTCATGAAAGGCCACGGGGCTGTCACTGAATGTAATAGCTCCGTCGGCTGATGAAGTACATGGGAGAACCTTTGGCAGCTGTTATATGCCAAGGCGAACTTGCTTGCGTCGTCTTCCATTCGAGGCCAGAAATAGCACGCCCTGATTAACTTACGAGCAAGGGACCGTCCGCCAGAGTGATTTCCGCATTATCCTTCGTGGATTTATCTGAGTGCGTAATCTGTCTAAGAAGGACCCAAACATTTAGCCAAAGGTCCACTTAACATTCGCCTGTACAACTCTCCATTGATTAAGACGTAGCGAGTTGCTTGAGCTCTTAACCTTCTACTCTCCTTCCGGTCTACTGGGAGTATTCCATTATTGAGATATTCGATGATCGGTTGCCGCCAGTCCCATGATGATCCTAGTGTGTTGACTTTGCGGTGCTTGACATATGCGTAAGTTAACTCAATAGCCGCTAGGCTGGCTAGGGCATCAGCCTCCGTGTTTTCTTCTCTTGGTATCTGATTGATCCTCCCTTTCTGAAAATTCATCAAATATTTCTCAACTCTTGCCAGGTACTCTTGCATGCGGGTGTCCTTGGCAGTGTATGCTCTGGTCACCTAGTTCACCACGAGTTGAGAATCGCAGTGGACGCTGACCTCCCTGGCCCCTAATATGTAAGCTAATTCTAGGGCTTGAATTACAGCTTCATATTCTGCTTCATTAGTTGTCATGTGGGAGCAGCTGAAAGCTTTTCTGAACACTTTCTTCATTGGAGATTCGATCACTAAACCAAACCCGACCGCTTTTACATTTGAGGATCTATTCCCCAGGGGTAATGCCTTCTATAATCTTGCATTACTCATCGGCCTTCGACATTAAATCCGCACTAAAGTCGGTGACGAAGTCTGTGAGAACTTGCGACTTGATGGACGTTCTTGGTTGATAAATGGTCATAGTCGCCAAGCTTGACAGCCCACTTCGCCAACCTTCCTGACAGCTCGGGCTTGTGCAATACGGTCCGTAATGGAAAAGAGAAAACTACGATAATGAAGTGACTCTGAAAATATGGCCGTAGCTTCCTTGCTGCCATGACTAGGGCAAGTGCGAGCTTCTCTAAATGTTGGTACCTTGTTTCTGCATCTAGGAGAGACTTGCTGACATAGTACACTGGTGACTTCACCCCCTTATTTTCTCGTACTAAGACAACGCTAACAACAACTTCGAACACCGCTAGGTACAATAACAAGTTTTCCCTCGCGTGGCTTGGTAAGAAACGAGGGATTTGCCAAATACTATTTTAGATCTTTTAATGCTCAAAGCTTCTATTCTTCTTCAGGACATTAAAAAATTAATGACACTTCTCTGACAACCGTGAGATGAACCGGCTGAGTGCTGCGATCCAGTCATTAAGCCTTTTAACTTCCACTTCATTCTTCAAGGTCTCCAGTATTGCCTCAATTTCCTCGATCTTTATCGGGTTCGCTTCTATACTCCTGTTTGAAACAATGAACCTAAGGAACATCCCAGAGGATACACCAAAAGGCACATTTCTCGGCGTTGAGCTTCATCCCAAACTTGTCCAGGATATCAAAATATATCTCTTGATGGCTAATGTGATCTTTGGCGAATTCTGACTTGGCCAGCATGTCGTCAATGTAAACATCCCATGGTCTTTCCAATCTGCTCCTTGAACATCAGGTTCACTAACCTTTGATAAGTCGCTCGAGCGTTTTTCAGTCCTTAAGGCATCACTCTATAACAATAGGTCCCCCTATCCATGATGAAAGAGGTATTTTCTTGATCAACTGGGTTCATGAGGATCTGATTGTACCCCGAGTATGCATCTAAAAATCTCAAGGCCTTATGCCCTACCGTTGAATCGATGAGTTGATCAATATTTGGCAGTGAGAAAGAATCCTTCGAGCAAGCTTTTTTTAGATTTGTGAAGTCGATGCATATCCTCCACTTGTCGTTCTTTTTGGGGACCACTACAACTTTTGAAAGCCAGTCGGGGTATTGAACCTCATGAATGGATCCATTGTTGAACAATTTCTCGACTTCTTCATGGACCACCCGCCCCTTCTCGCGGCTTATTAATGGTTTCTTCTGCTTGTTTGGCTTGAAGTTAGGATCGACGTTTAGGTTATGCATGGTAATGCTAGATGATATTCCTGGCATGTCAGTGTGTGTCCAGGCGAAGGTGCTTGAACGAGCGCACAGGAAGTTAGCATATTCTCGTTTTGCTTCGGTAGAGAGCTTGGCCTCTACGAGAATTTCTTGTCTGGGATTTTCTCATCAAAGATTACTGGATAAAGGTCATCAACTGTAGCTTTAGTTGGCTGATCTACTTCCTTTGGGCCGGAGGGTATGATAGTTGGTTCGCAGGATCAAGTCACCTCGTGGATCACGTGTCCCAAAGGTACGCTAGTGACCAGGCTAGGCCCAAGCAACTTGTCCAGCTTCTTCTTCTGATTTTTGATCTCTTTCTTGGTGGTGTCGATCACTGCATTCATGTAACAGCTTCGAGATAGCTTCTATATCCCCCGAATTTCTTTTACCCCCCCAAGGAGTCGGGTATTTGAGGACCTAATGAAGTGTAGATGGCAGAGCGTGTACTTTGTGAATCCATGGTCTCCAAGGATAATGTTATACGAGAGGTCGCATATCATTACTTAGAAAGACGTCAACCCCGCTGCTTCTGGTAGGTGTACCTGGAGGAGGATTTCTTCCACAAACTTCTCGTTGGAACTGTTAAAACTGGTTATAGTGTACGGGCTAGGAATTAACCGCCTCTACATCTCCATGTGATAGATGACCTTCCAGTGAATGATATTGACTGCACTTCCTGTGTCCACCAGCACACGCTTGACTCGGGCATCATGTACCTGTAGAATAATTATTGAGGCATCATCATGAGGGTGATGGCCCAGTGCAAATCTCCATTATCAAACTCGATGGTGTTTAGGCGCGGTCTTTTGGTTATTTACTAGCAAGCCTTGCAGACCATGATGGCTTTGGTCTCATTGTTCCTATCTCTAGGTCCCTCGAATATCGTGCTGATGGATCTTTTGTGTTTCGACTGCGCTTCTTGATGAGGGTCAATATGCTGGTACTCCTTCGGCCTTGATGATGGATAACTGGATTTGGATCTTAGATAGTAGTTCACAATTTAAGTCGTGCTGACCAAGTCTTGGATTATCTGTTAGATCTCATTATCGATGCGCCATATGGCGATACTATGTTTTGACATGGCTGTGCTTCTTCCTTCGTAGGATACCTACAATTGCCTGAGGTCTACGGTGGGCGCCAAACTATTTATGCCTAAAATTGTACGTCCAGGTTAAACAATTAATTATGAATGAGGTCACAAGTAATACGGTAAATTACGATGGAAAAGTAAGTAAATACGATGAAATAAGAAATAATGGAGAAAAGCAATGTAAATCTTATTCCTTGAGAGTACCCGAAGTTGTTGGGGTATCCAGTGATAGTACAGTACAATGTAAGGAGGGATATTTATACTAGTGATACCCAGTCCTAAATAAGGTAAAATACAAGTACTAATAGGGCCATGAGCCTACAACTCAAGGCGGTGGCATACTAAACCCTAACTAGGAGACTTCAAACCCTAGGCGACGGGATGTGTGCCCTGCGCCCTGTGGCCAAACCGCCTAAATAGTCGGTGGCTCTAGGAGCGGGCATATATCCTCCGTGCCCAGTGACTTGTAGGATAAGTCTAGCCAGCTGGACTCCTATCCCCGTAACAACAGGTGGCGTATTTTTGCGCACACACCAAGGTCATATTATTTTAAATAGGATGTTGAGGTTAGTTAAGGATGAATTTTTTAGGTTCATTGAAGTGGGGGCATTACCAACCATGTGAATCTTGTTTAAAAGAAAATATGACTAAGAGATATTTCCCTTTAAAAGGAAAATGAGCTATTGATGAGATAAATTAATTTTTTCTGATTAGTATAGTCTAATGAACATATGTGCATGAGGTATTTTTGAGTATTTTTTGACATTCATATATGACTACTCAAAATATAAATATATTTATTTAGTGCACTATAAGTCTGAAAGCTTTAAGAAATTCAAGGAGTTTAAGACTGAATGGAAAAGAATCATGGAAAATATATTAAGTTGATGCAATCTGATTGTGGTGGTGATACCTCTCTGCAAAGTTCATTAATTACTTATCAGAATAAGAAATTATGTCAAACTTATCTGCACCTGATATGCTATAACAAAATAGTGTAGCAGAAAGAAGAAATAAGACTCTTAAGGATATGGTTAGATCAATGTGACGTTCAAATTTTTTATTCTCTTTCTTTTTGGGAATATTCCGTAGAAACTTTAAATTGCATTATAAATGTAATTCTTCTATGTTAGTACATTTTAAAAGGCAAACTGATTAGTTGGAATCAAGGATAATGTGTATATGTTTATTGGCTATCCAAAGGGGATGAAAGGAAGTTTATTCGTTAGCATAAATATCATATTTCTAGAATATGACTATTTAATAAACAATGTTCGTAGAAGTAAGTTTTATTTAGTGGAATTGCACAGAAATAACAAGTGAATCATCAGAAAGTCCAAAAGTTCAAGAAATCCAATCTACATGTCGAAATTGACGTTCCATTGCGTTAAGTAGTGGGAGAAAGGTCAAAGACAAAGATGCTTGGAAATTCAATACTCTAAAGTAGTGGGAGTAATTTTGAGCAGAAAAACACTACAAAAATAAGTCGTTAGGAAACACTACAAGATGGAGTTGTTCATATTTGATACTGAAATGTAAGGAAAGAATATTGAGACTTAAGATTCTAATTGTTATGTGGTTTGACCACAAGAACATGGTAGTGTAAATTAGTAGTACTTTGTCGTAGTGAAAGTAAGAATAGAAATGGTTGAGTGTGGACTCTTGGTAGAGTTTCATGACTGAATGCCAGTAGAGGTTAAGACAGGCAGGTTAGTAATCAAATAGACTATTGGACAAAGATTGCATAGAGAATAACTTGGCTAGATCCCTTTTCGTATTCATGTAAAAGGAATGCCTGTGAAAGTTGTTGATGCATGGTTAAAAGTGTAAGTGTGAGTTTGATTTGATATATACTATTAACCATGCGTTTAGACATAATATTTATTATAATAATGGCATGACTATGAGTCTAAGTGGGATATGGTCAGGATCTTCTGATACCCATGCGCTTTTAGTTAGATTATAACTTATTGAACAATTGATTATTCCTTTATTAAATATAATAAAATATTATTTATTTAGATCAATTCTGTCATGTGTGTCCTATTATTTATATAGTAGTTAATTTAGTGTGTAGATCAAAAATTATAGATGGAAGATTAAATCATCATTTCTTATAGATAATAAAGTAATGTTCACAATTTAAGATGGAAATTGGACAAAGTCATTGGTATGATTGTAGTATATATATAATTTATCTTGATTATTGGAATAATATAGTTCTAACTTCTTGTGCTAGTGCGCTTTGTGTGCATTTAACGGACCAATTAAAGATAAGTGCTTTTATGTTGACTATATAAACAAACTCTCTAGCTCATCAAATGTAATAATACTCTTAATCTTGATATAGCCTTGATTTATTAATAGGTGAGGTCCATGATACTTGGGTCAAATAATTTCTGATAAGTTGGATAATGATAACATACATTTGCGAAGTCATAGCTAGTTGATGGAATCCACACATCGGAATAGAGATTGATGACACCCCTTTATGAAAGCTTATAACTTTCTATGTGTAAATCTGGCCAGTGAATTTTGTATCCTGCACATAGAATAAGTTAAGCAGAAGTCTAAAGGATATTCATTTAGTCAATATGTGAAATTATCAATAACTTAATACTATTCATTGATGTCTGTAATCTTAACGTGAGGAGTTAAATAAGGTTTTGATGGAAGAATTAAAAATTCAATTAAGAAGTGCAATTACGAAATTCTAGTGAAAATAATTTATAATTTACTATGGAAAGGTTAATTCTGGAGAAATACAATTAATTCCATAATTGAAAGCATCATTAATTAATTATGTGGTTCCTGTTGTGGCGGAATTCAATTATGACTGGAGAGAGGTTTCTTTGTTGAAAAGAAATCTTAAACAACTTTGAAAAAATATTTTAACCCTTAAAACTATATAAAGAGGACTCTTGGCCAAAGAAAAATACACACGGAAATCATATTGATTTTATTCCTCTAGAATATTTGTTGCACCTAGATATTATTGGTCTAGGTATTGCTCGGGCACACGACGGAAGATCATGGAACTGGAGGACGATCTAGTAGATGATCTTGTTCATGCTTGAAGGCTCGTCTCATAGTTGCAGTCACGCTACAAGAGGTATTTTATTTTATATTATATATTTATTTTAATAAATTTTGACATCGCCTGTTCTCATAAATATTTAATTAACATTATTCTTGCATCTTTTCTTAATCAATCAATTTAACATAAATACTAATTCTTCATTTTTGGGTTAAAACTAAATGAATCATGTTCTTGATTCAACCTCTAAGAACTCTTTTTCAAGATAGTTTAATTACTTAGTCATGATCATCGAGCAAATTCAACTGCGAACTCTTTTTAAAATCATATTATTATAAAAGTGAAAATCCCCTAATATAAAATTATTTTACTGAAAAGCCCCTAAAATAATAGTGAACACCCATTTTACCCTTCAACCCAAAGTTATTCCGAAAATAGTTTTGTATAAAGAATACATATAGTTTGATGTGATTTGAATACTTGCATGCATTGGGTACATTATATGCACAACCTTCACATTATCCAAAATAAATGCATTTCAGTTTCTATTCATCAAAATCTAACTTTTCCAATTCCCATATAGTTTATCTACTTAATGGCTAATTGACTAATTTGAACCTTTAACCGAAAAATGGTGCAGAGATAATGTATTAGGAACCATTCAGTTTGTATATATTTTTTAAGTAACCCTTTGGTTTGTTGACGCCAAAAATTTTCAGGAACACTCTTAAATAGATACATAATTCCTCTCAAACACTTTAAAATTCCTCTTGAATTAAAAATTCACCTGGCACTTGACTTATGGAAGAACATGAATGTTTTAGGATATCGTATAGACCCATACACTATATGCTTATTGGTATTACAATGTAAAATCCAACCATTTTCAACATTTTTTTCATATTTTCTAGCGATTCTTCTTTAATTCAATACTTTTTATTGAAAAAATGGGTAGACAAAATGGAAATGTAGCATGTGCTAGAAATATCAAAGGTTAGTGTTTGTCATTTTCTTTTTGTATCTTTATTACCTTTTAAACGATGTTGCTAGAGGCTTCCATGTTCATTCCTCAGTTCTCTCTGAAGCTTCAGTAGCTCATGTTAATATTTATGTTTCAAGAAGTTTGATCGATATTGTGTGTTTTTTGACCCAAATTCCAGTACTTGTGGTTGTTTAACTTTTGCTTGCCAAAATCCAAATATTGGTTATAAGCAAGTTAGATCCCTGCTTTTCTAAAAGAAACAAAGTTATCAATCACGTAGCAGAAGAGTTGTGAAGTGCAGTCTAATTAAACGATGGGGTAAGGTGAAAAAGAAAAAGCTGCTTGAAGTATAAAATATGGTTTAATTTATGGATAGTAGGAAGTTCTTATAGTATTTCCTCCATATCGACCGTACTTTTAATCACTCAAAAAGAAGAAGATTACTTTGTGAAGTTTAGAGGGTAAAAAAAAACAACATGAAACTAATTCTAGCCTTAGCCTATATATGACCATGTAGTGTTGTATGAGCAAAAGTGTTCAGAAAAGCTTTGAGAAATTAACCTAGAAATTTTTTCTTTTTGTATTTAGGCTTTTAATTGTGGCCACCGATTTACAATGCCTCTGTGTTAGGCTGATATCAATGTAGCATTTACGTTTAAGAAAGCACGGTTACATTACATCTTTGAAAAATGGGAAATGAGAGTATTAAATGTAATTTGGGAACACGTGTAATAGGACTTAACTGTTCTTATATGAATATCATCTGAAAATTTTGGAACATATATTTTCCTCTCAAAATATTGTAGTACACATATACTTACGGAAATGGAATTCACGTGCAACGCACATGTTCAGAAACTAGTATATCAATAAATGAAAACTGCAATAGGCATTGGCTAGTATATGAACAAAAATATAAAACATGGCTCGAGCTCAACTCAGGCTCGGGCTCAGTTCACTTCGATATAGTATAAAGCTTAATTAGGCTTAGCTTGAGTTTGCCTCAGTTCGATGGCATTGTTAACTTGATTAGGCTCAGCTTAAGGTCCGCTCGTTCAGATCGATGGCCAGACCAAAAACCAACAACAAATTTAAGCGCTTTTACTTTTGTCATAATTGTTTAAGCGCTCGTTCCTTGTTGCACTCTAGTTTCACATGGCATCACCTACCATCTAGTTGGCCGGAGGAATCCCCATTTTTTCAGAGTGATCTAATTTAAAATTACTAGCGACTTTAAACAATCTTATCCATTCTTTTTTCTATTGCACTCTAGTTTCACGATGTGGCACGAATTACCGACTAATAGTTGGCAGGAGGAATCCCTAAAAGTCTTTAATCTATCAAAAAGTACATAAACATAAATGGTTAGTGATCCTGAAAAGTATATGTATGTATCTGTATTGAAACAGGTCGCTCAAACTTATCCCTGCAAGAGCTTACCGACAGTAAAATGCCGATGGATCAGCGGCTGTACATAGCTCTCAGAAAAGGTGACATGAAGGTTGTAGATGAATACAAGAACCAATTCGCCACCCAATTAACTCCTTACAACAATACTGTCCTCCATGTTGCAGCTCAGCATGATGGTTTCCGTAGGAAAAATCCAAGGGATTTACTTGATGTGGTGGATCGGGACTTGCTCTTCAGCTTGAACTCTAATGGGGATACTTTTATTCATTTGGCTGCTAGGACAGGCAATGACCATCTCGTCAAAGGCTTTATCGACTACACCAAAAGATGTGGAGGTTTCGGGATGATTGAAGCTGGCATGCAATTAGAAGCCTGCAGGGAGTTGCTGAAGATTAAAAATAAGGATGGAAATACGGTCTTGCACGAAGCTGCAAATGCTATGCATTATCATAGTCACAGCGTGGTAAAACTGTTGGTTAAAGCAGATGCTGACTTCTCACATCAGCCTAACAATGCCGGGAAGAGTCCACTCTATCTAGCTGTGGAGAAAGGAAATACACATTCAGTGGAATTCATCTTGAACAACTGCAGTTCACCATCTTATGCTGGCCCTCATGGTACAACTGTGCTACATGCCGCTGCAACGTGTTATTTTACAGGTATCCCCTTCCCTCCCACTTTACATTGGAAGTTTGAAGTAGGGATATTGGGAGTAACTTCTATTTTTTGCATTGGATGATCTATTATGTTCTTCTTGCTCCTTTTTTGTTTGACTTTGTTCTATCCTTTTATTTTTCTTTCTAATTTTGTTTGGGAGGAAATGCTATACTATGTCATAATTACTGTTTCGAGAGTCAAACTTCTTAAATTTGACTGTAGATTAGGATATAAAATCTTTAATTTTTTCTAAATAAAATTTACATATTTGAAAACTACATGAAAAGTACTATAAGTCTAAATAAATTACAACTCAGAATATTTAAAAGATATATATAAAAATTACGGTCAAAAATAAACTTGCTTGACCGCGAAATCCGAACTATAACAAACAAAGTGGCACAGAGGGAGTATTTAGTTTTGATTGGCGCATTAAAAAATTGGAGTAAATGCCATTTAACTTTAATGGTTAGATAACAATATCTCTTTCTATCTTTTGAATTGTGAATAAGACCTGAGAAATATTTTTTTGGTAAGCTCTGAAATTTTAATACAATAATATATTTACACTCTCTATTTTCGTATGTCTTTTAACCCGTGTATATATTTAATATTAAAATTGTAACAGGGAAACTTACAACTTGTCACTCTTACCATTCAACCTAACCAAAAAAGCATCTTGGCATAAAAGAAGCAGGAATGGGGAGGACTCCTCTTTTGTCAATTACTGAGTATACAGTAGTGTAAGCTAATCAACCAAGATCAAAGAAAAAGATACCATTTTAACATGGATCCAAAATGTTGGCCTTCCTCTTTGGTCATTGTTCAAATTGGATATGATTTGACAAGCTAAAGTCATAGCCCTCATTGAAGAAAGATTCAATTTGCTTTCTTTAGCAAGTTGATCTGCAAGGATGTTACCCTCTTTCTAACAATTGGAAAACTGAATATCTTGAATTTCTTTGACATCTAATGATATTTTACATGGAAGAAAAAATTTAAGCATTAGCCATTTGAACTATTAACGGTGAATCTAATTATTGTCCCAGACATGACACAAGATGGTGGGGTTGGACTGAATCTTGTTGGGTTTTCCTTGAAGCCGTTTCTTCACTAGTTTTCAAGGAATAATCTAAGAAATAGCTTTCTCTGTTCAACACTACAGAGAAAATACTGAAAGTGCATAATAGAAAAGACATACAAATTTTCGTGAAAAACCATCATGGCTCGACTGGTGTGATAACGACAACCTGTCCCTGTAGGATGTTCCACAATACATCAGTAAACTGAGCCTATTTCATATTACAACTTATTGCAAACCCAAGATTAACTCTAGCCCCAAGCCCCCAACCAGTGGTCCTCCGTTACTAACCTATCAAGCTACCTCTATCTTGAAGGTCTTGGTTTCTTGTCCAAAGTTCCTTTTACCATTACTTCTATGTAAAAAATATTAGGGAGATTTTCAAAAATACCCATATATCTCATTTTATTTATAAAGCTCTACGTATTATATTTATACTCATAACTTATTTACATTCAATATTCATTAATTAATTACTCCCTCCGTTTCCACTTTAGATGAACTCATTTGACTTTGCACGGAGTTTAATAAAGAAGGGAAGACTTTTGAAACTTGTGGTCTAAAATAAGTTATAGATATTTGTGTGGCTACAAATCATCTAGCGATGAGTAAAAGTGAATATTTCTTTCCAAATTTAGAAAGAGGTCATTCTTTTTTAAACAGACTAAAAAGGAAATAGGTTCATCCTTTTTGAAACGGATGGAGTAGTTCCTTATTTTGAGACATAAAATAAAGAAATCAAGTCCCTCTCACTCACCATATCTTTTATTATTTTTTTCTCTCCTTTTCTTTTGTCATTCTTTTATTATTTTTTTTTTTCCTTCTCCGTTTTCACTCTTCCTTTTTTTCTTTTTTTTTTCTCCTGTTCTAGCACTATTCATGTCACCCCAATTTTTTAGTTTTTTTAATTTTTATTTTCTTTCTCCGTACTCTTATTATGCTCTTTTTTTTTTTTTTTTTTTTTTTGCTTTTTTTCATTCTCCAAAAGTTATACCTTGTTTAAAAACACAAAAATTAAAAATATTTATTTGCTCGATAGCATCGCACACATTGGTCCAAACACAAAAGAATATACCAAAAGAGTATACAGTATACAAAAAGGTATACTTCTATAAAAATAATAAAAATTAAATTATATATGTGTTCTAAAACATCTCGCACTTCAATCCGAACATAACAAGGTATACCAAAAGAGTATACAGTATACTAAAAGCGTATACTTTGTTCAAAACAACAAAAACTGAAATATTTATTTGCTCTATAAAGTCGCACACTTTGATCCAAACACAAAAGAGTATACAATATACCAAAAGGGTATACTTTATTCAAAACAATAAAAACTAAAATATTTATTTTGCTCGGTAGTATCGCACACTTTGATCCAAACATAAAAGGATATACCAAAAGAGTATACAGTATATCAAAAGGGTATTACTTTGGTCAAAATAACAACCTAAAATATTTATTTGCTCGGTAGTATCGCACACTTTGATGCAAACACAAAAGGATACGAGAAGAGTATACAATATCACAAAAGAGTATACTTTGTTCATAACAACAAAAAACTGAAATATTTATTTGTTTGATAGCATCACACACTTTGATGCAAACACAAAAGGGTATACCAAAAGAGTATACAGTATACCAAAAGGGTTTACTTTGTTCAAAACAACAAAAACTTAGCATTGCACACTTTGATCAAATACAAAAGGGTATACCAGAAGAGTATACAGTATACCAAAAAGGTATACTTTGTTTAAACCAACAAAAACTAAAACATGTATTTGCTCGATAGGGTCACACACTTTAATGCGAACACAAAAGAGTATACTAATAGAGTATACAGTATATCAAAATGGTATACTTTGTTCAAAACAACAAAAACTGAAATATTTATTTGCTCGGTAGCATCACACACTTTGATTCAAACGCAAAAGAGTATACCAAAAGAGTATAAAATATACCAAAAGGGCATACATTGTTCAAAATAATAAAAACTGAAATATTTATTTGGTCGATAGCATTGCACACTTTGATCCAAACGCAAAAAGGTATACCAAAAAGAATATATAGCATAGCAAAAGGGTATACTTTGTCCAAAACAACAAAAACTACAATATTTATTTTCTCGGTAGCATTACACACTTTGATCCAAACACAAAAGGGTATACCATAAAAGTATATGGTATACCAAAAAGTTATACTTATAATATATCCATAAAAACTAAAGTGTCATTTGTTCGATGGTATCAAACACAAAAAGAGTATACGCTAAGGGTATACAGTATACATCAACATACTTTAGTACTATTGTTGTGTCTTGGTGATGTAAAAGATTTTTATTACGTGAAGACAAACTCTTATTTTCATAAACCAAACGAATAGGTAACTGCTAGAAAATCTTATCATGCATATCCTTAGCACTTGGCAGTAGATAATCAAATGATTATGAATTTAAGTTTCTCCCTATCACTATCAATCACAGCTTTCCTTGAATAAAAGATATTCACAATAAATACAATACTATGTTGAGATGGTAACTAAATTTCTTCCAGTTAAATTCGGTCTCTTAGAATTATTTTTTACCCGTTACTATAATAAGTATTCCTAGTCCGACACACATAACCTGACTTTTTCATTAAGTCATAGAATAACTCAGTTCATCAGCTCACTTATTTGTTTCTATCACGACCCAAAAATCGAGTACGTGACAGCACTTAAGAGCTTCTACCCTTAAGCGAACCAATTCCTGAAAACCTTCTAAGTTAAATTTATTTTCGAGAAATCGAGGTTTCAAAAGAAAAACCAGACAAGGAAATATAAAGTGGAATATTAAATAAAACAAATAATAATGTCATAAATCTATTCATTTGAATAAAACACTAAAATAGTTTATACCAATCCAAAATCCAACAACTAGTCATGGAACATCTATGAGTATAAAATATGTAACAATAGGTTCAAACCCAAAATAAAATATCATAAGGAAGGTCTAGGCACTACCACGAACTATGCGGCAGCATCCCTGTATAATGCTGGAAGATAATCTCGAACAGGACCAAGAACTCCAGAAGTGCCTCAACTAATAAACCTCTCTGGCCCAGTAAGATCCTCGATGAGCTCTCATGTCCTTACCGTTTTTAAAGCTAGTCTGATAAATTATATCAAGATAAGTATGTGCAATAGTCATAAGATAAGATATACCTTCTTCACTACAGCTATAAAGTCTATTGGAGATCTAATGAGAATCTAGCTGAACCGAAATATCAACCAAGGCATCTCAACTCAACCATAATAACAAACCAACTCAGTATCATATGCCCTCACCATAAAAAAAGGCTAGACAAGTGGCTATATCTTCTCAGTAGCATAGGCCTTCACCATAATAGGCTAGACCAGTGGCTATATCAATCCAGTAGCATAGGTCCTCACATAAATAGGCTAGACCAGTGGCTATATCAACTCAGTAGCATAGGCACTCACCATAACAGGCTAGAACAGTTGCTATATAAACTCAGTAGCATAGGCCCTCACCATAATAGGCTAGACCAGTGGCTATATCAACTCAGTAGCAAAGACCCTCACCATAATATGCTAGACCAATGGCTATATTAATTCAGTAGGATAGGCCCTCACCACAATAGTCTAGACCTGTGGCTATATCAACTCAATGACATATGCCCTCACCATAATAGGCTGGACCAGTGGCCCAACGATCTAGATATCAATAAGTCAGTAATATTAAATAAGGGATAATTCTAACGTAAACGAAATATAGTCCAAAACATAACTCCACGTCAAATGGATAATAACATAACACGGGTAATGCACGAAAAAATAGGCATGATATAATGCCATACACGATATTAATTGAAATATTGTATATCATGATAAGATATCTCAACCAAATAAATTTAAGCTTTGCAAAGTAATAACAATACTTTCATAAAAGAATCACTGTCACGATACGGTTAAACTCACAATATTCATAATACATTGTATATTATGCTCTCTTTACCAAATTAAGAGCAAGTCATACTTTCGATATTCCTAGTATCTCAAATTAGACCTCAAGAATGTATTGTAATCATTGCATAGATAATGCATAAGAACAACCCAACGTTACTTCAACTAGTGAGATCATATCAATAGCTTTAAACCTTTGGATACCATAAAAAAATTTAACGAGATACATATTATGCTTAAACAAAAAACCAAGCAA
This sequence comes from Petunia axillaris subsp. axillaris, assembly GCA_029990575.1. NCBI lineage: Eukaryota > Viridiplantae > Streptophyta > Magnoliopsida > Solanales > Solanaceae > Petunia > Petunia axillaris. The sequence goes on from JARKNS010000004.1 coordinate 138,213,215, forward strand.
GTAGACGTTCAAGTCTACTTTACCTCATACGCGTTTTCCCCGAAGTACTACGACCAGAATGTAGCCAAAAGTCCACAAATGAAGCCTCGAATCAAAAAAAGTCTATTCATATTTGAAATCTAGATTAGAAATAATGAACATCAATACCTACATTGCTATCATTCAAAATGGGTCAAAACCAACCCTAAATTTTAGAAAAATGGGGCCCACAAGGGCAGAACAGGAAATTTGAGGGTAAGTTATCTAATTAAACACTAGGTGATCAAAACGCATCTACTAATTGCTAAATTAATTCAAAAATTCATCCAATTTCGAAATTCAAGCAAACCACCAATTGGAACTTATCCAACTCAAACTTATCCAAAACTCTTCGGAATTTAACCAATCTTTGTGGACATGTCCAAAATCATCATACAAACTTATTAGAACATAAAAAAATATCGCCACGTATATCGGAGCTTCGGTTTACCAAAATGACCGACCGAGTCGTTATAATCTCCCCCACTTGGACTCTTTGTCCACGAACGAACCAAGCACAAAGCCAACGATACAACCTCCGTCCAAAGACCACCAATCGGCCTCGAAATTCTTCTAAGTCTTGAAATTCACAAAATTTTTGACAGCACCTCCCCTAAAACTGAAGGTTCCCTGAAAATACCAAACAACCACGCGGTACAACTGCAACACCAAGAATAACTCAATAACAACCTAAATGCCCCACACGGCAATAACATCAAAAGGTCGAACATAGAGATACCAAGATGAGAAGGAACAAGAGCAAACCTTAAATCTCAACGATAACACCAACCTTCCAATATCACCGAAATACCATAAATCTCGCTAATGCTCAAAATTTACAAAAATTTCGGCGGCACTTCCCTTATAACTGAGCAACCACCGAACTATCAACAGCTACAACAACCCAAAACGCATAACTATCCAACCAAAAGCAAACCAGCGACATCATATAAATATCTAGAATCAAATCAATATCATGGGACCCCACACGGTCACCAATATAACCAAAATAATACAATAACAACAAAATGACAAGGAAAAGAGCAAACCTGAACCGACGAACAACTGAGATATTCCATCCACGCATTCAAGCCTAACCATCTGGGAAATCTGTTTGGTCAATAATCTGACATGGAGTAACATGAATCTCACACATCTCAACACCGAACCAGATGACACAAACGAAATCAATACAAGGAGAACTGATAACCAATTTGAATCCACGTATCCGATATAAACCTCGACCGATCGAATGGTAGCAACTGAATGCGCAAGGCCTAGAAGCAACATAGAAATTCATCATTCATCACAAACCAAAGATGGAGACCCCAATTTAGACAGCCAAAAGCACTACAAGAATCAATGATGAACCAAACTCACACATCGAAGTTAGCCCAACCAGATGCTAGGAACACGACTTCCTAAACCGACGATGAATAGAAGATTAGATACCCAACTGTATCAAATGAAGAAATATAACCACGCCCAAGAAGACCACAACATACCCCGATCCAACATTGACCAAGACTCTCCTAAAAACAGAGGTAACCTGAAGACATAATGGTAAACCATTAAAACCAATAGTATAAAACCTGACATTCTCTAACCAGCAACTATCAAAATTATCTCTGAACATCTACCAGTTGCTAAGATGAACCAATCCTAACTAAAAACAACCTTAAAAAACTAAACAAGATGCCTCAACCCAAAATGAGATACCACCTTAAATTTCAGGTGAAATCACCACTCTCAAAACAAACCAATCTTGACAAACCAACTCGCTTCGCGAGGAAACCGAAACCATTTCATGCCTATAACTGACACACATAAACACCATCACTAGAACTGAGGATGCAACTAAAAGCACTAAATATACTGCATAACACAATCTCAAACACTAAGAGACAAGAAACTGGAGCCATCTACTATGCAACATACCTCAGTATCCATAAGGATCACTCACAACCAAGCCCGGAGATAACGTAGATATTTAAATTTAATTGAACAACATCATCATGTATTTACCACGGTCGATGCACCGCAAACCACGACTCAAGGCATACAACCAACCATTTTTTGGGAGTAGCCACTCCTCTACTTAGGATTCGCGCCAGGAAATCCAATGCGAGAACACTAGGATAACCATCCCAACTTGGAAAGACCACATATTCAATCACAACAATCTAACTCTCAAGCTAAACAAAGGTCAAATACTTATACCGACAAAATATCAGAATAAAATTAACGACCCATGGACAACTAATACAATGGAGGAAGAGTTTGAACCACAACAGCTCCCCAGTGAAGCCAAAACACCGAGAATAACTACGACCATATCTATCTAGCCCGACAGCCACAAACCGCAACCTTAAACCCACACATGGTTCTACACACAAAATCATAACTTCAACACCATTAGGCACAACACGGTCTCCGAAAACACCACGACAAATTCATACACCCAAGCATGATAAACAATAAGAGATAGAGCTGGCACGATTTCAAATTTCACAATAACATGCTTGACAAGATTAACTTAACACTCTAATCAAGAAGCAAGCACACAAGGAATAAGTACTTAAAAACACTTAGCCGGACCTCATTTTCGACTGCGCCGGCCCTCGGCTCGTCGTCTTCTAAAACCTCATAATAGAACGTGCCAACCCGAAGCTGGTCGTCTGACATACATATATGGTGCGTCAAGATAGATCCCAGACATCTCATGCCAACAATGCATAAAAGAAGCAACTATCAATTATAATACAAAGACAAGCAACGCTGCGCCGGTCTCCGCTTAGAACGTCTTACGCCACCTAAAACTCTCACAAATGGTTATCAATTTACCTGATCAAGCCCGCTCAAGGTAAACTCATTATACCTACTCTTATTAGAGAAGAGATAGAGATTCTAATTATCATATTGAAAGGTTAGTAGCTGACAAAATTGTACTAACAATCGGGCGATTCAACTTACCCGATTAAAACGTACGTCCACAGTGGTGTATATGATGCAAAGAAACATTATTCGACCAAAACACAAAGTATGAACTTCAATCAGAAGAAGGGAAGCGACACTTTCTTAAATACCTCCATAGCCTCTTGTTTATAAGTTTGATGCACGACATACCCATAATCAAGACTCTACTAAGAAACTGCTCCATGACTTTCGAGGACTCGTCTTAGAACCTAAAGCTCTGATACCAATTTGTCACGATCTAAAAATTGAGTACGTGATGGCATTTAAGAGATTCTATCATTAAACGAACCAATTCCTAAAACCCTTCTCAGTTAAATTTATTTTTGAGAAATTAAGGTTTCAAAAGGGAAACCACACAAGGAAAAATAAAGTGGAATATTAAATGAAAGAACTAATAATGTCATAAATCTAATCATTTAAATAAAACACTAAAATAGTTTATGCCAATCCAAAACCCAACAACTAGTCGTGGAGCATCTATGAGTATAAAATATGTAACAATGGGTTCAAACCCAAACTAAAATATCATAAGGAAGGTCTAGAACAACGCTGGAAGATAATCTCGAACAGGACCAAGAACTCCAGAAGTACCTCAACAAATGATCCTGTCTACAGAAACTAAAAGGAAGTGAATCACCCTGACCCAGTAAGATACTCGATGAGCCCTCCAGTCTTTACCTTTTTTGAAAGCTAGTCTGATAAATAATATCAAGATAAGTCTGTGCAATAGTCATAAGATAGGATATACATTTTCACTACAATTATAAAGTCAATTGGAGATCTAATTAGAACCTAGATCAACCGAAATATCAACCAAGAGATCTCAACTCAACCATATGACAACGCTCAACACACACCTCGGCTTGAGGTATGAACGGTCATCGCAATATAATTTACCCGACTAGTCGGGGGTCGAATCCACAAGGAAAAAAGTGATGCGATCAATGTAGTGGAGAAACTAAACCTATTTGACTAAGCCAAACTAGAAGAACAAGGTAATGGAATGATATTAACAACTACAAACTACACTAGAAAAGCAAGTAAAGTTGATCAATGGCATTTTCACAACATGGGAAGACAAGTTTTGAACCTATGATGCAATTATGGCACGAGGTTTATGTATTATGGCCGAGTCGTTCTAATGTAATTCCTAGAATCCTTCCGGCCTAGAAGGGATTTGTCTCAACGACGCTTTTCAAAGCCATGGTTGAGCTTATAAAGCACTACCCATTACCTGAGGGAAGAAGACCTCTTCCGAGCCTAACTTCTTTTAGATGGGTTAGTCTATGAAATAGCCTATCAACCCAAATCCTCGCTAGATTCACTATTCTACGGTAACTAATATCTCCCGAGTTTTTAATTAGCAAAGTAGACATGTAACTTAAGTATCATGAGCGCAAAAGTCAAGCAACCACAACAATAGAAGCTAGATAATCAAAACCCATAAATAATAAATCCTAGTCATGCGTCATTCATATATTCATGTCCAAAATCATAACAATTAACAATACAAATAGTCATGAAATATATTCACAAAATCAAGTCTTCAACAACATCAACAAAGGATCAAGAAATTCTCAATGGGTTGCTCCAATTCTTCACTCTCTAAGTGTTTGGTTGATGGATCATGGCTCCAAAGATTGGAGAATTTGCTAAAGGATGTGCCCTAAATCGTTCAAGAGCCTATTTATGTGTTCCCACTTCAGCTGGTGTTAAATTCCAAAATTGTCCACTGCAGTGTAGACGCGCCCTTGCGGGATCGCGTGACAATGAGCACTATCGCACTAGATCTCTTTTATGAGCTACGCGATCGCGTGGCTTATAGCGCTATCGCGCTGAATGAACTTATGAGGCTTCGCGATCGCATTTACATGGCGCCTTCATGCTGGCTTGACTTTTCCTTCTGCGCGATCGTGTTAAACAGTTTTCCGGTACAGAAACAGAAACTTCTCAGATTGCCTTGTATTGACTTGTTTCCATTTATTCATCACAGCAACTCCAATATCCTGCAATATGCAACTAAAACATGATAAGTGCGTGTATTTAATCAATAATACACAACAAAAGCTCAAGTAAATAGAAGTTAATGTGTGGCATTTCGCCCACACATCACACCCCCAAACTTAAACTATTGCTTGTCCTCAAAAAAATCATACTTCAATAGAAACCAAGTTGCAATTCATCTATTCATGCATTTTTCATAAAAGCCACAACAAGTCAAAACCCGTTTAAAGTTCAACAACTAATGACATTGGTTAGTGCGAACAATTAAGCCAAGCCATGTGAGCATAACTTTCATATATAGAAAACACCAAAGAAGGCATACATGCCATGACACAAGATTTTCAAAGTTTGCCTCTTCATCACAAGAGTTCACCTCTTTCCTTGCTCTCCTCAATTGGGAAGTAAAACACAAATCTTCAACTCAACTTCACAAGTGCCCTCACCACTCAAGAGAATATCCCAACCACAAAAATGCATTGACAACATAAATGGGATTAATGATAGGAAGAATTCGCTCACTCTCTCAAAAGAAGTTCATCATGCACACTAAAGACCCATAAGCTTGCCCTTCGTGTACCTCTCCACTAATGTAGGAATGCTTGACCCGATATCAATTAGGACTTTGTTAGGATTATAATGTAGGATTTTGGTCAAAGGTGGGGTAAAATTTGGGCAAATAGTGACTACACACCTCCTTGAGCACTACACCATACAAAAATTGAAAGCACGCTTCATTTTTCTTGCACTTGCACCTTGCTAAATTGAGGATTATACACTAGTCTTCCCCTCTTTATTCATCAATTCCATTTTTTCTTCTTTTTCTTTATTTTTCCACTTGCTTCTTTTTTGTTTCTTTTCTTTCTTTTCCTTTTTTTTTTTTTAGAGATTTTCTTTTCAACTTACTTTTATTGCTCTTTTCTTTCTTTTGATTTTCATTGACTTCCACACTTTCCCATAACTTATGCCACCCCTTAAGTTGCACGTCATTCGCCTAAGTTGCACGTCTTTCAATGCATTCAAGGAAGTAAGGCCAAAAAAAGGGTTAGTACTTTAAGCACTTAGAATTTCCGGATTAATAATGTGGTTGCCAAAAGAAAGGATATTAAGCTCAAAGGGGTTGACTAAGGGTAGGCTGCACGGGTAGGCTGCAAGGGTAGGCTTTTTCGATTACTAGCAGGCTAAAGAAAGCCTAAAATTATTTTTTAAGACAAGCATCACCTAAGATTTCGCCTCGAAGCACACTTATGGCACGTTCTAGATCAAGAAGCACACACATGAACACACCAAAACCTCGCAACACATGGCACAAGTAAAGCAAGAAAGACGAGTATATTCAAGTCCCAATCAAGGTAATTAAGCATCCAAATTTTACTCATAGCCTAATGAGAGCTAATTAGTGACATAAGAGTCAAAAATTGAACTTAAAGATCATAGCACAATTCACCAGCTAAATTTTTTTTATCCATTTTTCAAAAAAAGCTTACATGACAAGGATTAAACAATGGTGGAACTAAACATGCCAAAAATTGGCCAAGGGGCAAAAATCTACAACTACTACTATACTAATATTACTACTAATTAAATCCTAAGAATGCCCGGTTCACAAGAATTGCTTCCTTAAAAAAGAACCATGGCAAAGAAAAATCAAGGAAGCTATGTCAAAATTTTTATACAACATGGTATTTACAATGAAAATGGTTGTTCGGACCCAAATGAGGCTTTCGCACCCAAGTGGGATGCCTAAGTATCACACAAAGGTGAATCAGATAAAAAGAAGCAACATCCCAGGCGTAGTTCATGGAAGTACTTTTATATATATATATATATATATATATATATAGAGAGAGAGAGAGAGAGAGAGAGACCTCTAACTGACTACTAAATATGAAAAAGCTAATAACACAATACTATAATAACTACTTATACTAAATATGAACAAGCTATTAACAAAATACTATAATAACTACTTATACAAATATCAAAGAAAATGGTCATCCACAAAGTTTCACAATTTGTTCAAAAATAAGGAAAAGAGAAGGTAGACATGTCTTAAACATCAAGTACACGAGCACATCAATACTACACCCAAAACACAAATACACCCCCAAACTTAAACTATGCACTGTCCTCAGTGCAGCTAACAATGTAATACAAAGGGTGTAAGGAACTCCCTGACTAGAAGATCAATCCTCACTGTCAGTGTTGGGGTAGCAAAGCTCATCATCAGACTCCGTATCTGAGCTAGTAGAGCGACAAAGCAAGTTCAGCTTACTCATCATCTTGTTCAGGAAGTTGCTTGTTCTCTTGCCAAACTTTTTCTGCTTCCTCTGTATTTTGTCCAGCCTAATCTTGATCTGCTCCTACTTAGCTGCTACTGCCTCCAATGATAAAGTGCTCGAAGGCCTGGAGGAAGAACCCTCTCCATGTGGGCCTAAAGGGAGGCCTGCTACCAGCTGTCTAATGTGAGCGTCCATAGAAGAAATCTGAGATAAAATGTACCTCACGTTGGACGCTCTTGATGAAAGTGGTGGAACTGGAGTGTATGAACTCCCTGGTGCAATAGTAGTAGCGGGGGCTGAGAAATGTCCAAACGCTGGGTCATCAACATCAATCTGGGAGGTCGCCTTAACTCTTATTTTCTTCCTTTGTGTTACCCCTCCTTGTCCTTTCTTCAATAGTGGATAGATAAGTCACACTTTTTCTAGGGTGAGATCAGTCTCATTACCCGAAGGAATTACCCTAGCACAGATAATGGACAACCAAAGGCGAGCCTCAGCGGTGAAGTCAGTGGACACAATCTTTACTCCGTATGTAGACTAATCTGAGGGAGTACCCCCTCGAAGTTTATCAACCAACCACTGCACACCCCATTCATTTGCTCGGGTCCTATACACAGCATTGTCAACATCTTCTAGCTCATACACTTCATTGATCATGGTTGCATCAAACCGCACTTGTTTACCTCTGACGGTGGTCACCAACTCACCTTTAAAGTAAGTTTGAGATGCATTAGCATAAAATTCCCTTGCCATGGTGGCGTTTGCTCTTTCAGATTCTTGGGAAAAACACATCCAACCACTGGTTTCAAGTCTTTGGAAGAAGTTGGGGAGGTTTTCTTCCACTTTGGCCTTATAGATCCCTCTTTCCTTAATAGAGCTCTTTTCACGATCCCTTTGGAATTTTTCATGGTATGATGCAGATAAGAACCTAGTTGTGTTATATTCTCCCTCTTCTCCTTCTGTTAAGTGGGGTTGGTTGTTCGTTATGTTGTTTTTGTTATCTTGCTCGGCCGTTGTATTAGAGAAAGTACCTACAAAGATCACCATTGACAAAACACGATTTGGGTACTTAATACATGCAGTAATAAAGCTCATAGGCCAAAGAGTGAAGTAAAAACTTTTCAACTATGGGCTGTGCATGCTTACTGTTTCTGCCAGAAATTGGATCTCTGCGCGATCGTGCAAGGACAAGCGCAACCGCGCTGATTTGTCTAAGATCCTCATGCGTGATCGCGACACGTCTGACGCGATCGCGTAGGAGAGAGCTTGACGAATCTGCGCGTTCGCATGGGTTTTCACGCGATCGCGAGGTCGTCTTCTCCAACAGGATGAGACTGACCTCGGCTGCAACACCCAGAATTTCACATGTTCCATACATTTACCACAGTACACACCCAAAATTTTATCTAGAAACACACAAATTTTTTCTTCAAGTTTTCGGATCCAGCCCTAGGGTTTAGTTCAATTGGGCATCAACAAACTAGTAACCTAACTCAATTTCTTCACACACAAATTGACTATAAGGGTATGTCAGACTTCCCCTATTTTCTATTAAAAGCCCTTTGTTTTCTTATTCATGCAACCAACATTGGAATAAAGAGAGGAAGAGTACTTACACATGCTTTTACCAAACAAAACTGAAGTAGAAATTGAGTAACATACCTTGATTGATAAGGATCAAAATCACGGAAGAGATAAAATAAGACGCGGAAGCAATAATCACAAGATAACAAGAAAATACGGATGGGGAAGAACAGAAATAGAAGAAAGAACGAATCAAACTAACACAATTAGATTGATTCGAAAGAGGGAAAATAGAATTGAACCACTCACGGGGTCATACTAAGATGATACACCATGGATTCCAAGCTAAGAGATTCATGAAGCTCAAGCTTCAAAAAGAATGGCCATGCCTATTCTATGCTCTATTCTCTATCCTGAAATCTAGCTAATGAAATGTAAAGACTAAGTGTGGTTTATATAGGTGTTCCACACTTCTAAATAAAGTCTAAAATAACCCCACAAGTTGGGTGTAATAACAAAGAGCACGTAGGATCAAATTAGTAAATAATACTAGACTAAAATAGGAGTCCCATCTTGGCTTCACAGTGAGGTAGGCGGAGCGCCTGGAATTGGCACAATTTTGGACAGTGACTGACTTGGGCGGAGCGCCCAGTCATCCATGGAATGGGGCGAAGTGCCTAGTGTCGGTAGGCGGAGCGCCCAGTGCTGGAGCCAACACCTTAGTCTTCAAAATGCTCCCGAACTCTCCTCCAATGGTCTTGGCCTCTCGCCCTTTGCATCCTCCAATATCGGCTCTTAATGGTAAGTTCTTTAAGCTCGATTTGACTTGTATCATCCTCCCCTTTTTGAAAGGATTTCTTTCTCGAAATCAAACCATCAAGACCTACAACTAAAGACAAGAACAAGCCAAATATCCTACTACAATAGTAGGTTAGTGCAAGTAGTGTGGAAAACACACTCTTATAGTAAAGCCAAGTATCAAAAACAATGATTAAGCGCATGTTTCCAAAGAAAACAACAAGTACTTGTCTTCCCCAATGGTTGTACCCAACACAAGAATCATTAAAGAGATCAATAGGGTATGAAATATGCAAGATCAAACCATCAAAATTCCTATGATCCCTAAGGTCAACATTAACACACCAAAGCTTCCCACTACAAGAGTAGGCAAGCTCAAAAAGAGTGAGTGCAAGTGAAGTGGAAAACACACTTTTGTGATAGAGCCAAGTATTAATACTAATAAAAAAGCTTATGTCTCTAAAGGAAACAACAAGTTCTTGGCTCAACAAGGACAAGCACTTACTACCATAACAAGCAGAGAGATCAATAATACATGGAGCATGCAAGATTAAGCAACTAAGTTCCCTATGACCTCCAAGCTTATGGTCAACACACCAAGCCTTTAATGCATTACTATCACAATGTGACTCATTGGCTTTGGAATGCTCAACACCCAAGGTGTGATCAACATGAGGGGTGGAGTAAACAAAATAGTTCAATTAGAAACTAACATCAAATACTCCACTCCCCTTCTTGGAAGCACTCTTAGACACACCAAGAGTGACTTTCTCACCTCCAAATCCACCTCTAAGACAACCTTCTTCACAAGATAAACTCCTAAGGAATGTCTCCAAAATAGGTTCTTCATCATGATAGTCCATACAGTGAAGGTTAGGACTACTAGAAGATGGTCCAACACAACCAATACCAACACCACTTATCTTACTTGGAGTTCCAAACAATGGATTGTCTATAGAGTCAAACTTTCCAACCCATGGAGATTTAAATCCAAACTCTTCTCTAGTTTGATATACACAATCACCTCTTTTAAAATCCTTTTCAAACAAGGGGTTGGTGAAAACAAGTCCACTGCCCATCAAAGGTGAGGCATCAAAACTAGAGTCGTCATCCACACTTGAGGAATCATCAAAGACAGTCCTATCCATCTCATTCGTTAGAGATTCATCAAGGCTATGATCATCCTCACTACGACACTCAAGACCACCATTATCAAATAAAAAATCAAAGGGAAGAATAGGATATTCATTCAACTCATCTTCTCTTCTATCAAATATAAGTGGGGTGTCATAACAAGGGTCACAAACAAGGTCAACTTCAAGATCTTCACTGAAGAGAGGTTCAATGAAAACCGAGCTCACATCATGATGTGGCTTATCAACCATCTCAAATAGTGGTTCACAATCACACACAAGTTGACAAACTGACTCTACACTAGTTGCAAACACATTGTAATCACACAATTCATCAACTAGTATAGAGTGTTCACAAACACTATCACATGACAAGGAAGTAGCATGCTCAAGGGAAGAACTATCATATACCTTTGAGTGGCCATCTTGGTCGCTCAATGCACTTGAAGTGCCATGAATTGTCCCTCCACCTTGAAGCTTACATTGAAGATCTCCTTCACCTTGTCCTTCCATCTTGGAAGATGATTGAGGCACCATTGGCTTGCCTCCAAGAATGCCTACACAAGAGCTAACACAAGTAGAGGAAAAATATAAAGAGTAAGTATTAGGATAAGGGGTGTTCTCACTCTTAACAATTCTTTTTCCATCTCTCTTTTCCCTCATTTTCTTTTCAAGGTTGGGTGTAGATTCGGGTGGTGACATCCCACTCAAATCACTCAACACATCCTCTCATTTTTTCACTCGAGGAATGTCACCGGTCACTCCCTTACTCCTCTCAATCTTTTGTCTCTCATATTCGGGTGAGTTGGGACGAGGCCCAAGGATACCCATAGCCGGAGTAGGTGGACATTTTACATCAACCCAGAATCTAGGACTAAGAGACTCATCACTTGATGTCTCTTTCTTCTTTGTTGGTGAACCACTTGGCTTTGGAGCTTATGGTTTCGGGTTCACCTTGTTGACAATTGCCAACCCTTTATTTGCATTTGTCTCACCATTGCTTTTGATTGTAGGACTTCTTGATTGCACTATTTCAATCATAGGACTTCTCCTCAATGGTGTCCTACTATTTCTTATGCTCGTGGGCTTTCTAGATTGTACTTCTTCTTTTTTAGGAAGGAGGACTTGCATCTTTCCTTGTGCTTTAACTTGATAACCACCGAGGATGTGGGTGAACTTGAAGTATCTTTTGAGAAGCCAAGGCTTTCCCAACATAACATCACATCCTTCTAAAGGACCCACTTTGCACTCAACTTCTTCTTCAAAGTTCCTTTGTGAAACAACTACCGGGCCACTCCATCAACACAAGGTATCCCCAACCTTCTCACTACAAGATGACTAATCCAACTTGCTTCACCTTCATCCACTTGAAGTATATACCCACGATTCTCATTAAGGCTCACTATGAATCGACACCACTCTCTTTTCCTTAAGAGATCATCTAAGCAACGCCCATTATACATCCCATCAATAGTACTACCACGAGATGGGTACTTCCTTATTTCTCAACTACTAGCAACACCACAAGAATAATGTTCACTTCCCGTCACTCTTCCAACATTAGATGTGTTGTTGAAAGTCGAGGAATGAATCTCATCATAGGACCCATAGGTACTCCTTGAAATAGAAGTTTGGTGGAAACCTCCTCTACCCTCCTTGGTTCCACAACCTATAGAACTACTCATACCATCCCTTCCCTCGGTCTCAATTTTATCTCAAGTATCCTCTAAGTGTTGTATTTGAGTGCTCATTGCCTCTACCTTGGTCAAAATGCCCCGAAGGTAAGCTTGAACTAACTCGCTTTCATTTACACTTTTATCACCATTCCAACTTCCATCCAAACCTCCCTTATGGCTCCTTGTACCTGCAAAAGACATTTTAAGAAAGAACAAAGGTTAGTATAAACAATCCCCACTTGCTCTCCCTTACCTTTGGTGGTGGCACTCAACACTCTTTTTAGGATTCACACTCCCAATCCCCCAACCAAAGATGCCTTTACCTCTTTAGGACCCACAATGGTAAGATTACCAACTAGTACACCCAAGTAATGGTTCGGAGTTGAGTTGATGTGACCCGATGTACGGAAGCTATTTAAATGCGTAGTTGAAGAGAAGAAAGTTCTACGACTTTAAATAAAACTACAAGACACACAACACCCTAAAAGCTCAAAGATTAGTGTCAATAAAGTAGGACAAATATCTTAGAAACACTAACAAGGAAGTACTGAAGCAAATGGAACACAAAAACACACGAAACGAAACAAACCAACCCAACTAGTGGACTGGGCGGTCCGCCTGGGTGGGTGGGCGGTCCGCCTAGTTCTTGATTAGTGAGTCAGCTGAGCGGTCCGCCTGGGTCCTGTTCCCAGCTCTTCCGAAAACATGTTTTGGTGGTTTTTGCACCCAAAATCGCAACGTTTTCAACTCGATTCTCAGAATCAAAGGTACCCAAAGTTGTATTTTACTAATCCCAACAAAACCCAATGATTTTTAACATCAAATACTCGATAACAAGATCACAATAAGATTCAAAGCGGTTTAAATAAGGGTCTCAAGTTGGGTCTCAATTTTTTTGAACTTTTGATTCACAACTCAAAATTATGTAAAAATTGTACCAAATCAATGGATAAATAATATAGAACAATACCAAATACTTTTCATTGATAGGGGAATCAAATCCATCAAGTTTCAACAATTTTTTTTTGTATTTTTCAACTTTTTCAATTTTTTTGTTTTGTTTTTCTTCTTTCACAAGAACAATATCAATAAGAACATGAATCTAAAGATACGATGAACAAGGAACGGAGGTTTGTAAGAACCAATCCCGAGCCTTGCTCTTTTACCAAACTGATAAGGATCAAAATCACGGAAGCGATAAAATAAGACGCGGAAACAATAATCAAAAGATAACAAGAAAATACGGATGGGGAAGAACAGAAATAGAAGAAAGAACTAATCAAACTAACACAAATAGATTGATTCGAAAGGGGGAAAAGAGACTTGAACCACTCACGGGGTCATACTAGGATGATCCATCATGGATTCCAAGCTAAGAGATTCATGAAGCTCAAGCGTCAACAAGAATGGCCAAGCCTAAAGACCAAGTGTGGTTTATATAGGTGTTCCACACTTCTACATAAAGTCTAAAATAACCCCACAAGTTTGGTGTAATAACAAAGACCACGTAGGGTAAAACTAGTAAATAATACTAGACTAAGATAGGAGTCCCGTCTTGGCTTGATAGTGAGGTAGGCGGAGCGCCTATGGCATAGGCGAAGAGCCTGGAATTGGCACAATTTCGGACAGTGAATGACTTGGGCGGAGCACCCAGTCTTCCATGCAATGGGGCGGAGTGCCTAGTGTCGGTGGCCGGAATGCCCAGTGCTGGAGACAACGCCTTGGTCTTCAAAATGCTCCCGAACTCTCCTCCAATGCTCTTGACTTTCGCTCTTTGTATCCTCCAATCCCAGCTCTTGATGGTAAGTGCTTTAAGCTTGATTTGTCCCGTATCATTGATGATGGAGATGGAATGCTTGAGAGTGGAATAGAAGATGGAATGGAGCAGATGGGATGCAAAAATGCAGGAAAGGAGTTTGGGAGAATGAGTGTTTTTCAAGAAGTGGGTCGTTTGGCTTCTAAAACTGCCCATTTAATATCTGAATCGTTACTCAGCATGATCACGTTTTACAAAGTGCGATCGCACTTTGCTGCTGAGTAGAGTTACGCGATCGCGTGTGTAACAATGCGATCGCGCAGGTTTATCTCGTAGTAAAATGCGATCGCGTAGATTCTGACGCGATAGAGCTGAATGTTTTTTAGACCAACTTCCAGTGAGCAAAATTTCAGTGAGGCGGTCCGCTCTAAACATTAGGCGCTCTGCCTCCTGATATTCAGATAGCTAAATTTCAGTGGGCAGTACACCTCATATCATTGGGCGGTCCGCCCTACACCCCCGGGCAGTCCATTTTTTTCATGTTTATGCCTTAAACCATCCATCCTAAGAACTAACAAATGTGGGATTCATGTGAGATGATCAAAAACAACAAAAAAAAACTAATCTAACCTCATTATGCAACAAAAACACCAAAATTTTAAAGAGACTCGGGTTGCCTCCCGACAAGCGCTTTATTTAACGTCTTGGCTAGACGGTACCCATGATGATTTTCTCTCCACTTGGTGAAGGTGAATTTTCTCCCCAACATGGCTTCACGTTCTTTGTCATGCTCTTTAGGTGGGGATACACATTTCTAAACTTGTAAAGCCGGATTCTTCATCTTGCACTTTTTCACCTTCAAGTAAGGGATGTAGTTTTTTCTCCTTGGCGTGGCAAATTCAACGATGTACCCATTTTTCTCATCAATGCCAAAATCATCCAAAGGTGCTTGTTCTTTCACTTCCATTGCATCATCAACACAAAGATTGAGAAGTGAAATGAATGACGTCTAACCCTTTTCAACACCGATTGGGCACCAAGCTTGACATTCTCCTCTTTGATGGTATTAGAGTCTTCATCACAGGAGCTCTTCATTTCCACTCTAGAAAAACAAATTTCTTGCTCACGACATCATTACCAAATATCTTGAAGATTCGATCACTTCCATGAGTTCCTATGACTTGACTTGTGCTCTCTTCCACAAATTCGTTCATGCTAGCATATCATTCACTATTTATTCATGTTGAGCCTTGGAAGCTTCAACCATTTCATGAACTAGAATTTTCAAGACACGAGCTTCAAGATCAAATTGGTTCACTCTTTGTCCTATTTCTTCTCTTTCTTGTTTGAGATCCCAACCATCAACATTTAAGTCTTGAAGGCATGCTTCATGGACTTCCATTTTTCGAGCTTGATCTCGGAGCCAAGCTCGGCTCACAATTTCTTCTTCGTCCTAATTGTGCTTTTCTTTAACAATTCTTTCTTGACATTCAAGAACATCTTCCCTAGAGGTTTCTTCTTGTAACTCAAGCTCATCTTCCATATAAAGTCTTTATTGGGGTTAGGCAACATCCTTAGCTTGTTGATCATTGAAAGTGTCAACCAATTAGCTCAATTGACCAAGTTGTGAATTGCTAAGCCATTTTGATGGATCGTCTCTTTTATCTCATTGAAGGTTTCGTCATTGTCACAATGGTGTTCAAGTATCCGCTCCATCAAATATTCACATCTCTCATTTTGAGTGCATTCTTCTTGTGAAGTGGATAAGTCCATCTTTTGTTGAAACTTTTCTTGGATGCCTTGCCATTCGGGTTCAAATTCCATATTCATGATTCCATTGGACCTATCAAACTCATAAGCATCATTAGCACCATTACAAAAATCATTATGAGAGGAATAAAGAATATTAGGACAACCATCCCAATGGCCAGTTTGACTCCCACACTCATGACATATGTTCCACTCAAAGGGTTGAGAAGGTGCACACAACTCGCCCCCGAAAATAATTTGACAATCTTGCCAATAGTGATGTGCACCACAATAAGAACAAGGATCACTCATGTATGGATTTTCAACATTTGACCGATTTTTGTTCCATGATGCCATTTCAAGATAATTACCACTAATCTAAACTAACTAACTAATGCAAGTAAACACTACACACAAACAAATATTTACAATTTACAATTTACAAAGAACGTTACTATTATTCAAAATTTATACGACAAAGGTTCACAAAAATTGGAACTAAGCCAACTAGCTCAACTCCTCAAACTACTCTAATACGCCAATTATTCCCCAGCAACGGCGCCAAATTTTGACACTGCTCAACACACACCTCGACTTGAGGTGTGAACGGTCTTCGCAATATAATTTACCCAACTAGGAGTCGAAGTCAAATCCACAAAAAATAAAGTGATGCGATCAAAATAGTGGAGGAACTAAACCTATTTGACTAAGCCAAACTAGGATAACAAGGTGATGGAGTGATATTAACAAATACAAACTACACTAGCAAAGCAAGTAAAGGTCATCAATGGCCTTCTCACAACCAAGGAAGACAAGTTTTGAACCTAGGATGAAATTATGGCACATGGTTTATGTATTATGGCCGAGTCGTTCTAATGTAATCCCTAGAATCCTTCCGGCCTAGAAGGGATTTGTCTCAACGATGCTCGTCACAGCCATGGTTGAGCTTATAAAGCACTACCCATTACCTGAGGAAAGAAGACCTCTTCCGAGCGTAACTTGTTTTAGATGGGTTAGTCTATGAAATAGCCTATCAACCCAAATCCTCACTAGCTTCACTATTCTATGCTAACTAAACTCTCTCGAGTCTTTAATTAGCAAACTAGACATATAACTCAACTGTCATGAGCACAAAAGTCAAGCAACCACAACAATAGAAGCTAGATAATCAAAATCTATAAATAATAAATCCTGTTCATGCTTCATTCATATATTCATGTCCAAAATCATACCAATTAACAATACAAATAATCATGAAATATATTAACAAAATAAAGTCTTCAACAACATCAATAACACCAAGGAAATAAAGAAAGGAGTACAAAGGATCAAGAAATTCTTAATGGGTTGCTCCAGTTCTTCACTCTCTAAGTGTTTGGTTGATGGATCATGGCTCCAAAGATTGGAGAATTTGCTAAAGGATGTGCCCTAAATCGTTCAAGAGCCTATTTATGTGTTCCCACTTCAGCTGGTGTTAAATTCCAAAATTGTCCACTGCAGTGTAGACGCGCCCTTGCGGGATCGCGTGACAATGAGCACTATCGCGCTAGATCTCTTTTATGAGCTGCGCGATCGCGTGGCTTATAGCGCTATCGCGCTGAATGAACTTATGAGGCTTCGCGATCGCATTTACATGGCGCCTTCATGCTGGCTTGACTTTTCCTTCTGCGCGATCGCGTGTGTTTCAACGCGATCGCGTAGTTTTCCAGTCCAGAAACAGAAACTTCTCAAATTGCCTTGTTTTGACTTGTTTCCATCTATTCATCACAGTAGCTCCAATATCCTGCAATATGAAACTAAAACATGATAAGTGCGCGTATTTAATCAATAATACACAACAAAAGCTCAAGTAAATAGAAGGTAATGTGCGGCATTTTGCCCACACATCACCATAATAACAAACCAACTCAGTAGCATAGGCCTTCCTATGAAACAGGCTCGACAAGTAGCTATATCAATCCAGTAGCATAGGCCCTCACCATAATAGGCTAGACCAGTGGCTATATCAATCCAGTAGCATAGGGCCTCACCAAAATAGGCTAGACTAGTGGCTATATCAACTCAGTAGCATAGGCCCTCATCATAAGAGGCTAGACTAGTAGCTATATCTACTCAGTAGCATAGACCCTCAACATAATATTCTAGACCAGTGGCTATATCAACTCAGTAGCATAGGCCCTCACCATAATAGTCTAGACTTGTGGCTATATCAACTCAACGACATATGACTTCACCATAATAGGCTAGACCACTGGCCCAAGGATCTAGATACCAATAAGGCAATAATATTATCTAAGGGATAATTCTAACGTAAAAGAAATATAGTCCGAAACATAATTCCACGTCAAATGGATAATAACATAACTCGGGTAATGCACGCCAAAATAGGCATGTTATAATGCCATACATGATATTAATCGAAATATTATATATCATGATAAGATATCTCAACTAAATAAATTTAAGCTCTGCAAAGTAATAACAATATTTTCATAAAAGAATCACTGTCACGATAAAGCTAAACTCACAATATTCATAATAGAGTGTCTATTATGCTCTCTTTATCAAATTAAGTGCAGGTCATACTTTCGATATTCCAAGTATCTCAAATTAGACCTCGAGAATGTATCGTAATCATTGCATAGATAATGCATCGCAACAACCCAAACTTCAAATAGTGAGTTCATATCAATTGCGTTAAACCTTTGGATACCATAAAAAAAGATTTAATGAGATACCTATTATACTTATACAGAAAACCAAACAAGTAGAAGTTCAAGTCCCTTGCTTGATACGCATTTTCCCCGAGGTACTACAACCAGAATGTAGCCAAAAGTCCACCAACGAAGCATCGAATAAAAAAAAAAGCCTATTCATATTAGAAATCTAGATTAGAAATCATGAAGATCAATACCTATATTGCTATCATTCAAATGGGTCAAAACCTACACTAGAATTTAAGGAAACGGGGCCCACGAGCGCAGAATGGGAAATTCGGGGGTAAGTTATCCAATTAAACACTAGGTGATCAAAACACATCAACTAATTTCTAAATTAACTCAAAAATTCATCCAATTTCGAAATTCAAGCAAACCCCTAATTTTCGGTATAAACCCTAATTCTTAAATTCAAGAATTCAACACTAATAATGGAAGGTATATGATTATCAAACCTTAGATACATTATAATCTAGCATAAACCCAATGGAAGTTATATGATTATCAACCTTAGATACATTATAATCTAGCATAAACCCAATCAACTTCATCATTTAAAGCATTTTAAGAAGTCTAACCAATTTTATGGACTTCTCAATAAAGACCCATTAAAACTTCTTCATGAAAAATCCCACTATCCTACTTTAGAAATCATGGATTAAAACTTAAACCAATGGAATGAATCAAAGAAAAATACTTAGGTTATTTTTTAGACCTTACCCCATGGAAAAAACTTGAAGAACATCTTTGAACTCTCCCAATCCCAAACTTTCAAGATGAGAAAAACTCCAACAACGTTAATAGCCAAAAACGCCCAGCTGTTTGGCCTCTTTTCTTGTGTCAAACAATGCCGAAATTCGCTTTTGATGCCTCCAATAGATTGCTTGTGAAATCCAGTCAAGTTAGGCTTTTGAATCACTCCATTTGGCCTTATAATGAAGGAGATATGTTTGTTTTGTTGTAAATAAAATATAAAAGAGCAGTAAAGTAAATGGGAGAAGCAAGAATATAGAGAAAATTTATTATCGTCTATCTTATTTGTGTATTGATGGATGAATGATATCTCTTTTATAAGTTGCAAAAGCAACCGAAGAGTTACAAATCTGAACTAACATATTAAATTCATACATGTATTTATTAAGTGCTTCATTAATGGCATCCACAAATGCATTGGATTTGTAACATGTTTCAATATTTGGAATAGTACAGATTTTTAAGTACGAATTCAGTGGCAATTTCGTAATTAATCTGAACAATATTGCAACCAAATTCTTAGTAAAATGACCATAAATCCCTCATATGATGTTGAAACTTGATGATTTCAGTTGCTATGGTTCTAAAATTACGATACAGATATAATGGTTTAAATGAAATATGAGTCAAAGACCGTTTGCTCAATATAGTAACCTTTATGCTCAAATCAACGTCGAAATTGAAAACAATTACCATACAACCCAAACTTATCCAAAACTCATCAGAATTTAACCAAACTTTGTGGACATGTCCAAAATCATCATACAAACTTATTGAAACTTAAAAAAATATCAACACGCATATTGAAGCTATGGTTTACTAAAATGATCGGGGCGGGTCGTTATAGTTTCCATACTGGTTTCTTAATAAGCTTGTTAATCATCAAACCTCATATCTTAATAACTCTCTTTTTGATGATGAAAAACCTGTTGGGATCGAAATAATATGGTACATACGGAAACTAATAAAGCAAACTATGATGACAATAAATCAGACATAAAGAAATTATAAAATAGACTTTTATTGAAAGTGGTTTGGTCATGAAATGGTCTACATATGAAGAAGATTAAAATTACTAATAAAAAAATACTAAACATGATTTTGTTAGTGACTAGATCGTTGGAGTTGTTATTTTGTTATGCTGTATTCGTAAGAAGAAGAGACCCTTAATTTATACAAGTCATAAACTTTTTTTCCGAGAAAAGTTTTAATCTTTTTATAACTTTGTTTCTTCAATAAAGAAGAATCCTAATAGGATAGAAATTCGGGGCAAAAATTAAATTCTCCCCTTGGTTTGAACTTTCTGACAAAATAATTTGATCTGTCTTCTTCACACTGCTTCTTGAAAAGGGGCCCAAAACTGAGTCGAAAGGAGTCCAAGAATTGATTAAAAGATTGTATTGGTTAAAAGGAGTTATGCGTTAAAAATAAGCATGGTTAAAACTAGCATTGGATCCCATGCATTACAAGTTGACATGGGTTGAAAGTGGCCAAAACATGGGTTAAAAATAGATTTTGAATATATG
Source organism: Petunia axillaris subsp. axillaris (assembly GCA_029990575.1). Classification (NCBI taxonomy): domain Eukaryota; kingdom Viridiplantae; phylum Streptophyta; class Magnoliopsida; order Solanales; family Solanaceae; genus Petunia; species Petunia axillaris. The sequence goes on from JARKNS010000004.1 coordinate 138,234,124, forward strand.
GTTGTAAATTTATCTCTATATGTAGAACTTTGATCAATTTGTTTTTTTGGATAAAAATTTCATTATCGTCAAATTGATTGCAGTTAGAACTGAACCCGCCTTGAACCTATCTCCTCAACTTTGTTCATCGAACTATTGGCTCTGATACCACTTGTTGGGATCGAAATAACATGGTACATGCGAAAGCTCACAAAATAAACTTTGATGACAATAAATTAGACATCAAGAAATTATAACAGAGACTTTTATTGAAAATGGTTTTGTGATGAATTGAACTACTTAGACAGTATATTAAAACTACTAATAAATAGTACTAAAATATAAAATCTCCCTTTAAACATGATGTTATTAGTGACTACATTGTTGGAGTTGTTGTCTTGATATGTTGTATTCATGAGAGAAATGACCCTCAATTTATAGAAGTCATAAATTTTTTCTCCAAATAAAGGATAAGTCCTATGGAAGAGTTTTAAGTCTTTTTAGAATTTTGTTGCTTCAATAAAGAGGAATCCTGCTAGGATAGAAATTCAGAACAAAAACTCTAGCAAAATCAATATGATGAATACCGAAAAAAAGTTTAAGCAGGATGAGTCAGAATTACATAAGTGTGGAATACATTCCATAGTAGAAGCTCATAAAGAATTTCAACAAAATCTCCCCAACATCAATATTTCCCCCTCAACTGCGGCACTACTCTTTTGTTCCCAAATATTAGTCAATTCAGCACACAAATACTTCACAATTCATGTTGAAATCAATTCAGCACACATATATTTTCTCCCTTATGACATCGTCGAAATTGGTAGTCCAGATGTGTATGGACTAATAAAACACAGGTAAAATAACACATTCAACCAACTCACTTGTCATCCATACAAAGAAGATCAAACCTGTAATACCAAGGATATTAGTCATGCAAAGGATAGAAACCACATAGGAGAAGTAAAAAAAAAAAAAAATAGACATCTTGAAGCATAGGCGGATCTAGGATTTCAAGAGTATGAGTTCACCACTTTTAGGAGCAGAGTTACAACATCCCAAAAGTGGTCGGAAAACAACCTTCTCCGAATATTAAAGGACATTTAAATGAGGATTGATTCCCTCTCCTATGTACAGTGAACCATCGCTTGACCAAGTGAACCATTTAAACTTTTATAGTATGGATTTACAAACATCATATTAGACATATTTTATAAAATATTTTACAAAAAATATGTTGGGTTCCCGGGAATCGCACTTAACATGACTGATCCGCCCGTCTTGAAGTACCCACCATAAGCCGCATAAGTCAATTTCAACAAAACGATTTGGAACCTAGTGAGAAATATTCAATTAGTTGATAAAAAATGGAATGACTGGGGGATCAAGGGTAATGAGCACGAGAATGGATTGACGGGGCTGATTCTTCATTTAATTATCCCAAAGCACTTGCAGTCTCCTGGTCGTTTCAACTTCCTTGTCTGGTTTCTCTTTGGCCTCAAGTTTTGCATTAAACATAGCTACACTAACCCTCAGTTCTTCAATAACCTCTGATGCTTATGTCAATAAAGATACATCCTTGAGCTCGTCCACTGAAGAGCCACTACGTCTTTGAGTACTAGTTTGTGCATTGTTTCTCTTCTAGTTCGCTGTTGTACCCTTTAAAAGCCACAAGTTTTCAAGGTTGTCCTGTATATTCTTTCATAGTGAACCATGGGCATTCTGGAAGTCCTCATCTCTACCTTAAAATGTTCAAACACAACTGTCAACATGAATCCATACACTGCCGCATGACTCATGTGTTTTATCACATTATAAATATGGTGGATCATCATACAAGGTGTCACGGGGGTGGTTTTTGACAACCATAACCTGCCGAGGTTTGTCCCGTGCGTTGGCCACGCACCCTTGCAAGGCCCCGCCTTCCCAACGCTTAGATTATTAAATAGGGTCGTTTGAAATAGTTTTAAGACTGGAACAAATATAGGCAGCAAGATAAGTAAAGTAGGAACACAACGATATATGGGAAACCAATTCCCAACCTTTATATTAACCCGAAAATACAAAGGAATGGCTAGCCTTGGCCAAACGTCTCCTTCCCTAAGGAGGACGTTAATTCTATGTGTTTCCATGTTACATTCTGTCTTGTCTAAGTACAAAGAATAAAACAATCATTATATACAAAGGGGGCAGCCAAAAGGCTTGTACAAATGGATAGGGGCGAATTCCTACAAAGCAACCCATGTAGGCCACGTTTTGAGCCAATTCAGCCCACTTCTCGCCCACCTCAGCCACGTTCTTGCCCATGTTTCAGCGCCCAACTTCTGCCCATGTGCCCTGTACATGTGCCCAAGCCACAGCCGACTCAGCTCACCTCACACAGCTGACTTTGCCTTATCGTTCTGGACATCCGCCCCAACTTTGGCCAAGTGCCATGCACCACACTTAGCCAAGCCAATGCTTGCCTTGGCATCATAACACCATGTCATGACACCCCTTAGCCCACAAAGTCGTTTGCCCGCTGCCTCGTTCGTTTGCCACCCGACAACCGAAGTCGTTCCATCATTGCCCATAATTAGACAACCACAAGACACTAGGCTGCCTAGCCGTCGTGCCATCAACGTTAGACAATCAGCCCACACATGTTCTTGATCCCACTAAGCACATTTAGCCCGTACTTGTCCAACCGTTTTTCAATCATGTTGTTTTCCACCCGGTTTTGCCCATGGCCGAGCCAACATGCCCAAACTCGTGCCGAGACCGAATCCCACTAAATCAAGGGTCTAGCACAAGGCAGGTTAATCAGCTATTCAATCTCCAACAAGAGCATAATGTTCATATCCGTTAAATTTGGTAGTCTTTTTTTCTAAGCTCTAGGAAGTAAGTTCTTGTTCACAAACACAGAGCAGTTTGTGAAAGGGACTTAGTTCTGTTGTTGCCACTTTTCTCATATTCCTGCTGCTTTCACCAAACTGATCAATTCATTTTTCTTTTGACATAAGTCTTTTTCTCGCTCTTGGGACTTGGTTGGACATGCTCTGAGTCTCTTTTCTTTGCAGACTCCCAATTTCTGACATAAGTCTCTACTTGGCTTCTGATTTTTTGTCTTAAGGACATTGTTTGAACCCTATATCCAACATTCCTCATTAGCCTAGCAAGATCCTCTCCCTCACTTGAGTCCAACTCAAATAGTTCATCATTAATCAACAAGCCTTTCCCTTTGTCTTTTCTAGGTGCTGGTGTTCCCGTCACTTCATCTTTTCTGTACAAATTTGACAAAGGGATATTTTCTTCAACCTCCTCCTCCTTATTAATTTCTGCCTTAGAGTTGTTAAATACTTCTTCTCCATCCGACTCCTTGTAATTTTTTATATGTTCAAAGAGATAGTCTAGAGATGTTGATTCATCCAGGTAACTGCCCCTCGTTCTCTTCTCCAGCATTTTCTCCTCCCCTTTGAATTTGTTCCTCCACATTCTCTTCTATTTTCTCACTCATTTGTTTTGATGTCTCCCATTTTTCTATCAACCCTAAATCCAATAAATTTTTTCTCTATGAAAGTGCATGCCCGTATTAAAATAGCTTTGAACTATATTTAGTATTAGGCTTTTAGCCAAATTTTTGTGAGTAACTAAGCTAACAAGTAATAAGAGAGATAACCATCTAAACCAACCAATGTTACCAAATTAATATACGTTTCCCAGAAAACTCACGGCTTTCATTGAATAAAAGTTCCTCATAAATACAATTCTATTTGAGGTGGTAACTGAATTTTCTCCTAATTTAATCTGATCTCTTGAGATTGTCTACTTTATCATAATAAATATTTAAGTCAAACACATATAACCCAACTTACCCAGCAAGTCAGGGACCAACTCAGTTAGCATATTCCCTCAGGTGTTTCAGCACTAGTTTCTCAATAGGTTTGTTATTCACCAAATCTTCGTATCTCAATACTGATTCCACTATTAGAGAAGAACATCCATTGGAAAGACACCATTGTAATCCTAACTTAAGAGCTTGAACTCATTTTTATTATTGTTGTAAGATCCAAAGAAAGCTGAAAATCCTATAAACATGTTACCAATATGATCACACACAATGCCCCCTACCAATAACTGCCTGAATTCCCTTTACTATGTTAAAAATAATAATAAATTATACTTCTGTAAATTTGTTTACATAAGTACATGAACTCAAGTGTTAAAATTAATAAGATAAGACACAAATTCCAGGTGAAGAACTTCTCACCTTTTTCATTAATAAATAATCATATATATACAAGTGTAAAATGAAAAACCTAAATTAGTCCTAAGTAACTCCTAATGAGCTTGGCCCAATATACAATTAGTCTAGACTATACTACAATTTACATAAATGAACCTAGTTACAATAATAACTTTCATTACCGCCCCTCAAGTTGGAGCATGAGGATTCCTTATGCCCAACTGGTTAAGGAAATACTCAAACTGTACTCATCATAATGCCTTAGTAAAGATATCGGCCAGTTGAGTGTCCATGAGCACATTGCTGGGACTTATAGTGCCTCTGATAATCTCATTCCGAACAAAGTAACAGTCAACCTCAATGTTTTTAGTGCACTCGTGAAAGATAGGATTCCGAGCGATATGCAATGCTGCTTGATTGTCACACTTCAAATTTATCGGAGGATACTGCTCGATTCCAAGAATCCATAATATCCCTTTGAACCATTTCAATTCATACACGATCATTGTCATCGACCGGTACTCTACCTCTGCCGAAGATCGAGAAATGATTTGGTGCTTCTTCGTCCTCTGTGATATCGGTGAGTCCTCTAAAGACACATAACAACCAGTCAAGGAGCGACATGACAACAGACACCCGCCCAATCGGAGTCACACCACTCGTATAAGCGTTGATCACACCGAGAACTCATTACAATGCCTTGACCCAGATGCCCTTTCAAGTATCAGACCACACAGAGTGCCGCTTGCATATGCTCAATGCGGGGACTCTGCATGAATTGCGATAGTACATGCACACTATATGACAAAATCCGGACACGTAAAATACAATTAAATCAATCTTCCAACTAGCCTTCTAAATTGTTCGGAATCTTTAACAAAACGGCCAGTCGCTAGTGCCAAATGATGATTCTGCTCTATTGGTGTACCCACCAGTTTTGCCCCCAACAATCTGGCCTCTGAAATGATATCAAATCCATACTTTCGCTAACATAAGAATATCCCTTTAGGACCCCTCACTACTTTAACTCCCAAAAATACTTCAATCGTCCGAGATCTTTCATGTGAAAACAAACAGAGAGATACAACTTGAAAAGTCATATGGCATTCGGATCATTTCTAAAGATAATCAGATCATCCACATATACAAGTACACTTAATTGCATATTTCTCTTCTTCATCGTAAACAATGAGTAATCAGAATATGACTGTCGAAAACCATAATCTTTCAGAGCTGCCGATAACTTTGCAAACCAACACCGGGGAGCATGCTTCAATCCATACAAAGATTTTCGGAGATGACACACTTTGACAGACCCATCATTTCGATACCTCGGAGGCAATTTCATATATACCTCTTCATAAAGATCAACGTGGAGAAAAGTATTATGAACATCCATCTGATGTAATTCCCAATTCTTAGTCGCAGCTACCCCGGCGCAAATGTCTCTATATAGTCATTTTCTTAAACTTGGTAATTACTAAAGATCACTAATCTGGCTTTGTACCGCTCAACGGTACTATCAGAGTTGTACTTAATCTTATACACCCATGACAGCTGAGGGCCTTCTTTCCCGAAGGCAATCACTCGACTTCCCAGATCTTGTTTACTTCCAAAGCTTGCAACTCTTGTTGCATAGTTGTCCGCTACTTTTCATCATTTACTGCTTCACAAAAGGACGTCGGTTCATGTCCCTCCATTACCGCTGCAAGGAACCACACATGCTACGAAGAGAAATTATCATTAACATAGTGTGCCAACAGATAAGGTGCACCTGCGGCTTGAGTAAACTCTCAGAACTCTGACACATGAACTATCAGACTTCCAGACACATGTCGATACACAATGACTCTGTTTCCTGAAAGTATTGGTCACATAATCTCGCAAACAAACACTTTCCATCTTAGTTCACTTTCCACGACCCAACTCTTCTTCCATCACTTCCACTTCCATGTGTCCAAGAATGACACATTTGTTTAGTTCATCTTGATTCGGCCCCACATTGTCCGAATTCATTTCTTCTTCCACTTGATCTTCATCAACAACATGTACTGGGGGGATATCAACACCCCCTCACTCTAAAATTGTTCTCTTCTTCAACAGCTTCATCTACTCGGTAAGTCTCAAAACTTGGACTCGGATTCTCTTTCATACCATCCGTTAGTGCATACGGAAACTTGTTCTCATAGAACCTAACATCCCAAGACATAAAATACTCTTTGGTATCGAAATCATACATCTTCTATGCCCTTTTTCCATTCCGATAGCCTACAAATGCACACCGATGACTTCTGCTTTCAAACTTATCATTCATTTGTGCGTGATTACGTGCCTAACATAAGCATCCGAACACTCTTAAGTGATCATAGTTCTGTGTCACATGCATCAAGACATCATACAGTGTCTTCCCATTCAACAATAGAGAAGGAGTCTGATTGATCAAATAAACGACTATTATTATACACTCTCCCCAAAATTCAATCGGCAAGTGTGCTTGAAATTTGAGCGCCCGAGCTACATTCAAAATATGCCGATGCTTTCTTTCAACTCTTCTATTTTGTTATGGCATCCTTACACATGAGGTTTGAAAGAGAATTCCTTGTTCCTGAAAATAGACTTTCATACTTATAAACTCGGTTCCTTTATCACTTCGGACAATCTTGACATATTTATGAAACTGTCTTTCGACCATTGCACAGAAATTTTAAAGTTCTTCCAACCTCTTTCTTATCAACCAACAAAAATACCCACACAGCTCAGGAAAAATCATCAACAATTGTTAGAAAATAGGAGGCACCACACGAAGTTTAAGTTCTATACGGACGCCACAAGTCATAGGGTATCAATTCAAAACTCTCGGAGGCTCTATTTTCGCTCAACGAAAACACATTCCTAGTCGGCTTTGCCCGATCACTAATATCACATGCTATTATATTTTTCTTACCTCTACAATTCCTAACTTCTTGAATTAGGAGAGAATTTGTTGCCTGAATAGAGGGATGTCCCAATCTTTGATGCCACAGATCCAAAAAATCCATTTTCCAAGCCTTCACCGGTGACACAGGCCGAAAGTAGTACAGTCCTCCCGTTCGTTTACCCATGCCAATCAACTTGCCCGAGGTCCGATCTTTGACAACATATATGTCCTCAGTAAACAGCACATCACAATCATACGGATCAATTAACTGAGACACCGAAATCACATTGCACATCATTCTGGGCACATAAAGAATATTTCGGAGGGTCAAGTGTTCATTAAGCTGGGTTGACCCTTCTTTTGTTTCCATGGCACTGCTTCCATTAGGCAAACCCATCGAAAAGTATACAATATCCTGTAAATCACTCAACACATTAAACTCTCCGGTCATATGGTTCGAAGCTCCAATATCAATTATCCACGGACAATTAGTCGTCTTATTATTCACTCAATCAGCGTCAGACTTCTTTTAATTCAACAAACTCACCAACACCTGCACTTATGCACTACTCAATCCGGAGACACTAGAGCTCCCAAATCCAACTTCATTCGTTGCACGAGCCACATTCGCTCTAGTCTCTTCATGGCCGCTTGACGACACCGTATCTCGATTACAGGACCCATTCTCATTTCGTGAGTCAAATTTCCACCACTTTGAATACCCAATAACCTCATAGCAATAATTTGGGTTATGCCTTGAACGATCATAGTTCAGACACATCACCCCTTTCCACTTGTTCTTCAAACTTCCTCAGGAGAACGTTGCTCTATTCACGGCATAATTCACAAGTCTCTCCCAGTCGCTCTATCTCTGATCTTCACTTCGCACTTGTTTATTAATAACTCTCTCCCGATCGTTCTGTCTCCAATCTTCACTTCATACTTGTTCATTCAACATATCCGCAGAACCCTCTCTAGTTCGCTTAATGGTTTCACCTCTGAAACTTGTCTTCTTCAGGGCATTTAAGATTGTCTGAACCAATCTCACCCTTTCATCCAGCAACCTCTGCTGCCGCCAACCATTCACTCTTTCGACATAGACACGAGTGACGGTGACACGAGATCCTTCCCGTCGAACGGCCATCACCACACTCTTTCCTCATACTTTTAAGGAGAAGTTTTCACTATTCCTGTTACATTCTCGATCAATTGCGTTGTGGCCCTGATACTATGTTAAAATTAATAAGACAAGATACAAATTTGGGTGAAAAACTTCTCACTTTTTTCTTTAATGAATAATTCTATATATACAAGTGTAAAATGAAAAACCAAACTTAGTCCCTGAATAACTCCTAATGGGCTTGGCCCAATATAAAATTAGTCTAGACTACACTACAATTTACATAAATAAATCTAATAACAATAATAACCTTCATTATAGAGTATGAATTTATTGTCATGGTTTATGTGATACATGTATTTGGAAGATACAATGTTTATTGTTGTTGTTGTTCATGTACTTTGGAAGAGGGGAACTTTGAACGTAATTAGTGTGTACATGTAGTGTAGACTAGATACATGAAAGTCATTTCCTACAAAATAGCTATCAAATCTAGCCATTAAGAGCAAGTCAAGTTGAATAAGAAATCATCATTTTCTCTACTTCCTCTTTGTGAGGTTTGTGTGTTTTTTTACTCTCCAAAATTTCTAACATTTGGTATCAGTTCCAATGTGTTTAAAAGACGTTCAAACTTAGATAAAAGATGATTAATAGTGATGGGACTCCATTGCAAGTTCCTAAGCTCACAAAAGAGAACTATGGAAATTGGTGAATCCGGATGAAGGCCTTGCTTGGTGACTATAATATTTGGGAACCGGTGAAAGTCGGAGGTGATGGACCGGAAGATGTCGATGCTTTTAGAAAGAAAGATCAAAAAGCAATCACTCTCATCCATCAAATTTTGGATGACAAGATGTTTGAGAAGGTGGCAAATGCAACTACCTCCAAGCAACTATGGGAGATTCCTCAAGCTTCCTTTAGAGGTTTGGACAAAGTAAAAAGAGTTACTCTTCAAACCTTAAGAACAGAGTTTGAATCACTTTATATGAAGGAATTTGAATCTGTTTTTGATTATATTTCAAAAGTTTTAGCTATTATCAGCCAACTGAAGAGATATGGTGAAGACTTGAATAACGATAGTGTCATTGCAAAAATACTACGTTCTCTTAATTTAAAATTTAATTATATTGATGTTGTTATTGAAGAAACCAAAGATTTTGGCACCATGATCATTGAAGAAATCACGGGTTCTTTGCAAGAACATGAAGAGAGTTAAAGATACATAAAGAAGAATCAGTTGAACAAGCATTGCAAGCAAAACTTTATTTCAAGGAGAAAGACATAAGGTGTGGCTCGCAACAAAAAGACCGTGGACGTGTACAAGGTCGTGATAGAAGAGGAAGATATGGTAGCCAACCACCAAATAAAGAAAATAAGAGCTAAGACTCCAATCAAGGAAGTGCTCGTGGACAAGGTAGAGGACGAAGAAGAAATCAAGGAAGGTATGATAAGTCTAATATTGAATATTACACTTGCCATAAATTTGGTCATTTTTACTAGGAATGTAAAAATAATATGGAGGGAAAAATAATTTTATGGAGAGCAAATATGAAGATGGAGGCGGCACTTTACTTCTTGCTAGCAAAGTAGAAGAATGTGCAGAGAGAAACCAATGGTACTTTGACTCCGATGCAAATAGTCATATTTATGGAAAAAAGAATTTATTTGTCGAACTTGAAGAAATTGAACGGTGGAAACATCACTTTTGGAGACTCCTAGGGGGTTAGAATCAAATGAAAAGGTACGATTTATAATTCATTTGAAAGATAGAAGTCATCAATTAATTTCTAATGTTTTGTATGTACTAGAGATGAAAAGTAATATTTTTAAGTTTGGTACAATTTTTGGAGAAAAATTATGACATTCATTTGAAAGATAAAAAGTTGTTCATGAGAAATGAAAATGGGAGATTGTTACCCAAAGTTCCAATGGTTAATAATAGAATATTTACTTTGAATCTTCAAAGTGATGTTTCAAGGTACTTCCTCTCATGTGCCAAAGATTTATCTTGGCTTTGGCATATAAGATTTGGTCATGTGCATTTTGATAGTCTAAGGTTGATGCAGAAGGAAAACATGGATTGCGAACAATTGATCGTCCTACCCAAATTTGTGAAGGATGTTTCCTTGAAAAGCAAGTAAGAAAAAGCTTTCCTAAGGAGTCTTTGACAAGAGCACGATGCCCATTGGAGTTGGTTCACATGGATATGTGCGGATCAATCAAGACATCTTCACTTGATAAAAATAATTATTTTTTACTTTTCATTGATGATTTTTCTCGAAAAACTTGGGTGTATTTGTTGAAGGTAAAATCAAAGGTTTTTGAAACCTTCAAAATATTCAAGATCGTGCTGAAAAAACAAAGTAGCTATCAAGTTAAGTTATAGCTATCCGATAATGGTGGAGAATTTACTTCAAATGAATTCAAGGCTTTCTGCGAGAAAAATGAAATTCTTCACTTTTTGATTGTTGCAAGATCACCACAACAAAATGGCATCGTGGAAAGAAAGAGTCAAACTATTCTCAACGTGGCACGAAGTATATGGAAGAGCAAAAATATGCGAAAAGAGTTTTGGGGTTAAGTCGTTGCTTGTGGGATGTACTTATTAAATCAGTGAAACACCAAGAGTGTTAGTGACAAAACACCTCAAGAGGCTTGGACTGGTATTAAGCCAAAAGTTGTTCATTTGCAAGTTCTTGGGAGCATTGCCTATGCACATGCGTCGGATGAGAAAAGGGTCTAAACTCGATGGTAAAAGTGAGAGGTATGTTTTCATTGGCTATGATAACAAATCTAAAGGTTATAAACTATGCAACCAAAGAAATGAAAAAGTCTCCATACGTAGAAATATTGGGTTCGATGAAAATAATGCTTGGGAATGAAAAACTAAAATTCAAGATTAATCTTTAAATTCATTATTGGATGAAGAAAATGAAGAAGAAGATATGGAGAAACCTATCACACCATCTTCAACATCTCTAGCACCAGCTCAGTGAGAAGATGAGTCAAGTCCAAATTATTCAAAAGTGGCTAAGAAGACTAAATATTTTTGTGAGTAGTATGAAAATACGGAAGTGGTAAGAAAAAATTTGTAACTCACATTGGTTTGTTGGGTGATAGTGAGTCTTTAACTTATGAAGATGCTGCCCACAGTGAGAGGTACCTTAGATGAAGAAATCAAGACAATCAAGAAGAATGATACTTGGGAGTTTGCTATACTTCCAAAAGGTAAAAGCACCATTTGTGTCAAATAGGTGTACAAGCTGAAGAAAAATTTCAAGTGAGAGGTAGAAATGTGCAAAGCAAGATTAATTTCCAAGGGGTTCAAGCAAAAGGCCGGTATTGACTATGATGAGGTATTTGCACCGATTGCTCATATGGAAACAATTCATTTTATTATTTCTTTGGCAACCCAAAAGCAATGGAAAATTCATCAAATGGATGTGAAATCGACTTTTCTGAATGATGTATTGGAGGAAGAAGTATACATTGATCAACCTTTGGGCTATAAAGTTGAAGGACATGAAGATAAAGTATTGAAATTGAAGAAGTCTCTTTATGTCTTGAAGCAAGCATCATAGGTTTGAAATAGTAGAATTCACAAATATCTCCAAGAAAATAATTTTTCAAAGTGTCGACATTATTATCATGCACTTTATGTCAAGGTTGCTAAAAATGGTGATATCTTACTTATTTGCTTGTATGTAGATAATTTGATCTTACATGAAATAATCCAAAGTTGTTTCAAGAATTCAAGGAAGCTATGGAAATAGAGTTTGAGAAGATGGACATTGGTTTGATGTCCAACTATCTTGGAACTAAAGTGAAATAAATGGAGGATGACTTTTTTATTTTACAAGAAGAATATGCTAAGAAAATTCTCATGAAATTTGAGATGGAAAAATGCAACATCATAAGCAACCCCGCTGAATGTGGAGTTAAAGTGTCCAGTCACGGAGATAGAGAAAAGATCAATCCCACACATTTCATGAGTCTTGTTGGAAGTTTAAGGTACTTGACATGTACAAGGCCAGATATTCTTTTTGATGTTAGACTTTTTAGTCGTTTTACAGAAGAGCCCACTACCTTCAATTTAAAGATACACAGAAGAATCCTTCAATATATCAGAGATACGCTTGATTATAGAATATTTTATTCATCTTCCGTATATCCCAAGTTTGTTGGATATTGTGATAGTGATTGGGGTGTTGATAATGATGACAGAAAGAGTACTACCGGGTTTGTTTCTTTTCTTGAAAATTCCGTATTTACACGGAGTTTTAAGAAAGCAACCAATTGTGACTTTGTGAACTTGTAAAACAGAGTATGTAGAAGCTTTCTCTTGTGTTTATCGTGCAATTTAGCTAAGCAGATTGTTGGAAGAACTTCACCAACAACAAGAGGATGCAACTGAGAGTTTTATTTACAACAAATCGGCTATTAAATTGGCCAAAAATCCGGTGTTTAATGAAAAGGGCTAGCAGATTGGTAGTAGGTATCAATTTATTAGAGATTTCATATCAAATAAATTTGTGGAGCTTGAGTATGTGAAGTGATAAGATCAAATTGTGGATATTTTCACCAATTCGTTGAAAATTGAGCTTGTTCTAAACTTGTGGATGGCTCTTGGAATGACGAAACAAGTTTTAGGGGATGTTGAAACTAATAATGAATTAAATTTTTTTTTACATTTGTTTATATTAATTAGTACATGAACTAGGGTATGAAGATAGTGTCTTAGTTTATGTGATACATATATAAGAGTATGAAATCATTGATATACTTTGGAAGATACAATTGTCTAGTGATGTTCTTCTTGTACTTTGGAAGAGGTGAAATGTGAACAAAATTAGTGTGTTTACATGTACTATAGACTAGATACATGAAGGATTTTTCCTATAAATACTTATGTAATCTAGTCATTGAGAACAAGTCAAGTTGACTAGAAAATCATTATTTCCACCACTTCATCTTGGTGAATTTTGAGTGTTGTTTTGTGTTGTCTTGCTCGATCTAAAAAATTTCTAACATACACCTATCAACATTGATATTGAAAGCTCTAAGACAAGGTTTAGTCAAAATGACCACCTTGAAGTCAAATTGTGGTTTGATTTTGTCAACCTTTTCAGAAAAACTAGGCAAGAACATGTATGTTTTGAGGTAGGGAATTGAGCAATAATTGTTATTTGAGAAAAATGGGCTACTTCAACTATAATTTGATCACTACCCCCAATCCAAGTTCCATCTTGTTTTTGTATTTTCTTCATAAACAATCTGTCTCTCCTTGTATTAACTCAAGGGTGGAAAAAACTTTTGCAAAAACCATTTAACATGATTTTTGCATCCAAAGTGAGTCGTTACTCTTGATCTGCCTAATAACCTCGGCATTTGCTTCGGTGTATGCGACTCTTGTCCTTTCAGAATTGCCAATAATACATCTCTCCTCCAATTTCTTCACTTTTTCTTGATGTTCCTTGGTTTTATCAATATTGTTATCAAGTGAATGCTTGCATGTATTTTTTAACTTAAGATGAAATCTCCACACAAGACTTCCTTCTACATGTATCAGCTAAATCATGTGCAATAGTGTCTATGAAACCTTCACGTCCAATCTAGAAACTAAGCTAGCGTTTGGACATAAATTTCCAAATAATTTTTGGGAAATATTTTTTGGGTGAAGTTTGGTATGAAAATGAAAAAGTATTTGGACATACTGTTTGGGAACAAATTTTTTGGCTCAAAAAGAGCCTTTGAGCTCTTGTGAAAAGGAAGATTGATATCTAATAAATAGTTTTTGGCTCAAAAACAACCCAAGACCACTTTTTTAATTTTTGGGACAAGTTTTGCTCAAAAAGCATAAACAAACACTTTTTGGCCAAAAAACTCCTAAATAATCCCCAGAAACTATGTCCAAACGGGAGCTAAGAAAACCTAAAAAAAGATTTAGGTTCAATAGAAGTAATTGAAATAAAGAGCAATAGTGGGCAAGGCATGATCAGATCCAGTCCTTACTAGATAAGAGACAGAAGAGTCAAATAGTGAGCCATTCATTACTGGGACAGAAGCCAATCATTACAGAGAAGGAATCTATCAAGTCTTTTTCCACAACCTTTGAACCCAAGATCTCTCATTACTCTATATAAATAGTGACCCTATATTTCCAGCATCATTCAACTCACAGTTTGAAATACAATTGTTGAAAGGAACTCTAATCTTTTAGTCATTTTGTGCATATTTCCTCCACAATTTTTTACTAAGGTGCATTGATTCTATTGAAATCAACATCAACTATCCAAGAAAGTTGCTAGCTACCTGATATGGACCTTTGATTATCCCAAAGATGTTCCCCCCAAATGAACTTCACATTTAGCATAGACTCTATTGTTGTTGCAAGAAACTTTACAGGTAATGGGTTGCTCCGTATCTACAAGAATTTGGCATTCTAACAAACCCAGCCACCTCTTATATTTGTCTTATTCTTCTCTGCAAAACGGCTCAATAATAGGCAAATAAATAACTTTTTAAGACCTTTTTAATTGCTCAAGTCTTTCAGAGGCACGTATGGTCCTAATGCTTCTAATATTCTATATTAAAACTTACTCATTAAAGCTGAGATGGTTGGGAGCTTTTGTTCTATGAGGACTTCACAAAATTTCTAGCTGATTATAAGCGCCTACCTGATGCAAGGCATCCTCTATGAGATATGCCTAAAAGCATGCATAACATCATTCTTATGGGAGGTTGCTGGGTAAATAATCCAATAAGTTTAACTGTTGTTTCATCACTGGTATCGGAGTTATGATCCAATTCATAGTTATCATCTGAATCTTCATATGATAACACCCAACCTAAGATGATCAAGTCAACGAAATGGAATATAAGTTATTCAACCCCACAAGAACACCTTGAAGCTAATTGGAAAATAATAAAGTATAAGAAATTTAATACTAAAATTGGTGGAATAACAAGAACGTAACCCTTGATTCGCTAAGTGCTAACCCCTAAGAAGACCAATGTTAATCAATATTGGATATATCTAAGCAAACATAAGTTCAAATCATGTAGTAAATGCAACTGATATACCCCTGGAAGCTATACAGATTTCAAAAAAAAAAAAAAAAAAAATCGATAGGAGAAAGAGATAGAACTCATTCTAGAACTATCTAGCTATGGAATAATCCAAGAGAGATTGAAAAAAAGAACTAAGCTAACCCTATCTACAAGAGTTATCATCAATCAAGAAAACAATATCACCATTCATCAAAAGATAAACCTAACCACAACAACATACAAAGTGTGATCCTACAAGTGGAGTCTGCGGAGGATAGGGTGTACCAAAACCTTACTCATACCTTGAGTGAAGCAGAATGTTGTTTGTGACAGACCGTCGGCTAAAGAAATGTGTTTTTAAGAATAAGATTGAAAAATACAAGAGTTAAAAACTAAGATGGAAATACTAAGGTAAAAAAAATAATGACATCCAAATATTAAAGATAACTAAACTAAATAACAGTAGTAATAAAATCAAAGACTAAGATAATAATAAAATGATAACAATAATATTGATAAGGAGAAAAGGGAGCATGTATGGTGCTCTATAAACCCCATCACTAAACCATGCTCTACCACAAAAAAAAAAAAAAAAAGGGAATCTCTCGAATATCTTCTAACATTCTACCTTAGTCCTCAACCTCCACCTCTCATATTTAAGGTTATATCCTCTGTGAGTCGAAGATATTCCTTGTCCCACCTAGCCACTTTAGCATAATTTTTTCTCGGTCTACCTCTCCCTCTTTTTAAATCCAACACGACTAACATCTCACACCTCCTCCCTAAGGCATCTGTCCTGCCCCTTTTTACATAGTTCCTATATTTTGAAAAAATAGACTTTTCTTGAATATATATTGTCAAGTCCCAAGTTAATATATTAATCCCTTCTCTCGAATAGAGTTAACATTTAACAGGGGATGTCCAAACCCAATTAAACTGGTGAAGTAATGGACATATCTCTTGCGATTAACAATCAATAAACTCCTCAGGAGATCAATCAAACACATAAGAAGAAAGAAAAAATTGTCACTAATCATTGATTTAACCAAAACTCAACTACAAGGAATCTACTCAATAATTCAAGAAATGTTTCCCATGAAAACGTTAAACATCAATATGTTCATAATCCAAGACAATATGAGAGAAAAAAAGATGAAGTTACGAAGAAACTCACAACAAATCTTTAATCATCCTTGAAATCTTTGAATCTTGTCTCTATTTTCTCGCCAAAATCTGCGTTTTACTCTAGTGTGGAAAAAGCTCTTCAGTTTCTCATAAAACACCCTTTTCTCAGTAGAAGATATGTTCATCATTAAAGACCAGGTTATAAATATCACAACCAAAATCATACTCACTCTTCCCTCTTTTGGTATCATTGAAAAGGTTGCATAAGTTAGAATTATATTAAGCAATGCAAAAAAATAACTCACAGCCTCTTAGGCAACTCAAGATGCAAACATAATACTGCAAAAGCAAACTTCATTAAAATGATATTAGCCATCGAAGAGATAACATAATAAGAGAAAGATATTAACCAGGGGGAACAAGACATCTAGCAAATACTCCAAGACCATGCAAAGACTAGAAAAGAAAAAGGCATAAAGCACTAGAAATAAGCTAAATCCCACTAGACAAAAAGGATGGCTTTGGTTTGGTTTATCATAGATTGGAAGGACCATGTTCTTGAGATTTGTTCTGAAGCAAAATATCTGTTTGAGCATCCCTTCATTAGTTTCCTTAGCCTTAGCTTCCTTTCAAGTTTTTGCAACAGCCAAATCATTCATTCTTCCTCTAAATCAACAAACACTCTTCTTTTCAACAAATTTCTTTTCTCAAAGTCAACATCCTCAGTTTTTCCAGCTTCATCATCATTATTTTCATCCTCAACCTCCTCATCCTTTCTAGATTATGTCTCCTTATCTACCAATTTTCTCACAGAAGATCTAGTTCTTTTGGAAGCGGGACCAGCACTAGAGGATTTACCACCAGTCTTTGCAGACTTCCTTTAAGAAGTTTTCTTTTTTTTAGTCAAAGGAACTATTTCTTCCAATTGTCCTCAGACTCCTCATCCATTTCAATAACAGGTTCAGGTACCTGTTTCTACTTTTCCTTCCTACTCCTCTCAAGAAAAGCAGTCATTCTTTCCTCTTCAACCCTTTCACTACTCCTACTTCTTCTAACTATATTAGTAGGGGTTTGAGCAGAAGGAACAATTCCTTTAACCTGAATAAGAACTTTATCCCTATTTTTTCTTCCTCACTAATTTTCCTAAGTTTTGCATTTATTTCAGAAATTGTCTCAGGATCAAGGAGGCCCTGTTTATGGAATTTTCTCCTCATTGTTCTCAAAATTAGGAGGTTGATAAGGCACATCACTGTTATATTAATTTTCACTAACATCCATCATGTGTTCATCCTTCATGGATTCTCTAAAAGAAGCCATAGGAGAACCTTGAGACCCTTGCATGGGATCCCCTAAACCCCCTCACTTCCTCTTTTTCTCCCTCACTCTCATTTAAGTTACCAGGCGGTAAGACAATATTCACGGGAAGCCCATACACCACTATTGCTCCAGACAAATCTTCAGCTTGTTCTAAAGTTTCTACAACTGAGGGAACTGATCCTTCCTCATGAGTGTTAGGCTCTGGGTTTTGAGGGATTGGATTTTCTGGGAGTGGTGGTAAAGTGGTGTCCATGGGTGAAGTTGGGTTAGTAATTTGAGTTTGTTCAGTGGTAGGAGTAGAAGAAACGTTTCAGGTGCAAGAGACATGACAATTATACATTTAAGGAGATATTTCACAATTATTTCTGAAATTTTAAAAACTTGAAGGAAAATAATATGATATGAGAATGTGTGTGTGATTATATAGGAGTGAATTTTATGGTAGAGTTTAAGTAAGAAACTGATTCACTTACCTTATTAATTGAATTTCACACATTAAAGGACTCTTGGATGTCTCCCAAAAAAGAGCCATTATGATTTGAGAGTGCAAGTGGAATTGAGAACTGGTTCTTTGATAGGACTGTTGTTAAGAAAGTAGAACTTAAGTGAGATTCTACTTAGTATAGTTACCTACACCCTTTTAACTGTAATAAAATATGAACAAAACCGGAGTACATACCTGAGAATGTATCAAAGGAACAGTTTCCACACCCAATGTTAATCACTTTGCACAGTCTGAAATTCTAAAAAAATAAGGGTAACATCATTAAAAATTAGCAAACTTAAGTAGAAATCATGGCAATAGAATATACATTTAAGTATGAGACTGAGCTGACCTTCTAATTGACTTTAATAAATTCCTTTTTAAGCCAAATTTTCTAGCCAATATAAAAGAAAAGCTAAGTAGACTTAGGTGAATTTACTTATCCCTAGTTCTAACCTGTTCCTTTTAATATGATCCCTACTTAAGGCCTTTGTGAAAGCATCAGCTATTTTCTTATCAGTGGGACAAAAAGCTATTGTGATCAAACCTTTCTCATAATTGTCCCTTAAGAAATGATGTCTTATGTCAATGTATTTTGTTCTCTTGTGAAGCACTGGATTCTTTGTCATGTTAATTGCACTAGAGTTATCACAATAGATAGGAACATTTCCTATATCAACACCAAAATCTTATAATTATTGTTTAATCTACAACAATTGAGAACAACATGAGGCAGCTGCCACATACTCAGTTTCTGCAGTGGAAAGTACCACTGAATTTTGTTTATTGGTTCCCCATGAAACCAAACACTCACCAAGAAAATGTGTCATACTTGAGGTACTTTTCCTGTCCACTGCATAGTCAGATCAGTATATCCTACAAGGTTAATATTTCTACCTTGTGGATACAAAAGACCCAAAGAACCAATTTCTTTGAGATATCTCAAAATTCTTTTTATAACTTTCAAATATGATTCCTTTGGATGTGATTGAAACCCCTTTTTAAGCAGTTCCTTTACATATTATTTTAACCCCCGTGGCTCATTGTTCTCATTGATCCACAAAGATCCATATGGACCAGTTCTAAAGGCTTGGTAGTACTAACCTATTTCTTGGGTTTAAAAGAAGACTCTACCTGCTTCCCCTAGCACAAGCCTCTCAAACTTTTTTCTTCCTTGAACTTAATGTTTGGAAAACTTATCACCAAGTCCTTAGAAACAAGCTTGTTCAACTGTGAAAGACTAGCACGATCAAGTCTTTTGTGCTATAGGAGGGGATCATTTTACATTACACTTATACAATGTATGCTACCATCAGCCAATGACAAGAGATATTTTGTGAATATTTTCTTATCTATTTCCCTGCAAAATAATCTCTCCAGATGTTTGTTTAGTTACATTACAATCAGTAGAAGAGATATTCGCATTATTACCTTTGTCACAAAATTGAGATATGCGCAATAGACAATGCTTCAATCCACCAAAAATACATTATAAATGCTATGTGAGTCAGACCTACCTACCTTTCTAATGCCAATAATTTTTCCTTTCTTACCATTACCGAAGAAAATACTTCCTCCTTGAAAAGTTGAGAATGAAAGGAACAGTTTCTTGTGTCTTGTCATGTGCTTTGAGCAACCACTGTTCATGTACTATTTTGTGGATCCTCACATTCACTCCAGCCTGCAAAAGAAAACTAAGGGTTAATTTTAGGAACCTAAACTAGTTTGGGTCCCTTTCCTTTTAAAAAGGGTGAATTAAATCAATCCTAGCCTAGAATGGCAATGCTTTCTTTGTGTGAATACTTTTCTTAGCCACATATTTTTGGACAGGTTTATAGGACCTGTTCCTTTGTGTAGCTTTTTTCGAAGATAGACAATTTCCTTTTATGTGACCCGTGTTCCCACAGTGTATGCATAACAGATTTCCAGAAAGTGTTAGATACTTGCTCTTTGGATCCCATTTGGGCAATGACTGTGATTTCATAAACCAAATACCTTTCTGTTACTACTATAATTTTCCGATAACCATTCTAAAGCTTTAGAGGACTTGTTCCATTTAACAGTTTTGTTTAATTACTCTTTTATTTTGACTAAGTCTTTTTCCAAAGATCTTATCTTTTCATCTTTCTCATACAATTCATCTTCAAAAATTACCTGATGATAATTTGTAATGCCCTTACCATTTTTAACTGTGTTAGTTTCTAATTTCTCATTCTGTAGTTCCTGAATAGTTGATTCAAGCGTGAGGACATGTTCCTTTAGCATGCTGTTTTTTCTTTTCAGAATGTAATTTTTTACTCCAATGTTCCTATATTCAGTTCCTAACTTCTCAAATTCATCATGCAGTTGTTCTTTAGCATTACCTAAAGATTTAAGCACATTTAGCAAATTATGAAACACTTTAACTAATTTATTTTTAGTCATGCTTTTAACATCATTTTTGAGTTTAGAAATAAATACCTCAACATCTTATTCATTGTCTGGATCTCCAAGAGTCATTAGAGCAAGCTTATTACCTGTATTATCATCAGACTGATCATCTTCACTATTCTGCCAACCTGCAACTCTTGCTTCGAAAGATCCACTCTTTGTGCGGACCTGTTCCTTAATGTTTCTTCTCTTGTCAACTTGCTTCTTTTTTCATTCTTCTTCAATGACTGGACATTTGGTGATGTCGTGCTCCATGCTTCCACATTTGAAGCATTCTCCACCCTATTTCATGTCAGAAGTCCTATCCTATCCACTAGACCCTCTTTCCTTATTCATGAACCTTTGGATACTTCTAGCAATCAAGACCAGATCCTTCTCATTATTAATAGGTTTATCAGCAACAGTTAAAGCTAGGTTAGGTTTAGTTTTAATTTGTTTTCCTATGTTCTTGAGTTTCTTCTTTAGTTCATAAGTTTTTAGATTTCCTATAAGCTCATCTAAGAAGAGAGTGCTAAGGTCCTTGCTTTCAATGATAGCACAAGCCTTAGTTTTTCAAGTGTCTGGGAGAACCCTAGTCAAGATCTTTTCAACTCTATCTTCAATAGTTAAACCCTTCCCAAAGAAATAAGTTCAGTTAACTAGCATTAAACCTAGTGTACATGTCAGAAATTGATTCTCCTTCTTTCATTTTAAAGCTTTCATATTCAGCAAAGAGAAGCGTACCTCTAGATCTTTTAACCTGGTTGGTTCTTTCATGAGCAACCTGCAATGCATCCCAAATTTCTTTGCCAGTGGAGCAGCCTTGAATCCTAGTGTACTGATCAGGACCAAGTCCACAAACAAGTCACTTTTTAGCCTTGGCATTCTTTTCCCATTGCCTCAAGTCATCACCAGTGCGTTCCCCTCTAGTTTTGGAAATATCCTTATCTTCAGCATTTTTCTTCACGGGAATCGTGGACCTTCAGTGACTATGTCCCATAACTCGTAGTCTTCAGCTTGAAGATGATTTTTCATTCTTTCTTTCCACCATAAGTAGTATTGACTATTGAACAAAGGTGGCCTAACAGTGGACTGACCCTCAGAGTTTTCCTGTGGTGCTCTCATTCTAATCCTAAGGTATTAGCCTCTTCAAGGATAACCCACTCCGATACCAATTGATAGTTCCCAAGACACACCACAATTACACAAAAAGGGGGGTGATTTGTATCATGCCCAATTTTTATTAACTTAATTACTTTAAGGACCAGTTCCACAGATGCGTTCCTTTACTTTATTAAGTATGGAATAACTAAAGAACAAGTAAGCGAATGCTGGATTTTAGCGTGGAAAAATCACGACAACTTGAGATCAAAAAACCACGACCTACTTCCTCAAGTAGGATTTCAACTTCACTATTTGAAAGACTCATTTGGTTACAAGACTTCCCTCTTACTAACTTAGGACTAACTCTAATCCTATAGTGACCTCTTTCATAATAAGTAAAGTTTCTTCAACTAACAAGATTTGAAAATGTGTACTCTTACAAAACTTCTAAGAAAGTAAATAGTACAACTTAATAGCACCTACTACAGATGAACTAAAACAAGAACAATATAACTCGATCTAAGGAACAGGTTTTTCTCTTAGTTCCCTGTAGCTTATATGACTACACAAATATGACTTAGACTTTTTGCTCTGAACTCTCTGTATTTCTGCGTGCCTTCAACTGATGAAGTGCTTCTTAATCTATAGAGTTGGAATCTTGAGAAGTCTTGTACAATTAGAACTCTAAATGCCTTCCAGAGTTTGAGTCCTACTTGAACTCCTTCTTGGATAAGCGATAACTTGTTTGCTTTATCCCAATCTCTATGCAATCTTTTTAATCTCGTGCATCTCTGTATAATTATCAATAGAATCATTAGAATTAGGATAACATTAAATTTTACCGCTCAATTTATTTTGCATAAATATTTATTCAGCTGCAGCGATTCAAAGGAACATGTCCTTTGATCTGTTCCTTAGTCATCAGTCAAAACTCCAAGCTAACACTGTGTCAAGTCAAATACTACCACATAGTGAAACGAAGGTAGTATGTTTCAACAACTGAAGGAGTGTGGATGAAACTCTATAGAGACGGGAGGTGGGTCACAACCGTTGCAAGTAGTCTTTCTTCCTTCTTGAACACCGCAAGTCAAACACCGCCACATGCTGAGACCGAAATAGTATGTCTCAGCAACTGAAGGAGTGTGTATGACTTGGTCATTCTTTTATTTAATTTACTTTAGAAATGTAATTTAGCAAAGATTAGAGTTATCCTCAACTTTACTCCTCCAGTAATGCAATGTCTACAAATATAGAATTTTAATTTTCTTTAAATTCCTTAAAGCTTCTCTTGAATTTGAATTTTGGTTTCAAATAATTTTTGCACAAACAAAAGGCGGTCATGCAAAACTAAGGACTTAGGTAAAGGAACTTTTTCTCCTCTGAATATTCTACAGCTATTCTTTGCCCTTTCTTCATATTTGTTGGAGTGAATACCCTCAATAATTTTAACTACTCCTCTGGGCAGGCGCATGCATGGAAATGATACTAAGAAAGGAGCCAAATTTGACAAAGCAAGTAGATGATTTCGGGTGGAATCCTCTCCATTACGCTGCTTATTTAGGGTTTGAACGACCAGTGAAGACATTATTAATGGTTGATAAACAGATGGCTTATGAAACTATCACAAAAGATAATAAAACACCACTGCACTTAGCAGCCAATAATGGTAAGCTGGTGGTCATGGAAGAGATTTTAAAACATTGTCCTGATTCCATTGAGGCAGTCACTAGCCAAGGCCAAAATGTTCTTCATCTTGCATTCGCAAATGGGCATATCGAGATAATGGATTTACTTGGGCAGTATGCGTTGCTAAGTGGCATTATAGATATGAGAGACGCTGATGGGAACACGCCTGATAATGCTAAAGGGAAAACTGAGCTATGTCACCCTTGCCTAGATAAATTAATAGATAGCATAAGGGCTGATAACAAACGTTCTCAGAACTATGTAAGATTCTTTTGTTCTTGTACTACTATTAGTTAGTTTTACAATATGAAAATTGTTGGCTAGATTTTATAAAATAATTTGAACCATGTAACTATATTTTCAGGAAGAATCACGTAAAGAGATGCGTAAAAAGATGTTGGAAGAGGGCTTGGAAGAATGGAAAGAAAGAGCAAACACACATTTGATAGTAGCTACGCTAATAACAACAATTTCATTCGCGGCTGGGTTCACCATTCCTGGTGGCTATGATGGTGATGATGGTCCAAATAAAGGCATGGCAATCCTATGGAAGAAAACAGCTTTCAGAACATTTGCAATAGCAGATACCATAGCTATGATATCTTCTACTGCTGCGGTTTTTCTGCACTACCAGGCAACATACGAGCGAAAGTTCAAAAGGTTGGATCGTTACGTTACTGCTGGAAGACTTGTCATGGTTGCCACCGTAGCTATGATGATAGCTTTCATGACCGGCTTGTACATTGTACTGCCTTCTACAGGCCTAGCGGTGTTTATTTGTGTCATTTGCTCTTTATCACTTACGGTTTTTACATTTCTTTTAGGAAAGACTTATTATGATGCAGTTACGGAGGCTCCAGAAAATTAAAGATTAGCAGAATCATCTGTTCCAAAACGAGGACTTCATGTCAAGAAAGTCTATGCAAGTAGTTTCAACTTTTTTCGCTCAACAATTTTATTGAGTTCCTTCTATCATCCTTGGTTAATCTAT
Organism: Petunia axillaris subsp. axillaris; assembly: GCA_029990575.1. Classification (NCBI taxonomy): domain Eukaryota; kingdom Viridiplantae; phylum Streptophyta; class Magnoliopsida; order Solanales; family Solanaceae; genus Petunia; species Petunia axillaris. The sequence goes on from JARKNS010000004.1 coordinate 138,258,531, forward strand.
ACCCGAGTATGGCCAAATAAACCTAACAGCATTAACCTAAATATGTTATTCCTAGCATAATCACAAAAATTTGATCAATTAATTCCTTACTTTGTCTATATCTTGTTGATCAATCCATAATTATTGCATTTCAGAATATGTAAGCTTCTCACTGTACATGAACTTAGAAAAAACAAGCAAGGATCTAAGGCCAAGCTACCCAAAAATGCTAGCACGCACTAACCTCAGCTTCCACTTGGCTTAAAAAATATACAACTTAACTAACAGTATTTTTTTGGTTGTCATCTTCTGGTCACGATCCGCTATTGCAAATTTCAAGAATGACACGATAGGTTCAACATGAAACTATATACAATGGGTTCAACCTGACATTATAGCATCAAGCTCGATAATTATATGTATTTTTGGTATGGGTTCAGTGCGACATTATAAGACTAAGCTGGATTAATGCAATTCTGTCTCCGTTTGTTCTAGGACTCGTATTTGAATCAGTTTTTTCCTGTGCTATTCATCTGAAGTCCAAATCCCAAAACATGAAGCATGAATAAATGTTTTCTTTCTATGGAAGACTATCTTAAACAACTGCACTCCCTTCCGTGTTCGTAGGTAAATTAGTAACCGACGAGGATCTAGTTACTCAAGCCTTACTAAAACGACCTCGGTCAGTCGTTTTGGAAGTTAGGACTCCGATTGATTCCGATAATTCTAAAATATTTGTAATATCCATTAAGAACTGTCTGTAAAATTTGAGCTAAATCAGACCTCGTTTGATAGGCATCGGAAGAAGGTTTCACTTTTTATAGTCGATAAATATTAAAAAAATATTTTCGAGCTCGATTTTGGCGAACGAGCTCCGATTCGAAATTCGAAAGCGCCGTTAGGTTCGTATGATTATTTGTGAATTTTTTGATTTTTTGAAAGTGAATTTCGAGGTTGTTCGGCTAGTTTCGTTAAAATGTTGAAAGTTAAATAATTTGATCTTTATCCGTTTAAATTCACATCTTGAGTTTTGGGAACCCGATTTGAGATCCTCCTTAACGAGTATGCTACATATATTTTGTATAACTTGTATGCAAAAGTTGGAATTATTTCAAATATCGTAGGGTACCGTTTTAATTTTCGTCACGAAAAGAAAATATAAAAGTAAAATAAAATAAAAGAAAAAAGACAAAAAAGGAAAAGAACGAAATGAAAAGGCGATGGGGGTCCTTGCTAAGGACCAACAGAAATAGAAACTACAACATAAAAACAGAGAGAAAGAAACGAAACAGGAGAAAGAAATAAAACAGAAAAAAAATGTCAGAAAATGAGAAAAGAGCCGGAGAAAAATAGAATTTTTACCCCGAAATTTTCAGGTAATGATCTTAACCTATTGTTTTAGTTTATGACGTGTGTTTAAATATATTTTGATGGTAAAAATCGGGATATTAGACATCGTTTTAATAAGTTCAACTGATAATTTAAAGGGTCAATTGGACCCCATAATAGAATTGATTATATATTCATACTCAGTGAGTTATGGGCAACAAATAAATATAATTTATTTAGGGTTTGGTTATGTGACCTTAAACCCTGTACATAGGCTTGGCCTACGTATTGCGTATGCGAATAGAGTATCAGGTTCCTAACCGGATTGTCCTAAGATGTGAGGAATGAAGCCTTTAGCCTTATTTGATATATTTTTCTCTTATTGAATACAGCAGGATCGTTAGGCAGTGAATCCAAAGGATAAAGCGGTTGTTGAGTAACTGTGCTAACTTTGTAATAAGGTAAGTGTTTGTATCCATTTCTTTGGAGGCCCTTGGCCTTGTGGATATTCTACCACGTGTTCTTTACGTGTGTAGCTGCCGATAGGCGTACTCATTACGTCTTAGCTTTGGATTTACATTTTATATGATATGTTATGCCCTGTTGTTAGTATTGCATTGACCATATGAGCATTGCACTCTGGTTTTGAGCATTCCATATACTTCCCGGTAATCGATGAGAGACCCTAGCCGGTGAAGGTTTATCATTGCATATACTTCCCGGTTGGCGATGAGAGTCCCGCACCGGTGAAGGGTCATTATTGTATACACTTTCCGGTAATCGATGAGAGTCCCGAGCCGGTGAAGGTTCATCATTGCATATACTTCCCGGTAATCGATGAGAGTCCCGAGCCGGTGAAGGTTCATCATTGCATATAATTTCCGGTTGGCGATGAGAGTCCCGCGCCAGTGAAGGGTCATCATTGCATATACTTCCCGGTAATCGATGAGAGTCCCGAGCTGGTGAAGGGCCATTATTGCATATATCTCCCGGTAAACGATGAGAGTCCCGCGCCGGAGATAGGTATCAGGCACATGTGACTGCATTGCATCATACTGCATTCATCTCATCTCCTTGCACCGCATACTGACTAGTGTGTGACTATTGTGTTGTGTTTTGTGTATGCGGCATGTCGACCATGTTGTGGACATATTTCAGTTTGCCTATACGTTTCTGGCTATTTAGTATCCTTAATTGGTTTATATGCTTTAGTTATATGGATCGGGTTGCACGCCGCGATGGTATAAATATGGATCGGGTTGCACGTCGCAGCGGTATAAATATATGGATCAGGTTGCACGCCGCGACAGTATGAATATATGGATCGGGTTGCACGCCGTAACAGGATGTATTTCTGATGTTGATGTGTTCGTGTTATACTTTATGCACCTCCTAAGGACACTAGAAGGGGGAGGGGGGGTTGAATAGTGTCTCCCAATTTTCGCAAGAACTATGTTCTTCTACTGTAGAGCAAGGTTCTTAGAATTTCCTTCTACCTCCGTCTAACAAGAACATACACAGAACAGAACTCAAACTACACAAGGATTTTTACGTGGAAAAACTCCTTGCTCAAGGGAGAAAAAAACCACGACCCACACTCTGGGATTTTAGCACTGAATCCACTAACACAAGAGCAATGTTTTAGATTACAAACTCTGTAACCAAGGGGCTACACTCTAGACCCTAATCACTAAACAAAGCTACACTCTAGCTTTTCTAGTAATCACAAAAGAGTTTACCTAATACATAAGCTTCTAGAATAAGTAAATAGGTAAAACAATGAATGCTCGATACAATGACAACTTACAACTCGATAATCCTAGACAAAAAATCTAGACTTAATACTCTGCATGCAATTTAGTTGTCTTCTTCAGCTTATCCACGTAGAAATTATTGAATCGCCTTTGCTTGTGCTCAACTCTCTGTGCGTGAATAATATCTCTAAAACTCGGCTGTCTCTACTACTGGCTTTTATATGAGTCGTGCAACCCTAGTTGAGTTCTACAAGGACTCCCCTTAATTAAGGTAAGTTGAGATTCGTAGTAACTATTTTCCATGTTAACGTCTGACTCTTTTCCATGCTTCGTAGACACAGCTGGGGCACTGCCTCTTTTAGTCCGACTAGGATACGTATACAACCACGCGCCACTATTCCTAGTTCCACAGGGATTTGCAACCCACAATCTTTTCGATCAAACACCTTCCCTTCAAGGATCAGGTTCTTCAGGTTCCTTGCATGAACCTCGGTGTCCTTCCTGTTTGTCATACTTCAAAACCAGCTTTCAACAAATTCCCCTTTTTTTATGATTACAAACAACCGTTGCCCAAGAACCTGAATAGACATAAACCAAAAAACCAAAACAAGAGAACAGAATAAAAAACAAACAGATGAGTTAGGTCACAAACACCCCAAATTCCTTCTTCCCCCTTTTGGCATCATCGAAAAGATTCGAACACCTGCAGGAACTTCTCAAGTTAGTTCAGTCTACTGCACAGAGCAACTCGTTAGGAATAAGAACACAAGCATACACAAATAAGGGCCCATCCAAGAACCTGATTACTTAAGCAAAAACAGATAAGAACACAAGAAGTTTAAAAACATTATCCAGATTGTGTCATCAGCACAACCCTGTTAATAGTTACAGAACCGAATTAAAAATTGTCTTAAACATCCATAACATGCAATCACAGGAGAATGAGAAGGAGGAAAGATCAGATAGGGGTAGGAAGACAGGACTGGAAGGATCAAAGTTGAAGGTTGAAGTGTCTGACAAGTGCCTCAAGCTGCTTCGTATTTTTGGCCCTCTCCATCACCAGCTCGGCCTCATGCTTGTGGCAATCGATCTTCAGACGATCAATCTCTTGATCCTTTACCTTCAACTGTCTCTGGAGCTCAGCATTTTCAGCATTAATCTCAAGAACAATTTTCTCCAGTTCCTTCACTGCATCAATGGCCTCATCAGGACCAAAGTCTTCACTGTCCTCTGCTTGCTCTTCTTTTACCTGCATTGGCCTTTTGGAAGCTCTGCTCTCTCTGAAAAATTCACAATTCTTTAGCATATTTATCCCAAACATCTGATGAATTGTGGGCTTCTTTCCTGCTTCCAAAGGGACCCCAAAATGCTTAAAAATCTGATGAAGAATGTAAGAATTCACAAGCGAGTGGGGCTTCTGATCAGTGTCAGAGATCCTCTTAATGTGCCTAATGATCAGCCCAGGCAGATTTATCTTCACTCCCCTATCCATCAGATCCATATAGGTCAAATCCAGAGCATTGGCCTCACAATTCCTTTCACCCCTAGGCAGAAGAAACCTGTGCACAAATTCAAACAATAGTTGATGGGCAGGTTCCATCTCCTTTTTCTCAACTTTCCTTTCCTTCCTCAGTCTTGGCTTCCCTGAAAACTTTCTCACAACATCCAAAGAGGTAACTCCATCTGTTCTTTTTGGCCATTTTAGCTTAACATACCTGCAATAACCTTCTGCAGGTACATCCAGAATCACCCCCAGTTCAGGTCTTCCAAATTCTATTTCAATTCCTTTAACAGTAGAAAACACTCTCCTGGCAATTACTCTACAATTAGTATAGAATTCTCTCACTTCATCCACAAACAACTTCCTGTCCCTGTTGGAAAACACAGCAAGCCACCCCTGATCACCAATCATCCTCAGCAAAGGTCTCAAATGGAACTCCTTTTCATAATGCAAAATACTTCCTAGCAGAACCTGATGCCTAGAGAAAAATGCTTCTCTATCCACTTCTTCTTCATTGTCCCCTCTTCTTCTTCTCTTATTCTCCACCTCACTATCAGTATCTGAATCACTGGGTTCTACAAAGCTCCCATTCTCACTATCCTGCTCAGCCTCACCAGCTTCCCTTCTTTCTTCTTTGACACGACCCGGAATCCGGTTAGGCCGTGCGGGCACCCGACATCCTCCTCTAGACCCGTCGGGCGAACCCTTACCAATTAAATCAGGAAAATAAATATAACAATTTACAAATAAGGACAAAACTTAAAATAAAAACGCAGACATACTGATACCCCTAAGCTGTACAAAAGAAATTACAGCTGACTACCCAACATGCTAGGTTTAGGGCTATCCAGACCAGACATCTAAGAGTACAAAAGAAGACAAATACCTCCTGAAGGGAGCAAAATGCAACTGAAATAATAACCAATAAACTGGTGGCCATCCGGAATAAAAGCTGGCTCACCCAGACAGCTGAAGTCGTCTTCGCTCCTTCACAACGTGGCGAACTCAATCCTGGAGCGAACCTGCCGAAACGGAATAGATAGACAAGAAACAAACAACAAACAAGGGTGAGTCAAAAGGACTCAATAAGTGGGGCAGACTAGCCACCTCAAAGAATAGGATAACTAGCCAGGGAGAAAAGAAGCAGATAAACAAAATTTCCTTTTATTTAAATTATGAAAAGGCAGAGCCAGATAATAACTAGAAACACATATGGAATCACAAACTCATTAAAACCAGGAACGTAAGATAGCCAGAACATAGAGGTATCTCGAACATATTAACAATCAGAAATACATCCTGTTGCGACGTGCAACCCGATCCATATATCCATCCTGTTGCGGTGTGCAACCCGATCCATATATTTATATTCCCGAGGCGTGCAACCCGATCCATATATTTATACCGTTGCGGCGTGCAACCCGATCCATATATTCATACCTTTGCGGCGTGCAACCCGAGATACGAGCCAAAAATATATAGGCAAACTGAGATACGGTATACATACCGCATATATAAAACACAACACGATAGTCACACAATAGTCAGCACGCGGTGCAATGAAATGGGATGAATGCAGTATGAAGCAATGGTGTCACATGTGCCAAATAGATGGAGCGGAATCCTCCTGCTCCGGGGGCGGAATCCTCCTACCCTCAATATGATGCAATGGAGCGGAATCCTCCTGCTCCGAGGGCGGAATCCTCCTACCCTCAATATGATGCAATGGAGCGGAATCCTCCTGCTCCGAGGGCGGAATCCTCCTACCCTCAATATGATGCAATGGAGCGGAATCCTCCTGCTCCGAGGGCGGAATCCTCCTACCCTCAATATGATGCAATGGAGCGGAATCCTCCTGCTCCGAGGGCGGAATCCTCCTACCCTCAATATGATGCAATGGAGCGGAATCCTCCTGCTCCGAGGGCGGAATCCTCCTACCCTCAATATGATGCAATGTGCATACAAATGCAACACGATGTAATAATAACCCATCACCAGCGCGGGACTCTCATCGACAGCTGGAAAGTATATACCAACTCACAGCCAAAGTACAATACTCAGATTCTCAATGCAATACCAATAACAGGACATAACATATAATATAAAATATAAGTTCAAGGCTAAGGCGTTACGCCTATCGGCAGCTACACACGTAAGGAACACGTGGTAGAAAATCCACGAGGCCAGGTGCCTCCAAAGAAATGGATATAAACACTTACCTTGTTACAAAGTTAGTACATCCACTCAATAACCGCTTGTCCTTTGGTTCCATTGCCAAATGATCCCACTGTGTTCAATAAGTAGAAAAATATATAACATTAGGCTAAAGACTTCATTCCTCACATCTTAGGGTAATCCAGGTAGGAACCTGATACCCTATTCGCATACGCAATACGCAATACGTAGGCCAGGCCTATATACAGGGTTTAAGGCCACATAACCAAATCCCAAATAAATTACATTTATAAGTTGCCCATAACTCACTGAGCACGAATACATAATCAATTTCATTATCGGGGTCCATTTGACCCTTTAAACTATCAATTTACGTCATTAGGGCGATGTCTAATATTCCTATTTTTACCGCAAAAATATATTTAAACACACGTAATAAACTCAAATACTATATTAGGATCATTACCTAAATGTTGCAGGGTGAAAATTCTACTTTTCTCCGGCCCCTTTTCTCATTTTCTGGCATTTTTTCTTCTGCTGCTTCTCATTTTTCCGTTTCTGTTTTTGTGCGTCTCGTTAGTGTATCATTAAGCAAAGCTTAATTGTCCACCGCCTTTTACGTTTCTTTCCCTTTTTTTGTCTTTTTCCTTTTTCATTTTTTGTTTTCTTTTATTTTATTTTCTTTTCTTAACGAAAATTAAAATAGTATCCTACGATATTCGAAATAATTCCAACTTTTGCATACGAGTTATACAAAATATATGTAACATACTCGCGAAGGCGGATCTCAAATTGGACTCCCGAAACTCAAGATGCGAATTTAAATGAAAAGAAGTCAAATTATTTAACTTTCGGCATTTTTGCGGAAACTAGCCGAACAACATCGAATTTCACTTTCGAAAGTTTACAAAAATTACAAATAATCATACGAACCTAACGGCGCTTTCGGATTTCGAATCGGAGCTCATTCGGCAAAAATCGAGCCCGAAAATCTCTTTTTAATATTTATCGCCAATACAAATTAGAACCTTCTTCCGATGCCTACCAAACGAAGTCTGATTTAGCTCAAATTTTCCAGACAGGTTCTAATGGATATTATGAATATTTTAAAATTATCGGCACGCCAATCGGAGTCCTAACTTCCTAAACGACTGACCGAGGTCGTTTCATTCTCCTCCACTTGAACTCTCGTTCGTCCTCGAACGAGCTTAAATCTAAAGCAAGATTCACGCTGATAACAAAGAACTTGCACAACCTTCATAAACTACTCCACGGACATTATCTCATAATTACAGAATCAGAGTTATAACACGCACATCAAACTCTTGGATAAAACATATTTGGATAATATGATAACATCATTGCCCAACTTATTCGGATTAAGCCGACCTTTTCTCAATCATGAGACATGAGTTTTATATTTTCGAAACAAAGATACACGAAACTTTGAATGGGTTAACATGATTCAGCCGATAATTACCTCTTCGATATACCTTTCGATATAGAACAGGTCGATGGAACTGAGAATTTGCTTACGCTTCAGCAACGCCTTAGAGATTTAATATTATGATTCGGTATCAATTGGAGGAAGACTCCTCCACTTAAAGAATAAACTCATACGACTAATTTGAATAGAAATAGTCATCCTCGCACAACCTGCTGGATTAAAGAAGACCTGGCTAAAAGCTGAACATAGGCAGACCTAAACTGCCAAACTACCCTTTCGAGTTGCCAACTAGCTGCAACTCTCGAGTTCACAACTCCATACCTTTGTCGTAAACACCACCGCCCGATGGATGGTACTTCTATATTAAAATTTCGGCAGAGTTTCCCCTGAAACTGGATGATCCGCAAAAACAGAACCAGCACTATACTATACATGGAAATGGATACACGGATAAACTGATAACATAAACATGTTAAACGGATAACAAGATGAAACAACTGGACCAAAACAATAATATGCTTCCAAAACAATAATATGCTTACCCGGCCACAATAACACATACTCTGGCTCAACACAGGGAACGTCAGAAGCGGCTACCAATCGCCCAAGCTCACTAGTGCCGGACGAAGAAGAAATGGAAATAGATGAAGGATAGAAATAATTAGAGCTTCAGGAAGTTCATCTTCTTATTTACTTGACTACCAAAGCTAGACTACTTCCGCGTCAGGCGAGCCAAAAAATCGCAATTGAAGAGATAGACATTAAATAAGCTTTATGGAAAAACATCCATACCAATTTTAACCTTCCAATAAGAAGGAAATTCTGACAATTTACCATAAACCCTTTTATAACTAAGACAAGCTCATAGAATAACATGACTCTACTAGAATCTCGAACCAAGAGGAGAAACAAAAATCGAGTATTACTTACTGATCACTTTACACCGGAAGAAACAATATACTTGCTGACGGTGAAGAATTAGGATCCCATTATCGTACCAACACGAAATTCTGAGAAGAGAGGTAAACTGACTTGACATTATAACAGAATGAGGCACAACGAAATGCCAAGCAAACAATACCGATACTCACTCACAAATCTCTCGCATTTAAACCAGATAAACTAGTAGGGTCATCATAAATGCCAGGAATAAATCATACAAGAAGCTCACCCCTCTACCGCAACCGATTCTTAATAGAATAAGACAACCATTTCCAAATCGATCGGAAGAATCAAATCTTACTCACATATAAGGGAAGAAAAAATACATGGGTGTACTATATCAAATACCTCAACATCCTGCCAGACTGGTAATTCTTAGAACTGCCTCTGCGGCTGAGCCGAGCCGCTACTCTGATAATTACTTCTAGAAGAACCACTACCACCACACTCTCGACCTCTATCGAATGAGGGCATATCTCTGGTTGATTAAGATCTATATGAAATCCCCTGCGATTGTGCAGGTACCAGATGACGAGAGAAAGGATGACTGCCTACTTTCCGGAGTAATAAAAACTCCTCAAAGGATAACCAGACTCACGACAATGATACCACATTTTCTCTGAAAAATGGAAGCTGGAAAGATTGTTGATAGCTGGAAAGAGAAGACTGAATCTGATCTTGATGAGCTACTGGCGCACTTTAAGAATCAAGTGACACAAGCTGAGATAACCTGGAAGGTGACCTCCCAAAATAATCAGAACTTTTACCTCCAAATGAGGTACCATGGTTACCCGCTAGGGTCACGGGATCTCTTACTCTCCCGCTCTAACTCTTCCCACTCTAATTTATGGTATTCCTAATACCTTTGAGCAATATCAACAACAACATCAAATGAAGTCCCAACCTCAATCTTTCGAGCCATCTGGGATCTCGAGGAAGGAGAAAGGTCATCAATAAATCTTTGAATCTCTCGGAAGGTTCATGGACTAGTTCTAATGCATATCTACCCATTCTATAAAATTCAATCTCGTATTCTGAAACACCAACAGGCTAACCGACAGGCTACCCTGTCCAACCCACTCAAACTGGGAACACTTTTCATCTCGCTCGCTACTCGAAAGGAACTTTTCCACGATTCTAGAAGAAAAACCGAACCAAGTTAGCTAATAAGAGAGAGAGGCCCATCAATTCAAGGCTGGACCTTGAAACTGGAAAGCAGAATAATCGACACCATACTACTCGATATAATCAAGAGCCTGAAGGATACAAATACCCTGACATTATTTTTTTAAGAAAAAAAAATTCACGGGGTTTATCGGATGCATTGCTTAAGAATATCGGAAGGTTCAACCGCGTAAAATAATGCAACCTCTTCGGACACTCGGACCGAACTGATACCTCGGCTGGCTAACAAGTGAGAACAATTAGAGGTACAACACATACTAACTCCGGAACATAATTTACTGGGAAACATCAGGAACTGGAACAAGAGCTCTCTAAGACCGAACATCTCCATCTGCGGCAACTTGATAAGCTGCCTAGCGAATAATAGGTTATTGTAGTATCTGCGTCGCCAAGATTCTCGTAAAGCATCGTAGAGAGCCAAGGGAACCTCAAGGCCCTGCTCCCTTGCTCATCCCGAGCTCGTACGGCTGGGACCTCCGTAACTAGATCGTCAGCACGATCAAAAACACTCGGAGCTTCATCAGTACTGGCCCCAGGCTAGACTGCTTCGTCTTGAACTCATACAGTTTGCTGATTTGTCGCACGAAGGTTCACAATTACCATGAAGGAATTAACGAAAATACTTTTGCATCCTACACCGACGTACGATCAGAAAAGAAGGAAGTGAAACTTCCTAAATGCCATCATAGCCTCTCGTAGATAAGTACGGACGTCTACGTACCCATCAGCGAGACTCTACTAGACACTGTCTTAGTCTGGATAGACACTAAATGGGCTCTGATACCAACTGACACGACCCGGAATCCGGTTAGGCCGTGCGGGCACCCGACATCCTCCTCTAGACCCGTCGGGCGAACCCTTACCAATTAAATCAGGAAAATAAATATAACAATTTACAAATAAGGACAAAACTTAAAATAAAAACGCAGACATACTGATACCCCTAAGCTGTACAAAAGAAATTACAGCTGACTACCCAACATGCTAGGTTTAGGGCTATCCAGACCAGACATCTAAGAGTACAAAAGAAGACAAATACCTCCTGAAGGGAGCAAAATGCAACTGAAATAATAACCAATAAACTGGTGGCCATCCGGAATAAAAGCTGGCTCACCCAGACAGCTGAAGTCGTCTTCGCTCCTTCACAACGTGGCGAACTCAATCCTGGAGCGAACCTGCCGAAACGGAATAGATAGACAAGAAACAAACAACAAACAAGGGTGAGTCAAAAGGACTCAATAAGTGGGGCAGACTAGCCACCTCAAAGAATAGGATAACTAGCCAGGGAGAAAAGAAGCAGATAAACAAAATTTCCTTTTATTTAAATTATGAAAAGGCAGAGCCAGATAATAACTAGAAACACATATGGAATCACAAACTCATTAAAACCAGGAACGTAAGATAGCCAGAACATAGAGGTATCTCGAACATATTAACAATCAGAAATACATCCTGTTGCGACGTGCAACCCGATCCATATATCCATCCTGTTGCGGTGTGCAACCCGATCCATATATTTATATTCCCGAGGCGTGCAACCCGATCCATATATTTATACCGTTGCGGCGTGCAACCCGATCCATATATTCATACCTTTGCGGCGTGCAACCCGAGATACGAGCCAAAAATATATAGGCAAACTGAGATACGGTATACATACCGCATATATAAAACACAACACGATAGTCACACAATAGTCAGCACGCGGTGCAATGAAATGGGATGAATGCAGTATGAAGCAATGGTGTCACATGTGCCAAATAGATGGAGCGGAATCCTCCTGCTCCGGGGGCGGAATCCTCCTACCCTCAATATGATGCAATGGAGCGGAATCCTCCTGCTCCGAGGGCGGAATCCTCCTACCCTCAATATGATGCAATGGAGCGGAATCCTCCTGCTCCGAGGGCGGAATCCTCCTACCCTCAATATGATGCAATGGAGCGGAATCCTCCTGCTCCGAGGGCGGAATCCTCCTACCCTCAATATGATGCAATGGAGCGGAATCCTCCTGCTCCGAGGGCGGAATCCTCCTACCCTCAATATGATGCAATGGAGCGGAATCCTCCTGCTCCGAGGGCGGAATCCTCCTACCCTCAATATGATGCAATGTGCATACAAATGCAACACGATGTAATAATAACCCATCACCAGCGCGGGACTCTCATCGACAGCTGGAAAGTATATACCAACTCACAGCCAAAGTACAATACTCAGATTCTCAATGCAATACCAATAACAGGACATAACATATAATATAAAATATAAGTTCAAGGCTAAGGCGTTACGCCTATCGGCAGCTACACACGTAAGGAACACGTGGTAGAAAATCCACGAGGCCAGGTGCCTCCAAAGAAATGGATATAAACACTTACCTTGTTACAAAGTTAGTACATCCACTCAATAACCGCTTGTCCTTTGGTTCCATTGCCAAATGATCCCACTGTGTTCAATAAGTAGAAAAATATATAACATTAGGCTAAAGACTTCATTCCTCACATCTTAGGGTAATCCAGGTAGGAACCTGATACCCTATTCGCATACGCAATACGCAATACGTAGGCCAGGCCTATATACAGGGTTTAAGGCCACATAACCAAATCCCAAATAAATTACATTTATAAGTTGCCCATAACTCACTGAGCACGAATACATAATCAATTTCATTATCGGGGTCCATTTGACCCTTTAAACTATCAATTTACGTCATTAGGGCGATGTCTAATATTCCTATTTTTACCGCAAAAATATATTTAAACACACGTAATAAACTCAAATACTATATTAGGATCATTACCTAAATGTTGCAGGGTGAAAATTCTACTTTTCTCCGGCCCCTTTTCTCATTTTCTGGCATTTTTTCTTCTGCTGCTTCTCATTTTTCCGTTTCTGTTTTTGTGCGTCTCGTTAGTGTATCATTAAGCAAAGCTTAATTGTCCACCGCCTTTTACGTTTCTTTCCCTTTTTTTGTCTTTTTCCTTTTTCATTTTTTGTTTTCTTTTATTTTATTTTCTTTTCTTAACGAAAATTAAAATAGTATCCTACGATATTCGAAATAATTCCAACTTTTGCATACGAGTTATACAAAATATATGTAACATACTCGCGAAGGCGGATCTCAAATTGGACTCCCGAAACTCAAGATGCGAATTTAAATGAAAAGAAGTCAAATTATTTAACTTTCGGCATTTTTGCGGAAACTAGCCGAACAACATCGAATTTCACTTTCGAAAGTTTACAAAAATTACAAATAATCATACGAACCTAACGGCGCTTTCGGATTTCGAATCGGAGCTCATTCGGCAAAAATCGAGCCCGAAAATCTCTTTTTAATATTTATCGCCAATACAAATTAGAACCTTCTTCCGATGCCTACCAAACGAAGTCTGATTTAGCTCAAATTTTCCAGACAGGTTCTAATGGATATTATGAATATTTTAAAATTATCGGCACGCCAATCGGAGTCCTAACTTCCTAAACGACTGACCGAGGTCGTTTCATTCTTCCAGCTTCTTTTCTTCTCTTTCTTTGACATTGGTGACTGTCCTTCCCAATTTATCAAGCTTTTCTAACTGCACTTTTAAAGAGGATCTGGTACCAACTCTTCTGACAACAGGCTCATCTGCTGCCTTGTCATCACCTTCTACACTATCTCCATCAACCAGTCTAGATTTCAGCACTGGCTTCCCATCTCTCACCAATCTTCTTCTTTTTTCTGGCTCTACTAGATTCTCTCTCACAAACACTACTTCCTCGTCTTCTTCCTCAACTAATTTTTCATCTTCTTGCCCAAACTTTCTCTTCCTCTTTGTTTCTTCAACTTTCTTGGTTATCTCCTCTTGTTCTAAAACACCTTCTTTCTTCCTTTCCTCTTCAGAATCTGTCCAACTAAAATCTGCCTCATCAGTCTCATTAGGATTTGGGCAAACAGCAGACTTTTGACCCAACTCCCCTGAGACTTCAGCAATACCAAGTCCATCACCTGCAGGACTTTTAGGCACAGATTCTTTCACAACTTCAACAGTTTCACTCACTCCTTTACTCAGTTCTACTGTATCCTCCCTCAAGATTTCCACATTATCTTGTTCTTTAAACTGTTCTACTATTCTTTCTGCAATATTTAACTTATCTCCAGACTCACAAACTACAGAACCTAGCACATCTTCCCTAAAATCAATCTTTTTACTATCTTGTTCCCCCTCACATGGATTCCCCCTATCTATTCTATCCTTTTCTTGATCACCCATTATCTTGTCTAGTTCAGCAACTAGGGTTTCACTTTCTACAATTCCAGGGCTCTTTATATTAACAGGATCAACAGGCGTAGATACAATAGGTTCAGGAATTACCTCTTGTGACGATAGTGATGAACTTTGACCGGTGGGTGTTGAGAGAACGGTTCTGGATTTCATCTTCTTTACCAGTTTCCTATCCCCCTTTTGCAGAAACTTTGTGCGTGCCCTTGCAATTCTTTGAGCCAAAGTAGATGGAGGTGGTCTATCAGACATCTTGAAAGATTTATGAGTGATTCCTGAGATTTCTAAGAAGATTTTGTTTTAGGGTTTGAGGGAATTTTGGTGTTTTAGCAAGAGAAGTAGGTGAAGTGTAAGGGATTTGAGAGAGTGTGGTCGAAGTGAAGAGGCTGTGGTGATTTGACACTGTCTAGGGAAGGGAAGAAGTAATGAGTAGTATAGAAAGGCAGCTTTTTGAATTTTTCGAGAACCGGGAGAAGTTACATATTTTGACGGGTATGAGCCTAATTAAATAAGCCCTTTTTCAAGAAGTGGGGTCCAAGCTATTTAAAAAAAAGATCTATCCTAAAAAGGAAAATGTTCCTATAATTTAGGACAGTTACGAGAGTATGGTAGACCCCTGTGGCACACGTATGAATGACAATTTTAATTTCAGTTATGAATACTATCATACAGAGTAGGATGAATGTACCTGGACATGATTCCTCGTGTTCAAACTGGTTCCTTCTCAGTACATAGTAGGTCCTTCATGGGATCACATTTTTTGTGCCTTGTGATCAAAACATCAACACGAGTGTACTTTTACAAGCACGAGATTAGACTAAACATCTATAACAAGTTTCAAGCAACCACATCAAATACTTAACTAGCCAAATACAAAGGAATTACCTGCTGGGTCATCCGTGTATTTTGGTCATCCCTAACTCCAACCTGTTCCTTTCAAACTGTACCTTGTTCAAAGCTTTGGTAAATATGTCAGCTATTTGATCTTCAGTCCTGCATGAATTCATAGTAATCAGACCTTTTTCTACATTGTCTCTCAAGAAATGGTGTCTGATATCAATGTGCTTGGTTCTTTTATGTTGGACTGGGTTCTTGGCAATGTTCACTGCACTGGTGTTGTCACAGAAAATTGGCACTGCTCCACACTTGATACAAAAGTCCTCCAGTTGTTGCTTGATCCACATCAATTGTGAGCAACATGAAGCAGCTGCTACATACTCAGCTTCAGCTGTTGATAGAGCAACTGAGTTTTGCTTCTTTGTAGCCCATGAGACCAAGCAGGGACCTAAAAAGTGTGTCATTCCTGAAGTGCTTTTCCTGTCCACCAGATGACCTGCATAATCTGCATCAACAAAACCAATAAGTTCAAAAGTCCCACCTCTGGGATACCAAAGACCTAAATCCTGAGTCCCTTTCAGGTATCTCAGAATTCTCTTCACAGCTGTCAAGTGTGATTCCTTGGGCTTTGACTGAAATCTGGCACACAGTCCTACACTGTATACTATATCTGGTCGACTAGTTGTGAGATATAGAAGTGAACCAATGATTCCTCTATATTTCGTTTCATTTGTCGAAGGACCAAGTTCATCCATGTCTAACTTTGTTCCAGGAGCTATAGGAGTAGTCATTTCCTTTGATCCTTCCATGTCAAATTTCTTCAATAGTTCCTTGACATACTTTTGCTGATGAATCATGGTTCCTTCAGAAGTCTTCTTTATCTGCAACCCAAGAAAGAAGTTCAGTTCACCCATTATGCTCATTTAAAATTCACTTCCCATCAATTCTGCAAAACCTTTGCTCAGTTCTTCATCAGTAGATCCAAAGATGATATCATCAACATACACTTGCACTACCAGCAAATCCTTTCCTTTCTTCATGAGAAATAGTGTGTTGTCAATTTTGCCTCTTGAAAAACCATTTTTCATCAGGAACCCTGAGAGTCTTTCATACCAGGCTCTAGGAGCTTGCTTCAAACCATACAAAGCCTTGTCCAGTTTGTAAACATGATCAGGAAATTCATTGCTCACAAAGCCTGGAGGCTGCACCACATAGACTTCTTCATTCAAATAACCATTCAGAAAAGCACTCTTCACGTCCATCTGATACAGTGTGAATTCCATGTACGTGGCAAAAGCAATCAGCATCCTAATGGCTTCCATCCTTGCAGCTAGAGCAAAAGTTTCATCATAATCTATTCCTTCTTCCTGACTGTATCCTTGAACCACTAGTCTTGCCTTGTTCCTTGTCACTATCCCATGTTCATCCAGCTTGTTCCTGAATACCCATTTTGTTCCAATTATAGATCTGTCCTTCGGCTTAGGAACTAGATGCCACACCTTGCTTCGTTCAAATTGGTGAAGTTCCTCCTGCATAGCTAGAATCCAGTCTGGATCTTCTAGGGCTTCCTTTACATTCTTTTGTTCCAAGGATGAGAGAAATGCAAAGAATGCACAGAAGTTCTTCAATGCTGATCTAGTCATAATTCCAGTGTCCAACTCAGATAGGACATTCTCCAGTGGATGAGAACTTTGATACTTCCATGGCTTGATTTGAATCTGACTTGAAGGACCTGCAGCATTCTCTGGGTTAGGTTCTTCTTGACTTTCTGGATTATCAGCCTCATCTGAAGTTCCCCCTGTCAAATTGACTCCTTCATCCGAATTGTTCTGATCTTCCTTTCCATCTGAGTCCTCCAGTTCATCTGTGGTTTCTTCTCTCCTTAAACCAATTTCTTGATCATCTGCTTCAGTTTCTCCCAGTGTCTTATCTGATTCATCAAATACAACATGCATACTTTCTTCTACACTTTGTGTTCTTTTGTTAAGCACTTTGTATGCCTTACTTTGAGTTGAATATCCCAAAAATATCGCCTCATCACTCCTGGCATCAAACTTTCCCAAAGGTTCCTTCCCATTGTTGTGAACGAAACACTTACAACCAAAAGGTTTTAAATGAGCAATGCTTGGCTTTCTACCTCTGAGCAACTCATATGGAGTCTTTTCAAGAATTGCTCTAATGGAACACCTGTTCAACAAGTAACATGCAGTGTTTACAGCTTCAGCCCAAAAATTTCTTGCCAGCCCACTTGCTAACAGCATAGTTCTAGCCATATCTTCCAACGACCTGTTCTTCCTTTCAACCACACCGTTTTGTTGGGGAGTTCTTGGTGCAGAAAAGTTGTGATCTATGCCATTCCTTGCACAATACTCAGAAAATCTTGAGTTTTCAAACTCAGTACCATGATCAGATCTCATACTGATGATCTCAAGGCTTAGTCTTTTCTGAACCACACCAGCCCAATCATTGAAACTTTCGAAGGCTTTATCCTTAGAGACCAAGAACAGGGTCCAAGTATATCTTGAGTAGTCATCCACGATAACAAACACATATCTTTTTCCTCCACGGCTCCTGACTCTCATAGGTCCACATAGATCCATATGTATCAGCTCCAGTGGCTTTGTTGTGCTGACCACTTTCTTTGGTTTGAATGATGTTCTCACATGCTTTCCCTTTACACAGGCGTCACATATTTTTATGTTTTCAAATTTCTTGCTTGGTAATCCGCGAACCAGTTCCTTCAAAGCCAGCTTGTTTACCTGAGACAGACTTGCATGACCCAACCTTTTGTGCCACAGCTGAGAGTCGCTTTCTTGCACATTCAAGCATGTCAGATTGTTCTCAGGTAAAGACTTCAGTGATGCCTTGTATACATTGTTCACCCTTTTTCCTTCCATCACCACTTCTCCACTCTGTAGGTTCTTTACGATGCAACCAACAGATGAGAAGCTCACTTCATTTCCTCTGTCACACAGTTGGGAGATACTTAGTAAATTATGTCTAAGACCATCCACACAATAGACATTTTCAATTGCATGTTCCAGAGATCTCCCAATCTTTCCAATGCCTACTATCTGACCACTTTTTCCTCCTCCGAAGGCTACACTGCCCCCTTGAAATGCTGCGAGTGAGAGAAAGTTTCTTCTATCTCCTGTCATGTGCCTAGAACAACCGCTATCCAGAATCTAGCTTGAGTTGTTCTCCCTCACTCCAGCCTGCAAGACAAATCAGAGGTTAGTCTTAGGAACCCAGACAAGCTTGGGTCCCTTCTTATGAGAAAATGGATAAATCAAGTCTTGTTTGGCCCATTTGGGTAAGCCACATCTTTTATTTTGAGCCGTTGCCTTGCTGATATTAACACACTTTTGCTTAACATGACCAGTTTTACCACAAAAAGTGCATAACATGTTACAAGGTAGACCTACATATTTGCTTATAGGATTATATGGAGGCAGGGGTTTCTTGAATCCTAATCCTTGTTTTCCTCTGTTTTGATTTTCAAGAACCCAATTCATAGCTTCAGAAGATTTATTCCATTTAGTCAGTCTGGTAAGTTCAAGTTTTGAGTCTTCAACCTTTTGGCTTAAAATCCTGTTTTTTTCAGTTTCCTGATACAGAATTTTATTTGCTCTTTTCAGTTCATCTTCCAGAAAGGATTGAACTTCACTCATAACTTGCTTACCATTCTTACTTTCCCTTAACTGATTACATTCCAATTCAAGCTCAGTAATCTTAGAGTTTGACAGAAGAGTCTGCCCTTTCAGGATGGCATTAGTTTCTTCAAGTTCAATATTCTGTTCCAGGAGACTCTTGTGCTTAGTTCTAAGATTACTCAGTTCTTCAGTTAAGTTATCCTTTTCAAGTTTTTCCTTTTCATACCCTTCAATCAGGGTGGCTGTGATTAGAATTAAATTTTCAGAAGAGTATGTATGTAAAGTTTCTTTTAGATCAGATAAGCATACCTCTGCTGAATTTCCTGCTTCATCTCCATCAGTTGCCATAAGAGCAGAGTCCTTTTTGATGTTGTCAGCAATGTACAATTCCTTCAGTTTCTTCCATATTCCCTTGGCAGATTTGCACTCCAATATCCGTGCATGCACATCCTCAGTAAGTCCTTTTCTTAGATACCCCACAGCCTTGGAGTTTGCTTGTAACCAGTCCAGATCTTGAGGGTCTAGTTCTTCCACTTTCTTTGGCACTAGGACACCATTTACAGCTCTCTTCACAGGAACATGAGGTCCTCTTTTCACAATCAGCCACAAGCTGTAATCAGTTGCCTGTAGAAAATTTTGCATCTGCTTCTTCCAGTGATTGTAATGAGTCCCATTGAACACTGGTGGTTTTGATGGATCTCTTTCTCCTCTAAGTTCTCGAGGATCTTCTTCATCACAACTAACGTCTGTCATACCTGCTAGTGCTAGTGGTGAGTCATCCTCAGCCTCCTTTTCATGATCAGACTCACTATCAGTTGGTCCCCAAGTGGCATAAAAAGCTTCCTTCTTTTTCCTTCGTTCTGCTCTGAAGTTTGGGGGCCGTCTTGTCTTCTTTTTGTCTGTATCATATTCCTTAGTGGTTTCCTTTTCCTTTTCCTTAGCAGCTCTGTTCTTCCTCCACTCTATTTCCCACATCGGGCAGTCCATGACAGCATGATCCTTTTTGAAGCATTTGAAGCACCCAGAGTAGTCAGGACTGTCAACTATGTTCTTCCTACTCGAACTCTCCTTGTTTCCTCGTTTGAACCCTTTAAACCTTCCCAGATTGAGCTTTTGTCTTAAAGCACTCACCATTGCGGCTTCTACTGATTGAAGATCAACATATTCATCAGTTTCTTCTGTTGCTTCCAGCGCAAGAGTCTTTTCCTTCTTTGCTGATGGTTTAGCCTTCGAATCCTTCATCATCTCATGAGTTTTCAGGCTTCCAACCAATTCTTCAAGCTTGATGGATTTTAACGGTTTGGATTCAATGATGGCAGTCATCTTTGGTTCCCATGCTTCAGGCAACACATTCAGGATTTTATCGACCATCTCTATTTCAGGCAGTTCCATCTCAAGGGATCTCATTTCATTTGTGATCATGGTCAACCTGGTCATCATGTCCTGAATCGACTCCTTCTCGCCCATAGTAAACAACTCAAATTGTCTCTTCAGCATTCTCCTTTTTGAGTCTTTTACTTCTGTAGTTCCTTCATGTGCAACCTGTAACGCATCCCATATTTCCTTAGCCGTCTTATATGATGATACTCGATTGAACTCCTCCGGACCAAGACCACATATGACTAACCGCTTGGCCTTGTGATTCTTTTCGATCATCTTATAATCCGTCTCATCAAACTCTTCCTTCAGTTTAGGTTCTTTTGAGGCAGTGGTTCCTTCACCAACAATTTTGGTGGGAATCAGATTTCCTTCAGAAACTATCAACCAAAGTTGATAGTCTTCAGCACATATGTAATTCTCCATCCTATTTTTCCACCATGCGTAGTATTGCCCATTAAACTGTGGGGGCCTCAGAACCGATTGTCCTTCAGTAATAGTAGGCGGTGCACTCATTCTGATCCTTCTCAAGGTGTTAACCTTACAAGAGAAGACCCGCTCTGATACCACTTGTTATACTTTATGCACCTCCTAAGGACACTAGAAGGGGGGGTTGAATAGTGTCTCCCGATTTTCGCAAGAACTGTGTTCTTCTACTGTAGAACAAGGTTCTTAGAATTTCCTTCTACCTCCGTCTAACAAGAACATACACAGAACGGAACTCAAACTACACAAGGATTTTTACGTGGAAAACTCCTTGCTCAAGGGAGAAAAAAACCACGACCCACACTCTGGGATTTTAGCACTGAATCCACTAACACAAGAGCAATGTTTTAGATTACAAACTCTGTAACCAAGGGGCTACACTCTAGACCCTAATCACTAAACAAAGCTACACTCTAGCTTTTCTAGTAATCACAAAAGAGTTTACCTAATACATAAGCTTCTAGAATAAGCAAATAGGTAAAACAATGAATGCTCGATACAATGACAACTTACAACTCGATAATCCTAGACAAGAAATCTAGACTTAATACTCTGCATGCAATTTAGTTGTCTTCTTCAGCTTATCCACGTAGAAAGTTATTGAATCGCCTTTGCTTGTGCTCAACTCTCTGTGCGTGAATAATATCTCTAAAACTCAGCTGTCTCTACTACTGGCTTTTATATGAGTCGTGCAACCCTAGTTGAGTTCTACAAGGAATCCCCTTAATTAAGGTAAGTTGAGATTCGTAGTAACTCTTTTCCATGTTAACGTCTGACTCTTTTCCATGCTTCGTAGACACAGCTGGGGCACTGCCTCTTTTAGTCCGACTAGGATACGTATACAACCACGCGCCACTATTCCTAGTTCCACAGGGATTTGCAACCCACAATCTTTTCGATCAAACGTGCCCTTCCCTTCAAGGACCAGGTTCTTCAGGTTCCTTGCATGAACCTCGGTGTCCTTCCTGTTTGTCATACTTCAAAACCAGCTTTCAACAGTTCGAGATACCTATATATTTTGGCTATCTTACGTTCCTGGTTGTTGATGAGTTTGTGATTCCATACGTGTTTCTAGTTATTATCTGGCTCTGCCTTTTTATAATTTAAATAAGAGGAATTTGGTTTATCTGTTTCTTTTCTCCCGGGCTAGCTATCCTATTCTTTGAGGTGGCTAGTCTGCCCCACTTATTGAGTCCTTTTGACTCACCCTTGTTTGTTGTTTGTTTGTTGTCTATCTATTTCATTTCGGCAGGTTCGCTCCAGGATTGAGTTCACCACGTTGTGAAGGAGCGAGGACGACTTCAGCTGTCAGGGTGAGCCAGCTTTTATTCCGGATGGCCACCAGTTTATTGGTTATCATTTCAGTTGCATTTTGTTCCTTCAGGAGGTATCTGTCTTCTTCTGTACTCTTAAATGTCTAGTCTGGATAGCCCTAAACCTAGTGTGTTGGGTAGTCAGCTGTAATTTCTTTTGTACAGCTTAGAGGTATCAGTATGTCTGTGTTTTTTTTTTAAGTCTTGTCCTTATCTATGAATTGTTATATTTATTTTCCTAATTTAATTGGTAAGGGTTCGCCGGTTTTCGGGTCGTGTCACTTACAAGCATTACCTTCTTATCGTACATTTATCACAGGACTTAGTGCTACTGGTTCTCTTCCATTTTTATTGCATTACGACCTATTTTGCTCAATGAAGAGGCTCATATGTAATGCGACTACAGATAAGTCAAACTCACAAACTGCCTTGGTCATCTCTACTCAAGGGAAATTAAACTAACTCCTTCTATTACACCCGGTAATTAAAGGAAATGGCTAAGGCAGAGGACGATGTAAGGTAGCAAATCTAACAATGGAAAAGGTGGAGGACACTACCATCACAGTAACTCTTAGTCTTTTCTGTCCTAATGGATTTGTTTTTAGTCTCATCCTTCATCTTCACCACGTTATTTCGTGTAGGCCTACGTTTCAACCAGCAATTCAATGTCCAATTTCTTATTATTTTAATCATACCTTAGGAGTGCATAAATAGATTCAATCAATCTTCTACTTCCAATAATATACAAGTCAGTTGCTGCCCTCAGGTTCATCCGCTCACATGACAAAAGATCCATCTGTTCTTTCTTTATCAACACCTTACAATGGAACTTCCCAAGTTATGGTTGGTTATATATGGTATTGTTCTACCTATTTCTTCCATTACGTTTTCTTCACATTCTACGAATTCTAAATCTCTTCTTCTAAAATATGTTTTGGTATATGTTCCTTCTCTCACTAAAAACCTCCTATATGTTCCGCGTTTATGTGCTAACAATGATTGCTTTATTGTATTTACTAACACTGGATTCATTGTTAAGAAAAAGAAGAGCAATATGATGTTATTCCAATGTAGCAATTCATACAGTAGCTCCGAGCTACCAAAACTATTCCAGCTAGAAATAACTCCGATGCATCAATGTTTTAGTAAAAGGGGGGGAGGGGATAAATAATATTTTTACCCGATTTTCGAACTTAAAAACTTGCTCTTGACTTTGAATGTCTCACTCACAAAGAACCAGATTCCTTGCAAATTTCACCTATCTCTGAAACTTAAAGTAATTGCGGATTGTAAAGACACAGAGAGTTTTACGTGGAAAAAATCCTTGCTCAAGGGATCAAAAACCACGACCCAACACTTTTGGGATTTAAACTTTTCACTCAAAGAAAACTGAGCAAGTTTTAGATTACAACACAATGTAACCAAGGAACTAGCTCTCCTAGTACCTAGAACCTTCCAAGCCACACGTTAGCTTGTCAGGTTGAAATTACCTCACCAAAAGTAATCTTAATTTTATGCTTCTAATCAAATTAATAGATTACAACTCAATAGCCTATACCATAAACTAGAAAAAACAGACTAAACCTTAAACCTTATGAAACTTCTACTCCATCAGATTCTGCTACCTTGCTTCTGCTCTTGCACACAATAGCTCTCACAATTGATTTGCTCATGATTTGCTCTGTTGAGAATTCTTGAGTGCGTATAATATTCTGACCAAAACAACTTATATTTATAGAGATATTGAAATCCTCTTCCTTCTTAGCTTAGAATTCCTTTTATACTTTGGAATTTGTTTCTAATAAGTTTAGACATTTTTTCCTTATGTGAAACCTAAGTTGTTTTGCCTAAGTCTTCAATCCTTTTCCACTTAGGAAACTCTTTACTTCCAGCGCCGCTTCCGCTTTCCTTCTTCAAGTTGGATTGAAACTTCAACTTCAGCTGTTCTCTTTTCCTTCTTCGATTAGGTCTTGAACATCAACTCGAACAGCCTCTAGACTTCAACTTGGCAAGACGAGCAGTGATTTCTTGTCTTTCATGCTCCAGCTCAGCGTCAAGCCTAGTGTTCTTAGCATTCAGCTAGGCCAGCTCATCAGTCTTCCTGTCTAGTTGTCTCAGATAGAACTCCACCCTCATATCTGCACTAGCACCCTGTCTCTTCTCAGCTTCCTCCTCTGGATGTACTGGTTCATCAGTAGGTTCAGAATCTAAGACATAGTCACGCGATTTCAAGATGTTCCTCCCAATTACGTCATTGTAATATGGTTCAGTCCATTTTGCTTGAGGCACCCCAAGAACTAAAATACTTTTCCCAATAGGAAACCATAGACCGAGGCATGCTTACTCAGTCCCATATCAGCTACTCTAACCATGTGCTTAATCATCAGCTCAGGCGGATTAATATGAACCTCTCTATCCAGCAGGTCCATATAAGTCAGATCAAGAAAATTTGCCTCACTGCGTCTTTCTGACCTCTGCAGTCTGCTGTGGCACAAAACCCAGAGACACATATTTTTCCATTAGCATTTTGTGTTGTAAATGGTGAGTGTGATGCATCTTATGAATTCTTTTTCGAACAGTTGGTCGGTATACTCCCTAGCGACAATGAGTGGTGCATAATTTCTGATAGGCATCCAAGCATCGTAAAGGCAGTATCAAAGATCTTTCCTGAAGCTAATTATAGAGTTTGCAAGTGGCACTTGTCTCAAAGCATCCGGAAAAGGTTTTACTGTGGCAGTTTCATGGGAAATTTTCATGCAGCAGCAAATTCATATACGGAGAGGGAATTTGAGTCACATTTCTGTGAAATCCAGGACACTCTGTGAATTTGAGTCACAAAGTGTGACAGGGCTACAACATATCTTGAGAGGGTTGGATTTTGGCGCCGGAGCAGAGCATACTTTCCAGTACACAGGTACTGATAACACATCTTGTTTAGCATGTAAGCAGTGAAAATATGTGTACACATAATTGTTATATGTGTACACATCTCACAATATATGTACACCTAAAATAATACGTGTACACCTATAACGATTATGTGTACACATATTGTGAGACGTGTAGGCTATTAAGACCTTCCCACTTGCTGAAGATGTGTACACATAAATTAATAAGTGTACACATATTAACAGATGTGTACTTTGGTTCGAAGTTTATATTTCTGAAGTGCTTGGTTACACTTATTATAATGTTTACACATAATTGTAGGTTTGGTGTGATGACGACTAACATTGCTGAGTCCATGAACTCAATGCTAAAGGATGAAAGAGAAATGCCCATAACAGCCTTGTTCAATGCTATCAATACGAAACTTTTCTGAAAAAATTTAATGAGAGGCGTACGATGTTCATGAAACATACAAAGCCATGTGTCCATTCAATTGAGGATATATTAAAGAAAAATATTGACGAGGGACTAAGGTTGTTGGTTGTTACCAATGGCACGGATATGTATTCAATTGGTACTGGAGATGATGCTGTCAATATCAATATAAGCGAAAGGACATGTTCGTGTCGAAAGTTTCAGATTGATATGTATCCTTGTGTACATGCTTGCGCAGCCATAAGATGTCAGTATGGAGCATATGGGAGCGAATTGTACAATTTTACTTCTCCGTATTATCACACCAATACGTACATTCTTGCTTATGCAGACATAATACGTCCAATCTTACCAGAGGAATTATAGAATGCTCCACCGGAGCTTTACGAGAGAAAAATACGTCCACCTTATGTGAAGATCTCACGGGGAAGGAGGAGTACCAAGAGAATGCCATCAGTTGGGGAAGCATTTAAAAGCAGGAGAAATAGATGTGGAATATACAAAAGATTTGGCCACAGAAAAAGGACATGTCCCCATCGAGGAGTACAATCAGGAGTTTGAAATAGTAGTGGTGTTGGGTCGTAGAGCATTTTTCTTTTGTAACAGCTTGTATGTTGAACAATTATCCGTACTATTGCATATTTTATCTTTGTAACTTTTAACAATTAACTGTTCATCATTTTCATTTTGTTTCTAATACCCACAAAGTCTCAGACATATAGTTTTTTTAGCTTGCCAACCATTATGTTTCGAATGGCAACCTTTAAGGCAAAATACATAACTAAAATCTGTAAGGTTCAACTTCACATATGAATTTATGCGTACACATATTATAATATGTGCACATTTATAATATTACGTGTACACATATTATAATATGTGTAACTATTTGCACAAAAATATTCTAAGTTATCATCCAATTAGAAATATATGTGTACACATATTATAATATGTACACACATAATATTTTATGCGTGCACATATTATATTACGTGCAGAGGAACCAAGCATATCATTGTACAAATAGTTACACATAATATAATAGGTGTACACATAATATTATATGCGTGCATATATTATAATATGTGCACACATAATGTTGTATTTTCCAAATCTGAGAAATAAAGAATGATCCCACTATTGCTTGCACTGAATTATAGTGAATAGGGCGTAATTTTGCGGTATATATGCACTTATTGTATCCATCTTGGTCTATTTGATCATCCTTTGTTGATACTGCAAGTAAACCTTGGGTTGGAGGCTGAATTCAAACAAAATGTTACATTATTAGTTTTGGATAATGATGATAATACTGTAAAAGACACGAACCAAGTGCTTTGGTGCATATTTTAATCATTTCACATTAAAATGCACTATAAGTATATCAATTTGAGTGGATTATTAAGATTTCTCTCTCATTATAAACTCTAGACTTGATGAGTACCAAAGAACACATAAAAAAACTCTTGAATGAGTTTTGATTAGACCAAAGCAACATATTATATATGAAAATATTACCAAAACTACGTGTACCCTAACATAAATGGACAGCTAACGCAATGCAAAGTACATAACTAAGATATGCATGGTTGCACTGCACATCTCACAATATGTGTACACATCATTTAATATGTGCACACATAATATTATATGCATGCACATATTATAATATGTGCACACATAATGTTGTATTTTCTAAATCTGAGTGCCAATAGTTATACATATTATATGCGAGTGTACACATATTATTATATGTGTGCACATAGTATTATATGTGTATACTTATTATAATATGTGCAGTGGAACCAAGCATATATTTGTGGAAATAGTTACACATATTATAATACGTGTACACATAAATTTGTAACTTGTGTACACATAACTTTGTAATTGGAGGATAACTTAGCATATCTGAGTGTCAATAGTTGCACATATTATTATATGTGTATACGTAATATAATATGCGTACACATAAGATTATATATGCAGTTATACTAAACAGATTGAACTCCTCACAAGAGTCGTTTACTTCTTACACTAATAAATTTTAAGTGTTATGCATATTTAACGGTGTGTTCACACATATATCGTCAATTCAAAGGAGAGAAATATAACCATAGAAATGAAACATAACATACAAACAGAACTACATTTTATCATAGCTAATATTTACCAAAAGTATTAAGCATACACAAAAGGAAATTAAAAACAAAGCCAAACACGGCTTATATTATCCTTACAGACCAATAAAAAGCCAAACACGGCTTTGATTATCCTAAAATTTCAACCAAATTATAACAACTTAAGGAGATATCTTTTCATAAAATACGTCCACTGCCCACATGTACCTGCAGTCCTCCATGGAATTATCGCTGAGTTCCGTCATTGGGGTGTTTGTGAGGAGGTGCTCGATGAACATCAGTGAATACCCACGACATGTTGTCCCCGTGTCATTGTGTGGCAAACCTTTCAACCTCTCATAAGGCCACATTTCTTGCTTCAGGATTTCATCTAGCAAGTGGTTGAATTTGCCACAATCTCGCAAGAGTCTTGGGAACATTACCATGATGGGGAACATATATGGCACAAAAGTATCGCCATCGAACACCCCAATATTACAGTCAAAAACTTCAATCCTTCCTTCCTCGACCATGAAAACCACAGTCACATAATGCTTTTTTATAATGTTCATGACTGTAAATATCCTCTTGACCCCATCCCAACGGCGCCGGTAAGGAGTCTTACCAAGCATATAATCCACGAGTCCTTGCGCAGTAGGCGTCACCTTTAAATAAGCTTCCAACGAAATCCCCTCCTTCTCTGCCTCCTTTTCAAGGTCCATGTACGATCCAGCAATGACTGAGCAGAAGTTCATGTCGAGGATGACATCACTCGGATCATAGTGACTTGTGAATTCCTTGTGTCTTATCTTCATTAGGCCCAAGATTATATCAATGTGCTGCAGACATTATGAAAAAGAAGAAGCTTCGTAATCATAGTTATAAAAATGTGCCAATATATACACTTTAGCATATGTGCACACATATTGTGAGATGTGTATACATAAATAGATTATGTGCAAACATAACAGGAATAAGTGCAAACATAAAAGGAATAAGTGCACACATAAAGAAATATGTGCACATAAAAAGAATATGTGTACATATGACAATTATAGTTACTCGTTTACCTGACTCTCCAGCCACTCTGACATGGTTGTAATCAAACAAAATTCAGCCTGATCATATTCATGGCCCATAACAATCATCTTCTGCCTTTTTCTCGAACGCATGTATGCATAAAAAGCTTTTTTCTTTGTCGGATCAACACGCCTATAAATATTAACAGGAAGTCGCTCCTCAACTTCTACCTCAACCTGTTCCTGAACCTCTTCTTGGACAATTTCACGAATCTTCTTTGCAACTGGAGTGGTCTTTTTGTTCTTCACCATCCTTGCCCTCTTCTTTATAGAATGTACATGAGGAGATATCTGTGTCCTTGTAGGGTACACAGTCTTCCTGGGCTGCTGCTTTGTCCATTTTAGAAGGGAATCAAGGACCTCCTTCATATCATTCAACATCTGTTTCTCTTTATCTCTTTCTTCTTTGCAGTCTTGGCACAATTTACATTTGCAACAATAATGTGGTCTTGACGTACCTTCTCCACCATCACCTACAGAACCCAAAGATCTTTCAAAACCTCTATTATGACCACCACCGCCCAAAGCACTGAAGCTCACACGCCTGGCAACTTCATGCTCGGCAGCATCTTGTACACGAACTTCAACATCTGCACAATCATTCAAACCACCTTCTCTAAAATCTCCACTATCACCAGGATCTCTTAAAGCTCCAACATTAACTCTTGAACCATCTTCTTGCTCCTCCACTAGAATTGAACTCCCAAAGTTACTCTACTAACACCATCCAACTTTTCAGTCAGCCTATCAATCACTTCATCCTCCACATCTTCATACGGAACAAACTTTTTCATGAAATCCTTCTCTATCTCGCTAGGAGTTGGAACAAGGCAAAGGGGTCACCACCTGCACCCCCTCCCCCCCATCAACCAAAAAAAAAAGAAAAAAGACATCAAAAATGAGATGAATAGATAGAAGTTTTAGCTGTATATAATATGTGCAAACATCTCACAATATGTGCACACATAAATCATTATGTGTACACATATTATAGAAGGATCAACATTAATTGTGGTTCTGCATTATGTGCACTCATAAAATATTATGTGTATACCTATAAAATATGTGCACACATAAATCATTAAACGTGTACATATAATATATATGTGCACACTTAAATCACGATGTGTATGCATATTAATTATGTGTACACATAAATTGACAGTGACCGCATATAAACTACAGACTTACCGGGTTAACAACATTGTGGAACAACTGGTTGCACTCACGCTCTTGCTTGTCTGACATCCACCGTATCATCCTTGGCTCTGTGGGCAGCTCAGGAAATTCACCATGCCTTAGCAACAGAATGGCTTCATATGCCCAGGAAATGAATGCCCAAGGAAAGCCATATAGGGTGAAATCCTTTTTATCCACAGACTGTATAAGAAGATATTTAATTGTTTGGTCAAAGCTCTCTTTACCCCATGGATATTCATTGAAGTATGTGTTGGGCCTGGATGCTAGGTGGACATACTTTTTGGGAATGCTTGTACCCTTATCTTAGGCACAAAGAATTGCGTGTGCAAACCAAACCAAGCCAAGGCGAAACTTGTGCGGTCTACTAATGGTTATGTTGTCTCGATCAGCTCCTGTAGTTGCTCTGCTGTAACAGACTTCTGCTTGCCCTCATTGGTTATCGCGAACCATAAAGCTTCACCCCTCTTAGCAACCTCCCCAGTTATAAATTCGTCAGACGGGAAAGAGTGACACTGCAGATCAGTCATCAATGCAAATTCACGAAGGCCAAAACGAACAGGCAATCTGTTAAAGTTGACACATAATTCCTTCTTCTTTCCACAAACGATTGCACATTCCCGGAGGCCATGGACTAATTTTGGAGCGAATATGACATTGGTATTCAACTCCAATAGGTGACCAAATATGTTGTTTCTGAAACTGTTCTCAAATTTAAGGCTTGTCAAGACTTTTCTAAAGCGGCCAACGAACCTGCGATGGAGGATCTCACAACAAATCTAGGCACTCTCGTCTCGCCATGTACGTCCATATGCATCCTTAGGTTGTTCTGAGGAGTGAAAGCAACCTCACCATGAACCTGCATATTCAGACACATTACGGACTGCATGAATTATTCATCAAACAGAGAGATATGAGCACATCTCATAATATGTACACACATATAACGAGATGTACACATCTGATATTATGTGAACACATAATATTATATGTGCACACATATTATGATATGTGTGCACATATTATAATATGTGCAACTATAATGAGATGTTGGCACATATCATGATATGTGTGAACATATTGTAATATGTGTACACCTATTACAATATGTGCACACATATCATAATATGTGTCCACATCTGCCACATTAGTTTGACGAATTCTCCTACCTAATCTGTGACGTCTTCACCTATTGCCATTTCACATCTTCTTCTCCTCTTTTCTCTGCTGACTCATCTTGATCAGCACCACCTAGTTCCCTTAAAACATTACCAACAGCAATATCAGGATTGAATTTTTCTCCTACACCACCAACTTCTTTTTCTACAGCTTCTTCCTCTCCAGTTTCAATAGCTACTCTTTCTTCTCCAGCTTCACCAGCCTCACCTGCTTCATTTTCTCCAGCTTCCCCTATTTCTTGTTCTCTTTCTACTGCTTCACCATCACCTGCTTCAACTTGTCTTTCTCTTTCTCTTGCACCACCACTACCATCACCTTCTTCTACTTGTCCTCTTTCTTCTTCTACTCTACCACTACCTAACACCTGCTTCAGTTTCACCTGCTTCTTCTTCTATAATACCACCTCCTTTAATTTGTGCTTGATTTTCTCCTTCTCTTCACCTGCTCCGTAACTACCTGCTTCTATTTGTCCAATTTGAACATCTTCTCTTCCTTCTTCATCTCTACCAGCACCTCCTTCAATTTGTGGTTCTCCTCTTTCTTCTGCTGTACTACTAATTACACTGTCATCATCAGATGATTCCGCTACTCCAACTTCATCATCTGCTACTGCATCACCAACAGCATGCTCTCGTTCATGCAACTGTTCTGGAGGATTCATATCAATGCTAACTTGGCTTTCCCCCTGCTCCTCGTTACACTTCTTACTAGCATATCTTTTTTTGCTAGCGGCTTGAGACGTCTGGATTTCCTTATCATCCCTCTTCCTCTTACTACTCCGTAGATGAATAAACCCCTGTGACTGTCTTGTTTGCACCACCACTATGTGTACTAACCATTTTATCTACAAAACAAAGTTAAACAAAAATATAAGGAACATAAAATACATAAAAGATTAGATGATGCACACATAAATTCAGATCTGTACACATATTTTTTTTTGTGCACACGTACTATAATATGTGCACACATATTATAATATGTGCAAATACGACAATAATGTTGAACTAGTTAAATAATGCAAACACATAATTTAATATGTGCACACATAAATTAATATGTGCACGCATAAATTAATATGTGCACACATATTAATTTATGTGTGCACATATTAAATTATGTGCACAATTTATGAACATCATATCACCACGGACCATTTAAGCAGATATGTTCAACATAAATCTAGATATGTACACATCAAGCCATATGTGTACACATCAAGCCATATGTGCACATATATAACACCGATGTTTGTGCACAACAACGATGATTCTTTACAACCACCAGTTTTACTGGTTTTCATGTGAAGTTAACCATCAAAAAACCCAGAAAAATAGTGATACTAAGCAATGTAAAAGCACCAGACAAAAGCAGAACAAACTAAAATACACTTTTTATTGACACACAGTGAAATTTCATCAAAAAACGTCAAAATTTACCTTGATTTTGATGAAACCACGTTACCCACTCAGCGACGATTAGAAATTTTGTTAAAATGAAAACGAACTAAAACAATGTTAATTGGAATCAGAGATTTTGAAGTAGTTTTTCGTTTGAGTTCTTTGTTTTGGAGAGAGAGAGAGAGAGAGAGAGAGAGAGAGAGAAAATGGGGAAGTTTTTAGAGAGAAATTATGAGGGGCAAGTGTATTGTTTGGGGGGGGGGGGTGTTGTGACTGATATGATGGGAGAGGGAAAGTTTTAAATTATATGAACTTTGGCCCCGTTATTTTCCGCCCACAAGTATTGGAACATACGAAATAACCCCTAGCCCCACTAATTAACCCAATAATGATATGTTAACAATTATTGGGAATAAACGAAAAGCAAGAAAAAGGTTGAGTTAGGGGGTCCTTTCCCCTCTTTCTTCTATATTTACCTGCTGCTTTTCAGTGCTCCATTTGCATAACCAAACCTTTGTGTGCGTTCCTTACTTATCTGGGACCCAAAGGTTTCCATAAACGTAGACTGCAAGTTCTTATGGATGCAGAACCAGATTTACTGGCATTGTGAGAGCGTTTCCAACAGACTAGAAGCTCAGGTAATGTAATCCATTAGTTCCTCTACTTTTCTTAAGCTCTTCAGATCCAGTAGTAAAGAATTCATGGCTTCCATTTGCTTTGCTGCCAAAAAACATAACGTGTGGTTCATTTTCCCAGTTCTCTAAGATTTTATCTATTGTATCTATTTTTTTGGTTCAGTTAATATTGGTGGAATTTTAGTGAGTTCAATTTGCACAATAATGCACAGAAGCTATTTGACAATATCCCTAAAATACATGAACTATGTTTTTTGTTTACTTTTTCAAGTTTTTTTTGTTGTAAATTGAGCTTTACGTGCCTTTCATTCCAAATTTATATGGAATCAATAAAATGAACTTTCTAATGCTGTTGTAATGAAGTCGTGAAATTGGAATTGTATGGTTAACAATAGCATGTGATGGGAGAAAGAAAATAAAAGAAAACGTGAAATGGGAACATTGAATTGGCTTTTCGTTTTTCCTCTAAATTGCGGTTGTAGTTCTTCTCTGGTTTATTCCTAATTCTAGATTCTTTACGGGTACAGTGCATAAACTGTAAAACAATGAGAGGAAAGGGATGACAATCGGACAATGTTTGCATTGTTTGGATAGGTTTTGAAAGAAAGGAGCTCTTTCCTAAATTTTACTTCTTTTTTTGTTTGGGTTGCTTTTGTGTCCTGACTTTAAATGTGTTCAACGTAAATGATAATTGGATCCAGAGAAAGTTTTGAGTACACAAAATAATGTTAGAAAAAGTTTGATCAAAAAAATTACCATGGCTATTTTGAAACATATAGAATTCTGTTATGACACCCGCTTGATTCAGTGGTTTGAAAAGGAGAAAAGGAAAATTAGGTAGCATACTGTGCGATCACTATTGAGAGCGTCTAAAATTTCATATTAGATGCATCATTAGAATCTAAATTAGGAAAATCACTAACTATACTGCAACAATATTCATAACTAATCATTTCACATCACAATAACGAAAGGGAACAAAAGTAAAGAATCTAAAAGGATTTATATGCATAAGGAAGGACATTGGTAAAGAGATGTGAGTCATACTGTTGTTTGATAATGTACATAATATACTAGCAACTAATGATTATTGAGAAGTTAACTAACAGTTATAGTACTGTTAGATAATGTATACTGCCAATTTATAAAGATTATTAATAGAGTTTAACCAAGTAATTTAAGCCTATATCAGTGGTTGAATGAAGTCAAGGTTGTGTCTTTTATATTTAATAGTTTTCATTTTATGTAGGATATTTCAGTTTGTAATTAACATAGGAATGTTCCTAAGTTCTTGATTTATATATTTATTTGTTAATTTTTGTGTACTTCGTCAATTCATCTCATGGCAGCTACTTAGAATTGAAGAGTAGTACGGAAGTGTTTAGCCTTACTTTTACTTGGTTTCCCTGGAATTATGATTACTTAAGTATATCTTAAAGTGGTGAACTTTTTGGTTAAGATCCTTTTACCACAAAACCATGTGAGATTTTTCAAAAAATATAATTGTAAAAATGGAAACTTCTCATCTCAGTATTTTACTTAAGAATGTGGGTAAAGAAGAAGGGAATGAAAAGAGTGAGTTTCAGAAGTAACATGATGAGCTGGTTTATAGCTTTTATTTGGATTTCAGTGTAGAATATAGAAACCAAGTTTAAATAATGTGAAAGACATGTCTAAATTTGATGGTGTGATTTCTGGTGGAATGAACATTGAAGCACATATTGAGAGAGCGAAAACTGCCGATAGCCACCTAAAACGACCTCGGTCAGTCGTTTCAGAAGTTAGGACTCCGATTGACGTGCTGATAATTTTAAAATATTTTTAAGGTCTATTAGGATCTGTCTGTAAAATTTGAGCTAAATCAGACCTCGTTTGGTAGGCATCGGAAGAAGGTTTCAGTTTTTATTGTCAATAAATATTAAAAAGAGATTTTTGAGCTCGGTTTTGGACGAATGAGCTCGGATTCGAAATTCGAAAGCGCCGTTAGGTTCGTATGATTATTTGTGACTTTTATAATTTTTCGAAAGTGAATTTCGATGTTGTTCGGCTAGCTTCCGCAAAAATGCCGAAAGTTAAATAATTTGACCTTTTTCCTTTAAATTCGCATCTTGAGTTTCGGGAGTCCGATTTGAGATCCGTCTTCGCGAGTATGTTACATATATTTTGTATAACTCACTTAAAAAATTTGGGCTCATTTCGACTTCTCTAGAATTCTATTTTAATTTTAATCGTCGTAGCGAATTAAATTTAAAAAAAAAAGGAAATGATTAGTCGGTGAAAGCTGAAAACGATATACAACAGAAACATACACCATAGACAGTGAGAAGAAAAATTAGAAAAGAGAGGGGGGAAAAGGGAAAAAGGAGTGGAAAAATAGTGGAATTTCTACCCCAAATCTTCAGGTAATGATGCTAACTTATTATCTTAGCTTATTACGTGTGTTTAAATATATTTTTACGGTAAAAATAGGGATATTAGACATCGCCCTAATGACGTAAATTGATATTTTAAAGGGTCAATTGGACCCCGATGATGGAAATGATTATATATTCATACTCAGTGAGTTATGGGCAACATATAAATATAATTTATTTAGGGTTTGGTTATGGGACTTTGAACCCTGTATATAGGTCTGGCCTGCATATTGCGTATGCGAATAGGGTATCAGGTTCCTAACTGGATTGCTCTAAGACATAAGGAATGAGGCCTTTAGCTTTATCTGATATAATTTTTCTGCTTATTGAATAGAAAGGGATCGTTTGGCGGTTAATCCAAAGAAAAAAGCAGTGGTTGAGTAGCAGGGCTAGCTTTGGAATACGGTAAGTGTTTATATCCATTTCTTTGGAGGCACCTGGCCTCGTGGATTTTCTACCACGTGTTCCTTACATGTGTAGCTGTCGATAGGGGTACTCATTACGCCTTAGCTTTGGATTTACATTCTATATTATATGTTATGTTCTGTTGTTGGTATTGCATTGAGGATCTGAGCATTGTACTATGGTTGTGAGTTGACATATACTTCGCGGCGGACGATGAGAGTCCCGCGCCGGTGAACGGTTATCATTGTATCATATTGAGGGTAGGAGGATTCTGCCCTCGGAGCAGGAGGATTCCGCTCCATTGCATCATATTGAGGGTAGGAGGATTCCGCCCTCGGAGCAGGAGGATTCCGCTCCATCGCATCATATTGAGGGTAGGAGGATTCCGCCCTCGGAGCAGGAGGATTCCGCTCCATTCATTTGGCACATGCGACCCATTTCATTTCATTTCATTTCATTTCATCTCATTTCATATCATTTCATTTCATCTCATTCCATTTCATTTCATACTATTGTGTAGATTTTCTGTACATAACTACTGTTCGGCTTATATGTGCATTGCTTATTTGTTGATTGTTGTCTGGTTCCATTTCCCTGGCTATTGTATCTATTTTTTTGAGGTTGCTAGTTTGTTCGCACTTATTGAGTCCTCATGACTCACCCCCTATTTGTCCTTGTGTTTTCTTTTCATTCGGCAGATTCTGCTCCAGGACCCAGCCAGTCGCGCCGTGATTGAGGAGTAGTACGTTCTCAGCTGTCTACAGTGAGCCATCCTGTTCGTTGCGGCCACCAACTTCAGATATTACAGTTTTCCTTACTTTTGCTCCCTTCGGGAGATGTGTATATCTTTTGGCCTTCTTAGATGTCTGATCTGGAAACCTTTAAAACTGTGTTTTCTGGGTAGTTATTTGTATTGTTCAGACAACTTGTATATTTGTGACACGACCTGAAATCCGGTTAGACCGTGCGGGCACCCGACATCCTCCCATAGACCCGTCGGGCGAACCCTTACCAATTAAGTTAGGAAAATAAATATAATAATTCATAAATAAGGACAAAACTTAAAAAAACACTGACATACTGGATACCTCTAAGCTGTACAAAAGAAATTACAGCTGATTACCCATCATACTAGGTTTAGAGCTATCCAGACCAGACATCTAAGAGTACAAAAGAAAACAGATACCTCTTGAAGGGAGCAAAATGCAACTGAGATAATAAACCATAAACTGGTGGCCATCCGGAATAAAGCTGGCTCACCCTGACAGCTGAAGTCGTCTTCGCTCCTGAACAACGCCGCGAACTCAATCCTGGAGCGAACCTGCCGAAACGAAATAGATAGACAAAAACAAACAACAAACAAGGGTGAGTCAAAAGGACTCAATAAGTGGGGCAGACTAGCCACCTCAAAGAATAGGATAGCTAGTCAGGGAGATGAAACAGATAAACCAAATTTCTCTTATTTAAATTATAAAAAGGCCGAGCCAGATAATAACCGGAAGCACGTATGGAATGACAAACTCATCGACAACCAGGAACGTAAGATAACCAAAAAATATAGGTATCCCGAACACATCAATAATCATAAATACATCCTGTTGCAGCGTGCAACTCGATCCATATATTCATCATGTTGCGGCGTGCAATCCGATCCATATATTCATCCTGTTGCGGCGTGCAACCCGATCCATATATTTATACCATTGCGGCGTACAACCCGATCCCCGCAATCCAGAATACGAGCCAGAAATATATAGGCAAAATGAGATATGTCTACAACATAGTATACATACCGCATACATAAAACACAACAAAATACACCCAATAGTCAGTATGCGGGGCAATGAGATGGGATGAATGCGGTACGATGCAATGCAGTCACATATGCCTGATACCTATCTCCGGCGCGGGACTCTCATCGTCTACCAGGAGATATATGCAATAATGACCCTTCACCGGCTCGGGACTCTTATCGATTACCGGGAAGTATATGTAATGATGACCCTTCACCGGTGCGGGACTCTCATCGCCAACCGGGAAGTATATGAAATAATGACCCTTCGCCGGTGCGGGACTCTCATCGCCAACCGGGAAGTATATGCAATAATGACCCTTCGCCGGTGCGGGACTCTCATCGCCAACCGGGAAGTATATGCAATAGTGACCCTTCGCCGGTGCGGGACTCTCATCGCCAACCGGGAAGTATATGCAATAATGACCCTTCGCCGGTGCGCGACTCTCATCGCCAACCGGGAAGTATATGCAATGCTCAAAACCAGAGTGCAATGCTCATATGTTCAATGCAATACCAACAACAGGGAACAACATATAATATACAATGTAAATTCAAAGCTAAGGCGTAATGAGTACGCATATCGGCAGCTACACACGTAAGGAAACACGTGGTAGAAAATCCACGAGGCCAGATGCCTCCAAAGAAATGGATATAAACACTTACCTCTCTCAAAAGTTAGAATTGCGACCAACAACCGCGTTATTTTTTGAATTCATTGCCAAAAGATCCCACTGTGATCAATAAGCAGAAAAACATATCACATTAGGCTAAAGGCTTCATTCCTCACATCTTAGGGCAATCCAGGTAGGAACCTGATACCCTATTCGCATACGCAATACGCAGAGTAGGCCTATATACAGGGTTTAAGGCCACATAACCAAACCCCAAATAAATTACATTTATAAGTTGCCCATAACTCACTGATTACGAATATATAATCAATTTCATTATCAGGGTCCATTTGACCCTTCAAACTATTAATTGAACTTGTTAAAACGATGTCTAATATTCCAAGTTTTACCGTTAAAACATATTCAAACACACGTAATAAGCTCAAATAATATATTAGGATCATTACCTGAATGTTTCAGGGTAAAAATTCTACTTTTCTCGGGCCTCTTTTCTCATTTTCTGACATTTTTTCTTCAGCGTGTTTTCCATTTTTTTCTGTGTTATCTCCCTGTTTCTCGTTTTTATCTTGAGCTCAAAGTGCAGCTCAAGATACATATAAGCCACCGCCATGCACCTTTGTTTCTTTCTTATAGTTTGTCTTTTTCCCCTTTTTCATTTTTTTATTTTCTTTTCTTTTCTTTTCGCGATGAAAATTAAAACGGAACCCTACGATATTCGAAACAATTCCAACTTTTGCATACAAGTTATACAAAATATATGTAACATACTCGCGAAGGCGGATCTCAAATCGGACTTCCGAAACTCAAGATGCGAATTTAAATGAAAAGAAGTCAAATTATTTAACTTTCGGCATTTTAGCGGAAACTAGCCGAACAACATCGAAAATCACTTTCGAAAGTTCACAAAAATCACAAAAAATCATACGAACCTAACGGCGCTTTCGGATTTCGAATCGGAGCTCATTCGGCAAAAACCGAGCTCGAAAATCTCCTTTTAATATTTATCGATAATAAAATCTGAAATCTTCTTCCGATACGTACCAAACGAGGTCTGATTTAGCTCAAATTTTACAGACAGGTCCTAATGGATATTACGAACATTTTAAAATTATCGGCAAGCCAATCGGAGTCCTAACTTCCGAAACGACTAACCAAGGTCGTTTCATTCTCCTCCACTTAAACTCTCGTTCGTCCTCGAACGAGCCAAAATTTAAAGCAAGATTTACGCAGATAACAGGAGAACTTGCACAACCTTCATAAACTACTCCACGGGCATTATTTCCCGATTGCGGAATCAGAATTATGACACACATATTGAACTCTTGGATAAAAACATAGCTGGATAATATCATAACGTCATTGCCCAGCTTATTCTGACTATACTGATCCTTCCTCGATCACGAAAGGAGAGTTCTACATTTTCGAAACAAAGATACACGAAACTTTGAATGGGTTAACATGATTCAGCCGATAATTACCTCTTCGATATACCTTTCGATATAGAACAGGTCGATGAAACTAAGAATTAGCTTACGCTTCAGCAACGCCTTAGAGATTTAATATTATGATTCAGTATTTGGAGGAAGACTCCTCCACTTAAAGCACACACTCATGCAGCTATTTGAATAGGAATAACCATCCTCGCACAGTCTGCTGGACTAAAGAAGATTTAGCTAAAAGCTGAACGTAGGCAGACCTAAGCTACCAACTACCCTTTTGAGTTGCCAAACAGCTGCAACTCTCGGGTTCACAACTCCATACCTTTACCGTAAACACCACCGCTTGATGGATGATACTTCTATATAGAAATTTCGGCAGAGTTTCTCCTGAAACTGGATGATCCGCAAAACAGAACCAGCACTACTATATATGGGAATAGATACCCGGATAAACTGATAACATAAACATGTTAAGCGGATAACAAGATGAGACAACTGGATGACATAGCAAATCCGCAGATAGAATGTCTGGACAACACCCCTGTCCTAATTTTCAACCTAAACAATAATATGCTTACCCGGTTACCTTGACATGCACTCTGGCTCAACACCAGGAACATCACAATAGGTTACTGATCGCCTAAGCTCACCAGTGTCGAAAGAAGAAGAGATGGCAATAAACTGAGGATAGAAATAATTAGAGCTATAGGAAGCTCTTCTTCTTATTTATTTGGCTACCAGAGCTAGATTACTTCCGAGTTAGGCTAGCCAAAGAACCGCAATTGAAGGAATAGACATTAAATGAGCTTTATGGAACAACATCCATGCCAATTTCACCTCCCAATAAGAAGGAAACTCTGACAATTTACCAGAAATCCTTTTATAACCCAGATAAGCTCATGGGATAACATGACTCTACAAATATCTTGAACCGATGGAAGACACATAGATCGAATATTACTTACTAACCACTTTACACCGGAAGAAACGATAATACTTTCTGATGGTGACGAATTAGGATCTCATTATCCTATCAACACGGAATTCCGAGAAGAGAGGTATACTAATTTGATATAATAATAGAAGGTGGCATGACTTGATGCCAAGCAGGCAATAGCAATACTCACCGTCAAATATCTCATATTTAGATCAGATAAACTAGTAGAATCTCATAAATGCCAGGAATAAATTGTATTAGAAACTCACCCTTCTACCGCAACCGATTCTTAATTAGGACAATATCCAAGGAAACCGTCGAAACATGATAAGACACACCATTTCCAGATCGATCGGAAAGATAAATCTTACTTACAGATAAGGGAAGAAAAAAACACACGGGTCTACTACATCGGATGCCTCAGCATCCTGCCAAACTGGCAGTTCATAGAACTGCCTCTGCAGCTGAGCTGAGCCACTACCCTGATAATCACCTTCTGAAGAACCACTGTCGCCACGCTCTCGACCTCTACTGGATGGTGGTATTTTTTATTTGCTGACTGAGATCTAAATAAAATCCCCTGCGACTGCGCAGATGCATGATGACGAGAGAAAAGACGACTGGCTACTTGTCAGAGTAAGGGAAAATTCCTCAAAGGATAGCCAGACTCACGACAATGATACCACATTGTCGCTGAAAATAAAAGCTGGACAGATTTTTGAAAGCTACCAAGAGAAAGCTGAGTCTAATCCTGATGAACTACTTGCGCACTCTAAGAATCGTGTGACACAAGCTAAGATAACCTGGAAGGTGACCTCCCAAAATAATTAGAACTCTTACCTCCAAATGACGTACCATGGTTGCCCACTTGGGCCACGGGATCTCTTGCTCTCCCGCTCTAACTTATGATATGCCTAATACCTTTGAGCAATATCAACAACGACATCAAATGAATTACCAACCTCAATTTTTTTCGAGCCATATGGGATTTCAAGGAAGGAGAAAGGTCATCAATAAATCTTTGAATCTCTCGAAAGGCTCTTGGACTAGTTCTAATACATATTCATCCATTCTATAGAATTTAAATCTCATATTCTGAAACACCAATAGGCTAACCGACAGGCTACCCTGTCCAATCCACTCAAACTGGCAACACTTTTCATGTCGCTCGCCACTCGAAGGGAACTTTTCCACGAATCTAGAAGAAAAACCGAACCAAGTTAGCTAATAAGAGAGCGGTCCACCAATTCAAGCCTGGACCCCTGAAACTGGAATGAAGAATAATCAACACCATACCGCTCGATACAATCAAGAGCCTGAATGATACGCTCACATTATTTTATTTTAAAAAGAATCACGAGGTTTATCTGATGCATTGCATAAGAATATCGGAAGGTTCAACCACGTAAAATAATGCAACCTCTTTGGGCGCTCGGACCGAACTGTTACCTCGGTTGGCCAACCAGCCGAAACAATTGGTGGCGCAACACATGCTGCCGCTGGAACATAATTTACTGCGGCAATATTAAGAACTGGAATAGAAGCTCCCTGACACCGAACATCTGCATCTGTGACAACCTGATAAGCTGCTTAGCAAATAATAGGTTCTGGCGGTATTTGCGTCACCAAGATTCTCGTAAAAGCATCGTAGAGAGCCAAGGGAACTACAAGGCCCTGCTCCCTTGCCCATCGCAAGCTCATACAGCTGAGACCTCCATAACTAGATCGTCAGCACGATCAAAACTCTCGGGGCTTCGTCAGTGCTAGCCCCAGGCTAGACTGCTTCGTCTTGAACTCGTACGGTTTGCCGAGTTATCGCACGAAGGTTCACAATTACCACAAAGGAATTAATGAAAATACTTTTGCATCCTAAACCGACGCACGATCAGAAATGAAGGAAGTGAAACTTCCTAAATGCCATCATAGCCTCTCGTAGATAAGTACGGACGTCAACGTACCCATCAGCGAGACTCTACTAGACACTGTCTTAGTCTGGATAGACTCTAAACTGGGCTCTGATACCAACTGACACGACCTGAAATCCGGTTAGGCCGTGCGGGCACCCGACATCCTCCCATAGACCCGTCGGGCGAACCCTTACCAATTAAGTTAGGAAAATAAATATAATAATTCATAAATAAGGACAAAACTTAAAAAAACACTGACATACTGAATACCTCTAAGCTGTACAAAAGAAATTACAGCTGATTACCCATCATACTAGGTTTAGAGCTATCCAGACCAGACATCTAAGAG
This sequence comes from Petunia axillaris subsp. axillaris, assembly GCA_029990575.1. NCBI lineage: Eukaryota > Viridiplantae > Streptophyta > Magnoliopsida > Solanales > Solanaceae > Petunia > Petunia axillaris. The sequence goes on from JARKNS010000004.1 coordinate 138,301,574, forward strand.
TACAAAAGAAAACAGATACCTCTTGAAGGGAGCAAAATGCAACTGAGATAATAAACCATAAACTGGTGGCCATCCGGAATAAAGCTGGCTCACCCTGACAGCTGAAGTCGTCTTCGCTCCTGAACAACGCCGCGAACTCAATCCTGGAGCGAACCTGCCGAAACGAAATAGATAGACAAAAACAAACAACAAACAAGGGTGAGTCAAAAGGACTCAATAAGTGGGGCAGACTAGCCACCTCAAAGAATAGGATAGCTAGTCAGGGAGATGAAACAGATAAACCAAATTTCTCTTATTTAAATTATAAAAAGGCCGAGCCAGATAATAACCGGAAGCACGTATGGAATGACAAACTCATCGACAACCAGGAACGTAAGATAACCAAAAAATATAGGTATCCCGAACACATCAATAATCATAAATACATCCTGTTGCAGCGTGCAACTCGATCCATATATTCATCATGTTGCGGCGTGCAATCCGATCCATATATTCATCCTGTTGCGGCGTGCAACCCGATCCATATATTTATACCATTGCGGCGTACAACCCGATCCCCGCAATCCAGAATACGAGCCAGAAATATATAGGCAAAATGAGATATGTCTACAACATAGTATACATACCGCATACATAAAACACAACAAAATACACCCAATAGTCAGTATGCGGGGCAATGAGATGGGATGAATGCGGTACGATGCAATGCAGTCACATATGCCTGATACCTATCTCCGGCGCGGGACTCTCATCGTCTACCAGGAGATATATGCAATAATGACCCTTCACCGGCTCGGGACTCTCATCGATTACCGGGAGGTATATGTAATGATGACCCTTCACCGGTGCGGGACTCTCATCGCCAACCGGGAAGTATATGAAATAATGACCCTTCGCCGGTGCGGGACTCTCATCGCCAACCGGGAAGTATATGCAATAATGACCCTTCGCCGGTGCGGGACTCTCATCGCCAACCGGGAAGTATATGCAATAATGACCCTTCGCCGGTGCGGGACTCTCATCGCCAACCGGAAAGTATATGCAATAGTGACCCTTCGCCGGTGCGGGACTCTCATCGCCAACCGGGAAGTATATGCAATAATGACCCTTCGCCGGTGCGGGACTCTCATCGCCAACCGGGAAGTATATGCAATGCTCAAAACCAGAGTGCAATGCTCATATGTTCAATGCAATACCAACAACAGGGAACAACATATAATATACAATGTAAATTCAAAGTTAAGGCGTAATGAGTACGCATATCGGCAGCTACACACGTAAGGAAACACGTGGTAGAAAATCCACGAGGCCAGATGCCTCCAAAGAAATGGATATAAACACTTACCTCTCTCAAAAGTTAGAATTGCGACCAACAACCGCGTTATTTTTTGAATTCATTGCCAAACGATCCCACTGTGATCAATAAGCAGAAAAACATATCACATTAGGCTAAAGGCTTCATTCCTCACATCTTAGGGCAATCCAGGTAGGAACCTGATACCCTATTCGCATACGCAATACGCAGAGTAGGCCTATATACAGGGTTTAAGGCCACATAACCAAACCCCAAATAAATTACATTTATAAGTTGCCCATAACTCACTGATTACGAATATATAATCAATTTCATTATCAGGGTCCATTTGACCCTTCAAACTATTAATTGAACTTGTTAAAACGATGTCTAATATTCCAAGTTTTACCGTTAAAACATATTCAAACACACGTAATAAGCTCAAATAATATATTAGGATCATTACCTGAATGTTTCAGGGTAAAAATTCTACTTTTCTCGGGCCTCTTTTCTCATTTTCTGGCATTTTTTCTTCAGCGTGTTTTCCATTTTTTTCTGTGTTATCTCCCTGTTTCTCGTTTTTATCTTGAGCTCAAAGTGCAGCTCAAGATACATATAAGCCACCGCCATGCACCTTTGTTTCTTTCTTATAGTTTGTCTTTTTCCCCTTTTTCATTTTTTTATTTTCTTTTCTTTTCTTTTCGCGATGAAAATTAAAACGGAATCCTACGATATTCGAAACAATTCCAACTTTTGCATACAAGTTATACAAAATATATGTAACATACTCGCGAAGGCGGATCTCAAATCGGACTTCCGAAACTCAAGATGCGAATATAAATGAAAAGAAGTCAAATTATTTAACTTTCGGCATTTTAGCGGAAACTAGCCGAACAACATCGAAAATCACTTTCGAAAGTTCACAAAAATCACAAATAATCATACGAACCTAACGGCGCTTTCGGATTTCGAATCGGAGCTCATTCGGCAAAAACCGAGCTCGAAAATCTCCTTTTAATATTTATCGATAATAAAATCTGAAATCTTCTTCCGATACGTACCAAACGAGGTCTGATTTAGCTCAAATTTTACAGACAGGTCCTAATGGATATTACGAACATTTTAAAATTATCGGCAAGCCAATCGGAGTCCTAACTTCCGAAACGACTAACCAAGGTCGTTTCAATTTGTCTATCCTTTAGAGTTATCTTATGTTGCTAACGTTTGGTTCATTTTTATTTCAAGGTAATTCTTCACAATTTATATCGATTCTGTCAATAGGGTTCGCTCGACAGGTTTAGAAGAGGTGGTCGGGTGCCCGCACGGCCTAACCGAGAATTTGGGTCTTGTAGTTGGTATCAGAGCCCGGTTTAGAGTCTTTCCTGATCATGACAGTGTCTAATAGAGTCTCGCTGATCGGGCGGAGACGTCCGTACCTATCTACGAGAGGCTATGGTGGCATTTAGGCAGTTTGCTTTCTTTCTTTCCCTGTCGTGCGTGAGTCTTCTTATCTGAAGTTAAATATTTTTATTCTCCGCAGTAAATGGTGAGAACGCGCGCGAATGTTCAGCGAGAGGCGGAGGAGCCAGCGGTCGCCCCTATGCCTGCTGCTCCGCGAGGTGGTGGTGTTGGCCGCGGTAGAGGTCGTGGTCGAGGCAGAGGTAGAGTTACCCAGGCTGTGAAAATGGTGGATAATGTTGATCCTGCTGCAGAAGTTCCGGTAGTGCAAGCTGTTGTTGGGCAGGGGGAGCAGGGCTTATTCATTCCCTCCGCACTTTATGACGCTTTTATGAGAATCTTAGCGACGCAGATGCCCCAGGGTCCTCCTATTCCTCAGGCTGCGCCAGATATTGGTTCTCAGGTTCGAGGAGCCCCCATTCTAGCTCCACATGTAGCCCCAGCAGTTCATGTTCCAGGTGGTTATGTTCCAGAGGTAGCGGGTGTTGTACCTCCGGTTGCTCGGGCTAGTCAGCCAGTCCAGGTAGCAGGTCAAGTTGATTATCCGGCAAGGTTGCATTATTTTACCCGACTTAGTCCTCTGAAGTTCTCCGGTCAGAAATCAGATAAGCTCAAGCCTCGCGAGTGTCTTGATCGATGTCAACATATCTTAGAGGCCCTTGGATATCTTGAGCAGTATGGAGCTGATTATACTGCCTTTCAGCTTGAGGGTCCAGCTTTAGGTTGGTGGACCGCACTCCGATCAGCTAGGCAAGGCTTACCTAAGCTGACCTGGAGTGAGTTATCGCATCGATTCATGGAGAAAATTTTTCCTCGCGTCAGCAGGATGAGAAGAGGAGACAGTTTGAGAGGATTGGACAGGGTAACCTGTCAGTCACGGAGTACGAGCTTTTGTTTTCAGAGATGTCCAGCTATGCTCCAGATTTTGTGCAGGAGCCCTCTGAGAGGGTCAGACGTTTTATTGATAGGCTTTCTCCTTATTTGCGGTCCCAGATGGCTCGTGAGATTGAGGCTGGTACTCTATTTGATGTCACTGTTGATATTGCCAGGAGGTATGAGGCCTATCATAGATTAGAGATGGAGGAGTTAGAGCGGGAGAGTAAGAGATCTCGCGGTTCAGGGCATTCTAGTACCTCATATGGAGGTAGGAGTTATCAGCAGCAGAGTAGGCCTCCTGTCAGACCAGCTCAGTTTCCAGCGCGTGGTTCTCAGAACGCACCTACTTCTTCTCAGGGTCAGTTTGGGTTTCGCCCGCGAGATCAGTCTCAGTTTGATCAGCGTAGATTTTCTCCAGGGTGCTTTATCTGTCAGGATCTAGGGCATCATAAGAAGGATTGCCCTTATCTCCTTCAGCAGGGTAGTAGCCGCCCTTTCCCTCGCCTTCCAGCGCCTATGCAGCAGCAGCCGCCTCAGGGTGCCCCTTCAGGGTCTCAGCCAGCTAGAAGTGCACCACCATCTGGTAGAGGTCGGGGTCGTAGTTCAGGTGGTCCCTCCAGGGGTGGATCTTAGGGTGGTAGTTCAGCTCGGCCGCAGAGACAGCTATATGCACTGCCGGCCAGGCAGGATGCCGAGGCATCCCCAGCTGTTGTTACAGGTATTTTATCTGTTTGTGGTCGAGATGCATATTCTTTGGTAGATCCGGGGTCTACATATTCATATGTATCTCCTTATTTTGCTTCGGGTTTTCATGTTGATTATATGTGTCTTCGTGATCCATTCTGTGTTTCTACTCCTATTGGAGACATTATCATCGTGGATCGAGTTTATCCAGCTTGTACCATATCTTTTGGGGGTCGTGGGACACTAGTAGATCTTCTAATCCTAGATATGGTTGATTTTGATGTTATTATTGGCATGGATTGGTTGGCGTCGTGTCATGCCATATTAGATTGTCATGCCAAGTCTCTTCAGTTGTCTCTTCCTTAATCAGCACCGGTGGTGTTGCAGGGCTCTTATTTTCCACCCATAGGGCATGTTATTTCTTTCCTGAAGGCAAAGCGGATGATGGATAAAGGGTGTTCAGCGTATCTTGCCATGGTTCGAGATACCACCGGTGAAGGGTTATCATTGCATCATATTGAGGGTAGGAGGATTCCGCCCTCGGAGAAAGAGGATTCCGCTCCATTGCATCACATTGAGGGTAGGAGGATTCCGCCCTCGGAGCAGGAGGATTCCGCTCCATCGCATCATATTGAGAGTAGGAGGATTCCGCCCTCGGAGCAGGAGGATTCCGCTCCATTCATTTGGCACATGTGACCCATTTCATTTCATTTCATTTCATCTCATTTCATATCATTTCACATCTCATTCCATTTCATTTCATCTCGTTTCATATCATTTCATTTCATCTCATTCCATTTCATTTCATACTATTGTGTAGATTTTCTGTACATGACTACTGTTCTGCTTATATGTGCATTGCTTATTTGTTGATTGTTGTCTGGTTCCGTTTCCCTGGCTAGCGTATCTATTTTTTTGAGGTTGCTAGTTTGTTCGCACTTATTGAGTCTTCATGACTCACTCTCCTATTTGTCCTTGTGTTTTCTTTTCATTCGGCAGATTCTGCTCTAGGACCCAGCCAGTCGCACCGTCATTGAGGAGTAGTACGTTCTCAGCTGTCTACGGTGAGCCATCCTGTTCATTGCGGCCACCAACTTCAGATATTACAGTTTTCCTTACTTTTGCTCCCTTCGGGAGATGTGTATATCTTTTGGCCTTCTTAGATGTCTGATCTGGAAACCTTTAAAACTGTGTTTTCTGGGTAGTTACTTGTATTGTTTAGACAACTTGTATATTTGTCTATCCTTGGGAGTTATCTTATGTTGTTAACGTTTGGTTCATTTTTATTTCAAGGTAATTCTTCACAATTTATATCGATTCAGTCAATAGGGTTCGCCCGACAGGTTTAGGGGAGGTGGTCGGGTGCCCGCACGGCCTAACCGAGAATTTGGGTCATGTCAGCACCTGCACAAATATTCCTTCTTAAATTGCTCATCAAATAAGAATTTATACGAAAGAAAAGTGAATATAGGGCTGATGTATTGAGATGCAGGTGTATCACTTCAGACATCTTCATAAAGTTTACTTTACCAAAGAAACATTCAAATAAATTTGCAGGTGTAGATAGAAAGTTAGCAACCCCTTAGACAAAGAATAAAATTTACTACAGATGCACGACTTTAACCAACATAAAGACATGAAATATTGGTAGTTTCCTGTTTTTCTGATTCAAGGCCCGAGGAATGCCCTATACATAGTGAATCTATGTAGGAAAAAAGAGCTCATTTCAAATGTACTTCATTGGTTAGATTGAGAAGACAAAGATAACAATACAAATATTTTGATCATATTTAGTATAAGAGCAGTACGTCTCCTCCTACTATATTGGATAAGTTTATTTTACGTTGAACAAGTTTTATCTTGGAGCTTATAATGTTTAACAGGACATCTAGCCAAATGTTTTGACATTACAATTTTTCCTTTTATTTAAATCTCACTGGTACATTGTTATTCCCTGTAGCTTACTGGATGCTTAAAACCAGTATCTTGACCGCTTAGTTTTAAAAAAACAAGAAAGAGATGTACTAATTTAAACTTCTTTCTCTCTTTTTTCAGGCTCTTTGTGTACCAGATGAAACTTAGAACTCTTTGAGCAGGATGAAAATTTAAACTTTATCCATGAAAGTATTGGTCTGCAAAAATGAAATAGAGAGGAAACACTATGCATCTGGTTCATATTGTCTTTCTTTTTCTACCTATGGCACTTGCAGACATGGAGGGGTATAAGAATAATCAAGAACAGATATAAAAGTTATTAAACTGTGCTTCATGTCAAGTTCTTCATGATTGGAAGCTGGAACTGGTATAACAGAACTTATAGCACTTGAGATATTTTAGAGAAGGTAGAAGATTTTGGTTGCTTAAGTTCATGTGATGATGTTGAATAAAAGTTTATTCTGGTTCTGTAGGTTCCACTAACGAGTATTTTCTGTTTGTTGTTTGCAGACAAAAGCTCCTTTGGAGGAAGCACGTAAAAAGATCTGGCCTGCAGACCAAAAGTTATAAAAATAAACAGTCTATGAAATCATGTGTGTCCTTACTTCAAGTTTCACAGAGTTTCTGCGATGGGATATTCTGTTTAAAAAGGCCATGTAACAGAGCATATGTACAGGGTCTAAGTTAGTGCTTGAAAGGAATCACTTCAAGCTTTCAAGAGACTTTGGATCATGAACATGAACCTGTCAATGATCTCCTAGATTTTGTTAAAGTTTCTTGAACTCCTAACATATGGAATACCATTTGAAACTCAACTTGTATGACTTTACACTTTTAAAACTAATTTAGGCCATTGAGTCAACTGCCTTGATTGGAAAATATGGACTTTGAAGAACATTTACGAAGGAAGATTTGGTTTTGGCTTGGTCATGTCTGGAGCAATCTGTCTCCACAATGACATGCTTTCGGAAGGTTTTATGTACAGAGTTTTCATATGTTAATAGTCAAATGCATGACTTTCTTTAAAACTTTAGAATAGAAATGGTGCCTTATTCATTATATACGTTATCTATTCTTGGCATGAAACATCGGAAGCTTTGAAGATGGTGAAGATGGCCTTCCTTTAGCTGAGGGTCTAGATGATGGCCACGATGTTTCACATGCAGATTTCTATGAACAACAAGTCAAGTCCCTATTAAAGAACCTCTCCATTAGCATGTCTACTGATTGAGGTTGTTGTATGCACATCATGTCGCCTCGACTTCTTGTGTGATGCATGCTCTTTGTCATATCCGAAGACCTTGGCTCCTACTTCAAGTAGGAACAACTGTAAATAGAGTTGACATATGTGTATGATTCTGTGGTTCCTAAATGTTGTTATTCTCTTTATCCAATTTTTTTTGGGGAACACATGAATTATACATAGTAAATATCCAAATTTTTGAAGATGTAAATGTTGGGCCGTGCTGGGCTCCCATCTAGTGTTTTAATAGGGTGAATTGCAAAAATATGCTACCGGAAGCAATGGTTTGCCAAATTGCCCTCACTAATAGATGTTTAGCAAAAATGCCCTCATTAGTTTAATGAAACTTTTTCGGACCAAAATACCCCTACAAACCAATAAAAAGACACGCACAGTCCATTCCCTTCCTTTTCACTATTCACGCGATCATAGCAATCCTAAAGACCCATTCCTTTCAGAGATTGCTCCGTTCAAGCCAAGGTTCACTGTAAGATTTCTTCAAATTGCTATTGAATTTTACTAACAGTTTGATTAATTTCTTTATAATTTCATTTATATTATGCTTAACTTTGGTTAAAATTCTATATAAACAAAACGAGATACGGTTTTTATTCATAATAATCAAAAAACACATGACATTAGATTGATTACAGTAATTGTAATATGTACTTTCATAAAAAAAAAAACAAAATCTATCAATTCTGGAAAAGTCTTGGCTTATTGACAATAGTTTAAGCTCTGGTGCAATGGGAGGCTTGTACAAAATTATTGCCTATTACCAAGACTTTCAACCCTATTGCAATGAGGGGCTATTGCCAAGACTTGCAGCTCTGATGCAATGGGGTCCTTGTAGACCCTTCTTCCCTATTGCCAAGACTTACAGACCTGTTGCAATAGGGTACTTGCAGAAAAATTCTCTAGCCAAGACTTGTAGCTCTTCTGCAATAAGCACAAAGTAGAGACTTCTTGGCTATTGCCAAGACTTTCAGACCTGTTGCTATGGGGGACTTGCAGAGAAAGTCTCTGCAAGTCTTGGCTATTGCCAAGAGTTGCAACTCTTGTGGAATAAGCACCTAGGAGAAACTTCTTGGCTATTGCAAAGACTTTCAGACTGTTGTTATGAGGGGCATGCACACAAAATCTCTGCAAGTCTTGGCTATTGCCAAGAGTTGCAGCTCTGGTGCAATAGTCACCTATGAGAGACTTCTTGCCTATTGCCAACACTTAAAGACTGTTACTATGGGGGGCTTGCAGACAAAGTCTCTCCAAGTCTTGGCTATTGCCAAGAGTGGCAGCTCTGGTGCAATAGGCACCTAAGAGAGACTTCTTTGCAAGACCTTAAGCCTAGAAAAGGGCAACACTTTTACCAATGATTCTGCTTCTATTAAAGCATATTATTTGTATTGATTATGTGCAGGATTAGTACTATGGCAACGCATTTCATTTGCATAGCTTATAATGGGGAATGAGATGCAAACAGAAGATATAGAAATCATGGCATAGAGTTGATACTTGTCGAAGACGGTATAACCTACCAGGGATTTGAAAAAGAAATTTGTAATGCTCTAAGCATCAACACTGATGAAAGTGAAGCAAAGATAAGGTTTGATACGAATCTTGAAACATGCAGAGGCATGATGGTAACAAATGTTCAAGAACTTATGACTTGCATGTATCTGCTGAAGAATGATGACAATTTCAGAAAATCCTCCTTCATAGTAGAAGTTATTAAAATGAATGACACGTCAAGTAACAACACCACCACCACCACCACCACAAGTACATGCGAATTCTTTGTGAATGAAGCTGACCGTAGCATGGTGTTGCATCAAAAGGAAGGGCAGTTGTTGATTTTTAAACGTGATTGGAAAGTTAATATTATCAATAAACTGAACTTTTGGCTATAGCCAACACTTTATACTCATACAGATAACCAACTCAATTTAACTTGACGCAAAGTCTTGGCAAAGGGTAAGACTTTCTACTGAAACTTATTTATTGACTTTAATATTAGAAATAATTAAGTTGCCTTGAAGTCTTGCCATAGACAATAGTATTGACAACTAAATTTCTACCAAGTCTTGGCAAAAACATTACCAGCACAACCCTCCACGAATTATTTATCAATTTTAAATTAGTTATATAATATGAGACTTGGAATGAATTAACTAGAATTTAAGTCTTGCCTATTGGCAAGACTTTCCATCTAATCCCTTCACCCCACAACAACTAAAAGACTTGAAGTCTTGCAATTGCTAACACTTCCATCCCATCCAATTCAAAACAACTCCAGTCTTTAAAATAACAAAAATATCAAACATCCAAGTGTACTTGTTTACATAAACATAAAAAACAGAGTAAATATGAAACACACGTAATTAAAACTACTCATCAGCTTTCTCTAACTCCTTTGCAGTACTAAAACTCTTATTTGGACTACTACACGGATCATCTTGCGACGGAGGTAACAAACGAAAATTTGAAAATTCATCGCCCACATCACATTTTTGCCTCTTCCTGGCACCTTCATCAGAAAATCTTGCTTGACTTATAAAATCATCCACCACATCTAAATATACATGACCATGATCAGAAGATTCAATATCCATTACCTGCAAAATTTAAAAAAATAACAATGACAACACATAATAACAAAATAATGAAACAATAATGAAAAGACCATATACAAAAATACTCCATAAATTTTCCGAAAACTCCACCTTTCAACAACGTCAATTGCGGCTCCGTCAAAAATTCACTAACCAAACTACTATACTTCACCACTCCAAGAACCTTTGGCATCAAACCAGTGCTCAAACTTAAAATTTTGATCTCCTTCCTATAGGAACAAAAGATAAAATATACATATTCGACAAATAAAATTACAAAAATAGTATGATAACAAAAAAACAGGTAAAGACAAGGAAACATACATTACGAAGTACCATCATGAACTCATGATTAATATGCAGAAAAATTCCTATGTCATTACCATAATTCAAAGTCAACAGGTCAAAGCAAAGACAACTGAAAAACACAGCAACAACTACAGAATGCATGACTGATGAAAAGAGCAAACTACAGAAAAAAGTCTCTACAACTATTGACAATAGCCAAGACTTTAAACTCTAGTGGGAGGGGCAACTTGTAGAACTAGTTTTTACAATTATTGGCAATTACCAACACTTTTACCTATACTGCAGTGACAAACTTGCAGAGAAAGTCTCTACAACTCATGACAATAGCCAAGATTTTAAGTTCTTATGCAAGGGGGACCTTACACTGAAAATCTCTAAAAGTATTGGCAATTGCCAAGACTTTTACCTCTACTGCAGTGAACAACTAGCGGACAAAGTCTTTGCAACTCTTGGCAATAGCCAAGACTTTAAAAACTAATGCAATAACCAACTTGAAGAAAAATTCTATGCAACTCTTGGCCATGACCAAGACTTTAAGCTCTAAACAATGAGCAACAACAAAATCTAATAGCTATACCAGTAAAAACCTTCAAATCACCGTAATCAACAAAAAACAAGCGAAGCTCAAACTTAATTCAACGATCATCCATCTAAATGCAAAAAAAACTAATAGATAAATATAAACAATAAGTATAAAAATAAATTACAAGAAAAAATAAATACAGAATAATCATTAGCGAAATAAAAATTACATTATAAAGGAAAAATAATAGAACAAATATAAGATAAACATACGAAAAAGAGAGAAAAACAAAACCCGTAAATCTACAGCACACAAAGAAGAAACAAGGAAAGAAACTGGGAAAGAGAGAAAAGAATGCATTCAATGTGAATTAAGTTTAGTCAAGGGCAAAAGAGTCTTTTCCCAAAAGAGTGGATGATGTGGAGAGCATTTAGATAAAATCTTTATAAGTGGGGGCAATTAGGTAAGACCACCTCTTATTGAGGGTACTAGGTGAAATTTTTTGGTTTTAATAAATGACTTAGGATATACGTTTTGCAAAAACACAATGTACAATACACATGGCCAAACAACTAAATAATATGTGTACTCTTTGTAATAATCATGCAGAAGACAGTATCCATATTTTCTTTAAGTGTGTTGTTTCTCAAACAATGTGGAATGCTCTTAATATTAACATTAATATAGATGAAGTTGTGCATGATGGGACTCATTGGTTAGATGTAGTAAAAAACTACCAATGGACTGATTCTAAAAATTTAGTTACTTGGATAATCCTATTTCCTTTTCTATTATGGAGCCTGTGGATTAATAGAAATAATGTGGTTTGGCAACACACAAATTCCCATGATCCTGTTAATTGGGCTATGAGTCAAGCAATAGAATATAGTTTTTGGTAAATAGTCTAACAGGAATGAACAAGGAGATAAGTTTTATAATCAAATGGGAGAAGGCCCCAGCTCACTATCACAAGCTAAATATTGATGGAGCATTTACAGTTAAAAATAAAACTGGTGGTATTGGAGGAGTTCTACGAAATACTAGAAGAGACTGGGTATTGGATTTTATGAAGCACATTAAGTCTTTTTCTCCTCTACATTCGGAGCTCTTACCAATTCTTCAAGGACTGAAATTAGTTCAAGATCTCAATATCAGTCATCTGGAGATTGAGGCGGATTCCATTGAGGCTATTAAAGTTTTACATGAAAATCATCTCATTTATAACCCGATTATTTTTTAATGCAGGCAGTTGATAATGAGAATGGAAATGCCGGTGGTGCGGCATAGTTTCATACAAGCAAATGGTGCGGCTCATCTTTTGGCCAAGAAGGCAGCATCTAGTAGTATAAATTTAACTAGTCTAGTTACTCTACCCACTCACCCACTTATTTTAATGACGTGATATCATCAGATAGACATGAAGTGTCTGTTTTTGCTTAGAATATACATGTAAATGTATGTAATGAACTAGCCAAATATGGCACTTTAAATGCTCTGCGGAGCATGGGCTGTACTACTTTTGAACAATTCTAGTATTAATATATTTCTATATTGTTCAAAACAAAATTCCAAATGTTGGAATATAGCTGTCTCAACTTATTTTATTATACCGATTATATTCCATTTTCGAGAGCAATATCAATATCGACAATAAGAGTTCGGATTATAATTGACTATTATACCTGTTTTTATATTATTCTTAACATAAATCTATAGTCTGTTTTGGGTGAAGCAAAACCCTAGAATAATAGAGTTTAGCTACTCATAGACAAGATAGTTTTCCCACAAAATAATCTAAAATTCATGAAACAATAAAGAGGAAAGAAGAATTACAACTCAATTGATGAATCTTGGTTCTGTAGCCTCTACTATGTTTCTTGCCTCCAAAATATACGTAATCTCCCACGGAAAAAGTTATAAGTGTTTTAAAAATAAGAAATATGCTAGTAGCCCACGTTTTAGCTTGTCCCAGCTGCTCTGGGACTATTTACCATCGCATACACCGGAGCATGCCAAGCATCCGTGACTGTATGCGCTACTTCTCTCAATTTCTTCAATATTTACACTCTTCCCAGACCATACAGCCTAGCATGCCAAGCATCCATGGATGTACCCGCTGCTTCTTCCTTGTTCTTATACGAATCACGCTCCAATTTCCTTCATTTCACTCCTAAAACATCCAAAACACCTCAAGTTAGCATTTTACTTTAAATCACGCATTGTTGGGCACATAATACGCTGAAAACAACACAAAAGCTATAAGAAATCGACGCCGAGACATAAGATATACGCCCAGCATCAACACCCCACACTTAAACTTTGTCCGTCTCTGAACCAACAAACCCAACACACTTATACTCAACAGAGCTCATCCAACCAACTCAAGAACTTCAAGGAAGTGCACCTATGAAATAGGTTGATACCAACAATTAGCCACCAAACATACAAGCACACAACTTTCCCATACTTGCACACCACACATTTAGAAAACAAGGATTATTAAAGCAATCAAATAGCAACATCCAAGCCTCAAGAAACGATTCTTCACACCAACTTACTCACGGCACGCTAGCTCGCTTAAGATTAGGGCCTAATAAAAGCTCCAACCTCTCATAATCCATGTGCCCTCACAAATCAAAGTCTAGTCCCAATCACACACAAATCTATCAAATGAATTATAAGGGACTTTCAAGATAGGAAGAATTCTCTCACACTCAAAAAGAATCTCAAGTGCCACACAATAGTACCATAGGCTTTCCTGTACTGTCGGACTCCACTAATGTAGGCTCGCTCGTATTCGAGATTAACCAGGACTTTAAGGGTTGTAATGTAGGCTAAAGGACGGGTATGATAGATATGGTTAAAATAGTGACTACCACCCTAAGCACTTTAATACATCACTTCCACTTTTTATAGCTCAACTCTTCACAAAAAGAACCGAGCTACCATCCGAATATCAACCCAAAAACTTCCCTCACTTTAAGTATTTTTCATCAATGTGCACAACACTAGCAAAGATTGAGAATTTTTCTCTTTTGCTTTCTTTATTTTATTTTTCACTTTTCAGTTTTTTTCTTTTTTTTTTTCTTTCAAACTTTGTCAAATTTTTTTTTTCAACCTTGCCAATGCACTTTTTCTCAAAATACCATCATAACTTTTCTCATTGACTCCACTCAAAATCCACCAATTTCCACCAACCACAGCTCCGCTAACAAAAGTATTTTCAATTAAAGTGCTCTAAGGAGTAAGGGTTCAAAAAGAGGGTAATTAAGAACAAAAGGAATAGGCTTGTAATGTGGGTGTCAACGAAAAGGCTAATAGGCTCAAAAAGGGCTGCAAGGGATATTTATGAACGGGTAGGCTAATCAAGGCTGCAAAAGAAGGGTTTATCAAAGAAAGCCTGTATCATTTCCCGACTAGAGCAAACCTAGAATTTCGCTTTGAACACACGCGGGGTAAGTTTAAGACCAATAATGCAAGCACGAGAAGAAGTAAAAGCACCTCACCACTCAGGGCACATGAACTACTCAAGGCGTAACAATTCGAACACCTAACAAAAACAAGCGAGACAAGTCATGCTATTCAGTCAGCACTCAGAGTCATAAACCTGAGCCGAAGAGTCACTAACAAGACTGACTATCAATCCAATATATAACTCATACCAAAAATCTTTAGGGAAGTTAAACTCGTATGTAAAGGACTAAATATGACAGTATCAAACAATTTACAGAGAAGGCACAGGTCCTCACCACTTAGCTACTCCTATTTAATAATTTTTTTTCATTTTTATTTAAAAAACACCCGGTTCAAAACAAAAGGCATCCTCGGAAAAGAACCATGGCTTGAAGAAAACCCAAGGATCATGCCACTAATCTAAAAAAAATTAAACGCAGTAAAAATATACAAGTAAAAGTCATGATACCCCACCCACACTTAAAATAGTACATGGTCCCCACTGCACAAAAACACAAATAAGAACAAGAGTGTGTATCAAGAAAGCTCCCTCAAACTGCAGAGTCTGGAGGTGCTGCAGACCGGTCAGAATTCGCGGTCTGAGTAGTAGAGGGATCTAACAATGTAGTGCCAGATGCATCTATCGCATCAATGAGTGACCCCTCCAAAGTAGTGGCAATAGCCGGAGCTGGCACCATAGCAGTGCCATCAATAGCACTCAAATCCACAACCTCATGACTGGACCCTGCATCAGTCTGGACGCCAATGGAATGCGTCACTCTGGTACTCTGAATAGCGGCAAGGATCTCTGCCAGTGTGCTCTACATCAGGGTGTCTCGAGCTGCCCGCTCCTGTCTCAGCTGGGTCAGCTCTGCCTGTTGCTCCTCTCTCAGCTTAGCTAGCTCGGCCTCAAATCCCACAAGTCGCTCCGCGACCGGGTCATGCACTGAAGTAATGTCATGGGTAATTGGTACCTCTAAAAGATCATCATGCATATAGAAGGGGACCCCGTGCTTCCTCATCAGAGCCGTTAAAGTGTGCACAAAATACAGCTTCAATGTCTTCTCCTTACGAGTCTGCATCATCTGCTCGTACATAAGCTCTCCTAAGTTCAGCACTATCCCATTCATCAGAGCATAAATAAGAAGCACTCGCTCCCGAAGGACATTTGTTTGATGATCAGCCTGCATTATTCTGTTAGACACCCAATTTAGCCAAGATCGACTCTCCCTAGACATAAACCTCTTAGACAAGGTGGCATATTTTCTCTTTGTGTTGTGCAACCATGCAGGCTTCGAGGACTCACGATCATCCATAATAGCTGGTGGGTCACACAATACCTCAATGACATCCTCAAAATGCTCTGCTAGCATCTTCTTGTAGTCATCCATTGCCACTTCATTCACCCTGTAATATGCATTAATGGCTCTGGCAGAAATATCGACCTCAACCTCTCTAAGCCGCACTATACTGCTCCTCGGATTCTCCTAGTTCGCATATAATTCTTGAACAGCAGTCATTGGCCTTGCACTTGGGACCCTGTGTAAATCTGTCCCACTTCATGTCTTTCACAACCTCCAGAATAGCTGGGCAAGCATTCTCACAAGCATGATAGTTCAGTGGTATTTCTTGCGTAATCTGCTTCTTATTGATCCATTGATACGCCAGGTATGCACTCTCACTCTCAAATGTGTCCTCCCACAATGACCTCTCAATCGGGTTGCTTGTAGATGGAATGTCCTCAGGCACTGGAATAGGAGTGCACTCATCCTCAGCATCATCATCAACCTTCTCATCATCCTCATCATCCTGCTCCATTGGTTTCTTCCCTTTGCCCTGAACTACTATCCTCTTCTTGGCTGGTGGTTTAGAAGCATCACCCTCACGGATCACCACTGGTTTTTCCTTCGCATTGGTTGATTTCCTCTTGCCCGTGGCTGCTTGAGAAGCGGGAATGGTATGGGCACTGGGAGCCGATCTCTTCTTTTCTAAAAGCATTGCCTCAAGCTCAGCATTCTCCTTTTTCGTATCCGGAGCAGGTGTATCTTGTTTCTTCTTTGAGCGTTGCTCCTGTTTATCCTTTCCCTCGGGTTGATTCTGCAGTGGTTGGCTACCATCCCCGCTTCCACCAGTCTTAGATGTTTGCTTTGCAATCGCCATTTTGTAATAGAATACCTGCACCCAAACAATGTGAAATTAACCAATGAATTACACCCGAGTTCTGTAAAGTAGCTAGAAACTAGGCCAATTCAAGCTTGTCGTTAACTTCACATTGGTGCGCACGCACCCCACACTTAAAGCTCAAGTGTATCTTACAACTAATCAATTCATGCTCATAATACACTCATGGTATCATTCGCGAGGTACTCAGACTTCCCTCGACCCGCACTTCGTTATTCGAAATAATTTTCATGGTTAAAATTCACCAAAGTGTGAAAACGGGGTCTCCACACCCCACACTTGTGCTCTACTTATCTAAAAAATATGGAGAAATATTATCTTACGCAAAAAAATCTGAGCAGCCCGTGAATTGCACAACGGGGCAGTGGCTCGCTCAATTAAGGTGCAAAACGACACTCGCCGTGTGTGAATAATGTGCACTGAGTGTCGTTCAAGTGAAAACACTTTAAACTCAGCCCCACGCCCTAATTCTAACTAATATATGTTCAAATTATATCCCCTAATTGATTCGGCTACTCAGACTTTGCTGAATACTTCAAATTATTCATTGGGGAATTTCAACAAACACCTTACGTGCAGAATTTTGGACAGCTTGTATATGAGCCTTTTGCTTTTGTTTGGACCTCCCAACTCCGGGAGCTTACATATATACTCATCCCGGTGCACCACCGCACCCCCCACAGCAGATACCAATAAAAAATAACCAATTTTCGACATGATTTCATCATAAATTTGAAGTAAAAACTAAACCTTAGGGAAGAGGGGAATGGGAAAATTTTTACAGAAACAACTAGTAGCAACGCTAGGGGTGAGGGAGAGAGCACGAGAGAGAATGTGAGAAGAGAAGAAATCATACCAAGGAGCCAAGAATTCAGCCGCTATGTTTTTTTTGTGTTTCCCATTTCTCTTTTCCTGTTTATGTTCTTTGTTTTTCTTTTTGTTTTTGCGTGTTGTGTTGTATGTGTGTTTTTAATAGCTTTAAAGGAAAAAAAAAACTTACCTCACTGCTAGAAAATTTTTTTTTTCAAAAATCAGCTGCGCAAACAACTTCAGGCGCGACACACGCTAGGCTGTGCTGAAGAAAAAATTGGTGAATAGCGGCCTGCATTTTCAGCTCCCAACACTGCCTCTATTCTGAATTTTTTTTCAAAAAAAAATTGCACTGCAAACAGGGCCTGGCGCGACGCACGCTAGGCTATTTGGTCTCGTTTCAGTTTTATTCTCTACGCAACTGTGGAAGGCGCGTCGCATGCAGCCCTGTTTTGTCCGGAAGTTCAGAATTTTTGCTACTTTTTTGTCCGGGGCCAGAAAATTTCGTTATTCCAACTATTTTCGAGCCTCGGGATCCTGGAAAAATACTACACAAACACATTAATCACATCAAGTTTCCGTTCTTTTTGTTCTTTTTTATTTTTTTATTTTTAATTTTTTTTCTTAAATAAAAATACGGATTAACTAACTCTAAAAAAACGGTAAAACATGGGTTGCCTCACATGAAGCGCTCGATTTAACGTCGCGGCACGAAGAGTACATCCCTTTTTCAAGGATCGACCAAAAAAATGGAGGATTTAAGCCTATCGACTTCACCTCTCCAATATCACTTCACTCTTTGCCCATTCACTAGAAACGACTTATCTGAACCCGGGGCTCGCAATATAATCGCTCCATGGGACATCACCTTAACAATTTCAAATGGATCAGACCACCTCAACTTGAGCTTACCAGGGAAGAGCTTCAAGCTGGAGTTAAATAAAAGAACTAGTTGGCCTGGCTCAAAGTGACGGTGCTGAATACGCTTGTCCTGCCACCACTTAGTCTTCTCCTTATATAACTTGGCGTTTTCATACCCGTGCAACCTAAACTCATCAAGTTCATTGAGTTGCAACAATCGCTTCTCACCCGCAAATTCCATATCAAAATTTAGCTTCTTTATCGCCTAATAGGCCTTGTGCTCAAGCTCGACTGGCAAGTGACACGCTTTCACATATACCAGCTTGTACGGTAAAGTCCCAATTGTAGTTTTATAAGCTGTCCTATATGCCCAGAGTGCATCATCGAGCTTGGTAGCTCAATCCTTCCTATTCGCACTGACAGTATTCTCAAGAATTTGCTTCACCTCTCTATTGGACACCTCAGCCTGCCCACTAGTTTGCCGATGATAGGCGGTGGCGACCTTATGCTTGACCCCGTATTTAGCTAGAAGGTTGTTTAGCAACTTGTTACAGAAGTGTGTACCTTCATCACTAATTAAAGCCCGCGGAGTTCTAAACCTGGTGAAAATGTTCTTCTTGATGAAACTCACCACCACCTTCGCATCATTAGGAGGAAGAGCCACAACCTCTACCCATTTAGCCACGTAATCCACTGCCAGTAAAATATACTTGTTACCATTCGACGAGGGGAAGGGACCCATGAAGTCGATCCCCTACACATAAAAAATCTCCACCTCTAGAATGCCTTGTAGAGGCATCTCTTGCTTGCTTGTGATTGTGTCGGTCCTTTGACACCGATCACACTTCTTTATAAAAGCGTGAGCATCTTTGAACAATGTCGACCAATAGAAATAAGACTGAAGTACTTTGGCGGCTGTTCTATCACTACCATGATGACCCCCATGGGGAGATGCATGGCACTCTTGCACAACAGCCTCCGTCTCTTCCTCAGGGATGCATCTTCTCACCAACTGATCTGCACACACTCTAAATAGAAACGACTCATCCCACATATAAAATCTCACATCATGAAAGAACCGACACTTACCTTCTGCAGTCAGGTGTGGTGGCACTGCCTCACTTACCAAATAGTTGACATAGTCAGCATACCATGGGTCTGAGTGATTGGTGATGGAAAAAAGTTGCTCATCCGGGAAGGTTTCTTTGATCAAACTTCCCTCATCCACATGCTTGTGGTTCTCCAACCTAGATAGTTGGTCAGCTACTTGATTTTTCATTCCCTTACGGTCTCGGACCTCCAAGTCAAATTCCTGCAGTAAAAACACCCAACGAATTAGTCGAGGCTTAGCATCCTTTTTATCGATTAAATGCCTGATTGCTGCATGGTTTGTGTAAACAATAACTTTGGTTCCAAGAAAATATGCCCGAAACTTATCAAAGGCATACACCACTGCCAACAACTCTTTTTCAGTAACTGTGTAATTCAATTGGGCGGGATTGAGAGTTTTGCTGGCGTAGTAAATGGAATGGAACACCTTGTTCCTCCTTTGCCCCAAGACTGCACCAATAACGACATCGCTAGCATAACACATTAATTCAAATGGTGCAGTCCAATCAGGAGCCACTATTATCGGTCCAGACACCAATTTCTCTTTCAGCTCATTAAAGGCACTCAGACAGGCCTCATCGAATACAAATGCTGCTTCTTTCTCAAGTAACCTGCACAAAGGAGTAGAAATCTTAGAAAAATCTTTAATAAACTTCCTATAGAAGCCAGCATGTCCGACAAAACTGACTCCCTTCACAGACGTGGGCGAAGGTAATTTTTAAACCGCCTCCACCTTCGCCTTGTCAACCTCAATTCCAGCACTGGACACCTTGTGTCCCCAAACTATACCTTCACGAACCATGAAATGGCATTTTTCCCAGTTCAAAACAAAGTTACTTTCTTCACACCTAGCAAGCATTAGACCAAGGTTAGTTATACAAGCATCAAAAGAAGAACCAAAGACTGAAAAGTCATCCATGAACACTTCGACAAACTTATCCACCATATCAGTGAAAATGGCCATAATACACCTTTGAAAAGTCGCAGGTGCATTACATAGCCTGAACGGCATCCTCCTATAGGCATAGGTACCTTAAGGGCATGTAAAAGTAGTATTCTCCTGGTCTTCAGGAGCAATCCATATCTAGTTGTAGCCAGAGTAACCGTCAAGGAAACAGTAATACTCTTGACCAGCTAGCCTATCTAACATCTGATCAATAAAGGGGAGGGGAAAGTGATCATCTCGGGTGGCTTTATTCAATTTTTGATAATCCATGCACACCCTCCGCCCCATAACAGTTCTTGTGGGGATAAGTTCATTATTCTCATTTTTCACCACTGTCATCCCTTCCTTTTTAGGGACACATTGCACTGGACTTACCCACTTGCTGTCAGAGATAGGAAAAATTATACCTGCATCTAACCATTTAATCACCTCTTTCTTTACCACATCTTTCATGACTGGATTGAGGCGACGCTGATGCTCCACACTTGGCTTGTATCCTTCATCCATAAAGATCTTGTGCATGCAGAAATCCGGACTTATTCTCTTGTTATCAGCTATGGTCCAGGCAATGGCACTCTTATACTCTCGTAGCACTCTCAACAGCTTTTCTACCTGCAGGTCAGACAACAGAGAAGAAATAATCACAGGTAAAGTGTCAGGTTGCCCCAAATAAGCATAACGAAGATGAGCAGGTAAAGGTTTGAGCTCAAACTTGGGCGCCTCTTCAATAGATGGATTGGGTAGTGGCCCCAGTGGTCTATCCAGAGGCTCAAACTTGGGAAACCCCGTAATAAAGTCACAAGAGCAGTCTAAAAGCTGCAACATCTCATTTATATCAGCATCTTCACTAGTTTCTTCTCCCAACATCAGTGCTTGCTACAAATCATCATTAACATAATCAGCTAGATTAATCGAATTCTCCTCTGGGTCATTTACTGTGATCATGGACAACTCTTCATACTGGTTAGGCATTTTTAGAGCCTTGTACACATTAAAATCTGCTTCCTGATCATCCACCTTCATTGTCATTTTTCCCTCTCTGACACGGATCACATCATAACTAGTGGCTAAGAAAAGTCGTCCCAAGATGATAGGGACTTCCTTATGTGCCTCATAATCTAGGACAACAAAATCAACGGGAAAAATAAATTGACCAATCTGAACCAATACATCCTCAATCACCCCCCTCAGGATAAGTAGTAGACCGATCAGCTAACTGAAGTGAGACTGTTGTTGGCTTTGGAGTACTGAGACCCAGTTGGTTGCATATAGACAATGGCATAAGATTTATGCTAGCCCCTAGATCACATAGGGCTTGACCAACAACTATGTTGCCAACACGAATAGAAATGGTAAAACTACCTGGATCCTTCAACTTCTGAGAGAGTTTGTTCTGAACTCTAGATGAGCACTCTTTAGTAAGTGCCACAGTTTCAAATTCATTGAATATCCTCTTTGATGGCACTATGTCTTTGATGTACTTGGCATACTTTGGAATTCCTCGGAGCACGTCTACCAATAGAATATTGATACTAGTCTGGCTGAGTATGCCCAAGATCTTCGTGACTGTGGGATCTTGCAGATTCTTTTGCAACCTTCGAGGAAAGGGAGGTGGTGGTTTAGTAGCAATCATTGCCTCTTGCTTTTCTGCCTCCTTCTCGACTTTGACTACTGGCTCTGGTTCTTTTCCTTTGTCAGAGTCAGATTGCTTTGGCTTCTTTGGAAATTCTTCGACTTCTCTCCCATTTCTCAATGAAACTACTTGCACCCGTTCCTTGGGATTGGGATTAGTATTACTTGGCAAAGTACCAAGTGGCCTTGTATTTTGATTACTAGCAAGCTGTCCCATTTGTTTTTCTAGAGAGCGAATGGCACTGTCCTGGTTCTGCTGGAGAGTTGAAATTTTCTGATTCAGATCAACAGCCAGTTGTTGTATTATTGCCTCTATCTTTGACGTTTCAGGTTGTTTCTGCTGCGGTGGATTCTGCACTTGCTGAGTATTACCTTAAGGTTGTCTGCTGCCTTGTCCGCCTTGATTACCGCCCCATGACAAATTAGGGTGGTTGCGAAAGTTAGGCGGGCAAGTGTTGCCATATTGAGCATTTTGGTTGAAACCCCTGCCCTGCTAACCAACGTAAAATGCAGACTCTGGGTTATCCGTGCAAACATTACTTATATGATCAGATCCACCACACACATCACAGTATGGAGTTGCTTGCACTTGTTGAACCTGGGGTGGAGCCTGTGGCTGTTGCTTGCTTACCTGGACTAGTACTGCATCAAGTTGCTGCTTAACAGAGTGTTGCATTACTGCCATTTCAACTCTCATAGCTGTCAGTACATCCACTTCCAACTTTCCACCAAGCTTGAGATTTTTGCCTCTGCTTGAGACACCTTGATAATGCTGACTGCTTTCTGAAATTTTGTTAAGAATGATCTCTAGCTCATCATACTGCTTCTCTAGACCTGGTTCGCCACAATAAACATCCAACAAGATTTTACTATGCGATTGCAGTCCCTCAACAAAAATATCTCCCATTACTTCTTTTAATTGGCCATGGTGTGGGCAGCTTCTCAACAATGCCTTGAACCTTTCCCATGCTTCACCTATCTCTTCTGATGAATTCTGACTAACTAACACTATTTCACCTCTGATCTTTGCAGTTTTGCCCGATGGAAAGAATTTGATCAGAAACTTCTTTTCCAATTCGTCCCAAGAGTTAATGGAGTTCGGTGGTTGGACCAAGAGCCACTTCTTTGCTTCACCCAGCAAGGTGAATGGAAACATAGTCAGCTGTATCTATTCATCTGACATGTCAACTTTTTGTAAGTGTCGCTGATCTCCAGAAAATTCTGCATATGCTGTTGAGGATCTTAATGTAACAAACCCGCGAACTGTCCATTAGACTGGAAGAGTCAGATCATACTCTCTTTCAGCTCAAATTTACAAGTAATGGTGGGCCTCACAATGGCCTTGGCCATGTTATCAAGAGTAGGTCTGGCCACATCCAGTATGGCGCGTTTTTGATTTTCAGCCTTCTCTGGAGGTTCAGAAATAGGAGCTTTCTCTAGCTTTGCTTTGAGTCTGGCCTCCTTCCTTAGCTTGTGAAAAAGTATTTCAGGTTCAGGGTCAAAAGTTTAGAGTTTATCACCACTCTTGCTCCTTTGCATTCAAGACAAAACCTGAAACACCCAAAGACAACTAAAACAAAAATTAATCTTGAACAAATAATAAATAAAAGCTAATCTAGAACTAATTAAATCTAAGTCCCCGGCAACGGCACCAAAAACTTGTCGCTCCAAACGTACACGCAAGTATACGCTGTCGATCAAGTAATAAAGTGATAAGAAAGTATCGTTCCCACGAGGACTATGGATTAACTATTAACTTGACAAACTTTAATTCAAATATTGTTCAAGAGAGTTCAACCAAATTTTGAGTGTGTTTAATTAAACTAATTAACTAAAAGTAATTTAAGTAAATGGAATGCAAGAAACTTCAAGAGTTTTAGATAACAGTGAGAGGAAATATTCCAAGATTATGGGACGATCACCAGTCCAGTTGCACTCATCCGCTAAAAAAATTACTTTATTTATTTGAGTTGCTAATCACAGGGTTGATTATACTCACAGAGCTCTTTCGATACTCTGTTCACCTATTCAAGCAAACTTAATGCCTATATGTCTATGTAATTAGAGTTAACAAGAATGCATGTGCTTCTCCTGTATACTGATTAAGCGTGACTGTTAGGTATATTTATGTCCTAACCGCGAAACCATTCCCCAATGCCCAGGTTCAGGAACACGCTTTATTTAATTCTATTGCAACCTACGGTTCCCACTTTCGAATTCAACCTTAGGTTCATAGATATTACTTAACAACTGGCTAGGAAATCAAATAATTCAGAGCAGAATTAAATAAACAGCTCAATTTGATAAATTTAATAGAATTCAATCAACTTCAGAGTACAACTTTCATGGTTAACCTATAACCCTAGAATAATAGAGTTTAGCTACTCATAGACAAGATAGCTTTTCCAAAAAATAATCTAAAATTTATGAAACAATAAAGAAAAAATAAGAATTACAACTCAGTTGATGAATCTTGGTTCTCTAACCTCTACTGTGTTTCTTGCCTCCAAATTATACGTAATCTCCCTCGAAAAACATTACAAGGGTTTTAAAAATAAGAAATATGCTAGTGGCCCACGTTTTAGCTTGTCCCAGCTGCTCTGGGATTATTTACCATCGCATACATCGGGGCATGCCAATCATCCGTGGCTGTATGTGCTACTTCTCTCAATTTTTTTAATATTTGCACTCTTCTCAGACCATACAGCCTAGCATTCCAAGCATCCATGGTTGTACCTGCTGCTTCTTCCTTGTTCTTGTACGAATCACACTCCAATTTCCTTCTTTTCGCTCCTAAAACATCCAAAACACTCAAGCTAGCATTTTACTTTAAATCACGCGTTGTTGCGCACATAATACACCTTAAACAACACAAAAGCTATAAGAAATCGATGCCGAGACATAAGATATAGGCCCAACATCATGAACTTAGCATATATTTAATCTACTAGTCTCAAGACACGTGCAACGCACGTGAGTCCTTGCTAATCGGAACAAATATTTTAGAAATATATAAATAATATTATAATATAAATACGATGAGTAACTAATTATGAGATTATGTGATTAACTGATTAATATCACAATTCTTTATGTGCTATATTGTTATGTAAAACACTACTCAAAATGTAAAACTATTTACCCGTAAGTTTACAGAAGTGCCGACATGTTAATTATCAATTTCTTGGTGTTTGGCTTGCATGATATAAACTGACAGCCAAAAATCTTAATTAACAAAGAAATACATGCAATTTTGTGCGAATTTGGAGACAATGTATGTTGTTCCTGCGTTCAAATAAATTAGAAGATACAAAAAACCAGCAGTATATAATCTGTTAGTAATAGGACGATCCCGAGCCCACAAGTTCCTTATGTCTCCTTAAAAAATCTAACCCCCTCACAATGCCAAAGGTTCACGGGTTAATTTCTCCCAGGATGGAACGGGATAACAGTTCTACCGAAGCGGCACTTTAAACGGTAGAACAC
This sequence comes from Petunia axillaris subsp. axillaris, assembly GCA_029990575.1. Lineage (NCBI taxonomy): Eukaryota > Viridiplantae > Streptophyta > Magnoliopsida > Solanales > Solanaceae > Petunia > Petunia axillaris. Next base: position 138,326,984 of record JARKNS010000004.1, read on the forward strand.
TGCGAACACAAAGGAACGGAGCAAATCACACGACTCACTTAATATGCAGAAAGAGAGGGGATGCAGTACAATATATTTTCTGTCAGTGGTTTTCTCTGCCCGAGCGTTTCTCTCCTCTGTCCGAGATTGTGTCTCTCTGTCCGAGCTTTCTGTCTCTCCTCTGTCCGAGGTTAAGTCTCTTTTTCAAGGACTGACGAATGACCAATTTATATTGCCACCCAAGGGCAGACAAGGGCTGACGAAGAGACACAGCTGCTACTAATGACAGACTTTAATGAGAAAATGTGGGGGAATTAATCTACCACTAATGACTAACTTTAATGTGGAGGAATTAATTTACAACTAATGACTGACTTTAATGTGGAGGAATTTAGCTACCACTAATGACTGACTTTAATGTGAAAACGTGGATGGAAAACATGGAGGAATTAATCTGCTGAAGGCACTTCAGCTGCCCGTTACTGAACTCACTTCAGCTGCCCGTTGCTGCACTCACTTCAGCTTCCCGTTATAGAAACGAATTAAGATTAAATATTAATTATTTATTTTTTTGGTCCAAAAAATTAAGTTAATCAATCATATCAATTGACCGAATCCGAAGCCGAAGCCAAAGCCAAAGCCAAAGCCGAGACGAGTGAGCGACGACGACGGCGCGAGGCTTCTCTTCTTCTCAACCCTTTTAAGAGCTAAGAGAAGCAAATCTCTATTTAAACCCAACAAAATCCTTTTCCTCTACCAATGTGGGAGAAAGTGTATTTCCTTACAAAAAGAAACCTTTTCACCTTTCACCCATTTCCCATTCACATTTTTCCAATAAACCCAACAATCCCCCACATGAATGGGGAATGGCTATATTGGTTATATGCATGACAGACTTGTGTGATTTGCAAGAAAGAATTAGTTGCATCGGGATAAGTAGATTTCCTTTTGAACTTTCCGTAGTGATCATACATCGGATATACTCGATCAATCGGTAGATTTGATATATTTGAACCATTGAGCTTTGGTGTATACCTAGACAACGTAAGTCACACAACTAATCCTTAACCGTCTTTGGTTCTCACTGTTGTGTTCGTTTCAGCCATGAACACCGCCTGGTTTCATAAGTGCTTAGAGAACTAGCCATACCGAATTCTCCTTGAAGCGGCTTCCACTTCACACTTACATAGGTGATTTCTAAGCGTGTAATCCTATAGATATACACTGTTTGATAATTACAATATCAAACTTAGATAATCATTAAAAAATGCCTCTAGCATTTTATCTTTGGTACTTGAACATTGTCTCATCACGAGAATGGACCAAATATTTAATTGACAATGTTGGACCGTCATACACAACTTTGTATTCTCCTTGAACCTAGTTCTTGGGATCTGCAGTCTCCTAGGTAGAGTTACCGCCGTGATGACTTGTCCTTGGCCATAGTCACATTCCCTTCGATGAACACTCAAGCGCCTCTCTAGTTAGGCCTTTTGTAAGCGGATCCGATACATTATCCCTTGATTTCACGTAATCAATGGTGATAATTCCTCTAGAGAGTAGTCCCTAACGGTTTTATGCCTTCCTCGTATGTGACGATTCTGACCGTTATACATGACATTCCTAGCTCTTCCTATAGCCGATTGACTATCACAATGTATACAGATTGGTGTCAACGGTTTAGGCCAGAACGGAATGTCTTCCAAAGAGTTTCGAAGCCATTCAGCTTCTTCACCGGCTTTATCTAAAGCTATAAATTCAGCTTCCATTGTAGAGCGGGCAATACACGTTTGCTTGGACGATTTCCAAGACACCGCTCCTCCACCAAGTGCGAAAATATATCCACTTGTGGACTTAGAATCAGTTGTGCCGGTGATCCAATTGGCATCACAATATCCTTCAATGACTGCAGGATACTTGTTATAATGCAATGCAAAGTCTTGGGTGTATTTTAAATATCCCAAAACACGTTTCATTGCCATCCAATGAGTTTGATTGGGATTACTTGTGTATCGACTTATTTTACTTATAGCACAAGCTATATCTGGACGAGTACAATTCATGATGTACATCACACTTCCCAACACACGAGCATAATCCCGTTGCAACATGCTTTGACCTTTGTTCTTTTTAACAGCAAGGTTTACATCAATAGGAGTCTTTGAAACTTTAAAATCCAAATATTTAAATTTTTCTAGCACACTATTGATGTAGTGAGATTGAGACAAAGCCAGACCTTGAGGAGTCCTATGGATCTTAACACCTAGAATTAAGTCCGCAACTCCTAAGTCTTTCATATCAAATTTGCTAGTCAGCATGCGTTTCGTAGCATTTATATTTGCAATGCTATTGCTTATTATCAACATGTCGTCCACATATAAGCAAACAATGACTACATAATTAGGAGTGTTCTTAATGTAAACACATTTGTCACACTCGTTAATTTTAAAGCCATTTGACAACATTGTATGATCAAATTTCACATGCCATTGTTTAGGTGCTTGTTTTAGTCCATAAAGCGACTTAACAAGTTTACACACCATCTTTTCTTTTCCTGGAACCACAAACCCTTCTGATTGTTCCAGGTAAATTTCTTCCTCCAAATCTCCGTTTAAGAACGCTGTCTTAACGTCCATTTGATGGATTTCAAGGCCATACACGGCGGCTAACGCTATTAACATACGTATGGATGTAATTCTGGTTACCGGCGAGTATGTGTCAAAGTAGTCAAGACCTTCTTGTTGTCTATACCCTTTAACAACAAGCCTTGCCTTGTACTTGTCAATAGTGCCATCAGCTTTCATTTTCCTTTTGAAAATCCATTTAGAACCTAATGGCTTGTTTTCAGGAGGAAGATCAACCAACTCCCAAGTATGGTTGCTCAAAATAGATTCTATTTCACTATTGACTGCCTCTTTCCAAAATGGAGAGTCTGAAGAAGACATTGCTTCTTTAAACGTCCGAGGCTCATTTTCCAAAAGAAAAGTGACAAAGTCATCTCCAAATGAAGTAGAAGTTCTTTGACGTTTGCTCCGTCTTGGCTCTTCCTCATTTGGTGAATTTCCTTTGGTTCCTTCCCGAGGCCGTTTGGATCTTTCACCAACTGACTCACATTCCTTTTTATACGGATATAAATTTTCAAAGAATTCAGCATTATCCGATTCCATCACCGTATTAACATGAATGTCGGGATTTTCTGATTTATGAAGCAGAAACCGATATGCTTTACTGTTTATAGCATACCCAATGAATACACAATCAACTGTTTTCGGTCCAATCTTAACTCTTTTGGGTTTTGGGACTTGCACTTCTGCCAAACACCCCCACACTTTGAAGTAATTCAAGTTGGGCTTCCTTCCTTTCCACTTTTCATATGGAATGGAAAGTGTTTTGCTATGGAGAACTCGATTGTGTATTTGATTAGCCGTGAATATAGCTACCCCCCACAAGTTCTGGGGTAGACCCGAACTTATCAACAAGGCATTCAACATCTCCTTTAATGTTCTATTTTTCCTTTTTCCTGTCCTTCTTTGCAGTACGACAGTCTGCGGTCTTGCAATAGTTGTAGCAATTTCCCTTGAACTTTTTCTTGCTAGGGTTGGTCTTCCCTCCAGAAGGCTTCTTTCTCTTATTTGGATTATGCTCAAAAATATTTGCTCCCGCTATTGTAGCATTTCCATGAGCCTTCTTTTCGCAGATTTGTTGTCTTCTTCAATCCTTAAGCAAACAATCAAATCTTCAAGGGTCATCTCCTTGCGCTTATGTTTCAAGTAATTTTTAAAGTCCTTCCACAATGGAGGTAACTTTTCAATCATGGCTGCAACTTGAAACGCCTCGTTAATCACCAAACCTTCAGCAAGGAGATCATGGATAATAACTTGAAGTTCTTGGACTTGGGACACAACAGATTTGTTGTCCACCATTTTATAATCCAGAAATTCGGCAGCCACAAATTTCTTCAGTCCAGCATCTTCAGTCTTATATTTCTTTTCCAATGCATTCCACAGTTTCTTTGACGTTTCAACATTCCAAGCCACTTACAATATAATTCTTGCATAGGAAGTCAGAATGCTTCCAAGCCTCAATCACAAGGAAGCGTTCGTTTTCAGGTGTTTCATCAGTCAGGACTGAGCATCCTCCTTAATAAACCTTTGCAGGCTTAAGGTGGTCAGATAAAAGAACATCTTTTGCTGCCACCTTTTAAAGTCCACACCAGAAAACTTCCCCAGCTTTTCTGCTGGTGGCATAACCGTTACAGCAATACGGCTAGGCCCAGCAGCACCAAAAACTGTTGTAGCATTAGTCCTCACAACAGGGACAGTTGGATCCACTCTGTTTGTCATCTTTATCAAAATGACACAAGTAGAAAAACCACGAAGGCTTTTAGTCTCTACAAACAGATTATGTAACAGTAGTTAGGAGTAGAAAAACCACGAAGGTTTTAATCTCCACGAGCAGATTAATATACAGTACAGGAGTAGAAAACCACAAAGGTATTAGTCTCCTTAACCAGTCTCCTTAAACAACATTTATTTAAGCGCAGAAAAAAAAACAGTAGATTTCTTAAGCTTGTTGTTCCTGCATTCAAATAAATTAGAAGATACAAAAAACCAGCAGTATATAATCTATTAGTAATAGGACGATCCCGAGCCCACAAGTTCCTTGTGTCTCCTTAAGAAATCTAACCCCCTCACAATGCCCAAGGTTCACGGGTTAATTTCTCCCAGGATGGAACGGGATAACAGTTCTACCGTAGCGGCACTTCAAACGGTAGAACACTGCGAACACAAAGGAACGAAGCAAATCACACGACTCACTTAATATGCAAAAAGAGAGAGGATGCAGTAAGATATGTTTTCTGTCAGTGGTTTTCTCTGCCCGAGTGTTTCTCTCCTTTGACCTTTGTTCTTTTTAAGAGCAAGGTTTACATCAATAGGAGTCTTTGAAACTTTAAAATCCAAATATTTAAATTTTTCAAGCACACTATTGATGTAGTGAGATTGAGACAAAGCCAGACCTTGAGGAGTCCTATGAATCTTAACACCTAGAATAAAGTCCGCAACTCCTAAGTCTTTCATATCAAATTTGCTAGTCAGCATGCATTTCGTAGTATTTATATTTGCAATGCTATTGCTTATTATCAACATGTCGTCCACATATAAGCAAACAATGACTACATAATTAGGAGTGTTCTTAATGTAAACATATTTGTCACACTCGTTAATTTTAAAGCCATTTGACAACATTGTATGATCAAATTTCGCATGCCATTATTTAGGTGCTTGTTTTAGTCCATAAAGCGAATTAACAAGTTTACACACCATCTTTTCTTTTCCTGGAACCACAAACCCTTCTGATTGTTCCAGGTAAATTTCTTCCTCCAAATCTCCGTTTAAGAACGCTGTCTTAACGTCCATTTGATAGATTTCAAGGCCATACACGGCGGCTAACGCTATTAACATACGTATGGATGTAATTCTGGTTACCGACGAGTATGTATCAAAGTAGTCAAGACCTTCTTGTTGTCTATACCCTTTAAAAACAAGCCTTGCCTTGTACTTGTCAATAGTGCCATCAGCTTTCATTTTCCTTTTGAAAATCCATTTAGAACCTAATGGCTTGTTTTCAGGAGGAAGATCAACCAACTCCCAAGTATGGTTGCTCAAAATAGATTCTATTTCACTATTGACTGCCTCTTTCCAAAATGGAGAGTCTGAAGAAGACATTGCTTCTTTAAACGTCCGAGGCTCATTTTCCAAAAGAAAAGTGACAAAGTCATCTCCAAATGAAGTAGAAGTTCTTTGACGTTTGCTCCGTCTTGGCTCTTCCTCATTTGGTGAATTTCCTTTGGTTCCTTCCCGAGGCCGTTTGGATCTTTCACCAACTGACTCACATTCCTTCTTATATGGATATATATTTTCAAAGAATTCAGCATTATCCGATTTCATCACCGTATTAACATGAATGTCGAGATTTTCTGATTTATGAAGCAGAAACCGATATGCTTTACTATTTATAGCATACCCAATGAAAACAAAATCAACTGTTTTCGGTCAAATCTTAACCCTTTTGGGTTTTGGGACTTGCACTTTTGCCAAACACCCCCACACTTTGAAGTAATTCAAGTTGGGCTTCCTTCCTTTCCACTTTTCATATGGAATGGAAAGTGTTTTGCTATGGGGAACTAGATTGTGTATTTGATTAGCCATGAATATAGCCACCCCCCACAAGTTCTATGGTAGACCCGAACTTATAAACAAGGCATTCAACATCTCCTTTAATGTTCTATTTTTCCTTTTTCCTGTCCTTCTTTGCAGTGCGACAGTCTGCGGTCTTGCCACAGTTGTAGCAATTTCCCTTGAACTTTTTCTTGCTAGGGTTGGTCTTCCCTCCAGAAGGCTTCTTTCTCTTATTTGGATTATGCTCAACAATATTTGCTCCCGCTATTGTAGCATTTCCACGAGCCTTCTTTTCAGCAGATTTGTTGTCTTCTTCAATCCTTAAGCAAACAATCAAATCTTCAAGGGTCATCTCCTTGCGCTTATGTTTCAAGTAATTTTTAAAGTCCTTCTACAATGGAGGTAACTTTTCAATCATGTCTGCAACTTGAAACGCCTCGTTAATCACCAAACCTTCAGCAAGGAGATCATGGATAATAACTTGAAGTTCTTGGACTTGGGACACAACTGATTTGTTGTCCACCATTTTATAATCCAGAAATTCGGCAGCCACAAATTTCTTCAGTCCAGCATCTTCAGTCTTATATTTCTTTTCCAATGCATTCCACAGTTTCTTTGACGTTTCAACATTACTATAAACGTTGTACAAGTCATCTTCCTAGCCACTTACAATATAATTCTTGCATAGGAAGTCAGAATGCTTCCAAGCCTCAATCACAAGGAAGCGTTCATTTTCAGGTGTTTCATCAGTCAGGACTGGAGCATCCTCCTTAATAAACCTTTGCAGGCTTAAGGTGGTCAGATAAAAGAACATCTTTTGCTGCCACCTTTTAAAGTCCACACCAGAAAACTTCCCCGGCTTTTCTGCAGGTGGCATAACCGTTACAGCAACACGGCTAGGCCCAGCAGCACCAGAAACTGTGGTAGCATTAGTCCTCACAACAGGGACAGTTGGATCCACTCTGTTTGTCATCTTTATCAAAATGACACAAGTAGAAAAACCACGAAGGCTTTTAGTCTCTACAAACAGATTATGTAACAGTAGTTAGGAGTAGAAAAACCACGAAGGTTTTAATCTCCACGAGCAGATTAATATACAGTACAGGAGTAGAAAACCACAAAGGTATTAGTCTCCTTAACCAGTCTCCTTAAACAACATTTATTTAAGCGCAGAAAAAAAAATAGTAGATTTCTTAAGCTTGTTGTTCCTGCATTCAAATAAATTAGAAGATACAAAAAACCAGCAGTATATAATCTATTAGTAATAGGATGATCCCGAGCCCACAAGTTCCTTGTGTTTCCTTAAGAAATCTAACCCCCTCACAATGCCCAAGGTTCACGGGTTAATTTCTCCCAGGATGGAACGGGATAACAGTTCTACCGTAGCGGCACTTCAAACGGTAGAACACTGCGAACACAAAGGAACGAAGCAAATCACACGACTCACTTAATATGCAAAAAGAGAGAGGATGCAGTAAGATATGTTTTCTGTCAGTGGTTTTCTCTGCCCGAGTGTTTCTCTTCTCTGTCCGAGCTTGTGTCTCTCTGTCCGAGCTTTCTGTCTCTCCTCTGTCCGAGGTTAAGTCTCTTTTTCAAGAACTGACGAATGACCAGTTTATATAGCCACCCAAGGGCAGACGAAGAGACACAGCTGCTACTAATGACAGACTTTAATGAGAAAACGTGGGAAAATTAATCTACCACTAATAACTGACTTTAATGTGGAGGAATTAATTTACCACTAATGACTGACTTTAATGTGGAGGAATTAATCTACCACTAATGACTGACTTTAATGTGAAAACACGGATGGAAAACGTGGAGGAATTAGTCTGTTGAAGTCACTTCAGCTGCCCATTAGAGAACTCACTTCAGCTGCCCGTTTCTGAACTCACTTGAGCTGCCCGTTACAAAAACGGATTAAGATTAAATATTAATTATTTATTTTGTTGGCCCAAAAAATTAAGTCAATCAATCATATCAATTCACCGAATCCGAATCCGAATCCGAATCCGAATCATATCAATTGACCGAAGCCGAAGCCGAAGCCAAGATGAACGAGCTACGACGACGGCGCAAGGCTTTCCTTCTTCTCAACCCTTTTAAGAGCTAAGAGAAGTAGATCTCTATTTAAACCCAACAAAATCCTTTTCCTCTACCAATATGAAAGAAAGTGCATTTTACCTTACAAAAAGGAACCTTTTCACCTTTCACCCATTTCCCATTCACATTCTTCCACTAAACCCAACAATATATATGTTGACATTCATTGAGTGAGTTGTATATTTGCAACGTAACATTATAGGTATAATGGTGCTAACAATCAAGACGAAACAAAATGGAATGTATATAGTAAAAGAGAAACAAAATCTGTGCACATTATATTTATTGAAAGAATTGAAGAAACATATGTGATTAAAATAGTGTTAATTGACTGAAATGAATATGAATAAGAAAGCGTGTATGTGTTATGTGATCATGTCTCTTACAAAGCCAATTGATTGAAAAAAGAAATTTATTTACCTGTCTGTTGAAGAAAAGAGCAATGGGTTCCCATTGGAAAAAAGAATTTTCCTATTGATGATGATGCTCTAATAGAAAAGAAAATGCCGTTGAAGAAATTATACATTTTATTGTTCACAGTTATATAGTAGGAGAAAGGATGTAAAAACGCCTACTTTTATTGGTAGAAATTGAAAGGAGTACATAAATTAGAGCTGGAATATGAAATGAAATGGTTATAAATAATGATCAAGAGAATTCGCATAGCTACAAAAAAATATGGCAGAAAAAAGACTCTTTACAACTTTATTTTACCGGTTAAATATACTACTACTACAACAACAGCAAAATATAATGATGTGATTAAAATTAAATCATTTAGTGGAAGGTAATCTCACTTTTAAATGGGCATTTTAGTAAATTATGTTACAACTAAATAATTAAGGGATATTTTAGTAATTTAAAATATATAAGGAGTATTTAAGAAATATGACTTTTCATTAAGTAATTTTCACTTTTTATGATAATATGAGGATACTTTTATTTCTCAACGGATTCTTCTACGTTTTAACGATTTTTTACGAGGAAGTTGCACTATTTTAAAGATATGGTTATTGCAGAATCTTTTGAATAAATTTTTAGTTTATAAGATGACTTGATTTGAAGTATCAAAAATCATAAACACTATTTTGAATCTTTTTCTTATCAATTCTGGGTGATTTGAGAATGTCAATCTAATTTGATTTTTTTTTTCTAAAAAAAAGAAAAGAATGTGTCCCAATAAATAATGTTAGGTTGTATGATGATAAATGAGTAATAAAGATATTGGTCATTCCAAGAGGACCAAAATAGAAGAACGACAAGGGAAAGGGCATGTGTTGGAATTAATGTGACATTTGTTGACGAATATATATGTAATATTCTTTTGCCTATTTAGTTTAGATATATTTTCTTACTTGTACTATTTTAATTAACCCTTTGTTACACTTAATAAATTCATAGGGTAGAAAGGTTCAGACTATACTTTCAATATAGATGTTAATGGTTGGGAACATCCGTTCGAAAAAACTAAAAGCTGCATTATAAATAGTCATGTGAAGGCTGCTCACTCTACCTATCTATACATGCACAAGTAGTTGGAGATTTCTTTTACAGAATATACTACAGTTAAAGCATGCAATAACCATGCTTCCCGACCACACATTTTCGAATAATATTACTCTCTATGTTTCAATTTAAGTGTCTACATTTTTTTTTTTTAGTTTGTCCCATAAAGAGTGTCACTTTTTATATTTAGTAACTCTTTAATTTTAATAATAAATTATTTTTTACCATAATATTTGAAGGTACTGGCCTACATTACACACACTTTTAACTTATAATAACATGATTTAAAAGTCTTTCTTATTGTCTTAAATTCTGTGTCCAGTCAAATCCATACACTTAAATTAGGACGGAGGGAGTATATCTTTAGAAAATACAAAAAAATCTACCGTTGTTACATCATTTAGTAAGTTTCATTCTATTGGATACATCCATAATTTTAATTTATGTCTCTTATATTTTCTAGAGACGTTATTTGCATTTTGATAAAAAACCGAAGGGGCTAATGACGGAAGGGAAGAATAAGAGGTTGGAATTAAATGTAACAAATGAATGGTAAGTGAATTAAGCTATTTGATATTTATCTTAAGTAGCTAACAACAAATATAACATTCTCGCATAATTTAATACAACTAATATAATCTTCAATTGTAAAAAACAGATATGATAGTAGAACTGTGACTATTTGGGCCCGTGGGGTGAGCTAGCTGAAAAGAAGTGAAGTACTTAAATAATTGATAGATAAATGCTTAGTAACATTTTGAGATTGTGAAAGGGTGGACTTTTTAAGGTAATATACCGAGAATAGTTTATATTCATAACTAATTCTTTAGCAATTAAATTCACAGTAAGCTTTGTTTTATCTTATGTAAGTAGGAGATTTTAGTAATAAATTCTACTACTATTATTATTGTGTTGATCAACCGACTTTCAAAAAGCAAAAGAGCTGCAAAGCTTGTAACATTAATATGTTATTTCTGTTGTAGAAAAGTTACTACTTACAACATTGTAGAGAAAAGGTTTTAAAGAATGACAAATACGAAGGATTCAGTGGTTCCGGAGGAGAACCTGGTCATTGTATAGAAGGGCACGACTGATCGAAAAGATCGGAGGGTTGCAAATCCCTGCGGAACTAGGAGTAGTGGTATGTGAACGAGTATGCATCCTAGTCAGATTAAAAGAGACGGTGCCCAGGCTGTGTATTCGAAGTACGAATAAGAGTTGGACTTCAACAAGGAAAGAATTACAAGGAATCTTGTCTTATCATAATTACAAGGTTTCCTTGTGGGACTCAACTAGGGTTGTATAGCCCATATAAATACAAGTAGTTGATGCAGTCGAAAACTATTTATTCACAAATAGAGAGTTGAGAGCATACAAAGGCGAACTATATGGATTGAAGCAAGCTCCAAGAGCCTGGTATGAAAGACTATCAGGATTCTTATTGAAGAATGGTTTTTCAAGAGGAAATATTGATAATACATTATTCCTGAAGAAGAAAGGAAAGGATATATTGGTGGTTCAAGTATATGTTGATGATATCATTTTTGGAGCCACTGATGAGGAACTATGCAAGTGATTTGCTGATCTGATGGGCAGTGAATTTGAAATGAGCATGATGGGAGAACTAAATTTTTTCTTAGGACTGCAGATAAAACAGACGCCTGAAGGAACTATGATTCATCAACAGAAATATGTCAAGGAACTTCTGAAGAAATTTGACATGGAAGGAGTAAAAGAAATGACTACACCCATTGCTCCTGGAACCAAGTTGGATATGGATGAACTAGGTCCTTCTACTAATGAAACAAAATATAGAGGAATCATAGGATCACACCTCTATCTCACAACCAGTCAACCTGATATCGTATATAGTGTGGGACTGTGTGCTAGATTTCAGTCCAACCCTAAGGAATCACATCTGACAGCAGTAAAGAGGATCTTAAGATACCTGAAAGGAACTCAGGATCTTTGTATATGGCACCCAAGGGGAGGTACTTTTGAACTAATTGGTTTTGCTGATGCAGATTATGCAGGTCACTTGGTGGACAGGAAGAGCACTTCAGGAATAGCACATTTTCTTGGTCCATGCTTAGTTTCTTGGGCAACAAAGAAGCAGAATTCATTAGCCTTGTCTACTGCAAAAGTTGAGTATGTAGCAGCTGCATCATGCTGCTCACAGTTTCTATGGATCAAACAGCAGTTGGAGGACTTTGGAATTAAATGTGGAGCTGTGCCAATTTTCTGTGATAATACAAGTGCAGCGAACATTGCCAAGAACCCAGTCCAACACAAAAGAACAAAGCGTATCTATTTTAGACACCATTTTCTTAGAGACAATGTAGAAAAGGGTCTGATTACTATGAATTCTTGCAGGACTGAAGACCAAATTGCTGACATATTTACCAAAGCATTGAACAAAGTGCAGTTTGAGAGGAACAGGTTGGAGTTAGGGATGACCAAGATACACGGATGACCCAGCATTTGTCCCTCAATGATTGGTTAGTTAAGTGTTCAGTAATTTGTTTATAACTACTGTTATTATTGTCCAGTCTAATTTTGTACTTATTTAAGTATACTTGTTCAGCGGATTAGCACCAGTTTTGGCTAATGAGATCCCATGAAGAACCTTCTGAGTATGTAGAAGGAACGAAAGCAAACATGAGGAATCATGTCCAGGTACAGTCACACAGCCTCACATGATAGGAGTCATAACTGAAATTAATTGTCAAATATATGCGTGTCAAGGGAGACTTTCCATGTTCTTGTAACTGTCCTAAATTATAGGAACACATTCCTTTTTGGGTCAAACTTCTATTAGACTTATGGACCCCACAAATCAAAAAACTTTATTTGGCCAAGTCTAAGTAACCGTCAACTCCATAACTCTTTCCCGGTTCTCAAAAAGTTCAAAAGGCTGCTTTTCACTTTTCGGTCATCATTACTTTGTGTTCCCCAGGAGAACATCTCATCACCATAACTCCTTCTCATCCTTTCGTTTTGATCGACACAGAACATACATACTCAACAAATTTCTCTCCATTCAACCTACTTTCTCTCTCTAAAAATCAAACCAAGAAACTTCGTCATCCTAATTCAAAACCCTAACCAATTTCGCCATGTCTCAAGCACAATCTTCATCAACATCACCTACCAAAACCTCCAAACCTCGCACATCAAAGAAATCTACACTGAAACCCCCGCCATCTACCCTTGCAGAAAGATTTGATGTGGCTAGGACAAAGTTTTTCAAAAAGGGAGAAAAGAAATTAGTCAAGAAGATGATGGCCAGATCCCTGTCGGCTATGCCTACAGACCAAGCCTCCACTGAAAAACCGGCTAAGGTAATACTTGACTCTACTTTGTCTACTTCTACAGTTTTAGAAGTGGTAAAAAAGTCCTGGAAAAGTGAGTACTGAAACATTAGTAAAATGACTAGATGAATTGGTAGGAAAAGTAGAGCCCAGTGGTACATCTGATAGGGGGAAGGTAGTTGAGACGAAACTACATGATGTTCAGGAGGAACCTAAGTCTAGTATGCATGTGCCTTTAGAAGCTGAGACTGTGTTAGAGGTTGACGTAGTGGGAAAAGTGTTAGAAAAACTGAGAGAAGAGGATTCTGCTAAATCCCAAAAAGAACATGTTGGTGAACACAGTTCTGATGTTGTTCTTGCTGAGAAAATTCAAGGGTTGTCTGTACTTGAAGGTCCAGTTGTTGGAGGACCTAGTTCGGCTGAGGCTTCAAAGGATTGCGCGAAAAACCTGGTTCTTGCCCAGATCCTACAGAGGCTGATGATGCAGAACTCAAGTGGACAGACTCTGAAGATGAGAAGGATGAGGAAGTTGTAAGAGAAGAGGGTGAAGGTAAGGAAATTGCAGAGAAAGGTGAAGAAACAAAGAGGAAAAGTGTGAAAAGAAGGTTTGGTGAAGAGAATGAAAGGCTGATATATGAAGGAGAGGAAGAAGAAATAGTGTTTGTGAGTGAGAACAAAGTGGAGCCTGACAAGAGAAGAAGATTGGTGAAAGGGGGAATGCCTGTTTCTAAGAGTAAACTAGTGGATGAATCCAGTGAAGAGAGTGATGACAAAGTTGTGACCGAGCCAGCACCAAGAAGAGTGGGAACTAGGTCAGCTCTGAAACAACAGTTGGGGATTGTTGGAAAGCTTGAAAGAACAGTTAAAAATGTGAGAGACAGAGAAGAGGAGAAAAAAATGGAGGAAGAGAAGAAGGCCGATGAGGCAAAAGAAGAAAGTGATGAAGCCGGTAGCTATGTGGAGCCAAGTGACTCTAAGACTGATAGTGAGGTGGAGAATAGGAAAATAAGAAGAGGTTCTGTGGAAGAGGTTGACCGGGTAGCTTTCTTTGCCAAGCACCACGTGCTTGCTGGTAGCATTCTGCATGATGTGAAGGAGCATCATATGAAACCTTTGCTCAGAATGATTGGTGACCAAGGGTGGTTAAGCTTGTTTGGTAACAAAGACAGGATGTTGTATTCAAATGAGATCAGGGAATTTTATGCCAACTGCAGGGTTACATCCAGGAGAGTTTTTACAGTTGTGAAGGGAATTGAAATCGAGTTTGGGAGACCTGAGCTGGGGGGTAATTCTTAATGTGCCTGCTAAAGGTTATTGCAAGTACATTAAGTTAAAATGGCCCAAGAGGACAGATGGAGTGTCACCTCTTAGTGTAGTGAGGAAATTCTCAGGTAAACCAAAGCTCAGAAAAGAGAGGAAGATAGACAAGAAGGAGATGGAACCAGCACATCAGTTGCTCTTCGAGTTTGTGCATAGGTTCTTACTGCCTAGGGGAGAGAGAAATAGTGAAGCCAGTGCTCTGGACTTAACCTATATGGACTTGCTGGATAGAGGGGTGAGAATCAACTTGCCTGGGCTGATTATCAGACATATCGAGAGGATTGCAGACACCGACCAAAACCCACATTCATTAGTGCATTCCTATGTTCTCCAGTAGGTTCTAGAGCATTTCGGGGTTACATTAGAATTAGGTAAGAAACCCACCATTCATCAAATGTTTGGGGTTAATGTGCTAAGAAACTGTGACTTCTTCAAGAAAAGGAGAGCTTCCAAGAAACCTATGCAGGTTAAGCAGGAGCAGTCTGAGGAAAGCGAGGATTGTGGACCTGAGGAGGCGATTAATGCTGTGCAGGAACTGGAAAGCCAGGTTCTTGAAATAAACTCAGAAAATGCTGAGCTTCACAGGAAGCTGAAGTTGAAGGATTAAGAAGTTGATTGTTTGAAGTTAGATTGCCACAAGTATGAGGCTGAGCTGGTGATGAAGAGAGCCAAAAATACGAAGCACCTTGAGGCACTAACCAAACACTTCAATCTACAGCCCTGAGTTCTCCTTTCCTACCTCCCTGTCCTTTCTCATAATCTTTTTTATTCCCTTATGATCTTCTTGTATGTGATGTTGTTTAAGACAATTTGTTTTATGTTGTGTACTTCTTAATGGGGTTGTGCTGCTGTCACACCCTGGATAATGATTTTAAATCTCCCGTGCTTGCTTTTGGATTTGTTCTATCATATTTTGGTTCTAGTTGGGCCCTTTGTCTTATATCTGTGTGTCTCAATTTTAGATGACCTGCTGCCTTGCGCTCTAAACTGGATAGTACTAACTGGTTCATGCAGGTATTTGAATCTTTTCGATGATGCCAAAATGGAGAAGAAGGAAATGTTGGGGTGTTTGTGACCTAACTCATATGTTTTAAATTTTTCAATCTGTTATTTTTTTTTTTGTGCTTTTGGAAATTTTGTCTATTCAGGTTCTTTGGCAACATTTGTTTGTCATCATCAAAAAGGGGGAATTTGTTGAGAAAAGGTTTTGAAGAATGACAAACACGAAGGACCCAGTGGTTCCGGAGGAGAACCTGGTCCTTATATAGAAGGGCATGACTGATCGAAAAGATCGGAGAGTTGCAAATCCCTGCGGAACTAGGAGTAGTGGCGCGTGAACGAGTATGCATCCTAGTCAGACTAAAAGAGGCGGTGCCCAGGCTGTGTCTTCGAAGTACGAATAAGAGTTTGACTTCAACAAGGAAAGAATGACAAGGAATTTTGTCTTACCATAATTACAAGGTTTCCTTGTGGGACTCAACTAGGGTTCTAAATCCCATATTAATACAAGTAGTTGATGCAGCCAAAAACTAGTTATTCACAAATAGAGAGTTGAGAGCATACAAAAGCGATCTAACAACTTTCAAACGTGTGATAACTGAAGAAGACAACTGGTGGACTTGAGTAGATTGAGTCTAGATATTCTGTCTAGGTTCTTTTCTTTGTAAGTTGTCTTATTGTGAGCGATCATTGTTTTACCTATTAGCTTGTCTTAGAAGCAGTGTATTAGGTGAAATTTTGAGAGATTACTTTGTAAAGCTAGAGTTTAGCTTTGTTTAGTGATTAGAGCCTAGAGTGTAGCCCCTTGGTTACAGAGTCTTGTAATCAGAAACGTGCTCTTTGTGTTAGTGGATTGAGTTATAAAATCCCAAAGTGTGGGTCGTGGTTTTTCTCCCTTGAGTAAGGAGTTTTTCACGTAAAATCCTTGTGTTCTTTGTGTCTGAGATTGGTGTGTGTTGTGGTGTTCGATTGGCAAACTATAGAGGAAAGAACAGGCGTCTTGTCTCTGAAGAATCAAGTTCTTGAAGCGAAAAATCGGAGGACACTATTCAACCCCCCTCCCCTTCTAGTGTCCTTAGGAGGTACAAAGATTTCAACAAACATGTAGTTATGAAATGTCTAATAATCTACTATATTTCATACTATAATACATGCATGACAATATGAAAGCTGAAAATTAATTTTATGGCAACTAACTTAATTAGAGAAGCCATAAAAGTTAAGATCAAAGATATCATAAATGATTCATCTACAAGTTTGCAACACACACACACACTCTCTCTCTCTCTCTCTCTCTATATATATATATATATATATATATAATAAAGGCAACGATTGATAGTTGAAACCTGTTTTTCAAGTCCCGGAGGACTAGTTGCTTGGTTCCAACCATTTCAACAATATATATATATATACACACACTATTTTTGAATGTTTGTTGAACCAAATAACATGATTTTTTCTGTATGCATAATTCACATTGTAGATTCTAATGCACGAATATCACTCTTTACGTACAAAGATGAGCCATGGTATTCTTCGGTAAGAAATGCTAGAAGAAAATTGATGTCAAAAGCAATATTTCAAATTGTAGCAATTGTAAGATAGATATCATTGATTACGAGGAAAGAATGTTGGACTGTATTATTACCGCAACATGTTATCGATCTCCCACGACCAACTATATGTTGCTTTTTTAAAAGTAATATTAATTTCGACAACTAAAGTTCAGATTATGATAGAGTAGCCAAAAACTCATACATGGACGTACACTAAAAACATTGTCTACAAAGAAGTATTTAGGTAAGATATGATTATTGATTACATTACCTATTACTGTACTTTATTTGATGATTGTTGTATTTTCTTCCCCATCAACTATTGCATTTATACAAACTTTCATTAATTTATTTCTTAAGTTTTTCTGTTAAACATGTACCTATAACTGTTTTATATATCTTCCAACAAAATAATAGAAAGAGAAAATGAAAAATAGGAAATTCAGCGGCGAACCAGTAGCAACAGTCTGGTGGCGTAGCAGCAGCAACAGTCCAGTGGAGAGGCTGGAGGAAGTTATAGTGGTGTTCGGAGAGAAGAGGGGCGGTTGCAGGAAGACAAGAAGAATAAGAGGAAGCCATAAACCCTAGAAAGGAAGTGGCTACAAAAAGTTAAGGGGTGTGGTTGAGTGTCAATTAATGGATATTTAAAAAAATGGATAAACAAAAATATAAAGAGTGTTGGGTGGTTATGTAGAGTAATTTTTTTTTTTACACTATTAGGGATCGCCTGATTTGATGTATAGACCAAATTAATCATGGTTTAAAACTACGTCACATAATTATAATTAAAAAAAAAAGAACTAAGAAAGAGAACCCTTTTTTATTCTGCTGATGTTTGGAAATATTTGGCTATTTTACCTTAATATTTCCTCACATTTTAATACGTTATTCGCCCATTGCACGGAATAATTATGATTCTTGCGCTCACTTATTGTGTTTGTGATTTTAGTAATGGTTTGGATGAATTCGAGGAAAGAACAATCAAAATGGATACAAACGAGCAAAGAGGTGATGGACTTAGCAAAATATGGGACATAGTATTAGAAGGCAAGGCTATGATGCAAGCTGTAGATCTGTCACAGCTTCAGACTTTGGAATGTTGTGAGCCATGCGACGCCTTCAGTACACCGCGCGACATCCAGATGCTATGATCAATGCGACGCCCAGAGAAAGCTTTTGGACATTTGAGCACCACTGTTTTGGCAATGCGATTATGAAAGCGGCGCTTGCCCAGCAGCTTGAAGTCCAACGACCCCAACTTTTCCAACTTAGTTTAGGCTTTGGTTTAACTTATCCTAGAACTTTTTAAACATTATAAATACATTATAATTTAGGTTTTTAAGGGGGGTTGGACTTGGAGGAAAGAAGAGGAGCCCTAGATGTCTTCTAAACAAGTTCTTTCTCTCTTTCTCTTATTCTTCTCCTTAATTCTATAGTTTGTTCGTTCTAGAGTTAGGGCAAATACATGAAGGTTGTTGTTTGAAAGTTGACTTCAATATATTGATTTACCACTACAGATTGTTTATTCATTCTTGAGCCTAATTGTTTGGTTATTAGGGCCTGATAATTGAACACTATCTAAGGTTTACAAGTTGAACTCGACAGAGGAAACTTATAAACGCACATAAGAAAGAATAGGGCTTGATTGTGAACCTGGGCATCAGGGAATCAATTTGCGGATAGGATAGACATACACCTATTCGCCTTGCTTAGATAAATAAAGAGTTCTTTAATGCATGCATGTAATTTAATTTCATAGACATATAGGCGTTAAATTAGCTTGCATAGGGTCGTGAAGAATCGAAAGGTTTTCATGAATATAACTAACCTGTTAGTTAGCAATCTAGGAAATCAAGAAGTAGCATCAATTGAAAAACTCAACTGAATTGTTTGTCGCTTTGACTCTGGACTGTTTCTCTCTTATTGATAACAACTAATAAATTGCTCAAGATTACTTGACTTCGTTACTTTCTTTTTAATTATTGTTTCCTTTAGTTAGTAAAATCACAATCACTATCGAAAAAGATCCCTAAATAGTTTTTAGGAAATCGCTTGCTAGGATTTAGTCTGAACAATAGTCCTCGTGAGAACGATACTCATCTTATCACTTTATTACTTGTCGACCACGAATACTTGTGTGTGCGTTTGGGAGCAACAAGTTTTTGGTGCCGTTGCCGGGGACAAAATAATTGATTGTTTTCTTTTTGAACAATTTATTATTTTCTATTCAGGTTTAATTTTTTGTCTAGTTTATTATTGTGTTACTTGTTAACATAACATCTTTTAATGAAAACTGGTCGAATGATAGTTGCTCAAAGTTTGATGATCATAGTTTACTGTGTGGAGGAACTCACTTTTGGGAAAATTGTCCAAGTCTTTTAACTCTACGAGACTGGTTATGTGAATTTTCTACAACCTTTGACTGGAACTTTTGCAAATTGTGTGGTGGTCTGTGGAATTCTTATCCTAAGTGTCATACTCTTTCCCCAATCAATAGGTGTGATGATTCTAATAGTGTTTGTGAGTTTGACAGGAGCGATAAAGTGTAGGTTGTTAACGATACTTGGATAATGGAGCACACCAAACTCTTTGAAGCATTTTCTCTAAGGAAATAACAAATATGACGAGGCAATTTATGGAAGAAAGAATGGAGCTCACACAAGAAATTGATCAATTTTACTTAGCTATTCACGACTTGGAGGCGAATTTGAGTGATATGCTTGAGGTGTCTAATACCCAATTATCAATTGTCGTGAATAGTAGATTTGAGATAGAAGAGCTTAGGAGCCAATTTGAGAAGAAAAAAGTGGAATTTCTACCATTCGACCCAATATTAGTTGATGATGCCGAAGTGAAACGACCTCGATCAGTCGTTTCGGAAGTTAGGACTCCGATTAGCGTGCCGATAATTTTAAAATATTTATAATGTCCATTAGGACCTGTCTGCAAAATTTGAGCTAAATCAGACCTCGTTTGGTAGGCATCGGAAGAAGGTTTTATTTTTTATTGTCGATAAATATTAAAAAGATATTTTCGAGCTCGGTTTTGGCGAATGAGCTCCAATTCGAAATCCGAAAGCGCCGTTAGGTTCGTATAATTATTTGTGACTTTTGTGGACTTTTAAAAGTGAATTTCGATGTTGTTCGGCTAGTTTCCGCTAAAATACCGAAAGTTAAATAATTTGACCTTTTTCCATTTAAATTCGCATCTTGAGTTTCGGGAATCCGATTTGAGATCCGCCTTAGCAAGTATGCTACATATATTTTGTTTAATTTGTATGCAAAAGTTATAATTATTTCAAATATCGTAGGGTACCATTTTTATTTTTGTCACAAAAAGAAAAGAAATTATGAAAGAAAATAAAATGAAAAAGGAAAAGCCAAAAGAAAAGAGAAAAGACAAAATGAAAGAAATAAAGAGAAATGGAATAGATTTACTATGTCAGTTGGCATTTTATATCCTTAGCTTCAGTTCAGTAATATTTTTTCCAGAAAACGAAACATGAGAAGATACGAAATAGAAAACGTTGAAGAGGAGAAAATGCCAGAAAATACGAACAGAGCCGGAGAAAGATAGAATTTTTACCCCAAAATATTCAGGTAATGATGTTAACTCATTATCTTAGCTTATTACGTGTGTTTGAATATATTTTTACGGTAAAAATTGGGATATTAGATATCGTTTTAATAAGTTCAATTGATAGTTTCAAGGGTCAATTGGACCTCGATAATGAAATTGATTATGTATTCGTACTCAGTGAGTTATGAGCAACATATAAATATAATTTATTTAGGGTTTGGTTATGTGACCTTAAACCCTGTACATAGGCCTGGCCTGCATATTGTGTATGCAAATAGGGTATCAAGTTCCTAACCAGATTACCCTAAGATGTGGGGAATGAAGCCTT
The DNA here is from genome assembly GCA_029990575.1 of Petunia axillaris subsp. axillaris. Taxonomy (NCBI): domain Eukaryota; kingdom Viridiplantae; phylum Streptophyta; class Magnoliopsida; order Solanales; family Solanaceae; genus Petunia; species Petunia axillaris. The sequence continues at coordinate 138,347,847 of JARKNS010000004.1, forward strand.
TAGCCTTATTTGATATAATTTTCGGCTTATTGAATACAGCAGGATCGTTTGGCAGTGAATCCAAAGGATAAAGCGGTTGTTGAGTAACTGTGCTAACTTTGTAACAAGGTAAGTGTTCGTATCCATTTCTTTGGAGGCCCTTGGCTTTGTGGATATTCTACCACGTGTTCCTTGCGTGTGTACCTGCCGATAGACGTACTCATTACGCCTTAGCTTTGAATTTACATTGTATATTATATGTTATTCCCTGTTGTTGGTATTGCATTGAGCACATGAGCATTGCACTCTGGTTTTGAGCATTGTATATACTTCCCGGTAATCGATAAGAGTCCCGAGCCGGTGAAGGGTCATTATTGCATTTACTTCTCGGTAATCAATGAGAGTCCCGAGCCGGTGAAGGGTCATTATTGCATATACTTCCTGGTAATCGATGAGAGTCCCGAGTCGGTGAAGGGTCATGATTGAATATATTTCCCGGTAATCGATGAGAGTCCCGAGCCGGTGAAGGATCATCATTGCATATTCTTCCCGGTAACCGATGAGAGTCCCGAGCCGGTGAAGGGTCATTCGATGAGAGTCCCGAGCCGGTGAAGGGTCATCATTGCATATACTTTTCGGTAATCGATCAGAGTCCCGAGCCGGTGAAGGGTCATCATTGCATATACTTCCTGGTAATCGATGAGAGTCCCGAGCTAGTGAAGGATCATTATTTCATAAATCTCCTGGTAAACGATTAGAGTCCCGCGCCGGAGATAGGCATTAGGCATATGTGACTGCATTACATCGTACCGCATTCATTCCATCTCATTCATAAGTGACTGCATTGCATCGTACCGCATACATCCCATCTCATTGCACCGCATACTAACTATTGTGTGTACTGTGTTGTGTTTTATGTATGCGGTATGTATACTATGTCGTGGACATATCTTAGTTTGCCTATAAATTTCTGGCTCATATTTTAGGTTGCGGGGATCGGGTTTCACGCCGCAACAGTGTAACTATATAGATCGGGTTGCACGCCACAACGGTATAAATATATGGATCGGGCTGCACGCCATAACGGTATAAATATATGAATCGGATTGCACGTCTGCACCTCGCAACGGTATAAATATATGGGTCGGGTTGCACGTTGCAACAGGATGAATATATGGATCGTGTTTCACGCCGCAACAGGATGTATTTCTGATTGTTGATGTGTTCGGGATACCTATATGTTCTGGCCATCTTACGTTCCTGGTTGTTGATGAGTTTGTCATTCCATATGTGTTTCTAGTTATTATCTGACTCTGACTTTTTATAATTTAAATAAGAGGAATTTGGTTTTTCTATTTCTTTTCTCCCTGGCTAGCTGTCCTATTCTTTGAGGTGGCTAGTCTGCCCCACTTATTGAGTCCTTTTGACTCACCCTTGTTTGTTGTTTATTTTTGTCTATCTATTTCGTTTCGGCAGGTTCGCTCCAGGATTGAGTTCGGCACATTGTGAAGGAGCGAAGACGACCTCAGCTATCAGGGTGAGCCAGCTTTTATTTTGGATGGCCACTAGTTTTATGTTTATTATTTCAGTTGCATTTTTCTCCCTTCAGGAGGTATTTGTCTTCTTCTGTACTCTTAGATGTCTAGTTTTGATAGCCCTAAACCTAGTATATTGGGTAGTCAGCTGTAATTTCTTTGTACAGCGTAGAGGTATCAGTATGTCTGTATTTTTTTAAAGTCTGGTCCTTATTTATGAATTATTATATTTATTTTCCTAATTTTATTGGTAAGGGTTCGCCCGACAGGTCTAAGGGAGGATGTCGGGTGCCTGCACGGCTTAACCGGATTCCGGGTCGTGTCAGTTAGTATTAGAGCCTGGTTTAGAGTCTATCCAGACCAAGACAGTGTCTAGTAGAGTCTCGCTGATGGGTACGTAGACGTCCGTACTTATCTACGAGGGGCTATGATGGCATTTAGGAAGTTGCACTTCCTTCATTTCTGATCATGCGTCGGTCAAGGATTCAAAAGTATTTTCGTTAATTCGTTAATTCCTTCTTGATAATTTTGAATCCTCGTGCGAAAAATCAGCAAACGGTATGAGTTCAAAACGAATCAGTCTAGCCTGGGGTTAGCACTAACGAAGCCCCGAGAGTTTTTATCGTGCTGGCGATCTAGTTACGGAGGTCTCAGTTGTACGAGCTCACGATGGGCAATGGAGCAGGATCTTGTGGTTTCTTTTGCTCTCTACGATGCTTTTACGAGAATCTTGGTGACGCAGATACCGCAAGAACCTATTATTCGCCAGGCAGCTTATCAGGTTGCCGCAGATGGAGACGTTCGGTCTCAGGGAGCTCCTGTTCTAGGTCATAATTGCCGCAGTAAAACTATGTTCCGAAGGCAGCATATGTCGTGCCTCTAGTTATTCTGGCTAGTTAGCTAGCCCAAGTAATAGCTCGGTCCGAGTGTCCGAAGATGCTGCATTATTTTATCTGGTTGAACCTTCCGATATTCTCAAGCCATGCATCAGATAATCCCTGCGTAAATTTTTTTAAACACAATGATGTCAGCATATCCTTCAGGCTCTTGATTATATCGAGCGATATGGTGTTGATTATTCTGCTTTCTAGTTTCAAGGTCCAGCCCTGGATTGGTGGACCGCTCTCTTATTAGCAAACTTGGTTCGATTTTTCTTCTAGATTCGTGGGGAAAAGTTCCTTTCGTGCTGTGAGCGAGATGAAAAGTGTCGCCAGTTTGAGTAGATTGGACATAGTAGCCTGTCGGTTTTAGAATATGAGATTAAATTCTTTAGGATGGCTGGATATGCACTAGAACTAGTCTATAAACCTTCCGAGACTGTTCAAAGATTTATCGGTGACCTTTCTCTTTCCTTGAGATCCCAGATGGCTCGAGAATTTAGGCTGAGACTACATTTGATGTTGTTGTTAATATTGGTCAGAGGTATTAGGCATACCATAAGTTAGAGCAGGAAGAGTTAGAGCTGGAGGGCAATAAATCTCGTGGTCCTAGTGGGCAACCATGGTACCTCATTTGGAGGTAAGAGTTCTGATTATTTTGGGAGGGCACCTTCCAGGTTATCTCAACTTGTGTCACGTGATTCTTAGAGTGCGCGGGTAGTTCACCAAGATTAGACTCAGCTTTCTCTTTGTAGCTTTCAACAATCAGTCCAGCTTCCATTTTCAGCAAAAAGGTGTTATCATTATCGTGAGTCTGATTATCCTTTGAGGATTTTTCCGATTATCATTGTCGTGAGTCTGGTTATCCTTTGAGGAGTTTTTCCTTACTCCAGCAAGTAGACACTTGTCCTTCTTCTTTCCCTTAGGCACCTGCCTAGTCACAGGGATTTTATTTAGATCTCAATCAGCTAGAGATATGCCCTTTTTAGATTGACGTCGAGAGCATAGTGGTAGTGGTTCTTCTAGAAGTAATTATCAGGATAGCGACTCGGCTCAGCCGCAGAGGCAATTCTAAGAATTGCCAGTCTGGCAGGATGCTGAGGCTTCCGATGTAGTAGACCCATGTATTTCTTCTTCCCTTATATGTGAGTAAGATTTGATTCTTCCGATCGATCTGGAAATGGTCTGTCATGTCATGTTTCCATGGTTTCTTTTGATGTTGTTTCTATTAAGAATCGATTGCGGTAGAGGGGTGAAATTCTAGTATGATTTATTTCTGGCACTTGTGAGACCTACTAGGTTTAAATGTGAGAGCTTTGGGAGTGAGTGTCGGTATTGTCTTCATCGCATCTTGTTACGCCACTTTCTATTGTTATGTCAATTCAGTTTACCTCTCTCCTCAAAGTTCAATGTTGGTAGGATAATGGGATCTTATCGTGCCAGGTTTTATTATCAAGTCAAATTAGTATACCTCTCTTCTTGGAATTCCGTGTTGGTAGGATGATAGGATTCTTATTCATCACCATCAGAAAGTGTCACCTGTTTCTTCCGGTGTAAAGTGGTTAGTAAGTAATATTCGATCTACGTATCTCCTCTTGGTTCAAGACGCTAGTAAAGTCATGTTATCCTATGAGCTTATCTTGGTATAAAAGAGTTTACTGATAAATTGTTGGAGTTCTCTTTTTATGAGAAGGTTAAATTGGCATGAATGTTGTCCCGTGAAGCTCATTTAATGTCTATTTCTCCAATTACGATTCTTCGGTTAGCCTGACACGTAAGTAGTCTAGCTCTGGTAGCCAAATATATAAGAAGAAGAGCTTCCTAAAACTCTAATTATTTCTATCCTCAGTCCGTTGCCATCTCTTCTTTATCCGACACTAGTGAGCTTGGGTGGTTAGTAGTCGTTTGTGATGTTCGTTGTGTTGAGCCAAAGTGCGTGTCAAGGTAGCCCGGTAAGCACATTGTTATTTTTCAAGGCTACTAAGGGCAATGAGAGGCGTCATTTGACCTTTGATTTGATCCATCAGGCGGTGGTGCTTATAGAAAATGTATGGAGTTGTGAACTCGAGAGTCGCAGCTGTTTGGCAACTCGAGAGAGTAATTTGGTAGCTCAGGTCTGAGCCGCATTCTCTATTTAGCTAAGTCTTCCTTAATCCAGCAGGTTGTGCGAGGATGACTATTTCTATTCAAATTAGTTGCATGAGTTTATGCTCTAAGTGGAGGAGTCTTCCTCCAATTGATACCGAATCATAATATTAAATATCTAAGGGCGTTGCTGAAGCGTAAGCTAATTCTTTGCTTCATCGACTTGTTCTATATCGAAAAGTATATCGACGAGGTGATTCACCGGCAGAATCATGTTAATTCATCCAGAGTTTCGTGTATCTTTGTTTCCAAAAAGTAGAACTCTCCTCTCGTGATCGAGAAAGGATCAGCTTAGTCAGAATAAACTGGGCAATGGTGCTATGATATTATCCAGCTATATTTTTATCCAAGGGTTTGATGTGCGTGTCATAATTCTGATTCTGTAATCATGAGATAATATCTGTGGAATAGTTTATGAAAGTTGTGTAAGTTCTCTTGTTATCTGCGTGAATCTTGCTTTAGATTTAGGCTCGTTCGAGGACGAACGAGAGTATAAGTGGAGGAGAATGAAACGATCTCGATCGGTCGTTTCAGAAGTTAGGATCCGATTGGCGTGCCGATAATTTTAAAATATTCGTAATATCCATTAGGACCTGTCTGTAAAATTTGAGCTAAATCAGACCTCGTTTGGTAGGCATCGGAAGAAGGTTTCAGTTTTTATTGTCGATAAATATTAAAAAGAGATTTTCGAGCTCGGTTTTGGCGAATGAGCTCCGATTCGAAATCCGAAAGCGCCGTTAGGTTCGTATAATTATTTGTAACTTTTGTGAACTTTTGAAAGTAAATTTCGATGTTGTTCGGCTAGTTTCCGCTAAAATACCGAAAATTAAATAATTTGACCTTTTTCCATTTAAATTCGCATCTTGAGTTTCGGGAATCCGATTTGAGATCCGCCTTAGCAAGTATGCTACATATATTTTGTTTAATTTGTATGCAAAAGTTAGAATTATTTCAAATATCGTAGGGTACCGTTTTAATTTTTGTCACAAAAAGAAAAGAAATAATAAAAGAAAATAAAATGAAAAAGGAAAAGACAAAAGAAAAGAGAAAAGACAAAATGAAAGAAAGAAAGAGAAATGGAATAGATTTACTATGTCGGTTGGCATTTTATATCCTTAGCTTCAGTTCAGTAACATTTTTTCCAGAAAACGAAACATGAGAAGATACAAAATAGAAAACGTAGCAGAAGAGAAAATACCAGAAATTACGAAAAGAGCCGGAGAAAGATAGAGTTTTTACCCCTGAAACATTCAGATAATGATGTTAACTCATTATCTTAGCTTATTACGTGTGTTTGAATATATTTTTACGGTAAAAATTAGGATTTAGAAATCGTTTTAATAAGTTCAATTGATAGTTTCAAGGGTCAATTGGACTCCGATAATGAAATTAATTATATATTCGTACTTAGTGAGTTATGGGCAGCATATAAATATAATTTATTTAGGGTTTGGTTATGTGACCTTAAACCCTGTACATAGGCCTGACCTGCATATTGCGTATGCGAATAGGGTATCAGATTCCTAACCGGATTACCCTAAGATGTGGGGAATGAAGCCTTTAGCCTTATTTGATATAGTTTTCTGCTTATTGAATACAGCAGGATCTTTTGGCAGTGAATCCAAAGGATAAAGCGGTTGTTGAGTAACTGTGCTAACTTTATAACAAGGTAAGTGTTCGTATCCATTTCTTTGGAGGCCCTTGGCCTTGTGGATATTCTACCACGTGTTCCTTGCGTGTGTACCTGCCGATAGACGTACTCATTACACCTTAGCTTTGAATTTACATTGTATATTATATGTTATGCCCTGTTGTTGGTATTGCATTGAGCACATGAGCATTGCACTCCGGTTTTGAGCATTGCATATACTTTCTGGTAATCGATAAGAGTCCCGAGCCGGTGAAGGGTCATTATTGCATATACTTTCCGGTAATCGATGAGAGTCCCGAGCCAGTGAAGGGTCATTATTGCATATACTTCCCGGTAACCGATGAGAGTCCCGAGCCGGTGAAGGGTCACTATTGCATATATTTCCCGGTAATAGATGAGAGTCCCGAGCCGGTGAAGGATCATCATTGCATATTCTTCCCGGTAACCGATGAGAGTCCTGAGCCGGTGCAGGGTCATCATTGCATATACTTCCCGGTAATCGATGAGAGTCCCGAGCCGGTGAAGGGTCATCATTGCATATACTTTCCGGTAATCGATGAGAGTCCCGAGCCGGTGATGGGTCATCATTGCATATACTTCCCGGTAATTGATGAGAGTTCCGAGCCAGTGAAGGGTCATCATTGCATATACTTCCCGGTAATCGATGAGATTCCCGAGCCGGTGAAGGATCATTATTTCATATATCTCCTGGTAAACGATGAGAGTCCCGCGCCGGAGATAGATATCAGGCATATGTGACTGCATTACATCGTACCGCATTCATACCATCTCATTCATAAATGACTGCGTTGCATCGTACCGCATTCATCCCATCTCATTGCACCTATACTGACTATTGTGTGTATTGTGTTGTGTTTTATGTATGCGGTATGTATACTATGTCGTGGAAATATCTCAATTTGCCTATATATTTCTGTCTCATATTTTGGGTTGCAGGGATCGGGTTGCACGCCGCAACAGTGTAAATATATGGATCGGGTTGCACGCCGCAACGGTATAAATATATGGATCGGGTTGCACATCTGCACCTCACAACGATATAAATATATTGGTCGGGTTGCACGCCGCAACAGGATGAATATATGGATCGCGTTGCATGCTGCAACATGATGTATTTCTGATTGTTGATGTGTTCGGGATACCTATATGTTCTGGCTATCTTACGTTTCTGGTTGTAAATGAGTTTGTCATTCCTTATGTGTTTCTAATTATTATCTGGCTCTGACTTTTTATAATTTAAATAAGAGGAATTTATTTTATCTATTTTTTTCTCCCTAGCTAGCTATCTTATTCTTTGAGGTTGCTAGTCTGCCCCACTTATTGAGTCTTTTTGACTCACCCTTGTTTGTAGTTTGTTTTTGTCTATCTATTTCGTTTCGGCAGGTTCGCTCCAGGATTGAGTTCGCCACGTTGTGAAGGAGCGAAGACGACTTCAGCTGTCAGGGTAAGCCAGCTTTTATTTCGGATGGCCACCAGTTTTATGTTTATTATTTCAGTTGCATTTTGCTCTCTTCAGGAGGTATTTGTCTTCTTATGTACTCTTAGATGTCTAGTCTGGATAGCCCTAAACCTAGTATGTTGGGTAGTCAGCTGTAATTTCTTTGTACAGCTTAGAGGTATCAGTATGTCTGTATTTTTTTAAGTCTTGTCCTTATTTATGAATTATTATATTTATTTTCCTAATTTAATTGGTAAGGGTTCGCCCAACAGGTCTAGGGGAGGGTGTCGGGTGCCCGCACGGCCTAACCGGATTCCGGGTCGCGTCACGAAGTTGACAAAATTACATTAGAGTCAAGTGAGGAAAATGTAAACATCATATTTGAGGACTCTAGTGTTTGTTCAAGTGAGGGTGTCAAAAGTAATGCAATTTTCGAATTGAGGCGCATTGGATCTCATTCCAATCATTTTTTAACATTGTGTTTGGATGGTGACATGAAAATTGAGCCACCCGAGCCTATGAAGAAACCAAAGGAGGAGGAACAAGGTGCCTATATTTTAAAGTTTGTGATGCCGAGGAGACAAAAAGACATCCCTCATTTAAAGGCTAAGAAGTGTAAAATGCGACATTGGTTACTCGGTGCTTTTGTATTTTTGCCACCACCCTAATACCATAGTCATAAGCTTGAGGCAAAGTTGGGGGATTCAATTCATAAGTTTAAGGTGGAGGCAAAAGTGGTAAAGCGTCTTCATCGTGCCGCGACGTTAAATCAAGTGCTTTTTGGGAGGCAACCCAATTTGCTTGCTTTACTTTTATTATTATTATTATTATTATTTTTTTTTTATTTTTTTTTTTTTTATGGTTGTATATTACTTTGGGTGATTCTTTGGATTGCAGGTTCATGTAATGTCGAGTTTAAGTGTGGGGTGTCCTCACCCCTCCTAATATTGATGACCTATTGGGGGAAGTCTGAGTAGTTCATGCTATACAGAAGCTTGGAGGATGCTAGCACCAAGGGCTAGAGCTGCCAAGGAGTTTTCTTACCCACTTGCAATATTAATTCATTTACTTGTTTGCACTAAGGACAACGCTTGATTCTAAGTGTGGGGTGGGGGAACTTCCGTTCTTTATGAGGTTATGGATGATTGTACCATTAGGAATTTCTTTTTAGCAATTTTTATTTTTGTCACTTGACTTTATTTTAATTTGTTTCTTGCTTTAATATATAAAAAAATGAAAAAATAGAAAACTAATGAAAAATTTAAAAAAAAAATCTTTTTAGTTTTAGTTAGTGGTACATGTCATTCGCCCCGTGGTTTTTCTTATGGCCTCGGTTCTTTTCCATGGGTAGACCTTTGAACCGTGTAATTTTTTATTTTTAGGAGTAGTAGAGTATTAGTTAGTAGAGTATCTTCAGGAAAAAATGGTAGAATGCTAGGTGCCCTTAGTTTGTTTGATACCGGTAAATTTAGACTAGAGCATATGCTATTTGTAAAGCCCTTTTGATCTTAAAATTGTGATGCATGCCTAGAAAAATTTGAATGACCTTCTTGAGACGCTTAGGTTCAACTAGTTGACTCTTTTGTGAACCATTGTACCTTAGTGCTTAAATTTCAAGAGTTGCACCTTATTTTCTTAAATCAAGAGTTGGAATGGAATCGTCTTGAGTGAACTATGTGCCATGTGTAATGTGAGGTATCCTTTCTTATGTTCAGTGCTCGCATATTGATTTCTAGAATTTGTCCCGTGTGTGTTCAAAGCAAAATCCTAGGTTTACTCTAGTCGGGAGATGATACAGACATTTCTTTGATAAGCCTTTTCTAGCCTTGATTAGCCTACCCTTTAATATTATTCTTATTAAGCCCTTTTGAGCCTATTGACCTTTTTATTGGCACCCACATTTCAAGCCTTATCCGTTTTGTTCTTAATTATCTTCTTTTTGAACCCGTACTCCTTAGAGCACTTTAATTGAAATATTTGATGTTTATGGAGTTGTGGTTGGAGAAATTAGATGGCTTTTGAGTGGAACCAATGAAGGAAGGATACGGTGCATTTTGAGAAAAAGTACATTGACAAGGTAGAGAAAAATATTGAAAAAAAAAAATGAAAAAAAAAGAAGAGAAAAATAAAGAAAACAGAAGAAAGAAAATAAAAATCTCAATCCTTGCTAGTGTTGTGCAAAAAGTGAAGTGAAAATTACTTAAAATTGAAGGGAAAATCCTTGTCTGATGTTTGGGTGGTTGCTTGGTTGGTTTTGAGAAGAATTGTGAAAAAATTTGAAAGTGATGTATTAAAGCGCTTAGGGAGGTAGTCACTATTTTGTCCATATTTATCCTACCCGTCCTTTAGCCTATATTACAACCCTTAAAGTCCTAGTTAATCTCGATGGGGGTGAGCTTACATTAGTGAAGTCCTACATTACGGGCAAGCCTATGGTACGTTGAGTGTGGCGCGTGAACTTCTTTTTTTGAGAGCGAGTGAATTCTTTCTATATTATGTCCCTAATCTATTCTTGAAATATATTCTTTGTCTGATATTTGGGATGCTCCCTTGATTATTTTTGGTGAGGGCACATGGTTTGCGCGAGATAGGTGAAGTTATTGACTTCTTGGTTGAGTGAATGTGTGTGATTTTGTGAAAGCTTGGTTTCATTGATTCGGTTTTTGAGATTAAGATGTCTTGAGTTAGTTGTTCTAGTGTTTTAAAATTTGATGAATTTTTGGCATGTTGTGGGTCACATGATATGTATTTATGCTCTTGTTTAATGGTCGCTATCAATCATAACCATAGGTAGACCTGTTCTATCAAGTGTTGTTATCTAGTTAGGGAGTCGTTTTTGGTGATTGCTCGAGGGAGAGCAAATGTCTAAGTGTGGGGTGGTGATGTTTGGCAATATTTGCCATTTTACCTTAATATTTCGTCGCATTTTGATACATAATTCGCCCATTGCACGGAAAAATTGCGATTCTTGCGCTCACTTATTGTGTTTGTGATTTTAGGAATATTTTGGATGAATTCGAGGCAAGAATAATCAAAATGGATACAAACGAGCAAAGAGTTGATGGACTTAGCAAAATATGGGACATGGTATTAGAAGGCAAGGCTAAGGTACAAGCTGTAGATCTGTCACACCTTCAGACTTTGGAATGCTGTGAGCCATGCGACGCCTTCAGTACAGCGCACGACATCCAGATGCTATGATCCATACGACGCCTAGAGAAAGCTTTTGGAGATTTGAGTACCACTGTTTTGGCAATGTGATTACGCAAGAGACGCTTCCCCAACAGCTTGAAGTCCGACGACCCCAACTTTTCCAAGTTAGTTTAGGCTTTGGTTTAACTTATCCTAGCACTTTGTAAACATTATAAATACATTATAATATAGATTTTTAAGGGGGATTGGACGTGCAGGAGAGCAGAGGAGCCCTAGATGTCTTCTAAAAAAGTTCTTTCTCTCTTTCTCTTATTCTTCTCCTTAATTCTATAGTTTATTCGTTAGAGTTAGGGCAAATACATGAAGGTTGATGTTTTAAAGTTGATTTCTATATATTGATTTACCACATATTGTTTATTCATTCTTGAGCCTAATTGTTTGGTTATTAAGGCCTGATAATTGAACACTATCTACGGTTTATAAGTTGAACTCGACAGAGGAAACTTATAAACGCACATAAGAAAGAATAGAACTTGATTGTGAACCTGGGCATCAGGGAATCGATTTGCGGATAGGATAGACATATACCTATTCTCCTTGCTTAGATAAATACAGAGTTTTTTAATGCATGCATGTGATTTAATTCCATAAACATATAGGTGTTAAATTAGCTTGCATAGAGTCGTGAAGAATCGACAGGTTTTCACGAATATAACTAACCTGTTAGTTAGCAATCTAGAAAATCAAGAAGTAGAATCAATTGGAAAACTCAACTGGATTGTTTGTCGCTCTGACTCTAGACCGTTTCTCTCTTATTGATAACAACTAATAAATTGCTCTAGATTACTTGACTTCGTTACTTTCTTTCTAATTATTGTTTCTTTTAATTAGTAAAATCACAATCACTATCGAAAAAAATTCCTGAATAGTTTTTAGGAAATCGTTTGCTAGGATTCAGTCTGAACAATAGTCCTCGTGAGAACGATACTCAACTTATCACTTTATTACTTGTCGACCACGTATACTTGCGTGTGCGTTTGGGAGCAATAAGTTTTTGAACAACAATTCTTGTGTTATTAATCCTTGTATTGACAATTTATGTGTAACTAAGCCACCTAACCAAATGAACCTTAAAGAAAGGGTTATAAAAGGTTGCGGAGTTATTTTATTTTTTAGGCTACTATATCATGATTGTTATGAAAAGTTACATTTAGTTTAGATCAATTCAATCTAATAGTATATAAAATAACTAATTATAGGTATGATGTCTGTGCGCTATACTATATTATTCTAAGTTAGTTATACATTCATATTGATAGTATACTATTATGTCATATTTACCGTGGTAGAAAACTTACCTTATTTTTCAAAATGTCAAATTCCACTTTTACCAAGGTGTACCTTTAAATATCTATGGGGTGACTGGTGTAAACTTGTGTACACAAACAATATATACACAAAATTTACCTAGAGTATTACATGAAAATATTATTTGTGTCAAGTATTATTCCGACCTCATACAGTATACTGTTGATTGCTGAACTGCAGAATCTTTTTTTTTTAATGATTATTATTATTATTATTATTGTTATTAATATTATTATTGTTTTTAATATTATTGTTTTTTAACTTAGTCATTTTCTTCAAAAATATTGGACCTTAAATCACAGGAGTAGCCCCAATAAGGCAAAATATTTCGCTAATCAAAGAAAAGCGCAAGTCACACACACGCCCCCCACCCCGCCCCCTCCCCGCCTCCCCCGAAAAAAAAAAAAAAGAACCATTTAAACTCCTGGCCTTTCTTATATATTGGCAAAACCAATTTAATGCTTAATAAATAATTTTATCTTTGAAAATAATAACAGACAAATTTATTAACTGATCTCACCAGTCAATAGTTTGCAAACCTTCCGCTAGCATCCACCTGCAGATCATGCAGTCCAGTGTAACAGTACTCCATGTAGTCTCCACCAGCTGCCACCACAAGACCCTCTATATACATCGATCAACTCACCGAAAGAAGAATAATCAGATATACAAAACTTGAGAAGTTTTGAGTTTCTTGAATTTTCAAGGTTTGTTCCATTGTCAGCTTTTCTTTCTTTTTTCTTTTGTATCCACCATTTATGTTTTTGTAGTAGTAGAGGTGTGACCGTGTGAGTGACTTTTCTGAGTGCACATCTTCAAACTTGTATGCGTAGATTCTTTTGCTATAGGTCAGCTTGTGTTTGATTTTTTGGGCATTTAATCTTTTCAACTACTCCTATATGAAATTTATTGACAGACTTAAGACTTCCGATCAATATATGGAATTGTTTTTCTATTGAAAACTGGAGGAATAACAGATACAAGCATATCTAAAATTTTAAGTGAGGGTGCAAATTCTTTAGTATACTCCGTTCTTTTTGTAAGAACAGATATGTATCAATTTGTTAAAGTTCTTAAAATACATATGCAATTTGAGTCGATGGTGAATGTGTATGTACCCTTTTTGGATATCCACCTCAAATTTGCGAAATCACGTTCTTCTAGAAGCATATGACGAGCTAGGGTACACTTATTTAAAAAAAAATATCACTCTTAACAATTATGTAGTATAATTTAAGTCGAATGAATTTAAGTTGATGCATGAACATATGATCTCACGGAATTTTCGTGCTTTGTTGCTCTCTCTGTTCATGAAGCCATGACCTACCACCAATCAAAAGTCGGAGAAAGTTCTGAAGGAAAAAAGCCAGAGCAACACGAAAAGACGTGTGGGATGGAAATCATCATCGAGAATGGAAAGACCAAGGTCATTGCAAGAAAGGTTTCCAAAGAGAACAAAGATATAAAGCTGCTGGGAGGAAATGCAAAGAAGTATCGAGGGGTTAGACAGCGGAAATGGGGTAAGTGGGTGGCAGAAGTTCGAGATATAAGATGGAAAACTCGTATTTGGTTAGGGACCTTTGACACTGCTGAAGAAGCTGCTTTGGCTTATGACAAAGCAGTCATCGAAATGAGAGGTGTCGATGCTGTGACAAACATTCTTAAACCACCAACAAGGGATCTGCCATCAAGGGAAATCAACTTTATTAATCCATCGCCAAGGGAAAACAGTTTCATCAGTCCACGGCCAAGAGAGATCAACATCATTGGTCCAGGACCAAGGGAGATCAACTTCATGGAGCTACCATCTTCACCAACCAATGATACTAGGGTTTAGAAATGCTTTACTACTTTAATGTACTTCTGTGTTTCATGACTTTGCCATATTTCGGATGGCACCAATGTTTAAGAAAGAAATGGAAACCTCTGGAGCTTATAGTCTAAAAGAAGTCATAGTATATTTGTGTGGTTATAAATCATCTCACTAATGGTAAAAAAAATAAAGATTGATGTTTGAATAGACAACTAAACGAATAAAAATGTGTTCTCTCGAACAGCTTAAGCTTTTAGATGAGATGGTCACACAATTTAAACATGGTATTAGTTTATTGAACAATTAAATTGGTTGCCTTCACAAACTGATTAAAATGCTCCAGAGCAATAATATATAAGGCGGACAATGAGAAAATACGAAAGGTTAATCGTGTTTTCTGTGTGGTATACTATATGATACTCCCTCCGTTTCAAAAAGGATGAACCTTTGCGGAGTACGAGGATCAAATTGACTAATTTTCAATGGAAATTTGCACATCAAATTTTTTAACGTTTTTAAATAAAATTTACATATTTAGAAACTACATGAAAAATACTATAAGTCACAATAGTTCACAATTCAAAATAGTTAAAAAAATATTTGTAAGACATGTGGTCAAACATGATCTTCTTTGACCCTTCAAATAGTAATAGGTTCATCCTTTTTGAAACAGAGGGAGTATTGTTTACTGAGTATGAATCAGAACTTACAGTAGATTTTATGAATTTTATCATTGCTATCCTCTATTAAAAATTTGCTGATTTTTGACAGGGAGAAGTATCTACAAAAGATTCCCTATAGTCAACTTTTAGTTAATTATCAATTTTTGGGGAGTTCTAAACTAAAGCTTCGTTTGAGAATTTTCGGATTAAGGATCAATAGATCACATTCTTTATTCCATGTTTGCAAAAAAAATAGAGTATTTAGCATCTCACTGATCTTGTAATGACTACATGGGGACTATGTTTCCCAAAAAAGTCGAGCTATGTTTATGTAATGAATATTTAGTATAAACATAAGTATTTTTTGCACAACAACACTTGAGTTTTTAGAGAAAGAAAGCTTTCATATCTCACTAAATTCTAATTCCTAGATTTTCACTTCTGTCGTGGAACTCAACCAAACTTCTATGGATATAACAATCCCACCTGATCCTCCGCACCATGCTATACCAACCATGAATGAGGGAAAACAATCTTTCCTTCAAAACTTACTCAAATTTTTCCTTACTCAAAGTCAAATGATCACCCTACTACTTCCGATGATTACGTATCAAAGGACTACCTTTCCAATTAGATAAAGCTATGCCAGATCAACAGATTAAAAAGAAAAATAAATGTATATCTCTTAGCTCTACTGATCTGGAAAGATTATATCGCCCATAGAAATTTTCTATTACTAGCAAGGTATCTTAAAAATAGCGCTGAGCGCTGAATGCAGGATGTGGTCGAATTTCATGGGCTACAGCCCTTGGGGCGATGCGAGGCAGGCTGTACTTAAATGTGCGCTGAATGTTGCTCAATCTCGTGACTTCTTGAGGTCCTGCACATATGAAGAAAGTGATACAAGTTATTACATTTGTTTATTTAGAATTTTTAGCCTAGTAATTGTTTGTTTCATTGTAATGTATTATTTTAATTTATTGTATTTTTCTTTAATAGTGATATTAGCACTTGGTGCTCAACCCATTGAGAAGAATATAATAGAGCGGAATAGTACACTTAATAGGCTAGGTTACATTGCATTAGGTTCTCCTTTATATTTTTCGTGTAAGACTTTATTATTTTTTGTGTTTTATATTAATAAAATTAGCCGCTAAGCTGCGAGCTTCGTGGTATCTGCTATATAAAAAAAAAAGAATTTAACACTTGTGGAAAGCTACTGAAGATTTTTGTCTCATTGACCTCTGTGCTGATTATTATTCTTAATGAAAAAAATTTTATAACAAATTTGCATAATAGTTAATGGTTCATTAATAGTTTCTTCCTGTTTGTCAAAAAATGAGAACCAAATTTCGTGGACTCTCAAACAAAACTATCCTACACAGCAATTTGGCTAAGACTTTCTAGATTACCTACCGAGTTCTATGACGATGAAATCTAGGCAAAAGTGAGAAATAACATTGGTAGATTACTTAAAATTAATACATATGCACTTCCTCTTCCTCCACACTAAGAGGAGGAAGGTATGCTAGGATTTGTGCAAAAATACCTATTGAAGTGCCTGTATTAACTACACCTATACATTGGACACCACAAACAAAAATAATCTCTACGAAGGCGACAATATTTTGTGTATTAATTATTAAATGTGGTCATTTAGGACATAAATCTAATCACGACAACTTTACCACGTCGGATTCAATTAATAATTAACTCTAAAACCTTAATTACTACCAATAAAAAATTTTCCATCTCAAAATCTTTTTTGCAGGACTGCTCAAAGGAAGATGATCTCTTTTCCTAGAAGGAAAAGAAGCACCATTAAAGCTGCCCAACCCATGCCCAAGAAAATACAAATACAAAGCCGGCCAATATAAATGTCAAGCTTTTTGATGCTAAAAGTGGCAAGTATTTTTTCACCCAGTCTCTTCAATACAAGGAAAGAAACAACAAAAATGTAATTAATTAATTCTACTGCACACACTCAAAAAAATCCCAGAACCTCACTGGCAATGAATGTTCAATGCACATTTCCTCTTCTTTGGAAAAAGTTACAAAAAATTCTTTTTCACTGGTACACTCCAAAAAAGACGACCACGTGGCAATCATGCAGGACAATGAACATAATTTTCAATCACTGCTAACATCTATATATACAAAAAGAACTGCTGCCATGTCATCACTGCCCCTTCCACCCAATCAAGAATCTAACAAACATCCTAAGTCCTAAGACTTACCCTAACTCGGCTACACCAACCAGATACATGCATTTACTCCTTCCCCCACGCTACCCAAATTGTCTTTTACAGAAATTGACACTATATCAAATAGTGTAGATTGCATAGACTTCTCACAATCATTACTCTCTACCACTAACTCATCAACTTCCCTGCTTAAGGATGTCGAGGCTCCCAATTCCACCATCCAGAGAACAAGACTCCAAAGAACCACATTCATAGTAAACTCAAGGATCCACACTCATCTCAACATGAACCCTCCCAACCCTCTACCACCTAAATCCCTCGACTTCCACCACCAACTTTCATACTACCTGCTCTACTGAACCCTCAGCCATTCTCATGGCTGGAACAAACCCTCTAAGTCATGCACTCCTATTCACCATGATGATGAATAATTAAGAGATAGTTGCAACTCTCCAAAATCCACGTTTCCTTGCACAAATAATCACGGAGGGAATGAGCATGAGGATGGAACAATTTATGGACCATATTCTCTATCAAATACTCATCCAGCCTCTAGCTCTCCAATAAATGTATTTCTAAATCTAGCTCCAAAGCTCCCCTTCTAGCACCCAATGGGGGCAATGTCAACCCAGTCTTTGCTATTTGGCCAATCCACCATTTTAGTGTGTAAACAAATCTGATTTTGAGGATGGCTTGTTTACAAAAAATTTGCTTGGCAGACTATTAGAAATCATAGACAGGTAAATGTTTTCTATAGAAAGTTATGGAATTCATGTATACCTTTTAAAATCTCATTCTTATCTTGGAGATTATTGAAAGGAAAGCTACCATTTGATGACATCGTAGGCAGATTTGGAAATCACATAGTTTCTAAATGTTCTTGTTGTGATAGTCCTGAGTGTGAAACCATACAACATCTTTTTGTTGAAAGTGATGCTGCTCAGTTTCTTTGGTACAAGTTTGGCCATCCACTTGGTATCAAATATCAGAAAATTCATATGAGAGCTCTCTTCAATAATTGGTGGCAAGCTGAATACAACAATTCTGTCCACAAATTGGTTTTATGGATCACATCTATATTTATTGTTTGGGAGCTATGGAAGAGCAGATGTGCATGTAGGTATGGGAAGCAAAAAAAGTTTTATTTACCTAGTATGGAACATCAAATCTTATGGAACGTAAAAGCTGCAATATCCAGGGCCTTCCCTCATTGTAAGTTGACTTGGCATTGGAGTAGAATCTGTGAAGAAGTTGAAAAACTTAAGCCAATTCGTATAAGCTCTTATGTCGCATGGGAGAATCCGGCCATGGAAGCGATAAATATCAATACGGATGGGAGTTTCTTGAAGGAGAATGGTAAAGCTGGAATTGGGGGAATAGTTAGAAATGAACATGGGGAATTCATCTTTGCTTTTGCCATTCCTGTTGAATGCTCTAATCATAATATTGCTGAAGCCATGGCTGTTCAATATGGAGCAAAATGGTGTATTCTCAATGGGTACAATTTATGTACAATGGAGATGGATTCACTAATAGTGGCCAACATGTTAAGAAGCAGGTACACTAACAATCTCTTTCTCAAAAATATCATCGAGAACACATCTCAGATTCTTGATCAAGGTACTGTCAGAATTTCACATTGCTATAGGGAAGCGAACCAAGTGGCTGACTGTCTTGCAAAACTAGCTACTTCACGGGATGAAGGAGCTCTATTTCACTCTTTCCATGAGTTGCCAAGGAAAGCTAAAGGATCATTCTTGATGGATAGGTGGCAATTACCAAGCATTCGAACGAAATATGATAGGGCCAATTTTTTTGTTAGTTAATTGTATAGATGCTTTCATAGACAACATAGTATTTGTTGTCTCCTTTTTTGGACAGATTGTTCTAAATTAGTGTTGTATCCAGAGGTCAGGTCAAGCCCCCCTCTGCTTTGTGCAATTCATGATCTAATACAACACTCCAGGACACATGCCTGGATTTAAATTTTTTTTAAAAAAAAATATGTCGTTGGATTCTTGGAAGTGGACCAAAACCCCATAGCTCAAGATGTGAATCTGCCTCTCCACTAATTGTTCAAGAAGAAGATCAAAACAATACAACCCCCACAACCCATGCTCCACACTAAAACCTTCAATCCAGTGTTGTAAGCCTAAGAGAAATCATGATAATAATTTTGAAAGAAAGCCGAGAAGAAATTTGTGCTCTTTTAACTCTCGTTGTCCAAATGTTCAATAGACACAAGGTATCCCGCAAGTCAAAGAGTGGAACATTATGCAATGATCATGAACCCAACTTTGGGGGAGAATGCAATTTTACATTTGGGGAATCAAGTAAACCAGCAACCCAAATCTTCCAATAAATAGACCTACTTTGGATGTTGGGGGAAATAATGATGACTTTCGTATGAATTTTCGTTCAACCCTAGATTATCATCGTCATGTGTTGGTCCAGAGACGAACCTGAATTTGAGCACAGCGAGGGCACCATTGAATTTACTATAGATATGTCAATTATTCAGGATGCCAAATAATATGTGGGTGTGTGTATATCCAATTTTATGGTATTTATACCTATATATATAGAATTTTTTTGACGTCAACGGGTGCCGGTGCACCCGAAAGTATCATGTAGGTCCGTCTCTGTGTTGGCAACTTTAATTGAAACTCATATGGGAGATGACTCTCGTCTGCGTGATAACTTTGTATTCACTAACATGATTAAAAATTTGGCAGATGGTCATTGTGGTGGCATTGTAACTCTTTGACTTGACAAGTTTATCTGATTTAGGACAAGAAATCTGTGCCATGGTGAAGGTATTTCCTTTCACCTAACTTTTTGTGTTTTCAGCTATATCTGCAAATAATAACTACTCTTCACATCTTATTTTATGGAATAGTTTGACTAATATTGCTAGTCTAACTCACTATCTTGGTCAATGGAGGGAGATTTTAACAAGGTGCTCACCTCGTATGAAAAATGGGAAAATTTTTAATACAACTCGCTAATCCTATTTTTGGAACTGTAGAATGGATTGTAATCTATTTTATTTTGGATTTACACGTGCTAAATATACTTGGACTACTAAAAGATATAATCATGACCTTATCCTTGAAAGATTAGATTGATGCTTTATAAAAGAAAAATAGCTTAATCTTTAACCAAATTCTATTGTTACTCACCTATCTAGAGTGCACTCTAATCACTGCCCATCCTTGTCAAATTAATATATCAAAGTACTTATTAAACGTGCATGGACTACTTCTACTGATTTTTGTACTGCTAGTAAGATTTTAAAATCCAATGTGAAAGTTTGGAACCGTGAGACTTTTGGTAACATGAATTTTTAAAAGGAAAAAAAAAACATGCTGGCAGACTTGGAGGTATCCAAAGATCCCCTCATTATCCAACTAGTACTTTCCTCCAGAATCTTGAGCATCTTTTACAAATTGAATTCAACTCCATTCTTAACAGAGAGGGAGACTTCTGGAAATGAAAATATCGACTATTTTGGATTTGTGATGGTGATGCCAATATCAAATTATTTTACATATTTCAATTTGAACAGAAGAAGAAAGAATAAAATAGGTTTTTTCAAAGATGACACTGGAAATCTGATTTTTGAACATAATCAAATTGAGCTTCATATCCTGAATTATTTTCAGAACATCTTACTTCATATCATCGTGATGTTCCCATTTCGCAACCTAGCCTTCCCGCTATAGATAGTTTAACTATTGGAAGGCCTCTACAATATTGTGAAGTTATTAAAGCTTTGAACTCTTTCAAGCCTTTTAGAGCACCCACTCCAGATGATCTCCATCATTTCTTCTTTAGAAATATTGGAACATCATTGGCACTTCGGTCCTAAAAATTTGTAATAACATTTTGAAGCTGGTATCATTCGTCCAGATTTAAACAAAGCTTATTTTGCCCTTATTTCTAAATTTGAAACTGCTAACAATATAAATTTTTTTAGGCCTATTGGCTTGTACAATACCCTTTACAAGATCATCACAAAAGTTATTGCTAATCATGTCAAGCAATATCTTAGTCTCATCATTAGTCCTCATCAGTCCAGTTTCGTAAAAAAATAGGAGGACTAGTGATAGCAATAGTTGTTCAAGTGTGGAAACACTTTTTTTTTTTAATAACACCCATTAATGGGGTTGTATTTATTCATAGAATAGCAGTACAAAGGAGGGGACCAAACCAAGACCTCCATACATTACAAAGCAGTAAAAAGACAAGGGAATATTAACACCTATCCTTCAAATTCAGTAAGGAAGGAAACAATTCCTTCTTTCAATATTAGTGACATTGTCTTCATTTTGTATACCTTCCAAGGTTGAAAGCAAAGCTGGTACGTTCTGCATTTGAGACAACCTTGGTAGTAGGCTGCTCTTTGTGTTCTAGAAGGAATATTACGGAGGATCAAAGTGCCAACCAGAGTGTTTTCCAGCTCTTCTCCTAAAACTATGAGTTTCCATCCTATCCATCAAAAGAACTCCCCTGACTTCACCAAGAGGTCTCTCTCTTGGTAGTAAATGATTTCATCATTGATGGTGGTAGCATGCTTTGCCAAAGCGTCTGCTACGCCATTGCCCTCCCTAAAACAGTGTGAAACTTGGATGTTTCTTTGCTTGACCTTGTCTTGAATGCTTTCGATTTCCTTCTGTAAATTCCATGGTATTGAGATTTTTCCTTGAATCATTTGAACAACCAAGAGAGAGTCTAACTCCAAAGAAAAGTTAGAAAGGTGCTGGTCACAACACCAATTGACCCCAAACAATGCAGCTGATGCCTCACTAAAGTTGTTAGTTGAGAAATTGAGTGGTTTAGCAAAAGCCATCAGCATATCTCCATTTCTTCGTCTAACAACTCCACCTGCACCTGCTTTTTTCAAGCTCAAAATATTGCTCCCATCAGTGTTTAACATAAAAGAGTTAACTTCAGGTTTCCTCCAGGAAATCATTTTAGTAATGATCCTTGGTTTGTAGTTCAGAGCTAAGCTGCAAACCTGACTCCAGTTCCAGTTACTCTCCATTTTGCTAAACCTTTTACCTATTGAGTCTTGACTTGAAACAACACTTGTTGCCAGATTCTTGAAATTGAAATATTTTTTTGACCATACTTTTTGGCACACCTTGATTTCCACAATTCCAAACAGACAATGCTAGGAGTGATTTGGAGAACCATTCTATGGACTCCATTACTTGGCTTTCTGCTCCACCAGAAGTTAAGAATATTGCCAATGTTCATGTGAGTGCAATTTATCCCTAAAGGGCCAGCAATAGTTCTCCAAGTCTTAGTTGCAATTTCACTATAAGTAAAGACATGATCCAATGTTTCCCCTTTAGGTTCCCGACAACAAATGCATCTGGATACTATATGAAGGCCAAACGAATACCGAAAACACTATGCAATTGGGCCACTCATGGCAAGAAACTTCTTATATTGAGTGGTCATCAAGATTGATCGTAAGAACAAGAAAAGCAACACTTCCTATATGGCCATCAAGATTGATCGTAAAAAATAAATTTGATAGAATTGAATGGTCTTATATTTACAACTGCCTTAAAGCTATAAACTTTCCCACCACTCTTAAAACTCATTATTTCCTGCATTACTACTCCTTCCATCACGATCCTTATAAATGGTCATCACACAAATTTCTTCAATCCTATTAGGAGAATTCTTCGAGGTGACCCTCTTTCTCCATTTCTCTTTATTATCTATCTTGAAATGTTGCCTAGGGATATTACTAAAATATTGAGGTTATACTTTGGAAATCTATCACGAGTTCTAGAACTGGTCCGGAACTATCTCATGTTTTTTTGTTGATGAACTTACTCTATTCTGTAAGACTACCACTAATAATTGTAACACTATCTAGGCCACTTTAAATTCCTTCTACCATAATTCTAGGTTTTCAAGCAACTATGATCCAAATGTGCAGCATGTGCTTGCCAAAAGTCTAGGACTCAAATTAAGCTCAGTATTTGGTAAGTACTTGGGTTTTCCTATCCTGACATCCAGTCAAAAAGCAAGGGACTATCAACCCATTATTGATAATCTACAGAAAAATCTTTGTTGTTGAAAATCAGTATGTCTTAACCTAGATGGTCGAGCCACTCTTGTAGCTTCTATTCTAAATTCACCCATATTACATTATGCAATTTCATTAACTTCCTAAGAAAACTTATGAAAAAATAGACATAATACAACATAACTTTCTATGGGTACTTAAAAAAAAAGAAGGAAACTCCATCTTATAAATTGGGCCACTATAACTTTCCCCAAATCTCATGGTGGTCTAGGTATCACTGATGTCAAAACTAAAAATATTTCTTTTCTCACATCCTGCCATGACGTCTCTTCACAAATCCAGCTTCTTTATGGACTAATCTTTTACTCTCAAAATCTAGTAATGCTAATATTAAAACTGGTAACTAGGCCAACAGAACATATGTGATTAAGGTTCCAGCTGGAGAATTTGCAATGGTAAAATTATAATTCTATGGTAAACCAAACGGATACCGGAAAACTCCACCCTTAGAAGTAATATCGAGTGCTTGTAATCACCTAATTTTGGCAACAAAATTCATAAAAATGCTCAAAATAGTCGTATAGATTCTTAAGACATTTCGTCAATTTTTTTCTGGACTTCTAGTGTTTGTTCTAACTAAATTTGTCATTAATTAGGAAGTAAAATGTGAAAATTAACAAAAAAATTATTATTACGTGCGTAATTGTAATTCTATGTTTAATTGTAATATTGGTGTAGATTATATGATTTTTATGTTGATTAATTTAGTATGTACAGCCTTTTAACTGGTCATTTATAAAAAAAAAATAGTAGCCCACTCTAAGAGCCCAACCCAACACTCTAACCTGGCCCATACTTCACACATATATACCCAAAAACTTCATTTTTCTCCCCACACCCTTTAGTTCAATGGAGTTGGGGGAGCCCTGGCGAATTTTCCCCTCTACGCCGGAAATCACCTTCCACCGCTCCTCCGCCGCCGGCCACCACCTTTAGTGGCCGGAAAAATACCAAAAATATATCATTGGAAAGATCTCGACCCCCCCATTCCATTTCCACAACTATTTTCTCCGAAATCCAAGCCGTTTGGAGTAGATCGGAGGTCAAAGTTCGGTCAAAACTCAACTCCGGCGACCTTTGATTTTTTCCGGTAAGTTTTGTTTCCCTCTCTTCCTCTACTCCTTTCTTTCACTTGTTTCACCCCCATTTTTCAGAAACCCATCCCCTTGCACCCGGTTTCCTTTTTTCTTTGTCCGTTTCTGTTCCTTCTTCCTTTCTTCTTATTTTTTTCTTTCTCCTTTTCTATGGTGGCTGTGATGAGATTGATTTGGTGGCTGTGAGGCTAATGGAGTCGGGGAAGGGGGCTGTTCAGGCAGTGGTGGCATGTCGTTGACATTGATGGCAATGCGAGTTCGACAATGAGCCAGTAGTGAGCTTAGCTCATTGGCGTTTGATTGGCGGCTGACGACGCTGCTATGGCGGGGCTGTGGAGGCTGTGATATTGAACCTTCGAGTCGATATGGGCTGTGCGACGCTTGACAAGGGCGCGATGGTCCCGTCGTGATGATGCCGAGCTGTCTGTCGTGCAGTGAGGCAGCAGCGCTCATGTCCGCGATGGGTAAGCATTGGTGAATGCGACGCAGCTTTGGAGTTGACGGGTTAGAAAAAGAACCCCTTTGATCTATTTGCTTTCCTTTATCTGGTTGTCCACAAGATCAAAATGCTTAGTTTGAAATTAATGATTAGAGTGATATTAGCAAGAGAAGTTATTGAAATTCTAGTTTGTTACTTCAGTAAATTCTAGTTTTGTTACTTCAGCAATTAATCATGTTGTACATTGTTTACCTTATTCAAGTTATAATGACACTGTTTGTTTGCTCATCAGTTTAAAAATGGTATTCAGCTATGGTTTCTTATTCAAGCATATCCTTGTTAAATTACTGGTTGTTTAGCATATTTTGTCTAAAGCTTCTTGTTTGAAATAAGGAAATCTTTATGTGCCTATTTGTTCTGTCTTTGTTTTTCTGATTCAAAGTTTAAGCATGTTTAAGATCTGGATTTTCGGTTCGTCTTTATTAGTCTTAACACAAATTAGTTTGTCAATGAATGTTAATGAAAGCATGGAAGACATTTTAATACGCTCTGATGATGTTTGGTTGTAGTTATTGAGTAATATAGTATAATTTGTATTTATTTGCTTGCTAGGTATGCTTAAGAGATCATTTAGACCATGTTTGAGAATTGTTATGGTATTCTAGGTCTGTGAGCTTCCACTTAAAAGTCAGTTGAAAAGACTTTGGCCTCTTAGTCGAAGTCTGATTTATTTTCAGGCTTTTAGCCGTTAGGATTTAAGTGATGGGCTCTTTAGTTTTGTGAAATAGTTACTAAGTTTAATTCCTCCAATTTTGAAAAGGAAAAGTAAAAAAAAATAATAATAATAAATAAATAAATAAAAGTGTCAAGAAGTCAAAACTTTGGGATAAGGGGAAGCACCAAAATAGCATGTTTCAGTTTTGCTTTAGGTAAGGTAAGAAAGGAAACTAAGCATAAGAAGGGTAAAATTCAGCCTTGCATTTATGGCTTAGGGTCTTGCACCCAACAATCACATTTTTCCCACCCTTGTACATCATTTTCACCTTTAGTTTCCCCCCCATTTTTTGGTGTCTCCCTCTCTCCTATATAACTCACTTCATTTATTACACTTCATTAACTTCTCAACCACCTCAACAACAAAATTTTCTTCAGGTCTGAAAACAAAAGAAATAGCAAAATATAAAAAAAATCAGATAAAAGAAAGGGTAAAGAGAATAGCAAGAAAAAAATCTTTTTTGTGCTGAGTCTTGAGTCTTGTTTGAGTTTAAGTTTGAGGTTGAAGAAGCTGCTGGTTCTGAGTACTTGTTTGTTGGTTGGGCTGCGTTCTTAGTCGCTTGATTTGGTCTCTCTTGTAGCTTGCTTAAGAGTTTTTTTCTACATTAGGGTAAACATTTCTTTACCTTTTTATATTTTTATTATTTTTGTTTGAACCGCTTGTTGCTACATATCTACCAAAAATGACTTGCTTTGAATTCTGAAATGAAACTAGGCCCAATAGGACCTTTAGCCAAAAAGAATCAGTCTTATGCATGTTTAGTTTTGCTTCTGGTTTCATATGTATGACATGAATGGCTTTTATTTTTTTGTATGTAAATATTATGACTTTAAAGTATGGCAAATTAACTTTATGATTGTTCAAATTGAACCAAATGCACTTTGGCACGTTTCTGCTAAGTTAAAAGGGAATATGCGCAGTAAGTTTAAGCAGTAAGCTTAAACACTCGGTCTAAAGTCTCATTTTAAATGTTTCATGTGGCAAACATGGTCAAATCTGAAATAATTAAAAAATATATATATAGCAGAAGTGCAAACCAGTGTGATATCTAAGGGAGGAGAAAAATAGGATTTGACAAGTGAAAAAATTGAAATTTGACGTTTTGACCCATCACAAGTTATTTTCTTAAAAAAGGATATAAGTATTAGGTTTATTTGTTCCATTCATCAAAATTTTAGCAAGCTTCGAAGATAACAGTGCTCACTGTCGGACAAGTCGAAAAACGAAAACAACACTCGTGTCATAAAGCGCAATGGAAAACAAATAATATTAGGCAAAGAGTATTTAAGTCAAAGGCCACAAAGGTTTAATAAAAGGTTGTTCTTTAAAGACTATAGAGTACATGTAGGCCATATAAGGTTTGATTAAATCAAAGCGTGGCAAAGGAAATAAATAACGGCAATATACAACTCACTTTTTATTAATAGTTTCGATGAAGTCAATTAAATTCTTTTAAATGGACCAGTCCTTTGTAAGGTTGGTAATGCGTAATATATTTTATCTATTATGAATTAAAAGTGTAAATCCGTCCCATCCTCTGTGAGGTTGGATAAGAATAACACTTCAAATTTTTCTGAATCAAATTTAAATTAACGGCAAAATAATACAACCATATTTAATGAATTAAAATTTGCAACAATAAAGCAACTGTGCTTGACACAGGACTCGAGGGTGCCTAATACCTTCCCGAGGGTCAACTGAGAACCTTACTCGAATCTCTAACGCAGACCATTAGACGAGTCAGAGGTGTTTCAAGGTACCTTTTGGTGACTTGGCACACCCTTGAACTATGTCAAGTGGCGACTCCATAAATCTCAATAATTAATGTACCTTTAAACACCTAAGTCACTGCCATTTATTTTAGTAAATTTTAGGGCGTGGCAGTGCTATTTAACTAAACCTGAATCCTCCCAAAACCTGGCCTCCGTCTTATCAAAAAAGAGCTAGAATTTTAACAATGTATCCTTCATTCACCCCACCACCCTCATTAAAAAAAATTACAGTTCCATTATTCCTTTAAATCATACAAGAGCATATAAATTCTTCTGGAACTTCACTCATAATGGAGTCTTCAACACCAAGTCAGCTAGGTCTTTCCTCAAGCCATCTCCTAATACATCCTAAACCTAGGCTGTATTTGGAAACTCAAAATCTTTGATAAAATAAAGCACATTCTCTGGCTCAGCTACAACAAGCATCCTCCCACTAGGGTTTATCTAAGCCATATTGGCTTAAACACCTCTCCTTATTTCCCATCCTTCCCAAAATGTGAGGAAATTGTTGAACATATCTTCATCTCATGCTCGCTTGTCTCTGAAGTGTGGTCGATTATATTCTTTATCCTACCACCTTCCCCATTACAAACTCTTCAATCCATTTTCATGAACACATTAAAGACCATCCTAGAAGTATATCTAACCTATACTCTTGGGAAGACTTTTTTTCTCAACTTCTTTGGCACATTCGGATTAAAGGAAATGAAAACAGCATAATAACCTATCCAATAAGCCTTTTATTAAAACAATACATTCTAAGACCATTGATTGTCACAATGGCTCTTGATCATCATCCTTAAGCTAAAACTATTAAAATTTTGATTAGCTAGCGCACACCAAAGACCAAATCTTATAAACGTTGATGGTGAATCCAACAACATCAAGGGTGGTACTGGTGGGGCCATTACAAATTCAAATGGTCACTGGATTGTTGGTTTTAGCAAGCACATTCCTCATATAAATCATACTAATGCTGAGCTTTTAGCGCTTTGTCAAGGATAACTCTTGCTCGTGAAAACGATCTCTAACCCTGAAAGTTGAAACAAACTCGACTAATGTTATTGACATGCTACAGAACTTAAACTCACTGTACTCTTTTATCATAAATGATTGGATGTGGTTGATGGAGCAGATGAAGCATGTGGAAATTAGACATTTCTTCAGGGAAGGGAATGGAGTAGCTGATAAGCTTGCTATGGATGGTCTCAAATCAATTTGACGAATGCTCTTTTCGTCATGGCTAGGCGTCCTAGAACAATTCCTAGTTTCGTTTGTAACATGTTAGCTAAGTATGGCAACTACCAAGCTCAATGGAGCTCCCTACGTCCAAATCCAACTTAGTATTAATATAATCATCTTTTGCATTAAAAAATTGTATCTTTTGTTCACAAAAAAAAAAAAAAAAAAAAAAAAACAGTCTTTTCACATGTTACTCTTATGTGTAAGTACAAAGAAGAAATATAGAAGTCACGACTTGCTTGATTCTCAGGGAATTAATATAAGGTTTTCTTGTGGATTTAGAGAGTAGGCATCATTTTATGATATTGAATATCATTGGTTTACTATTTAAAAACCCATGTTTTTCAATTATAGTTTGTTAAATAAATTTGTCCGGTGAAGCAGTTCACTCTACCAACATGTGTATCAAAGATAACAGTTGAATTCACGCTCTACAATATTTTTTTTGTAATTTTAGCTTAAGCACATATTTTATATTTGTAAATATTTTATGTATCTAAATTGGATATTAGACCCAAATTGAATTTTCTTTATATATGACACATCAACATGTCCTAATCTAGTGTGTCATAAAAAAAAACTGACTCAACTATATAAGTAGAAGAAGATTCATTTTAACATATAACATCAGAAATATAGAATTCAAAGAGTCATTGGTGACAATAGCCCATTCCAACTAAAATTTTATTTTTGGTTTATTTTAGTTTTATCTGATTCAAATGTCACTTTAATCCTAAATTTTGTTAACAATGCTAAAGAAATCAGGTTTTTTCTAAATCAGGAATATGTGACATATCCACAAGAGCTAAAGTTTTTCCCGAAGTGAATTTCAAGAGCACTTAACCCTTGTCAAGACTTTAGAGGTCCTCGAGTCACCAAGGTAGACTACTTCTTTGTCATCCCCTATAGCAATATAGGAGGTAAATTCTTCTCAATTTGCACAAATGTACAGAGCGGTCCAAGAGTCTACCACTCATTTTTCATGGTGGCTACAATTTTCACTTGAAAGACGATAAGCACAATAATTTTATCTCCTCCAACCAAATGAGTTTGAGGAAGATCACTTTTTCTTTGTCATTTCTTTCCGTATTCATGCACTCAAAGATAAGGGTTATTGGGCTTGTAAACTCGAGACTTTTTAACATTTTCTCAAACAATAAATACTTCGACCATGCACATATGGAGGAACTATCGGACCTGGAGCAGCGGGGGAAGCACCTATTCTGGCAGTATCAACTATAGTTTCGTCAGCAATATTGCTTGCCATAGTTTCTTAGCTTGTAGATATAATAATAATAATAATAATAATAATAATAATAATAATAATATACACGAAAATATTATTGAACACAATAAAAGGTGCATTGAATAATTACATTATCTCTGAGTTAATACATTGATCTTGAGTCACGATGAGCAATGTCTTAAGAAACTATTTCAGTAGTTTGAAATGTTTTCCTAAGATAAAATAACCAATCTTTGTTATTTATAAGAGGGACAATGCATCAGCACAATTAAATAATAACAAAACAACTTGTCAGATAATGAGAGATTAATTAATTAATATTTATAAAGGAAAATAACACTATACTGTGACATTTGAACAGAATTAGGAAATAAAAGGTTTCTGTCTATCTATGATATGAAAGGATTATAGCTATAGGCTTAATGATTGTTATAAGAACAAAGTGGCTAGAAAATATTAAGAAGAATGAAATTGCTATGTTTTCTAATGACCGAAGAAACAATCATTACCCTATATTTATAGGCAAGATTGTATGATTAATACTTTTGCATGTGTACAATGTGGATATCTAAAGATGACACTTGTGCGTTAGCATTTTCCACTAATCAGAATATGTCATGCACGTTGCCACACTTTCAAATATGTAGACACTTGGTGCCTTTTCATGACAAGTGCAAAAAATGTTTTGAAATGTTACTATATTTACAATATCATGTGGTGAACCTCATAACCCCAGACGCATCCATTAATACGGATGAGAAAGCGAAAGGATAAAGGACGTGTGAGAAGAAAGACAAAGGTCATTCCCAAAAAGATTCCAAAGAGAACAAAGACATAAAGCTCCTGAGAGGAAATGCAAAGAAGTACCCAGGGTTAGACAACATTAATGGGGCAAGTTGGTGGCAGAAGTTCGAAAATATGAATGAATATTTGAATTTGGTTAGGAGCTTTTGACACTACTAAAGAAGTTGTTTTGGCTTATGACAAAGTGACTATTGAAATTAGAGGTTTCAATACTTTGACAAACATTCTCAAGCCATCAAAAAGGTATCCTCCCACCAAGGGAGATCAACTTCATTAACATAAAACCATACTGATTATTGTGTTAATTTCACTCAATACATATCTTTTCTTGTCAAGTCATTTTTATTTATTGAATTTGAAAGTATTATAAAGCCTAGAATTTATAGTTGAATTTTGCTTCTGCTTCTGCTATCTTTAACGCTTTCAGTTTTCCAATATAAAGAGAAAATATAGTACAAGAGATCATCAATAACCTCAAGTATTTCTCATTCCCACTAGGCCAATGAGCTTCACAACGGAAGAAAGAACCTAAAAACATCTGGATTTGTTGCATGAACGTGCCACTCATGTTTCTTTCTTAGGCAGCCGTAGATTGAGCATGCATGATCATGTAGATCCCAAGTATTCGTTGTGCGACTGTGCAAGTATAGTGCAAGCACTGTGCACGAGCTGTATAAGCACTGTGCACGAGTCGTGCAAGCCTTTGAAGTCTGTCTGCTATAACACATATGCATTGCACGTACACGTGCACGTCTGTGTCGATTCATGTAGTACGTATCTATTTGAAGGGTGAACGATACATAGTTAAAAATAAATCACCTTTTTCTGTAGATATGGTATTTTTGGAATCGGTGAATCTGGTTTTGTTTGTCTTTTCCTTTTCTTAATAATATTTTTTCCTTTCTAGAAGTGTATGATGAGCTAGGGCTTGATCACCTCACACTTATTAAAAAGAAAATCACTCAACAATTTTATATAAATACAAATAAGGATCACTTTTCATCATGAGCAAATTTATGTTGATACATTTAAATATGATCTGACGGAATTTTGGTGCTTTGTTGTTCTCTCTGTTCATGAAGCCATGACCTGCCACCAATCAAAAGTCGGGGAAAGCTCTGAAGGAAAAAAGTCAGAGCAACGTGAAAAGACGTATGAGATGGAAATCCTCATGGAGAATGGAAAGACCATGGTAATTCCAAGAAAGATATGAAGCTGCTAGGAGGAAATGCAAAGAAGTATCGAAGGGTTAGACATGGGAAATAGGGGTAAGTGGGTGGCAGAAGTTGGAGATATAAGATGTAAAACTCGTATTTAGTTAGGGACCTTTGACACCGCTGAAGAAGCTGCTTTGGCTTATCACAAAACAGTCATCGAAATGAGAGGTGTCGATGCTGTGACAAACATTCTTAAACCACCAACAAGGGATCTGCCATCAAGGGAAATCAACTTTATTAATCCATCGCCAAGGGAAAGCAGTTTCATCAGTCCACAGCCAAGAGAGATCAACATCATTGGTCCACGACCAAGGGAGATCAACTTTATGGAGCTACCATCTTCACCAACCAATGATACAAGGGTTTTGAAATACTTTACTACTTTAATGTACTTCTGTGTTTCATGACTTTGCCATATTTCGGATAACACTAATGTTTATGAAAGAAATGAAAACCTCTGGAGCTTATAGTCTAAAACAAGTCATAGTATATTTGTGTGGTTATAAAACCTCTGGAGTTTATAGTCTAAAACAAGTCATAGTATATTTGTGTGGTTATATGTAGCAGAAGTTCGAGATATAAGAAGGAAAAATTTAATTTGGTTAGGGACATTTAACACTGCTGAACATGTGAAGGGGTGGCTTTGACTTATGACAAAGCGGTCATCGAAAAGAGAGGTGTCAACGCTTTGACAAACATTCTTAAACCACCAACAAGGTACCCGCCACCAAGAAATCAACTTTATCAATCCACCACCAAGGGAAATCAACTTCATTAATCCAACCCCAAGGGAAAACAATTTCAACAGTCCACCTGTATATCCTAAAAATTGACTTCAGGTATTACAATTAAATTTATATTTAGTTGAGCCTTAGGCGATCGTTTATATCTTGATTCGATCGATTGATAAGCAGTTTTACGTTAGTGGGTGATTGGTTTAGTGAATATTCTGCCAAAGTCGATATGCAAATTATAGATTCGATAATACAAACGGCAATGAACTCGATAATACACAGTATGACAAACTTGATTCGAAGACAAAGATATGATTGAATAAACAAAGGCAAGTGGCAAGTTTATCGATCACGACAATGCAACAATTCGAATGCAAATGAGTTATTCTTACTGATTCCAAACAAGTAAATTACGAGCAAAGCATATAGGTATTAATCTATCGAACACATATTTAATTATCAAATGACTTCGTATCAAGCAGATGATTTAAGTTAGAATTTGATGAAAGATACTACGATAGAATTACGATGACAACAACGATAGATGAGCATGATAATACGAATCAAATGATGATGAACTTAGTTGAAACGATGAAATTATGACTTAGGGATCGAACAATAGTCTTGTTTAATCAGTGTTAGTCTTGTTTAATCAGTATTACGATCAAAACAATGGCAAACAATCAGTAAGATAAACGATGATAAATGAACGCCTCAAACAATCAAAACAACAAGTAAACAATTGAATAACTAGCTAATAAATAAACGAAAGCAGTAAAAACTTATTGTATTAATTGATCGAAGGCTTGTGCTCCCTTGAAAGAGAAGAGTCCTCCTTCCAGAGTTGAACCAAGCAGCGATTTCACAAATACACTGACTATAGTGGTAGCGGCATAATGATAATAATATTGATAGTGATATAGCAGTAAAGTAAAAAAAGGGATTCCTTTGTTCAATAGAACGTAAGCTTACAAATGGGGAAATAGGGGAATATTTATAGGACGAGAAATATGGAGACTTCAACCCTAGAAGGACTCCACTCTCCCACGTTTCACCATCAGTCACACAGTTGTAGTTGCCCACGTCTAACAGACTCCGCTGAATTCATTCCGACAAAAGTGGGATAAGATCAACCATCCTTATCTAACACAGCAATTGTCTTCGATGTCTTCCGACCACGATTCAGTTGAATCGGTCACACTCTCTCGATCAACGTTGTCCCACTCCGATCTCGCTTTATGTCGTCTCCGATTATTACTCTCGTCTTGCCATACAGTAGACCATATGTCACTTGTGTGATCGGACAAAATCTGACCAATACAGATAGTCCCTTCATTTGCCAAGTGAGTGTTCGGAAACTTGGCAAGTGGCTTGAAGCTTAAGGCGGGAAAACACGTGGCGTGCTGGTGGCCCTTTATTTTGAAACACCAAACCGTCATTTCAACTTGCCATCATTGCACGTGTCAGATATCTTGCGGACGATGGGTTTCACCGATTACCGAGGCAATGATAACTCTTGCCTTACAAATATCACTCTCAAACAAAATTCCCAAACTTTTCAACTTATTGATCCAACTACTCTCTAAAATTCTTGTCGTGTTCTTCAGATTCTTACTGCAAATCCTCTATCCTGAAGCTTTGATCTTTGTTACCACTCCTTTCTTAAGTTAAACTTGCTCAAAATGTCTACTTCAACTACTCAAGATATTGTTGATGTTACTGCTTCCACCACTCTTGCCGCCGTAGCACTGCCGCAGTCTGCCACGGTGGTGGAACAAGTCACTTCCGCCGTCGTTCCTTCTGAAGATAAAAAGGGAAAAAAGCGAAAGGAGAGAAAACCAAAGGATTTTGGCCCCAAAAAGCTTTATTTGGAGATTTTTCTGAAGAAGTTTACTTTTGACAACGATTGCAAGGTCAACATTCAAAATGACGCAGAGAAGAGGAAGAAGAAAAACATCCCCCATCGACTCTGTTGATAGAGCAATTACTCTTGATTCGATGCCAAGAGTTCGGGAGGAGTGTGGTTGGAAGGCAGATACGGTCGACGTGGTATGCCCTCCGAGGAAGTCCATATTGGCCACTCACCAGGAAGGTCATTCGGTGGCGTTAACTTATCTATTTACAATCGGCTTCACTGTTCCGATCGATCCTTTGATCGAGGAGTTTTGTCGAATGCACAACATGTGCATTGAACAACTTTCTCCATCGATATGGAGAACGGTGGTGATAATGCATTTCATTGCAAGGAAGGCTGAAGTGGAACTGACACTTCGTCACATCCTCAACATTTACTCAGCTCGAGTTTATAAAGCGGGGGTGATTAATCTTGCTAAATGAGGCCAAAGGGCTCTGATCTCCAATAAGGACGACAATCTCCGAGGATGAGATCAACGCTTTGTTTTTATCCCTACGGATCAATTGACTACCCCAGAGCAAAGCCACTTCCTAGCATGCGGAACCGAACTCGTAAGCATTCGATCTCTTTGTGCTTTTTAAAATCATCAAACCTCCTAAAATCTGTTGTATTTTTGTATCCTCAGCCAATAAGGTTTTGTTCGATCTAGTTCCCGACATCGAACAATGGTTGATAAAAGTCTTGAATAAGACAACCAACGATGAAAGAGCTTAGAAACCGATCGCGACTCTGTTAACATTGAAAGTAACAAACCATGGTATACTTTGTTCTTTCAAACTGTATTTGGATTATTCCTTATGCAAATATGAGTTTTCGCAGGCATTACGGGCGCTAGAGGCGAGCCTAGAGACGAAGAGGAGGACATCGAGGAAGAAGAATAAATCGATGACGTTCCTCCTCCAAAGAAGATGAAGAAATCCTTCAAGGATTTAAAGAGCAAGTATATTACAAGGACTATGGCAAAGGAGCAAGGGAGTGGCTCGTCGACCAAACCCCAATCTATCGAGGAAATGATTGCTGGGATGACTTCAACTATTGCAGCGGCAAAGGCTGCCGAAGAAACGACTCCTGTTTGTGTTGTCCTCCATGATGAGGCGGGAGAGGAGTCGGGGTCCGATCGGTTAGTAAGGCACCCCAAAAAATTGGTGAAAGAGAGGCTTCAAGAGACGGCCATTCAACTTAGAGCGGTTGAGCAAGTCGAAGACTCTTCAGCTGACCTTGGGGGCGAAGGTCGCCTTCATTTGTCTCCAATAGCTGAAGGTCTAGAAGTCACTTCGGGATCTAGGGGTTTGCCTAGCAGAGACGGCGCCATCGTTTCCTTAGGCATTGTCCTC
This sequence comes from Petunia axillaris subsp. axillaris, assembly GCA_029990575.1. Classification (NCBI taxonomy): domain Eukaryota; kingdom Viridiplantae; phylum Streptophyta; class Magnoliopsida; order Solanales; family Solanaceae; genus Petunia; species Petunia axillaris. The sequence goes on from JARKNS010000004.1 coordinate 138,383,375, forward strand.
AAAATTGAGGAAACAATGATCGAAGTGATGGATCAAAGGCTCGAGGAGAGGGATCCGAAGAAAGGAAAGATGCCGGCTCTAGATCGGCCAGTGGTCACGACGAAATCCAAACACGATGAAAGCACAGATTCATCGTTTTTCGTTGTGGATCATGCTAACCCAATAGTCCCTCTTCCTCGAGGTGAGGATGCTGTAGCCTTTGCCGCTTTGGGTGCATCCGAGTAGTTGGGTGACAGGTCGGTCACAGTGTATGTGCCTCGCAATGTCGATCCGCTCAGGTGCCCAAAATGCCTTGCTATCTCTTCGAGGAGATGGGCCCGATGGAGCAAGCCCGGTTGAATGTGCATAGTGACTTGAGCCTTCCTTCAGAGATTGCTTTTGCTGGTTTCAGGGTAACCTTTCTCGACCACCTTTTTTTTCGAATATATCTCAGTTATTAAATCCAACTATGGTTTGCTTTCAGAACACAATAATGGCGATCGAAACGGCTGACCGAATTCGCCAACTCCAAGATGGGCCAAGGTTCTGAACGAGCAAATTGCCCATCTTACCTCAGCAGGAAAGGAGTGGAACAGAAAATTGAAGGCTTTGGAGGCACAGCATGCTGAGCTTGTAGCTAATTTTGACAAGAACAGTAAAGAACATGCTCTTCGTGAATCTGAATTGGAATCTCATATTAAAGCCTTAGAACGATCAGCTCAGTCAGCACGAGGCCATCATGGAAAGTAAGTGTGCGAACTCAACTCTGTCTTGGAGAGCAAAGATCGAGAGCTTGTTAAAGTGTCTGTAGAACTCCAAACTCTTCGTGGGAGCAATGAAGATCTAAACGCTCAAGTCAATAGCTTAACGGAGAGGTTTCGGGTTGTTCAACATGAATCAGTCACTTTGAGGCGCAACCTCGAAGGGGAATTTGTGAAAAAGAAGGATTTGATCCTTGTTGAATTGAGGCGCGATGTGCTTAGGGAGATGCTTGATCGTAGTGTTGATGTTCCTACTGAGTTGGACAAAGCCATAGCCATTGTGAGGCTTGCTCGTGAAGACCTTGACCTCCCCCCAAGCTCTTCCGATGAAGGCTCTAATGGAGATGATGAATGAGTCATAACTTGGTCCATTTTGCTCTTTTTCAGCTTTTTCGACCAGTAATTTGGTCGCTTTTTGTTTAGAAACGATGAGATCGTTGGCCGACTAATGTAAGTATTTTATTTGAATGAACGAATTTTGATTTATGAATTTTCCTTTATCGCTTCAAGTATCATTTTTCGAAGATAGACTTCGGTCTTGGTTTTTCGAAAGACAAGTTGGTTCAATCGTTCGAAGCTTTAACGTTTTAACGATAGTTGTCGGAAAAAGATGAAATAATTGGGGCCCAATGTACTTAGCGCGTAGTGAAGAATGACGTCTCATTTTCATGTAGTGCACTCTTCGAACGTTTCAAGTTCCAAAATTTGCGATTGAACACTTAGTCAGAAATTGAAATTGTAAAATTCAATAGTGCAAAGATCGATAAAACAAAATGAAAAAAGTGCTGTATTTATTGAAGTATTTGCCATTGTCGGACGCTTGATACATCGTTCGATCAATTAATTCGATCGACTACATAATGTGGCCGTTTAAAGGCGCTGATACTTAAAAAGGATTCTTTGATTGCTAATGGATCGTTTACATAATGCCTTTCTGATCTAAATGAACAATCCCCCGTGTGAGTGGAAACATTGGAGCTTGAACTCTTTCATCGGACTCGAACGAATCCCCAGTTTGAGTGAAAATATTGGGGCTCGAACTTCTCAATCGGATTCGAACGAGTCCCCAGCTTCTTCTTCAAACGATCACGATTTCAGCTTCGAAAGAAGTCCCCAGTTTCTGTGCAGTCCCCAATCCTCGAGTGCGCGATTATCTTACTACCTCCACCCCCTCAGTGTTTGGGTGCGAAGTATGAGCAATCGAACACTGGACTTCATTTTATGATATCTTAAACGAACACATCGAAAGAAAGAAACAACAGGGAGAAGACTTAAAGATGAAGACCACGTTAGAGTATTCGTCAGACTTATCGACCCCGATCGGAGCATTTTGAGCTCAAGTGTTCATTGGTGATGTCTGTCATCATTCGATTCCAACAATGTCTATCATCTAAAAGTGTTAGTACCGAACGTTCAATAATCAAATCTACCCGATAGAGAAAAAAAGAAATTTACGTAAAAGATAAAATTCGATCATACGATACCGTGGCGTTTTCAAAAGTAACACTTCTTCAATTGTGTAATGTTCTAATTGAAGTCGACTGGCTTTGAGTTTATTGTTTCGAGCTGATATGAACCCTTTCCGACCACTGCTTTGACCTGATAAGGCCCTTCCTAATTTGAATCAAATTTTCCATCATTAGGCTCATCTTTCTTCGGCCGCTTTATCTTTAACACATAGTCAGCTACGTTGAAATTTATGCACTTAGAGTTTTTTGTTGAGATAGTTTTAAGCCCTTTGTTTTTGTGCCTGTATTCGAACCAAAGCTAGATCCCTTTTGCCTTCGAGCAGGTCCAACTCTACCAAAATTGCTTCTTTGTTCGATTCATCGGTTGAGTGTACAAACCGTAGACTTGGTTCAACTACTTCGACCGGAATCAAGGCTTCTGCTCCTTAAACAAGTGAAAATGGGGTTTCACCAGTGCTGTTTTCGCCGTTGTTGGATGAGCCCACAGCGCCCCTGGGAGTTCATCTGTCCAATTACCCTTTGACTCAACCATTCTTTTCCTCAAATATTCAATTATTATCTTGTTTGAAGACTCAGCTTGTCCGTTTGCACTCGGATGATATGGGGTTAATGCAATCCTTTTAATTTCCCATTTCTTGAAAAAAGTTGTAATCCGTTTCCCAACAAATTGCTTCCCGTTGTCACAGGTGATTTCCTTCGGTATCCCAAAACGGCACATAATGTTCGGATGGATGAATCTGATAACTTCTTGCTATCTTTTCTTCGCAAAAGCAACTACTTCTACCCACTTAGAAAAATAGTCAGTTAAAATCATATAAATTTTACCGCACCAGGCACTATTGGTGGCGGCCTGACCAAATCCATCCCCCACTTCATGAACAACCATGGTGATGTGACCAAATGAAGAGGCTCTGCTTGTTGATGTATGAGGTTGCCGTACCGTTGACACCTGTCACACTTTCAAACGAAATCCTTTTCATCATCTCCCATCGTTGGCCAATAGTAACCGACTCTGATTAGTTTTGGTACCAATGACTTGCTCGCAGAATGATTGCCACACTCGCCTTCGTGAACTTCTCTCATCACATTACTTGTGCCATCTGACCCAACACACTTTGCTAAAGGGCCATTAAACATTCACCTATAGAGTTGGTTGTCTAAAAGGCTATATCTGGCCGCTTTAGCTTTGAGTGATCGGGCAGCTTTTTTTTGTCTTCGGGTAGAATACTTGCATGCAAATAAGACAAATATTTGTTTCTCCAATCCCAAGTGTGATTAACATTGTTTACCTCTTTGATACTCCGACAGAGTGGAGATTCAAATAAGTGAACGACTGTTTCATCGATTTCTCCTTCCATGGCTGCTGCAGAGCCAAGGTTAGCGAAGGCATCTTCTTCGATGTTCTTTTCCCTCGGAATTTGAGCTTCCACTCCTAAAAAGAAGCTAAAAGATTTTGTACCTTGCTGAGTAATTGTTGCATTCTTATATCCCGAACACTAAAGTCTCCTTTTATTTGGTTCACCACTAGTTTGGAATCACTTTTTATGTCCAACTGCTCGATTTTCAAATCCTTTGCAATCTTTAGACTTGCAGCGAGGGCCTCATATTCGGCCTTGTTGTTAGTTTTGGCAAGTAGTTTGATCGCATACATTAGTTTTTCATCGGTTGGTGCTATCAGCAAGACTCCCAGGCAAGTTCCTTTCACGTTCAAAGCTGTATCGATACACATCATCCAGGTTCGGGGGTCTGGATCCCTCATCATAAGTTCTTTTTTTTTTTGCCTCCGGAAAAATGTTAGCGCTAAAATCAACTACAAAATCAGCCAAAACTTGTGATTTGATAGCGGTGTAAGGCTGGTAAGTGATATCTTACTTACTCAGCTTGACCGCCCATTTCATCAATCGTCCGGACAGATTCGGCCGATGTGAAATACTTCGTAAAGGAAAAGTAGTTACGACAGATATAGCATGACATTGAAAATATGGTCTTAGTTTTCGTGCTGCTATAACTAGTGCAAGTTTTTCTAAGTATGGATATCTTGTTTTCGCATCAAGCAATGTTTTGCTGACATAATAAATAGGAAATTGATTACCTCTGTCCTTGTGAATGAGGACAACACTCACAACTACTTCAGAAACAGCCAAGTATACCAGCAACACTTCTCCTTCAATCGGTTTTGAAAGCAATGGAGGATTGGGCAATTATTGCTTCAATTCTTTGAGGGCTTGTTTGCATTCCGGCGTCCAATCAAAGCTAGTGTTCTTCCTTTGCACCGAGAAGAATTTGTGACACCATTCGTATGACCTTGAGATAAACCTGTTGACATAGGCTACTCGACCAGTCCGTTGTTGAACATTCTTTACTATTGTCAACTCTTCGGGTATGCTCTCTATTGCTTTGATCTTGTCCGGATTGGCTTCGATCCTTCTCTGCGATATGATGAATCCCAATAACTTGCCGGATCCGACTCAAATGCACATTTCTCCGGGTTCAGCCTCATATTGAACTGCCTCAATATCGTAAATGCTTCTTTCAAATGACTCAGATGATCTTTTCCCTTTAACGACTTAATCAACATGTCAATGTATACTTCAATCGTTTTCCCGATCAAATCCTTAAACATGGTGGTGACCAACCGTTGATAGGTAGCCCCGACATTCTTGAGACTGAAGGGCATGACCGTATAACAGTAAGTCCCCATATCTGTGATAAAAGAAGTCTTTTCCTGGCCCGCTGGGTCCATCGAAATTTGATTGTAGCCTGACTAGGTGTCTAAAAAGCTCAACATTTCATGTCCTGCCGTCAAATCGATCAATCTATCAATGTGAGGCAATGGAAATAAGTCTTTCGGGCAAGCCTTGTTTAAATCGGTGTAATCGACGCATACTCTCCACCTTCCATTCTTCTTCGGTACAACGGCAGTGTTCCCCAACCACTCCGGGTACTTAGCTTCCTTGATAAATCCATTCATCAACAACTTGTCTACTTCATCATTGATAACTTTCCTTCGAAAACCACCATTTGGTCGCTTTTTTTGTTTCACCGATCAATATTTTGGATCGACATTCAACTTATGCGTAGCAACTTTGGGATCGATTCCTATCATGTCCGCGTAGGACCAAGCAAAACCGTTAGAATTATCTTTGAGAAAAGATATGATTTTTTATTTCATTTCAGGATCTAACTCTGCCCCGACATACACTTTTCGATCTGGCTTATCATAGAATCTCCTACTTTCTATTTGTTCGGTTCCCTAACGCATGCTGGAATCATGGCGAAGTCCTTACCAATTAGACTTTGCTCTATTTTGTCATCTTCGACCACAGATTCCGGTAATTGAGATAGATATTTCTTAGCGCCATCCTTGACGGCCACTGAGTAGCATTCTCGAGAAGTCTGTTGTTCACCTCTAATTTCACGCACTCCCCATAGAGTTGGAAATTTCACAACTTGATGCAAAGTCGATGGAATTGCTCCCATATCATGGATCCATGGTCGACCAAGTATCACGTTGTAAGTTATATCTCCCTTCATCACTTGGAATAAAGTATCATTTTCGACGCCTTCCGAGTATGTTTTCATCATAATTTCCCCGATGGTTACTTCGCTCAAATTATTGAATCCCGATAAGACCGTTGATCGAGGTGCAATCTTATCGTTCAACTGCAACTGCTCCACTACCCTAGAATGAATTATGTTTACCGAACTGCCTGCGTCGATCAACACTCTTCTTACATCGGCATCATTAACTCTCATTGTAACTACTAAGGAATCATGATGGGGATGAATCCCTTTGTCAAAATCAAAATCCCCGAACACGATCTCATCATTCATATCATCTCGTGTCCTCTTATCTCGTGTAAACGAAACCTTTGCATATTTATTTATGGTATAAGTTACTCCACAAATATCATCTCCTCCAGTAATGACATTCACCGTCTTCCTCGGAGCAAAAGGTTTTGGCGGCTGATCCTTTTTCTTCTTGTTGAAATTATTTCGTCCCCTTTCGGTCAAGAGTTCCACCAAGTGCCCCTTTTCAAAAAAACTGGCTACCTCATATCGTAACGCTTTACACTCTGTGGTCGTATGACTGAAATCTTGATGAAAAACACACCATAGATTTTCATCTCTTGTGTTCGGATTCGTCTTCATGCGGCTGGGGAACTTCACAACTTTGTCACCCATTGCCCTCAAGTGATTCACTATATTAGCCGTTGACACACAAAAATTATACTCGGAAACTTTAGGAAGTAGTGGTCGATCTCTTGAAGCTAAAGATGGACCCGACTGCTCCTTCTTTGGTTGACTCCTTGAACTACTAGCTTCGTGGTTATTTCCTCCCATTCAAGGGAAACTGTAGGGTTCGCATTGTTGATCCCTATAGTTTCCCCTATCATTTTCGACTCTCCGTGGTGGTCGTTTGTATCGATGATTGTATCGGGTTAACTGGAACTCCTCTTCCTCAGCCTTGATCTTTGGCTCACATTCACGATGCAAATCATCGAACGTCTATGGAGTGATCTCCCTCAACCGATCTTCAACTTTGCGCGTGCCTCCGTTGAATCGTTACTCAGATTGTTTGCAAAAGACAAACAAGCCCACCTCTCCTCGACATTTGGGATATTAATCTTTTCATCGTTAAACCACTTCAAAACTATTTGATCGTTTCATTGGGCCGTTGCTTAATGTTCAAAATATCCTCCACTCTTAATTCTATCTTTTTAGCTCCAGTGTATGCTCGAATGAATTTAGCTGACATATCATCGAAATCCGATATCCCGTTTTTGGGTAACTGCATATGCCATTTCAACGCTTCTCCCCTCAGCGTTTCACAGAACTTCGTCAAACTAACTGAGTTGATCTCATCCGATGTCAACTCGTTCGACTGGACTGCAATCGAGAACATGTCGATGTGGTCCCTCAGATCTGTAGTTCTATTGTACCTCTAACTCTCCTATAGCTTGAAAGATTTGGGGATTGGTAATGGGGCTGCATTTGGTGGAAACGGACGCTTTGAGATCGACTTTTTAGCGACGTCGTCCGTTAATTTTGGAACTCCTAGCAATTTCTCCATAAAAGATTTCATCTCATTGAATTTCTTCTCCACTGCATCATTCAACAACGTTTGCATTGTAGCCAACATCCTTGCTTCTGTCACGATGGAGGCCGGAGCTCCTTTAGCCACGGCGGCCGTACCTGATCCTCCGAACCCAACCCCCGCTGCAGGTCCTCCTGTTACGGCGCCCTGAGAAACTGAAGTCGGAATGCCTGCGGGAGGTGTAGTTGGGGAGCTAAACTCCATTTCCGATAAAAGCCAGACAGAATCTCCAATTGTCCATGTATTAATTCAAACTGCGCATCGTGTCTCCTCAAATACTCTATCAACGCCATATTAGTATCCACCGATGTAACTTTGAACGCGGGTTCCTTGTCGGATCGATGTCCTTGAGGCGCATTCAACCATGAACCAGTAGGACCATAGTCGTGAGGCGGATCATGCTCGTGCTGGATGGATTCACCGACCGCTTCTTCAGCCGCTGGAGCTTGAACCCTGCCATCGGGATTAAATTGTTGTTGGCCGTTCAAAGCGGTGGTAGCATCAACATTTTGTTCATCTACCATTGCAAAACAAGAAAACGAACGTAAGTAGTATCAACGATCAAATTTCGGAACAAATCGATTGCCTATGCCTCACGGTGGGCGCCAAATTGTACATCCTAAAAATTGATTTTAGGTATTACAATTAAATATATATTTAGTTGAGCCTTAGGCGACCGTTTATAATTTGATTCGATCGATTGATAAGAAGTTTTACGTTAGTGGGTGATCGGTTTAGTGAATATTCTGCCCAAGTCGATATGCAAATTATAGATTTGATGACTCAAATGACAATGAACTCGACAATACACAGTATGACAAACTTGATTCGAAGACAAAGATATGATTGAATAAACGAAGCCAAGTGGCAAGTTTATCGATCACGACAGTGCAACTATTCGACTGCAAACGATTGATTCTTACTGATTACAAACAAGTAAATTACGAGAAAAGCAGATAGGTATTAATCTATCGAACACGTATTTAATTATCAAATTACTTCGTATCGAGTAGATGATTTAAGTTAGAATTCGATGAAAGATACTACGATAGAATTACGATGACAACAACGATAGATGAGCAAATGATGAGGAACTTAGTTGAAACGATGAAATTATGACTTAGGTGATCGAACAATAGTCATGTTTAATCAGTATTACGATAAAAAAAATGGCAAACAATCAATAAGATCAAAGATGATAAATGAATGCCTCAAACAATTGAAATAGCAAGTAAACAATTGAATAAATAGCGAATAAATAAACGAAAGCAGTAAAAGCCTATTGTATTGATTGATCGAAGGCTTGTGCTCCGTTGAAAGAGAAGAGTCCTCCTTCCAGAGTATAACCAAGCAACGATTGCACAAATACGCTGATTATACTGGCCGCAGCGTAATGATGATAATATTGATAGTGATATAGTAGTGAAATAAAAAAGGGGGTTCCTTTGTTCAATAGAACGTAAGCTTACAAATGGGGAAATAGGGGAATATTTATAGGACGAGAAATGTGGAGTCTCCAACCCTAGAAGGACTCCACTCTCCCATATTTCTCCATCAGCCACGCAGTTGTAGTTGCCCACGTCTAACAAACTCTGCTGAATTCTTTATAGGTTGAAATGATGGAGAGTTCCCAACCCTAGAAGAACTTCATTTCTTCACGTTTCTCTTTCAGTTACCTGTCTTCATCCACTTCCGCCGAATCCACTAAATCTGTTCCGATAAATTTGGGATGAGGACAAGCTGAGTTATCCGTTAGAACATTGCCTTCGAAATTATTCGATCACAACATCACATAATCGATCACACAGTCGAACGAAACTGCTTCTTTCCGATCACAACGTCTTCTAAATCAATTAATGCCTTGTCATATAACCAAATCCGTCCTTCTTGTGATCAAACAGAAATCGACTAATACAGTTAGTCCCCCCACTTGCCGAGTCGTGTGTTCGTAAAAACTTGGCAAGTAGCTTGAATTTTTGGCGGGAAAACACGTGGAACGTTTTGTGTCCCTCCATTTTGAAACGTCAAGCTGTCGCCTCAACTTCCTATTGCTGCACGTGTCAGAAATCGTACGGGCAGCAGTTTTCAATGGTTTCTAAGGCAATGATGACTCCTACCCTATAAATACCAACTTCAAAATCATATTGCAAACTTTACAACTTCTAAATCTCTCAAAGTTCTCAAAATTTTCCGACCTTTTAAGCAAATCTCAAGAACTTGCTGCTGAATTCTGTCAATTTCTACTCCAAATTTCCTAAATTGTTTGTTCAAATTGTTGGTTTTGTGCTTTTGACAATGTCTTCTTCTTCCCAACATATAGTTAATGCTGAACTTACTTCTGCCGCGACAGTCGCCGCCACAGCCCCACCGCAGTCCGGTGTGGTGGCGGAGCAGACTTCCACTGCTGCTGGTCCTTCAGTGGACAAAAAGGTAAAAAAGCGAAAAGAGAGGAAGGTGAAGGATTATGTTCCCAAAAAATCGTATTCGGAGATTCTTCCGAAGAGATTCACCTATGAGAATGATTGCAAAGTCAGCGTTCAAAGTGAAGCGGAACAAAGCAAAAAGAAGAATATTCTGATCGATTCAGTATATTATGCGATCACGCCAGAGTCGATACCAGGAGTTCGAGAGGAGTGTGGTTGGAAGGTTGGCGACATCGATGTGATGTGCCCTCCAAGAAAATCGACGCTGGCAGCTCACGTTGATGATCATTCCGTGGTACTGACTTATCCTTTCACCATCGGATTTTCTCTCCCGGTCGATAACGTGATCGAGGAGTTTTGCAAAATGTACAATGTTTGCCTTGGGCAGCTTTCTCCGTCGATATGGAGAACAATAGTGATTATGCGATAGATCGTGGAAAAGGCGGAGGTGGAGTTGACACTTCGCCACATTCTTAATATCTATTCCCATCGAGTTTACAAAGGAGGGGTAATAAATTTAGCCAAACGAGGTCAGCGGGCCTTGATATCTGACAACGATGATGATCTTCGGGGGTGGGATCAACGCTTTGTCTTTATTCCTACGGAGCTGTTGCTCCCAACGCACACGCAAGTATACGTGGTCGACAAGTAACAAAGTGATAAGTAGAGTATCGTTCCCACGAGGACTATTCAGACTGAATTCTAGCAAACAATTTCCTAAGAACTATTCAGGGATCTTTTTCCAATGGTTGAGATTTTACTAACTAAATGCAGTAATTAAAATAAGTAATTGAGATCAAGTAACAGAGCAAATTCTAAGTTGTTATCAACAAACGATGACGGTCCCGGGTCAGAGTTACGAACAATCCAGTTGAGTTTTCCAGTTGATTCTACTTCTTGATTTCCTAGATTTCTAACTACAGGTTAAATGTACCCATGAAAACCTTTCGATTCTTCACGGTCTATGCAGGCTACTCCAATCCCTATATGTCTATGGGTTGAATCACGTGCACGCATTAACGAATTCTGTAATGAGTTAAACTAGGCGAGCAAGTATATGTCTATCCTACTCACAAATTGGTTCCCCGATGCTCGGGTTCAGAAACTAGTCCTATTCTTTCTTATTACGTAATTAAATTCCCTCTTTCGAGTTCAATCTAAAAACCATAGATAGTGTTCAATTATCAGGCCTCAATAATCAAACAATTATGATCAAGAAAGAATAAAACAATCAATAATGGTAAATCAATATATAGAAATCAACTTTCAAACATCAACCTTCATGTATTTACTCTAACCCTAGAACAAACAAACTATAGAATTAAAGAGAAGAATAAGAGAAAAAGAGAAAGAACTTGTGTAGAAGACATCTAGGGCTCCTCCCCCCTCCTCCAAAACTTATGAATTGAATCTCCAACTTTGCCTCAAGCTTATGACTATGGTATTGGGGTGGTGGCAAAAATACAAAAGGACCAAGTAACCATTATCGCATTTTACACTTCTTGGCCTTTAAATGAGGGATGTCGTTTTGTCTCCTCAACATCACAAACTTTAAAATATAGGCATCTTGTTCCTCCTCCTTGGGTTTCTTCATAGGCTCGGGTGGCTCAATTTTCATGTCACCATCCAAACACAATGTTGAAAAATGATTGGAATGAGGTCCAATGCGCTTCAATTCTAAAGTTGCATTACTTTTGACACCCTCACTTGCACAAACACTAGAGTCCTCACATATGATGTTTTCTATTTCCTCACTTGACTCTAATGTGATTTCCTCAACCTTGGCATCATCAACTAATATTTGGTCGAGTGGTAGGAATTCCACTTTTTGCTCCTCAAATTGGCTTCTAAGCTCTTCTATCTCAAATCTACTATTTACGACAACTGATAATTGGGCATTAGACACCTCAACCATATCACTCAAATTCTCCTCCAAGTCGTGAATAGTCAAGCCAAATTCGTCGATCTCTTGCCTGAGCACAACCCTTTCTTCCATAAATTGCCTCGTCATATTTGTAAGTTCACTCCTGAAATCCCCATAAGCTTCTAAGAGTTTGGCTTGCTCCATTAGCCAAGTTTCGCTAACCACCTGCACTTTATCGCTCCTGTCAAACTCACAAACATCATTAGAATCATCACAAAAATTATTGGGGGAAGGAGCATGACACTTAGGACAATCATTCCACCGACCACCACACAATTTACAAAAATTCCAATCAAAGGTGGTAGAAAATTTACATAACCAGTCTCGCAGGGTTGGAAGACTCGGGCAATTTTCCCAAAAGTGATGTCCTCCACAAAGTAGACAAGAATCCATAAAATTTGAGCAACCATCATTCAACCCACTTTCATTAAAAGATGCCATGTAAACTAGTAATAAAATAATAAACTAAAAATCAAATAAATAAAAATTAAACCTGAATAGAAAATAATAAATTGTTTAAAAAGAAAACAGTCAATTTAGTCCTCGGCAACGGCGCCAAAAACTTGTTGCTCCCAACGCACACACAAGTATACGTGGTCGACAAGTAATAAAGTGATAAGTAGAGTATCGTTCCCACGAGGACTATTCAGACTGAATTCTAGCAAACAATTTCCTAAGAAATATTCAGGGATCTTTTTCCAATGGTTGAGATTTTACTAACTAAATGCAGTAATTAAAATAAGTAATTGAGATCAAGTAACAGAGCAAATTCTAAGTTGTTATCAACAAAAGATGACGGTCCCGGGTCAGAGTTACGAACAATCCAGTTGAGTTTTCCAGTTGATTCTACTTCTTGATTTCCTAGATTGCTAACTACAGGTTAAATGTACCCATGAAAACCTTTCGATTCTTCACGGTCGATGCAGGCTACTCCAATCCCTATATGTCTATGGGTTGAATCACGTGCACGCATTAACGAATTCTGTAATGAGTTAAACTAAGCGAGCAAGTATATGTCTATCCTACTCACAAATTGGTTCCCCGATGCCTGGGTTTACAAACTAGTCCTATTCTTTCTTATTACGTAATTAAATTCCCTCTTTCGAGTTCAATCTAAAAACCATAGATAGTGCTCAATTATCAGGCCTCAATAATCAAACAATTATGATCAAGAAAGAATAAACAATCCATAATGGTAAATCAATATATAGAAATCAACTTTCAAACATCAACCTTCATGTATTTACTCTAACCCTAGAACAAACAAACTATAGAATTAAAGAGAAGAATAAGAGAAAAAGAGAAAGAACTTGTGTAGAAGACATCTAGGGCTCCTCCCCCCTCCTCCAAAACTTGCTCCAAAGTCTGAACTCCTATAAAAAACTAAGTAAAAGAGTATTTATAGAGTTTACAAACACCTAGTAATAAGTTAGACCCAATCCTAGATGAAATAGGAAGTAAAAATTCGCTCAGGGGCGCTATAACGGGCGCCCCGCGCCTCGTAAAGCGCTGAAACAACCAGTAGCCGTCGAAACCTTCACGCTTTTGGGGCGTGGCACGCAGCCAAACGCGCCAGAAGCTGGGCGCTTTGGCTGGCGCGACGCGCCCCCTGTAGCGCCAGGGTATTTTCGTGTTTTCTTGCTCCTTTGCTCGCTTCGTGTCGTGCCTTCGTGTGCTTGATCCTATTCTCAATCAAAATCCAATTTTTTCTTGCTCGATCATGCTCTTTAAAGCTCCAATTGCACTGCACAACAACCTACATACACACGACATAAAATTAGTGCAAAACCACATTCATAAACTATAAAACGAGCGAATAAGGTACTAAAATGTGAGGAAATATTAAGGAAATATAGGCATAAAATGCCAAACATCAGGAGCAGTTAACCAACTCTGAAAAAGGGTTGCTCCCAAGCGTTTGGAATCGAACCCGTAAGTGTTCTGTCTGTTCGTTTCTTTCTTTTTGAATGATTTATGATTAAAAAGATTTCCCAAATTTTTCAGCCGATATGGTCTTGTTCGATCAAGTTGCCGATATCATACCGTGGTTGATTAGGGTGCTTGATAAAACGACCAACGATGAGAGGGCTTGGAAACCGCTCGCGGCTTTGAAAAAGCTCAAAGCCAAAAACCATGGTAACTTTGAATCGAACTTATATTGAATTTGCAACTTTTGTTCCCTTGACGCTTTCTGACACTCTTCAAATTCTTACAGGCATCACGGGTGCTGGAGGTGAGCCAAGTGATGAAGAAGCCGAACCCTAGGGCGGAGAGAAGATCGATGACGCTCCCCCTCCGAAGAAGAAAAAGAAATCCTTTCAGGAGCTGAAGAATAAGTATTTACCCAAGGTGGTTGAGAAAGGGCAAGGGGGTAGTTCATCGGCTACGCCCCAAACCATTGAGGATATGATTGCTGGAAAGACTCCAAGAGACAGCCATCCAACTCAAGGTGGCTGAACAGGGAGATCTTTCAGGTGATGGCTATCATCTTTCCCCTGTAGCCGAAGAGGTCAATTCGGGCTCAGGGGCTTTGCCTAGTAGGGAAGGTGCCCTCGTTTCTTTGGGTGTTGTACCTGAAAATCGAGGGGACTTGATTGAGGCCTTCGATCGCGAGCTCGAGGAAAGGGATCCAACGAAAGGGAAAATGCCAGCTTTGGATCGGCCGATAGGGACGACGAAATCCAAGTATGATGAAGAAACGGGGTCCTCATTTTTTGGTGCAGATCATGCTGATCGTATCGTACCCCTTCCTCGAGGCGAAGAACTGCTGCCTTTGCCGCTTTGGGCGAGTCTGAAAAGATGGGTGGTAGATCGCTCACGATAGAAGTGCCGCCCAACGTCGATTTGCTTAGATGCCTAAAGCGGCTAGCGGATTACCTATTCAATGTCATTGGCCCGATGGAGCAAGCTCAACTGAACACGCACGAAGATCTGAGTTTGCCTTCCCAGATTTCCTTTGGTGCCTTTAGGGTAAAGCCATACTTTAAAATTTTCTTCCTTCTACTTTGCATAGATCTTTATGAACTTCAAATGTTTTGTTTCCAGAACAGCATAATGGCGATCGAGACCGCCGATCGGATTCATCAGCTTCAGGATGGGGCCAAAGTTTTAAACGAGCAAATCCTCCATCTTACTTCGGCTGGGGAGGAATTGCATCGGAAGCTTACAGCTGCAGAGACCAAGTATGCTGAACTTTTGGCCAACTTCGACAAGAATATGAATGAGCATGCTCTTCGTCAGTCGGAGTTGGAATTCCAAATCTGAGTTTTGAACGCACAGCTGAGCGAGCACGAATCCAATTCCGATCTAAAATTAGCTGAACTCAACTCTGATTTAGAGAGCAAAGATCGGGAGCTAGCTGATAAGTTTGAAGAGTTGAACGTCCTCCGCAAAGGCAACGAGGATTTAAAGGTTCAAGCTGATAGCCTGTCGGAGAGGAATCTGTTGCTTCAAAAAGAGTCCAGCATCTTAAGGCGCGAACTCGAGGAAGAGTTTGAAAAGAAGAACAACCTTGTCTTAGCCGAATCAAGACGTGATGTCCTTAGAGAGATGCTGGATCGAGACATTGATGTTCCTACCGAGCTAAGTGACGTCGTTGCCATTGTGCGGTTGACTCGTGAAGATCTTAGTCTCCCAGCAAGTTCCTCCGATGAAGGTTCCGATGGAGATGGTGATGAATGAATTGTAGCTGTTTTTCGACTTGTTGTTTTAGTCGTTTTGAAACTTGATGTAATGCGGTCGTATGGCCAGCTATATACATATATATTTTATATGAATGAAATTACTTTTGACTTTCATTGCTGTATTGTTTTTCGAAGATGACTTAATCGCTCGAAAATTTTGATGTTTAGCAACAGTCGTCAAAAGAGATATGATTGGGGCCCAATGTCTTTTAGTGCGTAGTGAAGAATGACGTCTCACTTTCACGTAATGCACTATTCGAACATTTTTTATGAGTTCGGAATGAAAAATTATTTAACACTTGGTGTTCGCTAACATTTGAACCGATCACACGAGTCGAACAAATGTGAAAAGTCGAAAATATAACCAAAGTGTTGCATATTATCGAAGTAAGCCGCTAATAAGCCTTTAATACATTTTGGATCGTATGATTCGATCGATTACAAGATGCGACCGTTTGAAGGCACAGATTTTTTATCACTAACGGATCGTTTACATGCCACATAACTCATCTAAACGGATAACCCTTGACTTTGAAAAAAAGCGTCAGGGTTTTAAATCTTCGATAAAATTGAATCTCTAGTTCGATTTGAAGTACGAATTTTGAATTTTGGGGCCTTCGAGCTTTTGTCGAATTTTGAACAAGTCCCCAGTTCGAGTGAACATTAGAACTTTTGTCGAATTTTGAACGAGTCCCCGGTATTGTCTTTAATCGATCTCGTTTCTCCTTTCGATGGGAAGCCCCCGGTACTTGGGCAGTCCCCAGTTTACACTGATGACCATCATGCTAACTCCATCCCCCCCCAGTGTTTGGGTGTGAAGAATGAGCAGCCGTACACTGGTCCTCGATTTTGATACCTGAAACGGAGTTATTGGAAGACAAAAAACTGAGAAAGCTGTTATAGATGAAGACCACATTAGAGTGTTCGTCAGACATATCGACCCCGATCGGAGCGTTTTGAGCTCAGGTGTTCGTGGGTGATGTTTGTCATCATTTGATTCCAACTATACCTATCATCTAAAAGTGTTAGTATCAAATAATCAAATAACCAAATAGTCGATTAAACAACTTCTTCCGATGGAGGAAGAATGAGAATGAAAATTTGCAAAGGAAAGTAAAAGATGAGGATTGATGATACCGTAGAACCTAAAAAGTAGTACTTCTTCAATTGTGTGATATTCCAATTGAAGTCGACTGGCTTAGAGTCTATTGTTTCGAGTTGGTATGAACCTTTTCCGATTACTGCCTTGACCCAATAGGGTCCTTCCCAATTTTCTCCTAATTTACCTTCGTTGGGCTCATCCTTCTTTGGTCTTTTGATCTTCAGCACATAGTCACCTACATTAAAAGATCGATACCTGATCTTTTTGTTGAGGTAATTTTCTGCCCTTTGTTTCTGTGCGTGTATTCGAACAAATGCCATGTCCCTTTTTGCTTCGACCAAGTTTAGATCTATCAGCATAGCCTCTTTGTTTGCTTCTTCGGTGGAGTGGGCAAACTTAAGACTGGGTTCTCCCACTTCCACCGGTATCAGTGCTTCTGTTCCGTAGACAAGTGAGAACGGTGTCTCTCCGGTGCTGTGTTTCACCGTCGTCCAATGAGCCCACAGCGCTCCGGGGAGTTTGTTCAGCCAATTGCCTTTTGAATCATGCATCATTTTCTTCAAGTACTCGATTATTTTTTTGTTGGAAGACTCAGCCTGTCCATTTGCACTGGGGTGATAAGGTGTTGAGACAATTCGCTTGATCCCCCATTTTTCGAAGAAGGCAGTGATCCGTCTTCCTACGAACTTTTTACCGTTGTCGCATGTGATCTCTTTTGGGATCCCAAAACGACATATAAAATTCTGATGAATAAATTTGATGACTTCCTGCTCACGAATTTTAGCCAAAGCAATTGCTTCTACCCATTTAGAAAAATAGTCCGTAAGAATTAAGATAAACTTTACCCCACCGGGCCCTGTTGGAAGCGGCCCGACCAAATCCATTCCCCACTTCATGAATGGCCACGGTGATGTGACCGAAAGAAGTGGCTCTGCTTGTTGATGTATGAGGTTGCCAAATCGGTGACACTTGTCACATTTGCGGACGAACTCTTTGGCATCATCTGCGATCGTTGGCCAATAGTATCCAGCTCTTAGGATCTTTCGAACCAATGATATGCTGCCGGAGTGATTGCCGCACTCGCCTTCGTGAACCTCTTTCAACACATAGTTTGTTCCATCTGGTCCCACACACTTCGCTAAAGGGCCACTGAACATCTGTAGAGCTGGTTTTCTAAGAGACAAAATCTTGCCGCTTTAGCTTTAAGTGATCGGGCAAACTTTTTGTCACTGGGAAGGGTGCCTGCCTGCAAATAAGACAAATATTTATTTCTCCAATCCCAAGTATGGTTAACGTTGTTTACCTCTTTGATGCTCCGACAGAGTGGGGATTCGAACAGATGAACCACTGTTTCATCGATTTTCCCATCGATGACTGCTGCAGAACCTAGGTTGGCTAAGGCGTCTGCTTCGATGTTGTCCTCCCTCGGTATCTGAGCTATTTTCCATTCCTGGAAAGATGTAAGAAGATTTTGTACTTTCTCGAGCAATTGCTGCATCCTCGGATCTCGAACATAAAAATCGCCTTGAATTTGATTTACCACCAGCTGAGAATCGCTTTTGATGTCTAGTCGTTCGACCTTCAAGTCTTTTGCGATCTTTAAACTTGCAGCGAGGGCCTCATATTCGGCCTCGTTGTTAGTTTTTGCATGCAATATGATCACATACCTGAGCTTTTCGCCAGTAGGTGCTATTAACAAGATTCCAAGGCCAGTCCCTTTCACATTCGAAGCTCCATCGGTATACATTATCCAAACTCCAGGATCTGGATCTCTCATCATCAATTCTTCCTTTTTTGCTTCCGGGAAGATGTTAGCGCTAAAGTCTTCTACAAAATCAGCTAAAACTTGAGATTTTATGGCGGTACAAGGCTGATAAGTGATGTCGTACTCACTCAGCTCGACCGCCCATTTTATAAATCGACCAGAGAGATCTGGCCGATGTAAAATATTTCGCAATGGAAAAGTAGTTAAGACAGATATTGAATGACATAGGAAATAAGGTCTTAGTTTTCGTGCAGCAGTGACTAGTGCAAGTGCTACTTTCTCTAGGTGTGGATATCTTGTTTCTGCATCTAACAATGTTTTACTAACATAATAGATAGGAAACTGGTTACCTCTATCCTCGCGAACGAGGACAGCGCTTACAGCGACATCGGAGACAGCCAAGTAGATCAGTAGCATTTCTCCTTCGATCGGTTTTGACAGGAGTGGAGGATTGGAAAGGTATTGCTTTAGTTCTCTGAGAGCCTTTTTGCATTCTGGTGTCCACTCAAAGCTTTTGTTCTTCCTCAGCACCGAAAAAAACTTGTGACATCGTTCAGATGTCCTCCAGATAAACCTGCTGAGATAGGCTACTCGACCGGTCAGCTGTTGAACTTCCTTTACCGTTGTCAAGTCCTCGTGGATGCTTTCGATTGCCTTGATTTTGTCTGGATTTGCCTCGATTCCTCTTTGTGATACGATGAATCCCAAGAACTTACCGGATCCAACCCAAAATGCATATTTCTCCGGGTTCAATCTCATGTTGAACCGCCTTAGTATCGTAAAAGTCTCCTCCAAATGACTTAAATGATTTCCCTTCTCAAGAGATTTGACCAACATATCATCGATATACACTTCCATGGTTTTTCCGATCAAATCTTATAACATAGTGGTGACCAAACGCTGATAAGTAGCGCCAGCATTCTTAAGGCCGAAGGGCAGCAATAAGTCTCCATGTCTGTGATGAACGACGTCTTCTCCCTATCCAATGGGTCCATCGAAATTTGATTATAGCCTGAGTAGGCGTCCAAAAAACTCAACATTTCGTGCCTTTTCGTCTAATCGAATAGCCTATCGATGTGAGGCAGTGGGAACGAATCTTTTGGGCAAGCTTTGTTGAGGTCGGTATAATCGACGCATACTCTCCACTTGCCTATTTTCTTTGGTACTACAACAGTGTTTGCAAGCCATTCTGGATACTTAACCTCTTTAATGAACCCATTCATTAGCAGCTTCTCTACTTCGTCGTTGATCACTTTCCTTCGGAATCCTCCATTCGGCCGTTTCTTTTGCTTCACCGGCCGATGTTTTGGATCGACATTTAATTTTTGTATGGCGACTTTTCGATCGATCCCCACCATATCTGCGTGGGACCAAGCAAAAAAATCAGAATTATCCTTGAGGAAAGATATGATTTTTGCTTTTACTTCGGGATCCAGTTCTGCTCCCACATAGACTTTCTGATCAGGCTTATCATCGAATAACATTACTTCTTCTAATTCTTCTATCGTAGAGTCTCCAGCTTT
The DNA here is from genome assembly GCA_029990575.1 of Petunia axillaris subsp. axillaris. Taxonomy (NCBI): domain Eukaryota; kingdom Viridiplantae; phylum Streptophyta; class Magnoliopsida; order Solanales; family Solanaceae; genus Petunia; species Petunia axillaris. The sequence goes on from JARKNS010000004.1 coordinate 138,403,102, forward strand.
TTGTTTATACGGTTCTCTCACACATGGTGGAACCTGTGCGAAGTCGCCCTCGACTTCGAATTCCGATAATTGTGACGAAGCACATGACGGAACCGAAGTGAAGCTTCCGGCCACGGGTTCCACTAGCTGTGATTGCTACATTCGAAAGCCATCCTTAACAGCTACAGAGTAACATTCTCGTTAAGCCTGCAGCTCGCCTCTAATTTCACGAATTCCCCATGGGGTAGGGAATTTTACAACTTGATGTAGGGTAGATGGGACCGCTCCCATATCGTGAATCCACGGTCGACCCAATATCACGTTGTATGCCATCTGGCCTTTCATCACTTGAAACGGCGTTTCACTCTCAACACCTTCTGCATAGGTCTTAATCGTGATTTCTCCAACGGTCACTTTGCTCGAGTTGTTGAAACCCGACAACACCGTTGAGCGAGGCACGATCTTATCACTCAACTGAAACTGTTCGACTACTTTTGCATGTATGATATTAACTGAACTGCCAGCATTGATTAATACCCTTTTTACATCGGCATCGTCGATCCTCATCGTGACTACAAGTGCATCGTGATGGGGATGAATCCTTTCATCGAAGTCGAAATCCCCGAACACAATCTCATCATTCATGTCATCTCGTGTTTGTTTGTCTCGTGTGAACGAGACCTTTGCATATTTCTTTGTAGTGTAGGTCACCCCACATACATCATCTACTCCGGTAATAACATTTACTGTCTTCCTAGGAGCAGGAGGTTTTGGCGCCTCATCGTCTTTCTTCTTATTAAAATTGTTTCGCCCTCTATCAGTCAACAATTCGACCAAATGCCCCTTCTGTAGCAGGCTGGCCACTTCGTATCTCAATGCCTTACATTCTTCCGTTGTATGGCCGAAGTCATGATGAAATGCACACCATAGATTGGTGTCGATATGCAAAAATTGTACTCCGTCAAGTGATTCACCAAGTTTGGTGTCGATATGAAAAAATTGTACTCCGTCACTTTTGGAGGCAGTGGTCTATCTTTCGGAACTGAAGATGTGTTCGACTGCCCTTTCTTCGACTGACTCTTCGAACCACCAGCTTCGTACTTGTTGCTTCCCATTCGAGGGAAACTGCAGGGCTCCCACCATTGGTCCCTGTAGTTTCGCCTGTCATTTTCAACTCTCCGTGGTTGAGGTCGATCATAATGATAATTATTTCGGACTAGCTGCAACTCCTCCTCCTCAGCCCTAATCCTTGGCTCGCACTCACGATATAGCGCATCGAATGTCCATGCATCGATCTCCTTGAGACGATCCTTCCACTTCCATGCCTCTATTGAATCAGTGCGCGAGTTATTAGCAAAGGTCAAACAAGCCCACCTTTCCTGGAGATTCGGGATATGAATCTTCTCATTATTGAACCGTTTTACAAACTGTTTGATAGTTTCCCCGAGCCGCTGCCTAACGTTCAAGATATCTTCAACCCTTGGTGCTATCTTTTTTGCTCCAGTATGTGATCGAATGAATTTTGCTGCCATGTCATCAAAACTCAATATTTCGTTTTCGGGCAGCTGTAGATACCATTTCAATGTCACTCCTTTCAATGTTTCACAAAACTTCTTAAGGCTGACGGAATTGATCTCCTCCGAAGTCAGGTCGTTCGCCTGAACTTCAACTGAAAACATATCAATGTGATCCCTTGGATCTGTGGTTCCATCATATCTCAAACTTTCTGGCAATTTGAAAGTTTTAGGAATGGGCGTTGGGGCTGCACTTACTGGAAACGGACGCTTTGACATCGATTTTTCAGCGACTTCGTCCGTTAACTTCGGAACACCTGGAAACTTCTCCATAAACGACTTTATCTCACTGAATTTCTTATCCACTGTGTCATTCAACTGGGTTTGCATCGTAGCCAACATTCTCACTTCTGTCGTAACGGAGGCCGGAGCTCCCACAGCTGCGGCGGCCGTACCCGATCCTCCAGATCCGATCCCCGCTGCAAGTCCCCCTGTTACGGCCCCCTGAGGAACCAAAGTCGGAATGCTTACTGGGGGTGTGATCGGGGAGGTGGGTGCTCTATTTTCGATAGAGCTAGATAGGACCTTCAATTGTTCTTGTATCATTTCTAACTGAGCATCATGCCTTCTCAAATACGCCATTAGTGCCGCATTTGTATCACCTGGCTCAGTCTCGACCGCAGGCTCCTTACCGGTCGCCGCCCTTGGGGCGCGTTCAACTGTGAACCAGTAGGAATGTCGTCATGAGTTGGATCCTGCTCGTGATTGGTAGACTCATCGTCCGCTTCAACGTTGGTCGGAACATGAACTCCGTCATTGGGATGGAGCTGTTGTTGACCGTTCAAAGCGGTGGTAACATCGATGTTACGTACACTGCCATTTCAAGACAAGAAAGAAAACGTAAGTAGTATCAAACGATTCAAATTTCGAAATAAATCGATTGCCTAGACCCCACGGTGGGCGCCAAATTATATTTCTTAAAAATGTATCAGGTTTTACAGTTTAATTTATATTTAATTGAGTCTAAGGCGACCGTTTTATATCTCAATTTGATCGATTGATAGGCAATTTACGCTGACAAACAGTTGATTTTTAGAACCTCAATTCGAAGACAGTACGAATGTCGATTTCAAAGATGCAAATACGATGTCAAATCCGAATAAACAACTCGAAGGCAAATATAAATAGATGAATTAAAAAAATGACGAACTAGTAATTTATGATGACGTGGTTTCGATCGAATTTCTTATCGAGGACAAATTACGGGTTTGATTTTTTTCAAGGCTGAATTTTTTAATTCTAAGCAGATTCGATGACAGAGCTAAATATGACGACGAGTAAATGTGATCGATAGAAATGTATCCAGTCAAATAATACGATCGCAAGGCGATACTAACAATTTACTTGATGTGAACAATACGAACGAGCAAGTTGAACGATAAATTATCTTATGCAATCAGAGTAGCGACAATACATGAACGAGATCGAATGTAGTGAATCAAAGTTATGAATAACGTAAATAACAAGCAGACAACGAAACAAGCAACGATAAATGAGCAGATAAATAAATAAATAAAGCAATGAAAGCTTATTGTATTGAAAAATCGGAGCATGGTGCTTCAATAAAAGAGATGAATCTTCTTCCACGTTTGAACCAAGCCACGACTGACAATTTAATACAAAGGTTGCTTTGACAATGACAGTAAGGTTGGAACTAATTGTCATTACCTTACTGTCATTGTCAAAGCAACCTTTGTATTAAATTGTCAGTCGTGGCTTGGTCAAACGTGGAAGAAGATTCATCTCTTTCATTGAAGCACCATCCTCCGATTCTTCAATACAATAAGCTTTCATCGCTTTATTTATTTATTTATCTGCTCATTTATCGTTGCTTGTTTCGTTGTCTGCTTGTTATTTACATTATTAATAACTTTGATTCAATACATTCGATCTCGTTAATGTATTGTCGTTACTCTGATTGCATAAGATAATTTATCGTTCAACTTGCTCGTTCGTATTGTTCACATCAAGTAAATAGTTAGTATTGCCTTGCGATCATATTATTTGACTGGATACATTTCTACCGATCACATTTACTCGTCGTCGTATATAGCTTTGTCATTGAATCTGATTAGAATTAAACATTCAGCCTTGAACGAAATCAAACCCGTAATTTGTCCTCGATAAGAAATTCGATCGAAACCATGTCATCGTAAATTACTAGTTCGTCATTTGTTTTAATTCATCTGTTTATATTTGCCTTCGAGTTGTTTATTCGGATTTGACATTGTATTTGCATCTTTGAAATCAAAATTTGTACTGTCTTCGAAATGAGGTTCTAAAAATCAACTGTTTGTCAGCGTAAATTGCCTATCAATCGATCGAATTGAGATATAAAACGGTCGCCTTAGACTCAACTAAATATAAATTTAATTGTAAAACCTGATACATTTTTAGGAAATACAATTTGGCACCCACTGTGGGGTCTAGGCAATCGATTTATTCCAAAATTTGAATCGTTTGATACTACTTACATTTGCTTTCTTGTCTTGAAATGGCAGATGAACGTAATATCGATGTTACCACCGCTTTGAACGGTCAATAACAGCTCAATCCCAATGACGGAGTTCATGTTCCGACCAACGTGGAAGCGGTCGATGAGTCTACCAATCACGAGCAGGATCCACTCATGAAGACATTCCTACTGGTTCATAGTTGAACGCGACCCAAGGGCGGCGACCCGGTAAGGAGCTCGCGGTCGAGACTGAGCCAGGTGAAACAAATGCGGCACTAATGGCGTATTTGATAAGGCATGATGCTCAGTTAGAAATGATACAAGAATAATTGAAGGTCCTATCTAGCTCTATCGGAAATAGAGCACCCACCTCCCCGATCACACCCCCAGCAAGCATTCCGACTTCGGTTCCTCAGGACGCCGTAACAGGGGGACTTGCAGCGGGGATCGGATCTGGAGGATCGGGTACGGCCGCTGCAGCTATGGGAGCTCCAGCCTCAGTTACGACAGAAGTGAGAATGTTTGCTACGATGCAAATCCTGTTGAATGACACAGTGGATTAGAAGTTCAATGAGATAAAGTTGTTTATGGAGAAGTTTCCAGGTGTTCCGAAGCTAACGGACGAAGTCGCTGAAAAATCGATGTCAAAGCGTCCGTTTCCAGCAAGTGCATCCCCAATGCCCATTCCTAAAACTTTCAAATTGCCAGAAAGTTTGAGATATGATGGAACCACAGATCCAAGGGATCACATTGATATGTTTTCAGTTGCAGTTCAGGTGAATGACCTGACTTCGGAGGAGATCAATTCAGTCAGCCTTAAGAAGTTTTGTGAAACGTTGAAAGGAGCGGCATTGAAATGGTATCTACAGCTGCCCGAAAACGAAATATTAAGTTTTGATGACATTGCAGCAACATTCATTCGATCACATACTGGAGCAAAAAAGATAGCACCAAGGGTTGAAGATATCTTGAACGTTAGGCAGCGGCCCGGGGAAACTATCAAACAGTTTGTAAAATGGTTCAATGATGAGAAGATTCATATCCCGAATCTCGAGGAAAGGTGGGCTTGTTTGACCTTTGCTAATAACTTGCGCACTGATTCAATAGAGGCATGGAAGTTGAAGGATCGTCTCAGGGAGATCGATGCATGGACATTCGATGCGCTATATCGTGAGTGCGAGCCAAGGATTAGGGCTGAGGAGGAGCAGTTGCAGCTAGTCCGAAATAATTATTATTATGATCGACCTCCACCAAGGAGATTCGAAAACGACAGGTGAAACTACAGGGACCAATAATGGGAGCCCTACAGTTTCCCTCGAATGGGAAGCAACAACCACGAAGCTGGTGGTTCGAAGAGTCAGTCGAAGAAAGGGCAGTCGAACACACCTTCAGTTCCGAAAGATCGATCACTGCCTCCAAAAGTGACGGAGTACAATTTTTGCTTATCGACAGCAAACTTGGTGAATCACTTGAAGGGGATGGGTGATAAGGTTGTAAAGTTTCTAGGCCGCATAAAAACAAATTCGAACACAAGGGATGAGAATCTATGGTGTGCATTTCATCATGACTTCGGCCATACAACGGAAGAATGTAAGGCATTGAGATACGAAGTGGCCAGCCTGCTACAGAAGGGGTATTTGGTCTAATTGTTGACTGATAGAGGGCGAAACAATTTTAATAAGAAGAAAGACGATTAGCCGCCAAAACCTCCTGCTCCTAGGAAGACGGTAATGTTATTACCGGAGGAGATGATGTCTGTGGGGTGACCTACACTACAAAGAAATATGCAAAGGTCTCGTTCACACGATGCACATGAATGATGAGATTGTGTTCGGGGATTTCAACTTCGATGAAAGGATTCATCCCCATCACGATGCACTTGTAGTCACGATGAGGATCGACGATGCCGATGTAAAAAGGGTATTAATCAATGCTGGCAGTTCAGTTAATATCATACATGCAAAAGTAGTCGAACAGTTACAGTTGAGTGATAAGATCGTGCCTCGCTCAACGGTGTTGTCGGGTTTCAACAACTCGAGCGAAGTGACCGTTAGAGAAATCATGATTAAGACCTATGCAGAAGGTGTTGAGAGTGAAACACCGTTTCAAGTGATGAAAGGCGAGATGGCATACAGCGTGATATTGGGTCGAACGTGGGTTCACGCTATGGGAGCGGTCCCATCAACCTTACATCAAGTTGTAAAATTCCCTACCCCATGGGGAATTCGTAAAATTAGAGGCGAGCAACAGGCTACACGAGAATGTTACTCAACAGCTGTTAAGGATGACATTCGAATGTAGCAATCACAGCTAGTGGAACCCGTGGCCGAAAGCTTCACTTCGGTTCCATCTTGTGCTTCGTCACAATTACCGGAATTCGAAGTCGAAGGCGACTTCGCACAGGTTCCACCATGTGTGAGAGAACCGTATAAACAAAAAGCTGGAGACTCTACGATAGAAGAATTAGAAGAAGTAATGTTATTCGATGATAAGCCTGATCGGAAAGTCTATGTGGGAGCAGAACTGGATCGCGAAGTAAAAGCAAAAATCATATCCTTCCTCAAGGATAATTCTGATTGTTTTGCTTGGTCCCACGTAGATATGGTGGGGATCGATCAAAAAGTCGCCACACACAAATTAAAGGTCGATAAAAAACATCGGCCGATGAAGCAAAAGAAACGGCCGAATGGATGATTCCGAAGGAAAGTGATCAACGACGAAGTAGAGAAGCTGCTAATGAATGGGTTCATTAAAGAGGTTAAGTATCCAGAATGGCTTGCAAACACTGTTGTAGTACCAAAGAAAAAGGGCAAGTGGAGAGTATGCGTCGATTATACCGACCTCAATAAAAGCTTGCCCAAAAGATTCGTTCCCACTGCCTCACATCGATAGGCTGATCGATTCAACAGCAGGGCACGAAATGTTGAGTTTCTTGGACGCCTACTCAGGCTATAATCAAATTTCGATGAACCCATTGGATCGAGAGAAGACGTCATTCATCACAGACATGGGGACTTATTGCTATACAGTCATGCCCTTCGGCCTTAAGAATGCTGGCGCTACTTATCAGCGTTTGGTCACCACTATGTTTATAGATTTGATCGGAAAAACCATGGAAGTGTATATCGATGACTAGTTGGTCAAATCTCTTGAGAAGGGAAATCATTTAAGTCATTTGGAGGAGACTTTTACGATACTAAGGCGGTTCAACATGAGATTGAACCCGGAGAAATGTGCGTTCGGGGTTGGATCCGGTAAGTTCTTGGGATTCATCGTATCGCAAAAAGGAATCGAGGCCAATCCAGACAAAATCAAGGCAATCGAAAGCATCCCCGAGGACTTGACAACGGTAAAGGAAGTTCAACAGCTGACCGGTCGAGTAGCCTATCACAGCAGGTTTATCTCGAGGTCATCTGAACGATGTCACAAGTTCTTTTCGGTGTTGAGGAAGAACAAAAGCTTTGAGTGGACACCAGAATACAAAAAGGCTCTATGAGAACTAAAGCAATACCTTTCCAATCCTCCACTCCTGTCAAAACCGATCGAAGGAGAAATGCTGCTGATCTACTTGGCTGTCTCCGATGTCGCTGTAAGCGCTGTCCTCATTCGCGAGGATAGAGGTAACCAGTTTCCTATCTATTATGTTAGTAAAACATTGTTAGATGCAGAAACAAGGTATCCACACCTAGAGAAACTAGAACTTGCACTAGTCACTGCTGCTCGAAAACTAAGACCTTATTTCCAATGTCATTCAATATCTGTCATAACTACTTTTCCATTGCGAAATATTTTACATCGGCCAGATCTCTCTGGTCGATTAATAAAATGCGCGGTCGAGCTGAGTGAGTACGTCATCACTTATTAGCCTCGTACCGCCATAAAATCTCAAGTTTTAGCTGATTTTGTAGCAGACTTTAGCGCTAACATCTTCCCGGAAGCAAAAAAGGAAGAATTGATGATGAGAGATTAGATCCCGGAGTTTGGATAATGTATACCGATGGAGCTTCGAATGTGAAAGGGACTGGCCTTGGAATCTTGTTAATAGCACCTACCGGCGAAAAGCTTAGGTATGTGATCATATTGCATGCAAAAACTAACAACGAGGCCGAATATGAGGCCCTCGCTGCAGGTTTAAAGATCGCAAAAGACTTGAAGGTCGAACGACTAGACATCAAAAGCGATTCTCAGCTGGTGGTAAATCAAATTCAAGGCGATTTTTATGTTCGAGATCCGAGGATGCAGCACTTGCTCGAGAAAGTACAAAAATTTTCTTACATATTTCCAGGAATGGAAAATAGCTCAGATACCGAGGGAGGACAACATCGAAGTAGACGCCTTAGCCAACCTAGGTTCTGCAGCAGTCATCGATGGGAAAATCGATGAAACAGTGGTTCATCTGTTCGAATCCCCACTCTGTCGGAGCATCAAAGAGGTAAACAACGTTAATCATACTTGCGATTGGAGAAACAAATGTTTGTCTTATTTGCAGGCAGGCACCCTTCCCAGTGACAAAAAGTTTGCCCGATCACTTAAAGCTAAAGCGGCAAGATTTTGTCTCTTAGAAAACCAGCTGTATAGACGAATGTTCAGTGGCCCTTTAGCGAAGTGCGTGGGACCAGATGGAACAAACTATGTGTTGAAAGAGGTTCACGAAGGCGAGTGCGGCAATCACTCCGGCAGCAAATCATTGGTTCGAAAGATCCTAAGAGCTGGATACTATTGGCCAACGATCGCAGATGATGCCAAAGAGTTCGTCCGCAAATGTGACAAGTGTCAACGATTTGGCAACCTCATACATCAACAAGCAGAGCCACTTCATTCGGTCACATCACCGTGGCCATTCATGAAGTGGGGAATGGATTTGGTCGGGCCGCTTCCAACAGTGCCCGGTGGGGTAAAGTTTATCTTAATTCTTACGGACTATTTTTCTAAATGGGTAGAAGCAACTGATTTGGCTAAAATTCGTGAGCAGGAAGTCATCAAATTTATTCATCAGTTATCTGTCGTTTTGGGATCCCGAAAGAGATCACATGCGACAACGGTAAACAGTTCATAGGAAGACGGATCACTGCCTTCTTCGAAAAATGGGGGATCAAGCGAATTGCCTCAACACCTTATCGCCCCAGTACAAATGGACAGGCTGAGTCTTCCAACAAAACAATAATCGAGTACTTGAAGAAAAGGATGGATGATTCAAAAGGCAATTGGCCGAACGAACTCCCCGGAGTACTGTGGGCTCATCGGACGACGGTGAAACACAGCATTGGAGAGACACCGTTCTCACTTGTCTACGGAATAGAAGCACTGATACCGGTGGAAGTGGGAGAACCCAGTCTTCGGTTTGCCCAGACCACCGAAGAAGCAAACAAAGAGGCTATGCTGATAGATCTAAACTTGGTCGAAGCAAAAAGGGACATGCCATTTGTTCGAATACAAGCACAGAAACAATGGGCAAAAAATTACCTCAACAAAAAAATCAGGTGTCGATCTTTTAATGTAGGTGACTATGTGCTGAAGATCAAAAGACCAAAGAAGGATGAGCCCAATGAAGGTAAATTAGGAGCAAATTGGGAAGGACCCTATCGTGTCAAGGCAGTTATCGGAAAAGGTTCATACCAACTCGAAACAATGGACTCCAAGCCAGTCGACTTCAATTGGAATATCACACAATTGATGAAGTACTACTTTTGAGGTTCTACGGTATCATCAATCCTCATCTTTTACTTTCCTTTGCAAATTTTCATTCTCATTCTTCCTCCATCGGAAGAAGTTGTTTAATCGATTATTTGGTTATTTGATTATTTGATACTAACACTTTTAGATGATAGGCATAGTTGGAATCGAATGATGACAAACATCACCCACGAACACCTGAGCTCAAAACGCTCCGATCGGGGTCGATAAGTATGACGAACACTCTAACGTGGTCTTCATCTATAACGGCTTTCACAGTTTTTTTTCTTCCAATAACTCCGTTTCAGGTATCAAAATCGAGGACCTGTGTTCGGCTGCTCATTCTTCACACCCAAACACTTGGGGGGGGGGGATGGAGTTAGCATAATGGTCATCGGCGGATACTGGGGACTGCCCAAGAACCGGGGACTTCCCATCGAAAGGAGAAACGAGATCGATTGAAGACAATACCGGGGACTCGTTCAAAATTCGACAAAAGTTCCAACGTTCACTCGAACTGGGGACTTGTTCAAAATTCGACAAAAGCTCGAAGACCCCAACACTCACTCGAACTGGGGACTCGTTCGTACTTCAAATCGAACTAGAGATTCAATTTTATCGATGATTTAAAACCTTGACGCTTTTATTCAAAGTCAAGGGTTATCCGTTTAATGAGTTATGTGGCATGTAAACGATCCGTTAGTGATAAAAAATCTGTGCCTTCAAACGGCCGCATCTTGTAATCGATCGAATCATACAATCCAAAATGTATTATAGGCCCATTAGCGGCTCACTTCAATAATATGCAACACTTTGGTTATATTTTCGACTTTTCACATTTGTTCGACTCGTGTGATCAGTTCAAATGTTAGCGAATTTTACAATTCCAAATTTTTCACCAAGTGTTAAATAATTTTTCATTCCGAACTCATAAAAAATGTTCGAAGAGTGCATTACGTGAAAGTGAGATGTCATTCTTCACTACGCACTAAAAGACATTGGGCCCCAATCATATCTCTTTCGACGATTGTTGCTAAACATCAAAATTTTCGAGCGATTAAGTCATCTTCGAAAAACAATACAGCAATGAAAGTCAAAAGTAATTTCATTCATATATAACATATATGTACATAGCTGGCCATACGACCACATTACATTAACTTTCAAAACGACTAAAACAACAAGTCGAAAAAAAGCTACAATTCATTCATCACCATCTCCATCGGAACCTTCATCGGAGGAACTTGCTGGGAGACCAAGATCTTCACGAGTCAACCACACAATGGCAACGGCGTCACTTAGCTCGGTAGGAACATCAATGTCTCGATCCAGAATCTCTCTAAGGACATCACGTCTTGATTCGGCTAAGACAAGGTCCTTCTTCTTTTCAAACTCTTCCACGAGTTCGCGCCTTAAGATGCTGGACTATTTTTGAAGCAACAGGTTCCTCTCCGACAGGCTATCAGCTTGAACCTTTAAATCCTTGTTGCCTTTGTGGAGGACGTTCAACTCTTCAAACTTATCAGCTAGCTCCCGATCTTTGCTCTCTAAAGCAGAGTTGAGTTCAGCTAATTTTAGATCAAAATTGGCTTCGTGCTCGCTCAGCTGTGCGTTCAAAGCTCGGATTTGGGATTCCAACTCCGATTGTCGAAGAGCATGCTCATTCATATTCTTGTCGAAGTTGGCAAAAAGTTCAGCATACTTGGCCTCTACAGCTTTAAGCTTCCGATGCAATTCCGATGCAATTCCTCCCCAGCCGAAGTAAGATGAATGATTTGCTGGTTTAAAATTTTGGCCCCATCCTGAAGCTGGCGAATCCGATCGGCAGTTTCGATCGCCATTATGCAGTTCTGGAAACAAAACATTTGAAGTTCATAAAGATCTATGCAAAGTAGAAGGAAGAAAATTTTGAAGTATGGACTTTACCCTAAAGGCACCAAAGGAAATCTGGGAAGGCAAACTCAGATCTTCGTGTGTGTTCAGTCGAGCTTGCTCCATCGGGCCAATGACATCGAACATGTAATCCGCTAGCCGCTTTGGGCATCTAAACAAATCGACGTTGGGCGGCACTTCTATCGTGAGCGATCTACTACCCCTCTTTTCAGACTTACCCAAAGCGGCAAAGGCAGCAGCTTCTTCGCCCCGAGGAAGGGATACGATCGGATCAGCATTATCCGCACCAAAAAACGACGACCCCGTTTCTTTATCATACTTGGATTTCGTCGTCGCTATCGGCCGATCCAAAGCTGGCATTTTCCCTTTCGTTGGATCCTTTTCCTCGAGCTCGCGATCAAAGGCCTCAATCAAGTCCCCTCAATTTTTAGGAACAACACCCAAAGAAACGAGGGCACCTTATCTACTAGGCAAACCCCCTGAGCCCGAATTGACCTCTTCGGCTACAGGGGAAAGATGATAGTCATCACCTGAAAGATCTCCCTGTTCAGCCACCTTGAGTTGGATGACCGTCTCTTGGAGTCTTTCCTTTACTGGCTTCTTAGGATGCCTCACTTATCGGTCAGACCCCGATTCGTCCCCGGTCTCCTCTCCCTCGATGTCAATAACTGAGGTCGTTCCTTCGGCGGCTTTCGCCGCTACAATTGCTGAACTTGTTCCAGCAATCACATCCTCAATGGTTTGGGGCGTAGCCAATGAACTACCCCCTTGCCCTTTCTCCACCACCTTGGGCAAATACTTATTCTTCAGCTCCTGAAAGGATTTCTTTTTCTTCTTTGGAGGGGGAGCGTCATCGATCTTCTATCCGCCCTCTAGTTCAGCTTCTTCATCACTTGGCTCACCTCTAGCACCCTTGATGCCTGTAAGAATTTGAAGAGTGTCAGAAAGCGTCAAGGGAACGAAAGTTGCAAATTCAATATAAGTTCGATTCGAAGTTACCATGGTTTTTGGTTTTGAGCTTTTTCAAAGTCGCGACTGGTTTCCAAGCCCTTTCATCGTTGGTCGTTTTATCAAGCACCTTAATCAGCCACGATATGATATCGGCAACTTGATCGAACAAGACCATATCGGCTGAAAAATTTGGGAAAACCTTTTAATCATAAATTCGTTCAAAAAGAACAAAACGAACAGACGGAACACTTACGGGTTCGATTCCAAACGCTTGGGAGCAACCCTTTTTCAGGGTCGATTAACTGCTCCATAGGAATAAAGACAAAGCGTAGATCCCACCCCCGAAGATCATCATCGTTGTCAGATATCAAGGCCCGCTGACCTTGTTTGGCTAAATTTATTACCCCTCCTTTGTAAACTCGAGGGGAATAGATATTAAGAATGTGGCGAAGTGTCAACTCCACCTCCGCCTTCTCCGCGATCCATCGCATAATCACTATCGTTCTCCATATCGACGCAGAAAGCTGCCCAAGGCAAACGTTGTACATTTTGCAAAACTCCTCGATCACGTTATCAACCGGGAGAGAAAATCCGATGGTGAAAGGATAAGTCAGTACCACGGAATGATCATCGACGTGAGTTGCCAGCGTCGATTTTCTTGGAGGGCACATCACATCGATGTCGCCAACCTTCCAACCACACTCCTCTCGAACTCGTGGTATCGACTCTGGCGTGATCGCACAATATACTGAATCGATCGGAATATTCTTCTTTTTGCTTTGTTCCGCTTCACTTTGAACGCTGACTTTGCAATCATTCTCATAGGTGAATCTCTTCAGAAGAATCTCCGAATACGATTTTTTGGGACCATAATACTTCACCTTCCTCTCTTTTCGCTTTTTTCCCTTTTTGTCCACTGAAGGACCAGTAGCAGTGGAAGTCTGCTCCGCCACCACACCGGACTGCGGTGGGGCTGTGACGGCAACTACTACGGCAGAAGTAAGTTCAGCATCAACTATATGTTGGGAAGAAGAAGACATTGTCAAAAGCACAAAACCAACGATTTGAACAAACAATTTAGGAAATTTGGAGTAGAAATTGACAGAATTCAGCAGCAAGTTCTTGAGATTTGCTTAAAAAGTCGGAGAATTTTGAGAACTTTGAGAGATTTAGAAGTTGTAAAGTTTGCAATATGATTCTGAAGCTGGTATTTATAGGGTAGGAGTCATCATTGCCTTGGAAACCGTTGAAAACTGCTGCCCGCACGATTTCTGACACGTGCAGCGATGGGAAGTTGAGGCGACAGCTTGACGTTTCAAAATGGAGGGACACAAACGTTCCATGTATTTTCCCGCCAAAAAATTCAAGCCACTTGCCAAGTTTTTACGAACACACGACTCGGCAAGTGGGGGGACTATCTGCATTGGTCGATTTCTGTTCGATCACAAGAAGGACGGATTTGGTTATATGATAAGGCATTAATTGATTTCGAAGATGTTGTGATTGGAAAGAAGCAGTTCCGTTCGACTATGTGATCGATTATGCGATGTTGTGATCAGATAATTTCGAAGGCAATGTTCTAACGGATAACTCAGCTTGTCCTCATCCCAAATTTATCGTAACAGATTTAGCGGATTTGGCGGAAGTGGATGAAGACAGGTAACTGCTGAAAGAGAAACGTGAAGAAATGAAGTTCTTCTAGGGTTTGGAACTCTCCATTATTTCACCTATAAATAGGACCTTATGCCTTCATTTGGAGACACGTTCATCTGAACAACATTACTCTCATTCTCCAAGCTATACACTTTCTCTTCATTCTGTGATGAAAGCGTATAGCTTGGAGAATGAGAGTAATGTTGTTCAGATGAACGTGTCTCCAAATGAAAGCATAAGGTCCTATTTATAGGTTGAAATGATGGAGAGTTCCCAACCCTATAAGAACTTCATTTCTTCACGTTTCTCTTTCAACAATTACCTGTCTTCATCCACTTCCACCGAATCCGCTAAATCTGTTCCGATAAATTTGGGATGAGGACAAGCTGAGTTATCGGTTAGAACATTGCCTTCAAAATTATCCGATCACAACATCGCATAATCGATCACACAGTCGAACGAAACTGCTTCTTTCCGATCACAACGTCTTCGAAATCAATTAATGCCTTGTCATATAACCAAATTCGTCCTTCTTGTGATCGAATAGAAATCGACCAATACAATTACTATGGTCGTCCCCTTTTTATTGCACTGAGCAAGTTCAGTTTTCAATGGTTGTTTTGCAAGCCTATTCACGATTGAAAATCACTCTAATACTTTCCCGAAAATGAAGAGCCACTTCCGTATGGATATGAGGTTCAATGGTATTTTGGATCTGGAATACTAACAAAGAATTGATGGTCCACCAGTCATCAAGATCTGGGGACGTCCCGTCTTGTCTCTTGATTGTCTCATCAATAAAGTCGGACTCCATCCTTGCATTCAAGGTTGTGATCCTCATAGACCTAGCCCACTCATTGTAGTTTTCGTATTACGATTGGCCAAGTGTTATTGAAATTCTAGGATTGTCATTAGATGTTAGGTCGCGATGAGTGATTGCTTCTCTTTATTTTGTTCCACCAGTGGTCGAAGTGTTTTTTCCATCATTTCCATTTGTTGGCTTGTGGTTTTGATGATTTAGAAACCTAAGGAATGAGAAAATGAACCAGTCCTAGAAAGTGCAACTATGATAAGTCAAGGAAGAACACTGAACACTTGGTTCACCTAATGATGGTTGTAGCCACTCAGAATTCTATTTATGGAAGGACACTGCAAATGCGGGAAACTTAGAGAAACCCTATGAGTCGTGCATATAAAAGTGACAAGAAGAGTCCAAAATGTGCATCTCAATTGGCGAAGTAGGAGAAGCAAAACACTGCAGTTGTTTGGCATCTGGCATCATAGCAATTGAGAGTGAAGACACTAGTCCTAATTATGCTTGTTGAAGCATTTCGTTAGGAACTCATGTGAAGATTTTTCTGTGTTGATTCATTTAAAAGTTTAGTTTGAATGATCTTGGGCTAGAGTTTTAGTCCTAGGTTATTAGTTGTAACTTGAATTTGCTCGTGTGTTAGTGAAGTATTTTTCAAATTTCAGATTTGGGTAGTGGTTTTTGCTCACTTGAGCAAGGAGATTTCCACGTAAAAGTCTTGTCTCTTTGGTTTTATTGTTATTATTTTTGTGAATCTGGTTCCGTTGTGGTGAATTCAAAAATCAGTCAATGTCACTATTCACCCCTCTAGTATCACTTTAGGGTGCACCAACTGTAACACCAACCATGTCTACCTTATGTCTATGAGATTCTAAGGTTATCTGCATGGCTCCGATGTCATGCTAAAATCGAAAGATACAAGGAAATATTAATGTATGGGAGAAGTTCTCGTCTTTTCTCATTGCAAATCAATCTATTTGTACCAAGCTACCATAAAACGCCAAATTTGCTCACCAAACTAATACTAAGCCGACAGTTAAAAGGAGAAAGTTAAGATATTTATCTTAACTGTGTCCTCCTAACTATATATGTCTTCCATACTTACATATGCCATGAATGTACCATAAATACATATGCATACACGTAATAGGACCCTTCGAGATATTAACTCCCAAGTTCATTTAATGCAAGTACATTACATGGAATGAAAGTATGTGTAACAGACTACAAACAATTACTACTTGCTTTTATGTTCTAAATAAACAGCACTCTTTAAACTCTCACGATTTTTGACGTAGATTTCAGTTGATCTTCCACTTTAATAGCTCTATCTTCCTGGACAGGATATGCGACAACCCATATTCGCAGTTTCCATTTTCCCGTATGTTTTTACATACTTCAAATAGTTTATAGCCCTGTATTTTAATGATAAAGGTGTAGAAATAAGAGTGGTGCTTTTTGCTAGAAGTTGGGTTTTGGCCCTCTGTACATATTAGACGATCAACTCAACCTTTGTTATTATTGGAGATGTTTCTCATATTTTGCATTGTTGGAGTGTGGGCGTATGCATACAAGTTGATGAATGTATTTGAGTGGAAGAGATAGGATACTCTATGAATATAACAATGCAAATATGGGAAGACTCTTTGTTTGGTAGTCTAGAAACAAATATAAGTTCTTCAGGGGCTAATGTTCACTCACAAAAGTTGAAGTCTGATGTCGACATGTTTGGTGGGTGAATGGAAGAGTGGGTTCATTGACCTGTGCGTGCTCCAATATATAATAAGAATGAGAGATCAAATCATCAAGGGCCAACCCACCAAATTCAGTGGCCTAAGCCAAGCTTTTGATGGGAGGCCTTAATTTTTGCTTTTAAAAAATTCCCAATATTTTTTTTTTTTTGAAGCTTATGTTCACGGTTTTCTTATATCCAAAGTTTGTAAATAAAGACATTATATAAATGTAAAATTAACAATTTTAAAAATTCATTTTTTTCAAATTTCAACCAAATTGATGTCCAAACACCTATGAATAAGGGGATGAAAAAGACAATTGTCTTTTGACTCTTATTTTTTGCCAAAAAAAAAAAAAGAAAAAAGTAAAATTGTCCGACAAGATCTTCTGACTGGCTATGAGAAAAGGTAGAGAAAAATAAAATGACATGTTGCACTTGTCACTTGTCAAAAATATCCTAGGAAAAAGAAGTTTACTATACACATATGTGTAAAGTCAAGGGAATGATTCGCAAATAGATATTCCATCTCCCCCAATTTATGACACTCTTTTCTTTTTAGTTAGTTCAAATAAAATGACACCTTTTTATATTTAGTAATTGTATGGGCCTAAATTAGTTTAGGATCACAAATCAAATTTGGGTTGGAATACAAACAAATCTTCGTATCAAAGTCAAGAAAATGCCAAGAATAAGCGTAAATGCGAGAAAATAACGTGATTTCAATATATTGCAATGAGTACAAATTTCGCTAGAGTTTCTGTATATATTTCTGAATCACTACAATGTAAAATAAAGTGCTATTTATAGATATTAGAGCCTGCCCCACGTTCTCCATGACTCGCAGTGGCCAAACCCACATCTGGAGCATTTATTGATGAAGTTAATGGGCAAAATACTGGGCTGAAGTAGTGGGTTGCTGAGCCGTTACAACTGAGATATCCTACCGAGGTGCAAATATGTTGCTTCGGTGGTGAGATTCTGCCGTTCGGTTGAAGCGCGGATCACCGAAGCGCAGCTTATGGCTAGCCTTCGGCGATGAACTCGGTGCTTGACTTCGACGACCCATTCGCTTGCTTCGGTTTACAGCTTGTCAGCATATGCTCAGTTACCATCAGATCGTCTTACCGAGGCGACTCATTGTGAGCCGATTTTACCCAATACAGATAGTCCCCCCACTCCTCGGTCAATTACCGAAGTTACCGAGGAGTGGAATGAAATTCCGCGGGAAAGTGACCCGAAGGATGCAAGTTACATCAAAAGGACCCGAAGGTCCAAAGTATAAACACAAAAAGAGCCCAAAGGCTTAAACAAAACAAGAAGTGAAAACAGGAATCTAGGCCTCGGGGTCATCATCTCCCTCTTCGGAAGTCCCATCGGCATCCTCATCATCATCATCCTCCCCTCCGTCCTCGCTCGAAGCTTCACTTGATGGAAGATCATCGATAATGGCTTGAGCCCGGGCTGCCTTCTCTTCGGTTTTGGCGATTTCTTCTTCCAAATTGAGCTCACCAGTACGACATTGTTTAAGTAGCCTCAACCGAGATTTGATAACTAACCAGCATTTGTCCAACTCCACTCTTTTGGCCTTGATCTTGGCCCTAGCTTTGCGGTCAGCGATCTCTTCCCGAAGCGACTTAACCTCGCCTTCAAGAGTTGGAAGCCTGGAGCTTTCACCCTCCAATCTCCGAATATGAAGCACGTGGTCCCTTAGCTGCGCATGGTGCTTCTTGGCCATTTCTTCAAACTTGCCCCTAGCTTGAGTCAGCTCGGCATTAAGTGTTGAAACTTCAGCTTCTAGCCTCGTGCGCTCAACCTGGAAGCCATCACCGAGGGCTTGAATCTAAGCCTCGAAAGTAGCCTCAGCTTCCTGCAAATTGGACTGAAACTTGGACAACTTAGCCTTCAACTCTGCTATTTGTGCATTGAAGCTGTCTCTTTGGCTGTCTCACGCACGGGCAACACGCCGAACCTCTTCATCCCTCGAGGTCTCAACCTCGATAGCCCTCAACGATAGAACAAAGCACTAAATGGAGATCAATCAAAAAGTCATTATCAGCAACTGACCGAAGACAGAGGTATAATTAAAAGACGACGAAACTTACTCTGATAGCATTGGCAGCGATTGTGTTATATAGCTGACCTCGAGAGAAAGTCTGTACAACCTTGTCTTCCTCTGGGCCAAGCAAAGGTGTATGGCTCAGGATATCACCTCGGGAGCTCGCCAACAGGTTCGAGGAAGATGGCACCTCGAGCTTCCGAAAAGACCCCATCGAGGATGAAATCCTCGCGGGTTCAGATTGCGCCCGAACCACGCCGACTTCAGCCCCCCTCTCGATGGGGGCAGACCAAGCTTCCCCAACTTTGGCCTTGCCTCTGGCCTTGGCAACTGCCGCCTCGGAGTCTTATTCCTAATCTTCAAGGTCCACGACCTCGACTGCTCTTCAAGCTACTACGTCCTCGACGGCAACATCATCAGGCTCATCTATCAGCCTTCGGCGCGATTCAGCCACCACTTCGGGCCTAGGGGAAGTAGCCACCTCGATCCCACTAGCCACTCAAACTTCTACACTTATTTTAGACCACAAATTTTAAAAGTATCATTTTATTTCTTAACTTTGTTCACACTCAATCACATTCACTTAAATTGGGACGCATAAAGTACTTCATTCACCTTTACCAAAAAACTGATCATATTTTTAATATATGCTTCAACTGTTAGAGTGATAACTCAAAAGTATATTTTTATTTATTCAAATTTATAGAAGAGTTAATTTATGTAATTCTTATTTAGAAAAAATAAATGGGACATACAAAAAGTGGGGCCTAAAGCCCTTGTTTTATATGCCTTATGCTAAGGCCGGCACTGGATCATCTTCATGCCAAGTTCAAAGAGTAGAGACTGCAACCATATATGTCAACTTGGTTGTTGCATCTGCTAAGGGCTTATACTCAAATTCGGTTAAGGTGTTATAGTATGTGATTATATCTATGTTAAAGTTTAAGCTGTTAAAGCGACTACACTTTTTATTCTGTTAATTATGCCTACAACAGAAGGATCTTGCAAATGTTGAAAAGGATCGAGAATATTACGTTGTTTCTCAATAATTTAGTGTTGGTTCAGTTAGAGATCCAGACCGTGGCGGAGCCACCTTGCTCAAAGAGGGTCCCCATTCGTATTAATTACAGTAATTAGGATAAAAATTAATATTTTTATTCTATATATAAACAATTGAACTCTTTTGAAATGATGAAAATTCTAAAAATGGCGAAGGGGTTCAAAAAATAGCTTTAAACCTCTTATATAAAATCCTAGCATACAAGGAGAGTAGACAAATAAGATCCATAAATAAACTTATGATTGAATTACTTAATAGCAGTCCATGCGACTTAGAGAACAATATTGATCAGCGAGAGGGAAAGATAGATAGCAGTTACCTTCATTCAAAGTCAGGAGGAGAAGCTCAAATGCTTATATTTTGAGTCACCTTGGAAATCTCGGCTTTAATACCCGTCTTGTGTTTGTTTCTGAAAGATGAGCAAACCAGCTTGCCATTTTGACCTCTCACGATTGGTACCAATTGCCAATTGGGTTTACTAAAAGAGAAATTTGGTAGACGTGAGATTTATGAAGATGAAGTGGTGGCATCAGCACAAGGATAATCCCATCAGGATTTTATCTGGGGATATTTATTGCACTGCTGTGAATTTTCATTCAAATATTCAAACAATCACGAATTTAAGAATATTTACCAACTCCTTCAGCCTCAATTTATGGTGTAAAACGAATCTAAAAAAAACTGAAGCAGAGATGGTTGAGAAAGCTATATTCTTCAATGTAAATGTTTACATCTTATACATGCTTAGATACACGTATGGGATCCTAGATGATAACTCTAAATGGACGTTTTAGCTGACTAGAACTCTAGGTGATAACTCCAGGCTATCATCAATCCTATCAATACATATCTTGGACTCTTATCTAAACACATACCTATACAAATCAAACACAATTATAATCTAATAATGTGGATATGAATCATTTCATAAAGTTAAATTGTTTCTAAATATATAAATGTATTACTCTTTCTGGAAGCTGAATGAATAAGAGTATCACATAAATTGAAAAAGATTACATACCAAAAAATCTTTCACCTAGAAATCAGGGTTACTTACATGCACAAAATCTTCCTTAGAAAAAATTGCGGGCACATAATTAAACATGCAATAATTACCCTTGAATTTACTTGGGACAAATATTCGGAAGTAATACTAGTATGAGTCATGGTGGTCCTATACATCACTCGACATGTATAGTTCCTTTTATGTACTACAATATTGCTATATACCAAACACGACCTTTTGGAATATATAATGGTCCCTCCAACGATAACACATCAATCATTATTCTTAACATTACGTATACAAAAGAAGACAGGTCAATAAAACTATATACATAAATGAGCTCAAAGTGTCAATTGCATAACTAAAAGTCTTTATATAAAATTATACATTGCTCAATAATGCATATTCTTCCAATATGTTTCATAAATGATTTGGGTGATAGTCCTTTTATCAAAGGATCAGCTATCTTAATTTTTTTATACTTTATATTTTCGACTTGTTCTTTAGCAACAAGGTATTTCAAAAGTCTATAAACTTAACACTCTTCATATACTTATCGTTCTTAGCAAAGAACACTGCTGAAGATTTTGAGCGGAAGGGGTTCTTCTTTGATTATTTTTGAGAAATGAATTATCTTCTTGTCCTTAATGTTCTTTTCATAATACGTTCGATGAAACTTATTTTTCTTTTCAAAGTAGAGAAAGATGACCAGTTAGCCGATGATGCCGCGTTCTATCAACGTAGGTTGTGGGAAGTTTTAATAATCCCGCAATTCCAAAAAAGTTACCCAGTGTTTCCGTAACTAGGAAAGAAGCATAGTTAAAAATAATAAAGCAAAAGTTTGCGCCAATCGATAAAAAGGAAAAAAAGGCAACGGTTATAATATGATTCCTTTTCATTGCTAATCATTGCGTTTTGAATTCAATTTTCATTTCATTTTGGGGAAGAAGGGATTGTTAGGGTTTTAATTTGGAGAAGAAGAGAAGATGAGCACGGAGGTTGTGCTCCATATATATGATGTGACAAATAGTGGTTCTGATAAAACGAACAACACCATTGTTCAGATCATGTCACCAAAGCAGAGACTTAGTTTGCAATCACCTACAGCTTTGTTGTCTCTGGTAAGATATGAACCATGATATCCCATAGTTTTTCACTCACTTCATTGACCAATCATCTAGGGGTGTAAACCCAATACTCCAACAGTACTTATTCCACCAAATAAAACTCATATTCTACTCATTTTTAGCTAAGTTTCATTCATTTTCTACATTAATAAAAACCTTATAATAACCATAAATTAAAACTTGAAAAAAATCAAAGCTTGCAAAGCTACAAACATCCCAAACACTTTATAGAAAACAAAAAATAAGATGTTTTAGTATGAGACTTACAGCGGGAAAGCGGGTATCAAGCCTCTTCTTCATGGTGTCCAATAAAATCAAATTCCTCAAATAACTGAAACTCTAAATTTATCTCCTAATAATGCATGTATGTATTTTCCAAGAACGTACAAATATATGGTGTGTATATAACACTAGTGCCGTAAGCCTGTGCTCAGCACAGGCCCAATGATTTTATTATCTTTTTTGTTTCTTTTTCTATTTGATCGAGAATTTTTTGGTTGCTCTTACTGTGTATGATATACATATAATTTGTATATACTGGCCAAAAAAAAAAGGAAATAGTGAGCTTGAATGCTTTATACTATATCTTATGAAGTCGTGATTATTTTTCCTTCATATTTCTTTCTATATTAATCAAAATAAGAAATTTCACCTCGAAATCCAAATTTAGTTTCATAATACTAACTTTTCTTGTGGTTTACAATATAATTTTAGGTCTTTTTTTTATTTATTTGATTTGTAACACTTTTTTTAATGTAATCTTTTTATTAATTCGATTAAAAAAATTTCTTAGAATTCATATGAACACAAGATCGCGTTTTTACAATCATATTTGACCACTATGGCATATGATCAGTAAATTCAGTTATTGATTATCTTGTTAATTTTTATGTTAAATACAATTAAAATTTATAAGGAAAAATATAGAAAATTGAAGTATATTATTTAAACATTGGAGAGAAAAAGGGAAACATATGAATGTAACTCCAGAGGTAGTAACTTGATGAATCATATTGTCTCAATTATATACGCGTTTTTTCATTGATTTATATATATTACTTTTTTATATTTATGAGATAATTATCAAAACAGCCAATATCTTTTTCCCCAATGTCTAAAGTTGGAATGTTTCAAATTTAGTTTGACTCGCAAAATATCTTATTAGCTTTTTAAATTGTATATGCAAGTTACATATATTTGATATGAGTACAAATATTTGCATCATTAGTAAGAGCATATCAAAAATTTAAACGTAAACCTGCATTTCTTCTTGATTTATACAACAGTGAAATGTTTGTCAATTGTCATGTTAAGAGCTTTAAATTTGAAGACCCAAAAATAAATTGAAACACTTTTCCCTCAAAAGGAAATGAAGATTGTGAAAGCCATGATGACAGATTTAACTGCGGTCCCCACGAAGTTAATTCTCAACAATTTGGTGGATTTCACTTCTTGCACGTGTCCCCTTAGCAGGTACCTCTTTTCAGGCAAACAAAAAGGTATTGAACTTGGTTATAATTACGAAAAGGTATAGAGGCAAATAATGGAAGTATCAGGGGTAAAATTGTGCACCTAGTATAAAATGAACTTAGTATGTGGGGCTTAATGTCTTCCATGCCCAGCACATGGCACAATTTTTCATGAAATCCCAAGAATGCACCTGGGTATCTAAGCAGGTCATTAAGCTGGTCATCCAAGTGATGCCTGCTTGAGCTTCTTTTAATCCTTTCTATAAAGGAGAAATCTAATAGGAATAGGATAGGATAGGATTTAGCCAATTCAAATATTTATTAAACCAAATATAGTAATAAAGGCCACGTGGGCCGTGTTTTACTATAATTCTTGAAGCGATAGCAGCTAAGTGATTTTACCTAAGTGATAGATGCCTTGTAATCTTTTGCATCATTGGATAAGATTATTTTTCTAAATGCTTATACAATTGAATAAATAGTCATCTTAAATTGGCAAGTTTTAACATTTTTTTATTTCTCTTTTGGAGTTATCTTAATCTGCTGTATCATAACCTACTCTGATATATTGAGTGAGATTTTTTTAATTGTGTTTTGCTAGGCAAACATAGAAGTGTACAACTGCTGCAACCCAAAAAAGGTTAAACGGACATCACATGTAACTGGGATAACTTTTGGAATGGCCACATATAGTCTTTGATTAGATTTTACAGCTATGTTACTTGCATTATGGCAAGGGAGTAATTAAGGAGCTCCAAAATAAATCATTTGCTCATTACTACTATAAATTCCATTTATTTAAGTCTTTCAAGGATGGTTTTCTCAAGCACAACGCTTAGATTTTGTTGAGAGCTGATTTTGAAGTATGACAAACAGGAAGGACACTGAGGTTCATGAGAAGAACCTAGTCCTTGAGTTGAAGGGCACGCTTGATCGAAAAGATTACGGGTTGCAAATCCCTGTGGAACTAGGAGTAGAGGCGCGTGGTTGAAGACATATCCTAGTCAGACTAAAAGAGGCGGTGTCCAGGCTGTGTCTTTGAAGTATGAACAAGAGTTATACTTCAACATGGAAAAGAGTTACTGCGAATCTTCAATTACCATAATTAAAGAGGATTCTCAGTAGGACTCAACTAGGGTTGCAAAACTCATATAAAAGCAAGTAGAAGTCATAGCCGAAGTGGTTTTTTTCACCTAGAAAGTTGAGAGCATATAAAGGCGATCTGAAGAACTGTCTACGTGGGAAAACTGAAGAAGACAACTGATTTGCATGCAGAGTATTTGAGTCTAGAACTCTTGTCTAGGCTTATCGAGTTGTAAGTTGTCTTGGTTACAAGTATTCTTTGTTTTGTCTATTAGCTTGTCTCAGAAGCATATGTATTAGACAAACTACTTTGTGATTACTAGAAAAAGCTAGAGTTTGGCTTTGTTTAGTGATTATGGTCTAGAGTGTAGCCCCTTGGTTACAGAGTTTGTAATCAGAAACATTGCTCTTGTGTTAGTGGATTCAGTGTTAAAATCCCAGAGTGTGGGTCGTGGTTTTTCTCCCTTGAGCAAGGAGTTTTCCACGTAAAATCCTTGTGTCTTTTGGTGAGTGTTTGGAGGTGTGTTCTAAGGTAGAAGGCTGCATAACAACGAACTGAAGAACCCTGTTCTACTACTGAAGAACAAGGTTCTTACAACGAAAATCGGAGGACACTATTCAACCCCCCCCCCCCCCCTTCTAGTGTCTCTAGGAGGTGCATAAAGTATAACAATTGGTATCAGAGCAGGTCTTCTCGTGTAAGGCTAACACCTTGAGAAGGATCAGAATGAGTGCACCACCTACTATTACTGAAGGACAGTCGGTTCTGAGGCCTCCACAATTCAATGGGCAATACTACGCATGGTGGAAGAATAGGATGGAGAATTACATATGTGCTGAAGATTATCAACTCTGGTTGATAGTTTCAGAAGGAAATCTGATTCCCAACAAAATAGTCGGTGAAGGAACCACTGCTACAAAAGAACCCAAACTGAAAGAAGAGTTTGATGAGACGGATTATAAGATGATCGAAAAGAATCACAAGGCCAAGCGGTTGGTCATATGTGGTCTTGGTCCAGAAGAGTTCAATCGAGTATCATCGTATAAGACGACGAAGGAGATATGGGATGCCTTGCAGGTTGCACACGAAGGAACCACAGAAGTAAAAGACTCAAAAAGAAGAATGTTGAAGAGACAATTTGAATTGTTTACAATGGGTGAGAAGGAGTCAATTCAGGATATGATGACCAGACTGACCATGATCACAAACGAAATGAGATCGTTGGAGATGGAATTACCTGAAGTAGAGATGGTTGACAAAATCCTAAATGTGCTGCCTGAAGTGTGGGAACCAAAAATGACAGCCATCATTGAATCAAAGCCCTTGAAATCCATTAAGCTTGAAGAGCTGGTTGGAAGTCTGAAGACGCATGAGATGATGAAAGACTCAAAGGCTAAACCTGCAGCAAAGAAGGAAAAGACCCTTGCACTGGAAGCAACAGAAGAAACTGATGACTATGTTGATCTTCAATCAGTGGAAGCTGCAATGGTAAGTGCATTAAGACAAAAACTCAATCTGGGAAGGTTTAAAGGATTTAAACGAGGAAACAAGGAGAACTCTAGCAGGAAGAACATAGTTGATAGTCCTGACTACTCTGGATGTTTCAAATGCTTCAAGAAGGATCATGCCGTTATGGATTGCCCGATGTGGGAAATAGAATGGATGAAGAACAGAGCTGCTAAGGAAAAGGAAAAGGAAGCCACAAAGGACCTTGATGCAGACAAGAAAAAGTCAAGACGGCCTCCGAACTTTAGAGCGGAACGAAGGAAAAGAAAAGAAGCATTCTATGCCACATGGGGTCCAACTGATAGTGAGTCTGATATTGAGAAGGAAGCTGATGATGACTCACCACTGGCACTAGCAGGGATGACAGATGTTAGTTCTGATGAAGAAAACCCTCAGGAAGTCAGATGGGGGAGAGATCCATCAAAGCCACCAATGTTCGATGGGACTCATTACAATTACTAGAAGAAACAAATGAAGAATTTCTTGCAGGCAACTGATTATAGTCTGTGGCTAATTGTGAAAAGAGGACCTCATGTTCCAAATGGAGTCTTGGTACCCAAGAAAGTGGAGGAACTAGATCCACAAGATCTGGACTGGCTACAAGCAAACTCCAAGACTGAGGGCTGTCTAAGAAGAGGACTTACTGATGATGTGCTCGGACGGATACTGGAATGTAAATCAGCCAAGGAGATATGGAAGAAACTGAAGGAGTTGTACATAGCTGACAATACCAAGAAGGACTCTGCTCTCATGGCAACTGATGGAGAGGAAGCTGGCTGTTCAGCAGAGGTATGTTTGTCTGATCTTAAAGAAAATTTACACACATACTCTTCTGATAACTTAATTCTAATCACAGCCACATTGATTGAAGGATATGAAAAGGAAAAGCTTGAAAAAGATAAATTAATTGAAGAACTGAGTGATCTTAGAACTAAGCACAAGAGTCTCCTAGAACAGAACATTGAACTTGAAGAAACTAATGCTGTCTTGAAAGGGCAGACTCTTGTGTCAAACTCTAAGATCACTGAGCTTGAATTGGAATGTAGTCAGTTGAGGGAGAGTAAGAATGGTAAGCAAGTTATGAGTGAAGTTCAAACCTTTCTGGAAAATGAATTGAAAAGGACAAATGAGATTTTGTATCAAGAAATTGAGAAAAACAGAGTGTTAAATCAAAAGGTTGAAAACTCAAAACTTGAACTCACCAGACTTACAAAATGGAATAAATCTTCAGAGGCAATGAATTGGGTTTTTGAAAATCAAAACAAAGGAAAACAAGGTTTAGGATTCAAGAAGCCCCTGCCTTCATATAATCCTAAAAGCAAATATGTAGGATTACCTTGTAACATGTTATGCACTTTTTGTGGTAAAACTGGTCATACTAAGCAAAAGTGTATTAATATTGTCAAGGCAAGAGCCAAAAATAAGAAATGTGTTTTACCCAAATGGGCCAAACAAGATTTGATTTATCCATTCTCTCATAAGAAGGGACCCAAGCTTGTCTGGGTTCCTAAGGCTAACCTCTAATTGTCTTGCAGGCTGGAGTGAGGGAGAACAACTCAAGCTGGATTCTTGATAGCGGTTGTTCCAGGCACATGACAGGAGATAGAAGAAATTTTCTCTCACTCGCAGCATTCCAAGGAGGCAGTGTTGCCTTCGGAGGAGGAAAAAGTGGTCAGATAGTAGGCATTGGGAAGATTGGGAGATCTCTGGAGCATGCAATTGAAAATGTTTATTGTGTGGATGGTCTTAGACACAATTTACTAAGCATCTCTCAACTATGTGACAGAGGAAACGAAGTGAGCTTCTCCTCTTTAGGGTGCATCGTGAAGAACCTACAGAGTGGAGAAGTGGTGATGGAAGGAAAAAGGGTGAACGTGTACAAGGCGTCACTGAAGTCCTTACCTGAAAATAATCTGACATGCTTGAATGTGCAGGATAGTGACTCTCAGCTGTGGCACAAAAGACTGGGCCATGCAAGTCTCACTCAATTAAACAAGCTGGCCTCAAAGGAACTAGTTCGTGGATTGCCAAGGAAAAAGTTTGAAAACATAAAAATGTGTGATGCCTGTGTAAAGGGAAAGCATGTAAGAACGTCGTTCAAGTCAAAGAAAGTGGTCAGCACATCTAAGCCACTGGAGCTGGTACATATGGATTTGTGTGGACCTATGAGGGTAAAGAGCAGAGGAGGAAAGAGGTTTGTGTTCGTGATTGTTGACGACTACTCAAGGTATACATGGACCTTGTTCTTGGCCTCTAAGGATGAAGCTTTTGAGAATTTTAAAGACTGGGCTGGTGTGGTTCAGAAAAGGCTAAGTCTTGAACTCATCAATATTCGATCGGATCATAGAACTGAGTTTGAAAACTCAAAATTCTCTGAGTATTGTGCTGGGAACAACATAGATCACAACTTTTCTGCGCCAAGAACTCCTCAACAAAACGGGGTGGTTGAGAGGAAGAACAGGTCGTTGGAGGATATGGCTAGAACCATGTTGCTGTCAAGTGGACTAGCAAGAAACTTCTGGGCTGAAGCTGTAAACACTGCATGTTACTTGCTGAATAGGTGTTCCATCAGAGCTATTCTTGACAAAACTCTATATGAGTTACTCAGAGGTAGCAAGCCAAGTATTGGCCACCTAAGGCCTTTTGGGTGCAAATGCTTTGTTCACAATAATGGCAAGGAACCCTTGGGAAAGTTTGATGCTAGGAGTGATGAGGCAATATTCTTGGGATACTCTACTCAAAGTAAGGCATACAAAGTACTCAACAAAAGGACACAAGTAGTAGAAGAAAGTATGCATGTCGTGTTCGATGAATCAGATAAGGAAATAGGAGAAAATGATGCAGATGATCAGGTGATTGGCTTAAGAAGAGAAGAAAGCATAGATGAACTGGAGGACTCGGATGAAAAGGAGAGCAAAGTCATGTCAGATGAGGGAGTCAACTTGACAGGGGGAACTTCTGATGAAGCTGAAGATCAAGAAAGTCAAGAAGAATCTACTCAAGACGATGCTGCAGGTTCTTCTAATCAGATTCAGATCAAGCCATGGAAACATCAAAGTTCTCACCCTTTGGAGAACGTTCTATCTGAACTGGATACAGGAATTATGACCAGGTCAGCATTAAAGAACTTCTGTGCATTCTTTTCTTTCCTCTCAGCCTTGGAACTAAAGAATGTTAAAGAAGCACTAGAAGATCCAGACTGGATTATGGCTATGCAGGAGGAACTTCATCAATTTGAAAGAAGCAAGGTGTGGCACCTAGTTCCTAAGCCAAAGGACAGATCCATAATTGGAACTAAATGGGTGTTCAGAAATAAGCTGGATGAACATGGCATAGTTACAAGAAACAAGGCAAGGTTGGTTGTTCAAGGCTACAGTCAAGAAGAAGGAATAGATTATGATGAAACCTTTGCACCAGTGGCACGAATGGAAGCCATTAGAATGCTGATTGCTTTTGCTACATACATGGAATTCACACTGTATCAGATGGATGTGAAGAGTGCCTTCTTGAATGGGTACCTGGATGAAGAAGTTTATGTAGTGCAGCCTCCAGGTTTTGTGAGCAATGAATTCCCTGATCATGTGTACAAACTGGACAAGGCTTTGTATGGTTTGAAGCAAGCTCCTAGAGCCGGGTATGAAAGACTCTCAGGATTCTTGATGAAAAATGGCTTTTCAAGAGGTAAAATTGACAACACACTATTTCTCAAGAAGCAAGGAAAGGATCTACTGGTAGTTCAAGTGTATGTCGATGATATCATCTTTGGAGCCACTGATGAGGAGATGAGCAAAGGTTTTGCTGACTTGATGGGAAGTGAGTTTGAGATGAGCATGATGGGTGAATTGAATTTCTTCCTTGGGTTGCAGATAAAGCAGACACCGGAAGGAACTATGATACACCAGCAAAAATATGTCAAGGAATTGTTGAAGAAGTTTAACATGGAAGGAGCAAAGGAGATGACTACTCCTATTGCTCCTGGAACAAAGCTAGATATGGATGAACTTGGTTCTTCGAAAAATGAGACCAAGTATAGAGGAATTATTGGCTCACTTCTTTATCTCACAGCAAGTCGACCTGACATAGTCTACAGCGTAGGACTGTGTGCCAGATTTCAGTCAAAACCTAAGGAATCGCACTTGACAGCTGTGAAGAGAATCCTGATATACTTGAAAGGGACTCAGGATCTATGCCTTTGGTATCCCAGAGGTGGAACTTTTGAACTAATTGGTTTTGCTGATGCAGATTATGCAGGTCATTTGGTTGATAGGAAAAGTACTTCAGGGATGGCACACATCTTAGGTCCTTGCTTGGTGTCATGGGCTACAAAGAAACAAAACTCTGTTGCCTTGTCAACTGCTGAAGCTGAGTATGTGGCAGCTGCCTCATGCTGCTCACAATTGCTATGGATCAAGCAGCAACTGGAGGATTTTGGCATCAAGTGTGGGGCAGTGCCAATCTTTTGTGATAACACTAGTGCTGTGAACATTGCCAAGAACCCAATCCAACACAAAAGGACCAAACACATTGATATTAGACATCATTTTCTGAGAGACAATGTAGAAAAGGGTCTAATCACTATGAATTCATGCAGGACTGAAGACCAAATTGCTGACATATTTACCAAAGCTTTGAACAAGGTGCAGTTTGAGAGGAACAGGTTGGAGTTAGGGATGACAAAAATACACGGATGACCCAGCAGGTAATCCCCTGGTGATTGGCTAGTTTAGTAGTAAAAGTGTCTGTTAGGAATTTGTCATTACTATCTGGACTAAATTTGTACTTGAGTAAGTACACTCATTTTTAGTGTTTTGAGCATTAGGTACAAATAATGTGATCCCATGAAGAACCTACTGTGTACTGAGGAGGAACCAGTCTTAACGTGAGGAATCGTGTCCAGGTACAGTCAACCTACTCTATTTGCTAGTTGTCACAACTGGAATTAAAATTGTCTATTGTACGTGCATCATGGGAGATTCTCCATATTCTCATAACTGTCCAAAATTATAGGAACACATTCCTTTTTAGGATAGAACTCCTTTTAAATTGCTTGGACCCCACTTCTTGAAAAGGGTATATTTAAATTAAGTTCATAACCGTCAAATCTCTCAACTTCTCCCGGTTCTCAAAAAGTTCAAAAAGCTGCCCTTCTTTATACTCATTACTTCTTGCCTTCCCTAGACATTGTCACATCACCAAAACCCCTTCTCTTTCTACAGCACTTCTTCAATCTCTCATGATCTCATCCACTACTTCCGATTGAACATCAAAATTCTCTCAAGCCCTAAAATAGACAAACCGTCAACAAACTCAGAAATCTTTACAAAATCCTTCAAGATGTCTGAAAGACCACCTCCATCCACTCTTGTTGAAAGAATTGCTAGGGCTCGCCTAAAATTTCTCAAAAAGGGGGACAAGAAACTGGTCAAGAAGTTAAAATCAAGAGCCGTTCTTTCGACACCCACTACTCAAAGTTCATCTCAACCGTTACCTGAGGTAATTCCTGATCCTATTCCATCTACACCTGTTGGTTCAGTTGATATAGCCAGTCCTGGCATTGTAGAAACTGAAACCCTAGTTGCTGAACTAGATAAAATAGTAGATGTTGAGCAGAGGGACAACATAGATAGGGGGAACCCACGTGAGGAGGAACAAGAAACTAAAGAGAATGAACCTAGAGAAGATGTGCAGGGTGTTGTAGACAGTGTGTCTAGAGGCGAGTTAAATATAGCCGAAAAAATAGAAGAACAGTTGAGGGAACTAGATAATGATGAATCTCTGGGAAAAGATGCTGGTGAGTCAAGTAAAGATGTGAGTGGAACAGGGGTGTGTTTAGAGGATTCTGTGCCTAAAGGTCCGGAGTGTGTTGGACCTGCTACTGCTGAAGCTTCTGGGGGTGTGGGACAAGAGCCAGTTGCTTGTCAAAACCCCACTGGAGCTGAGGATGCAGAATTTAGCTGGACAGAATCTGATGAGGAAGGGAACAAGGAAGTTGTTGTTGAAAAGCAAAAGGGTGACAAGAAAGAAGAAAAATCAAGAAGAAAAAGAAAGTTTGGGGCAGAGGATGAGAAGTTGACTGGTGAGGAAGAAGAAGATGAGGTGGTGTTTGTAAAAGAAAATAGAATAGAGCCTGAAAAAAGAAGAAGGTTGGTGAGAGATGGTAAGCATGTGTTGAAAACTAGGTTGGTAGATGAAGATAGTGAAGAAGGTGGTGACAAAGAGGCTAGGGAGCCTGTTGTTAGAAGAATGGGTACTAGGTCTGTTTTGAAGACGCAGATGGAGAAGGTTGAAAAGCTGGGAAGGACAATAACAAATGTGAAGATAAGGGAAGAAGAGAAGAAGAAAGAAGAAGAGGAGAAGGGTGCTAGGGAAGAAGAGCAGGAGAGTGAGGCTGGGAGTTATGTGGAACCCAGTGATTCTGACACTGACAGTGAGATTGAGAGTAAGAAGAAAAGAAAAGAAGTGGATAGGGAAGCCTTTTTCTCTAAACATCAGGTGCTGCCAGGCAGCATTCTGGATGATGAAAAGGAGTTTCATATGAAACCCTTGTTGAGGATGATAGGAAATCAGGGTTGGCTGAGTGTGTGTCAACAAAGACAGGAAGCTGTTTGTGGATGAAGTCAGGGAGTTTTATACAAATTGCAGGGTGGTAGCCAGGAGGGTGTTTACCACTGTGAAAGGAGTGGAGATTGAATTTAGGAGACCTGAATTGGGAGTAATTCTGGATGTACCTGCTGAAGGGTATTGCAGGTATGTCAAGCTAAAATGGCCAAAGAGAACAGATAGAGTTACTCCCTTAGATGTTGTGAGAAAGTTCTCAGGGAAGCCCAGATTGAGGAAGGAGAGGAAGGTTGAGAAGAAGGAGATGGAGCCTGCACATCAACTGTTGTTTGAATTTGTGCATAGGTTTCTTCTACCTAGGGGAGAAAGAAATTGTGAGGCCAGTGCTCTTGACCTGACATATATGGATCTGATGGACAGAGGAGTGAAAATTAATTTGCCTGGGCTCATTATTAGGCACATTAAGAGAATTTGCGATACTGATCAGAAGCCACACTCTCTTGTGCATTCTTACATCATCCATCAGATCCTTGAGCATTTTGGAGTGCCCTTAGAAGCAGGAAAGAAGCCTACCATCCATCAGAAGTTTGGGGTTAATGTGCTGAGAAACTGTGACTTCTTCCAGGAAAGCAGGGTTTCCAAAAGGCCAATGCAGGTCAAGCAGGAGCAGTCAGAGGACAGTGAAGAATATGGACCTGATGAGGCCATTGGTGCTGTGCAGGAACTGGAGAAAATGGTTCTTGAAGTTAATGAAGAAAATGCAGAACTGCACAGACAGTTGAAGGTGAAGGATCAAGAAATTGATCGCTTGAAGATTGATTGCCACAAGTATGAGGCCGAGCTGGTGATGGAGAGGGCCAAAAATACGAAGCAAATTGAGGCACTCGTTAAGCACTTCAACCTTCAGCTGTGATTCTTCCAGTCCTGTCCTCCTATCTTTCTCTCTTCCTACCCCACCTGATCTTTACTCCTTCCTATTCTCCCTTGATTGCATGATTTGGATGTTTAAGACAATTTCTATTTTGTTGTGTAACTAAATAGAGTGGTGCTGCTGTCACCCTCTGGATGTTGATTTTAAATTTCTTATTTTGCGACTGTTTCTTGTTTAAGTACTTGGTTCCTTGTTGGGCCCTTATTTTGATATACCTATGTTCTTGACACTGATGAGTTGCCTTGTGCTCTAGACTAGATAAATCTGACAGGTTCCTGCAGGTTTTTGAATCTTTTCGATGATGCCAAAAGGGGGAAGAAAGAGTGTTGGGGTGTTTGTGACCTAACTCATCTGTTTTTATTGTTCTGTTAGTTTTGTTTTTCTTGGTTTATGTCTATTCAGGTTCTTGAGCAACATTTGTTTGTCATCATCAAAAAGGGGGAATTTGTTGAGAGCTGGTTTTGAAGTATGACAAACAGGAAGGACACTGAGGTTCATGAGAAGAACCTAGTCCTTGAGTTGAAGGGCACGCTTGATCGAAAAGATTAGGGGTTGCAAATCCCTGTGGAACTAGGAGTAGAGGCGCGTGGTTGAAGACATATCCTAGTCAGACTAAAAGAGGCGGTGTCCAGGCTGTGTCTTTGAAGTATGAACAAAAGTTATACTTCAACATGGAAAAGAGTTACTGCGAATCTTCAATTACCATAATTAAAGAGGATTCCCAGTAGGACTCAACTAGGGTTGCAAAACTCGTATAAAAGCAAGTAGAAGTCATAGCCGAAGTGGTTTTTTTAACCTAGAAAGTTGAGAGCATATAAAGGCGATCTGAAGAACTGTCTACGTGGGAAAATTGAAGAAGACAACTGATTTGCATGCAGAGTATTTGAGTCTAGAACTCTTGTCTAGGCTTATCGAGTTGTAAGTTGTCTCGGTTACAAGTATTCTTTGTTTTGTCTATTAGCTTGTCTCAGAAGCATATGTATTAGGCAAACTACTTTGTGATTACTAGAAAAAGCTAGAGTTTGGCTTTGTTTAGTGATTAGGGTCTAGAGTGTAGCCCCTTGGTTACAGAGTTTGTAATCAGAAACATTGCTCTTGTGTTAGTGGATTCAGTGTTAAAATCCCAGAGTGTGGGTCGTGGTTTTTCTCCCTTGAGCAAGGAGTTTTCCACGTAAAATCCTTGTGTCTTTTGGTGAGTGTTTGGAGGTGTGTTCTAAGGTAGAAGGCTGCATAACAACGAACTGAAGAACCCTGTTCTACTACTGAAGAACAAGGTTCTTGCAACGAAAATCGGAGGACACTATTCAACCCCCCCCCCCCCTCCCCCTTCTAGTGTCTCTAGGAGGTGCATAAAGTATAACAGGTTTGTTCAATTTCCTCTTCAAAGGGACAAGAAGCCAAGAAAACTTCGGACTTCTCAGCATCCTCCAAAAATAAAAATAAAAAGTTTGTAATAAATAGCACAAGAAAACCACTAACCTCGTCCATTAAAAATAGGAGCGCAAACAAATAGTATTCAAGATTTTTAAGCTAATATACGGTGAGCTGACACGACTCAAATTTCTGGTTAGGCCGTACAGGCACCCGACCACCACTACTAGAAATAAGTGTTATTCCGAGGGACTGTTTGGAGAGGGAATTCCTTCTCCAATCTCCAAACATGTACTTTCACTCGCCCGAACGAAAAAAATAAAAAAGTTAACACCTGCTTGGGAATTCCTTCGCCATGTGAGATATATTAAAATATTAAGTGATTAAATATTAGATACGTAATATGTAATTAAAAAATATAAATATCATATATGTATCGTATATCAAATAAATAATATCAAAATTATATTAATTTCTAATAAATATTAAAATATAAAATATTAATATTTTTAAATAACTGATAAATATATAAAATATAATATCATACATATATCGTATATCAAATAAATATTAAAATATCATACATTATCTAATAAATATTAATATATAAAATAATAATATTTTTATAAATATCTAATAAAATATATAAAATATTAACATCATAAATATATCGTGTATCTTTTAAATAAAAATATAAAAATTTCATACATATATGGTGTATCTATAAATATTAATAGATATAAAATAAATAGTAAAGATCATACATATATTGTGTATCCAATAAATATTATATATAAAATAATAATTAAATAAATATTACATACATATGTTAAGATATTAAGTGATTAAATATTAAATATACGATATGTAATATATATTAAATATATAATAAATAAATATTAATATTTACTATTTTAATACAATATATCACTATTTGAATATGGTGTATATTCAATATTTATTTATTTTAGTATTTGTTATTATTATTTTTAGGTGATATGTATTTTTTTATGCAAATATTAAATATGGCGACTAAAAGAAAAAAATAAAAATTAGTATTATGCAAATTATTCTCTTTAGGTGATATATATTTTAATTTTTAGCATTGATATATATTTTTTTTATTTAAGAAAAATAGTATTATATAATTATTAACACTAGAATTTATTTCTATTATTTTAGTGTAATATTGTGGCTACCAAAAGTAAGGGCTAAAGAATAGTAAATATTTTTATATGGGTTGCTATTTATGTAAAGAACCCATTTATCAACGTGGGTCCCAATGGTAATCCAATAACTTTGTGTTGGGCTTTTTACTCTTTTGACCCAAGTGCAGCCGACTCCCAAGCCCAAGTACTTCAATTTGCTTTGACCCGTCTGACCCATTCATAACAGAATATAATTAAGTGATCGAAACTACTTAAACTACTGGATCCAAAAGGACCGATGCTTGTCCCCTAACCATTACCATTCCTTCTCGACTCTATAGGAAAAGGAAGTGCTTGCGGTGTGTATGGCCTAAATTCTGACGCTTAGGTTTAACAATTGAACTTTTATTTGTAGGGGCATGAACAATCAATTATATCAAAATTTACAGTCGACCGTTAGATAATTAAGCAAGATTGAGCAATAATTATAATGACGGATAATTCAAATATACGTAGTAATTAAAAAATTACTCCATCCGTTTCAAAACTATGAACCTATTTGACTTTGCACAAAGTTTAATACATAAGAGATGACTTTTGAAACTTATGGTATAAAATAAGCTATAGATATTTTTTTGGCTATTAATCATCTCATTAAAGGTAAAAGAAAAAGTTTATTTCCAGATTTAGAAAAATGTCATTTTTTAAACGAACTAAAAGCAAAATAGGTTCGTCCTTTTTTAAACAAATGGAGTAATAAAATAAAAGATAATAAAGATCTTATTGATTAGTAGCTGCTTGAGCTTCAGTGCTTTGATAATGGCAAGAACAAAGGTAAAAATGAGCAAGGTTCGATTCTATGACTGTTTATTTTAAGACGTGAATGAGTATTTCCTTTGGGTCGAAAAGAATAATATTTTTTGTTGACTTATAGAGATAAGTTTTTAAATGACTTGTGTTTCATAGTTTTTTACATATTTTAACAGTTTTTATTCTCAATGAAATATAAATCTTTTAGTAGTATCAATTATCAAACTTCTAAGTGTTACTATAAATATCTTTCCACGCGGCTCCACATAACCTGTCAATTCAAGAATTTTATTATGGGCTCCAAAAAACTTTGAAATCAAAAACTTTATAAAATTACTATCCAACCAAAATTAATATAGGAGCTGCTATTCGGCCACACTCTCCTTGTCCCAACCTTGGCCACACCCCTAAAATTACTAATATATCCTTAATGTGTGTTTGGCCTATTAAACAATTTTTTCCCTCCAAAACCTTCCCTCCAAACCAACTATTAAATGTTGTTTATTCCCAAAACATTGAGCCATGCAAAACATAATGCTAGGGAGATGGAAGGATTTCAGAATTAATAGTACTTGGTATACGTATAAGTATATGTATACGTAGACCGTATTTATACGTATTTCTATTTTTTAAAATACCCTTTATTAATTAAGTGATAATTTAATTTTATACGTATTTATGTTTTTTAAATGTGGCTTCTTTATTAATTTAATTATATTTCTTATACATACACATTTTGACTACTACCACCAACTACATGTCTATTGGTATTCCAGTGTTATTCCTATACCATTTTGAGTAACACCACAAACCCTAATCACAATCCACACCCATTTCTAAACATGAACACCAACCCATAAAGTCATAATACGGATGAACTAAGAAATGAATTACATAGAGCTTTAGGACTGGAATCCGACGATAGTTTGATGAATGATGAGGATCATTTGGATGACCTTGATTCTGATGGGGCCCACAATGATGTAGAGAATAATGAAGGTGATGATGATATTGATGTTGAAGATGACGAAGTTGTAGAAGTGTTAGAAATTGGAGAGGACAGGGAAATGGGTGATGATATTTCTCAAGAGGATCTTGCAATAGGGCCACTTCCTGGAATGAAATTTAAAGGTAGTGGACATATGTATGAATTTTACAAAGCACATGCTAGATTATTAGGTTTTTGTATTGTCAAACGAACATGCAACAAAAAAGGGGGGGGATACGGTAAGGTATGTGCAGTTTGTTTGTGATAGGGCAAGGAAACCAAAACATAAGATATCCGGCAAAAGAATGAATTGTATGGCTAGAATTAATGGAATTTTTGAAAATGATGGATCATGTCGTGTTTCTAATGTCATTAGAAAGCATAATCACAAATTGGAACCATCACTATCACGATTGATGGCTGGACACAGGAATGTTAGTAATTCCCTTAAGAGATGGTTTCAAGCTAATGATCTAGCTGGCCTAAGACCATCCAAGAACATAAAAGTAGCCGAAGTACTTGCTGGTGGGTCGGAGAATTTGGGTTGCACTACTAAGGACTGCAGAAATTATATTATGAATAGTAGGAGGTTTGAATTGCAAGAAGGGGACACACAAGCATTATTGAGGTTCTTTACTGATATGCAACAAAAAGATAGGGAATTTTTCTATTCAATTGATGTTGATAGCGTAGGTAGGATTCGTAACGTTGTATGGGTGCATTCTCACTCAAAAGTAGCATATGATACGTTCCATGACGTTATATGCTTTGATACAACATACCTAGTGAACCGGTATAATATGCCATTCGCTTCGTTTGTTGGTGTCAATCAACATAGACAATCCGTACTTTTGGGGCGTGCTCTCCTATCAAATGAGGATATTGCAAGTTACTTGTTGGTGATCTCTACATGGCTTAGGGCAATGGGAGATGTTTGTCCCCTGGCTATCTTGACTGACCAATGTGAAAGCATTAAGGCAGCTATACATCAATTGATGCCAAATACGGTATAAAGATACTGTGTATGGCATATATTCTCTAAGTTGCCTTTGAGGTTAAGCGGGGTTAGTGATTCTAAAAGAGCAAAGTCAGAATTTAAGGCCATGGTGCTTGAAAGCATTACTACAGTTGAGTTTGAGAATAGATGGGATGAATACATTGCAAAATACAACTTGAATGGAAGAGAGTGGTTTCTTAAGCTTTATTTAGAAAGGGAAAAATGGGTTCCTGCATACCTAGATGATCAAATTTGGGCAGGGATGTTGTCTACTCAAAGAAGTGAAGGAATGCATGCTTTCTTTGATGGATTTATCACCCGTCAAAGCACTCTTAAGCAATTCGTTCAGCAATACGAGTTAGCGATAAGAGATAAGTTTGAGAAAGAGCTTGAAGCAGAATATAGGTCCAATTGTTTTGAATTAAAGTGTTTGTCTGAATTCCCGTGGGAGGCACAACTTCAAGCTTGCTATACTCGTGAAATATTTGAATTGTTCCACCAGCAACTAAAGAAGCACATGCATTGTGAAATCAGCAGCTTTGAGGATGATGAAGCAGAACCTGGCGTGGAGAAATTCCTTATAACTGATTATTCAAAGAGAAGTTTTAGTCGTAGCGATCCGTTTTTATTCACTGTTAGGTACACGGCTGTTGGTGAGCATCTAAGTTGCTCCTGCAAATGGTTTGAAAGTAGAGGATATCTATGCTGCCATATACTGAAGGTTTTGTCTCACAAAAGGATTGAAACTGTTGACAAAAGGTATATTTTGGATAGGTGGAGAAAAGATATTGTTCGTCCGCACTTAAAACGATTCTTTTTAGGAGGTTATCCCCATATGACTTCCGAGTACATGATGTACAAGGATTTGCTTAAGCATTTTGAGCGGAATTGTGATATTGCATTGGATAGTGAAGTGAAGAGGAAGTATATGAAGTATATGATGATCAAAATTGAGCATGATCTTTCAAATTGGAATGATGAAATTATCGAGCAATTTGTCCCATTGGAAGAGTTGAATGAGGTTGATGTTTACGTTGACCCTGTAAGTGTGGGTGAGGGTGATGCTACTATTTTACGTAACCCTCGATACACTCGTTCACGAGGACGTCCACGGTTGAGCCGGTATAGAGGACGACTTGAAACATATTTTAGAAGTTCACAAAGTGGTGGTAGAGGAGGTTTGAGTAGCAGAGGTGGTGGTAGGGGAAGTAGAGTTGGTGGTAGAGGTAGTAGAGGTGGAGGTAGAGGTGGTGGTAGGGCTGGTGGTAGGGCAGGTGGTAGAGGCAGTCAAGGTAGTCAAGGCATTAACGGGCAAGATGAAGGAAATGAGGTAACATTTACTTACATATTCACTATAGTTCATTGAATATTTGTTTAAACTATGCCATGTTTTACGCTAATTAATTTTTTTTTTCATGTTGTAGCAAGGTGGTGCTCCAACATCACCACTTGGTAGCTTGCCCGATCTAAATGATGAGATTGAAGACTTGATGATTTAATTAGATATAATAAAAGTTTGTGTTTTTTTTTTTGTTGGTTATGACATAGAATCCTTCTTAATTTATTTACATTCTTTTTGTAATGAAACTTAATGAAAATCGACTTATGTTAGTTTCATTCATAGAATGATGATTTTTTCATGATAAATTTTTGCAACTTAAATAGTATGAATTGATGTATCCAATGTTAGGGTTACTTAACTTTAATCCTAGTTCAAAGCTTTTACATCCAAACTATTTTATAACAAACTATACAACTAAAACTTAGATGTTGTTATCTAGAATCTTTGTCCCACATCGAAAATTTTGTCAAACGCTGAAGTGTTTATAAGGATCAATCAACTCTCACTCAAGTGAATTAATGTATTGTCTTGGTAGAGTGCTCTACCAAGACAATACATTAATTTTAAGCACGACTATTTTTTATTTAAAACAATCTATAATTTTAAGCACGACCTACAATTAAAGTAATAAAAAATACTACAATTAAAGTATTAGAATTCCTATTTATATAGTTCACAATCTAATAGACCTAAATTGTGCCAAAAAAAATAGATCTAAGTAGACATAAAATGTGCCAAACTTGACTCGAACCCTATACCCCAACCTCCTAATATGTAACTTATGACCATTTTGCTGGAATATCATCATCTGCTCTTCCACAAACTTTATCATATTTTATAACAAACTATACAACTAACCAATGCTTGTATGCAAAAAAAAAATAAATAAATAAAAAAATAAAAAAATAAAAAAAAATAAAAGACCTAAATTGTGCCAAACTGGACTCGAACCCTAAACCCCAACCTCCTAATATGTGACTTATGACCATTTTGCTGGAATAGCATCATCTGCTCTTCCACAAACTTTATCGTATTTTATAACAAAACAAACTATACAACTTACCAAAACCCTAACCATCACCTACTTTACCTTTCCTTATTTATAGAGACCCAAAAGTTGTTCTTCCTTTGTAAGAAATCTGAATATTTTCATACTAAGTTTAAACCCACAAAAAATGGAGGCTGATGCAACCAATCTTAAGTATTTTGGACCTGGTACCTTTATAAACACTGTTGGTAAGAAGACCTTTCTTGTGAGGTTAACCAAATCATATGTAACTACGGATGATTTTGTAAGTTTTTTTGCTTATCTTTTTAATTTTTTTAAAATATCCATAGTTTCTAATATTTTATTTTGTGATTTTTTCATGTTAATAGATTTTTCCAAAATATGCACTCCCTTTTTTGCCTAATGAACCAGTTCCTGCTCGAGTGCTATCTGGTAATGATGTACATGATATGCGCTTGGTTATAAATAAAGGGAAGAAAAGGCTAGCGAAAGGTTGGTTAGAATTCATAAAGGCCAACAATTTGAGGGTTGGTAAGGCACTTCATTTTAGTTTTGTTGAAGGTTTAGATGATGGTAGATTTGTTTGTCGAGTTCACATTATGGGACAGCCTCGTGATCTTGCTGCTGATTTTGACAATGAATTATCAAGTGTATCAAGGTCTAGTGATGGTTCTGATTTTAGGGTGATGTTGGACTTTGGTGGTTCTGGAACAAGTGCAGATCCTCTTCAAATTGATTGAAATGTTAGGGTTACTTGGCCTATGGTTTTTGGTGAAATGTATTATCAAGACTTTTTGGTGTTGTTTATGGTAAGTTCTTAATATGTCCAATGATCGGCTAGTGTATTATGTCTAGGGTTTGTTAGGTTGAATTGTTGCTAAGATGTGTAAGCAACATTTCTTCTTTGTTTTATCATGTTTTTTTTTTATGTTAAGGCTCTATGTATTTATCCTAGATGTTGTTATGTCAAGACTCTATGTTTATATCCAGATTTCTAGTTGGTAAATTATCACTAATGTTTAGTCAAGACTTCTTGAGGCACATATGATGACTGATTAAATTGCAGTTGGGATTAAATAACTTGTCAAATAAATTGCAGTAAGTCATCAAAGATCACACATAGACAAATATTTTCCATAGCATTTGATTTTGATTTAGGAAGAAACAAGCCTTCATACATTATCCTGCTTACATAGCACACATTAAACCAAAACAACCCTAAAAGAACTTTCCTACACCACTTGAGCTTGGGGGTTCAATAACACGTTTGGTAGATTGACACTTGCTCTCAATCCTACTTGCAACAGCTTCTATACGTGCCATCATCTCTTCCTGGCTAAGTTTAACTTGATCCACAAGGCGATTAAGATTGGCAATTTCACCACGCAGTTCTTGCACCTGAAAATTAACATTGTTCACTGTCCAGGTTACAGGAAAAACTTGTTGATCTACACGACGACTGAGATTGGCAATTTCAGAACGAAGTTCTAGCATATGAATGATAACATTGTTCAATGCCCAGTTGATATTCATAATATGTTGTGAAGTAACAACAGGAAAAGGATAATTGATGTTCATCCTGCAAAAAAAGTAACACAAGGGCTGTCAATAAGGGAATAATAGGAATTATTGCAAAGTTGAAATTTATATCTTCTAACTGACAATGGATGATGCATATATTCTCCCCCATGTGAGATTACTTACCCGTTCAGTCTTGTAGAGTTGGTATCGAGATGATTATACATTGACAGCAAAAAGTAATCTTCAAAGATATGATACGGGATGATGATTACACTATGGAACGTGTTAGGGTTTAAATAGGAAGAGTATTGGGTAATGGAAAGGCAACAAATCAAGTGATGCATGCATTGCAAGAACCCATGCACGCCAAATCAATTGAAACGGTAGCTTGTATTGGGATTGTGATTGTTGTGTCTTTTGATTTGTCCAATGTACACACATTCACATAACAATCAATACACACATTTAATTAACAATCAATGCGCAGAAACGTTCTAATCCTAATTGTATTCTAAGTAATCAGTCCAAATGAAGTCTAAAATTGCATGATCTTGGATGTTACTTAGTGAAATCAATATGTAGTTACAATAGGACGGTGCTATTACTTGCTTACATCAAATAACAACTATGATTTATGAGGTAAATAGTTCACGTAATCCTACTTACACCTTATTGCATCGAATTAGAGACGTTTAAATAAGATTTTTCATCTGTTTTGTAAAATAATTTGTAGAATTTAAAATTTGAGAAATTGTCATATTTTATGTATAAAATATGAATTTATAATCTGCCTTTATGTACATTATGAAATTTCCATAAAATGAAGTCTCTTCAACTAAGAACAATTTTTCTGAAATTAAGAGAGTGTGTTTTTTGAATGTCAATGGTGGTAAACAACAACAACAAAAATTAATAACAAACATTCTTAGAATATAATACTTCCATATATTGATTCTTCAAACAAGTTTAACATTAACAACCATCCAAAAGATAATGAAACTTCATCAAAAACAACAATCCCCTACTAATACATAACCCACACATCTATCCAAGTACGTACCATGAGTTACGGGGGATATAGGAATTAAAACATACAACTAAACTAGAAACTAGGTGATGTTGGAGCAGAAACATAATCATAGGGATGAAGGCCGGCACCACTAACAGCAGCCTCTGATAACTTCTCAATCCTGTCAAGCATTTTCATAATTTTGCCTGGTTACTCTCAAGAACCTTCACAAGGTCTTCAATGTCCTCTAGTTTGCACTGCATGTCGATAACACGCTTACGAACAAACTTATCCATACAAAATATATTGTCATACTTGCTAGTTGGTTTCCACTCGTTACTTTTTTCATTCCAACCATTGCTTTTTTCACCTTCCATGACTGAAAAAGAAAAATCAGAGTTAAATTACAATAATATCATCCAAAAATTAAAACACAAAACACTTATAAAATCTATGAAATTTAAAAAGAAATTGATATCAAACCGTACTTCTCTTGTCAAGTTGATTTTTTCTCAACAAATGAAGGGACGCTTAGGAGATGGTTTTAGTTGTAATGGGGGTAAGGAGCACTGATTACCTTCTTAAATAGAGGTTGCCATACCCATTCAAGATGGGGTGCGTTGTTTAAAATAGATACTAAACAGGTGGGTTGTTTAATTTTTGCACACTTAATTGCGTAAAATTGTAAACATAAATATTAATAAATAAGTGTGTTTAAATAATGACCCAAAATTGCATAGTTTGGATTGACATTTCAGTATAATATGACACCTACTCCACTTAATTAATAAAATATTTAAATATTTTATGACATTAGTAATTAGACATGAACAATGTTCTTAGCTATGATTACTCACTTTAATTGTCACAATATTACAAATTTATGTGATCGCATTTATGCAATAGCATGATGACAACTACGACGTGTTACCGGTGTTAATTAGATCACCACAAGGACCAATGTGAGAGGTGTTAAGGGTGTCTTTAGCTATGATCAATCACTAAATTGCATCATGAAGTCAAATTTATGGAAATTATGTCTTCGCTTGTATACAATTACATAATTAACACTACGACATTATGCCGGCGACCTTAACTCACCACATAGACCAATATTGCAAGTGTAAGGGTGTCAATAACTATGATCATTCACTACAATTGCCTCATGAAGGGAAAAAGATGGAAATTAAGTGATCACTTGTACATAATAGCAACACGCACAATACGACATATTACCGGGGATTACTAATTCATTGACCAATGATTG
Source organism: Petunia axillaris subsp. axillaris (assembly GCA_029990575.1). Taxonomy (NCBI): domain Eukaryota; kingdom Viridiplantae; phylum Streptophyta; class Magnoliopsida; order Solanales; family Solanaceae; genus Petunia; species Petunia axillaris. The sequence continues at coordinate 138,448,085 of JARKNS010000004.1, forward strand.
ATGACTAGCATCAATTGCAACATGTAGGAACAAGAAAATAGTGTTTGAATTGATACATTGTATTACTAATATAAGTATGAATATTATGAAGTTGCATTAGTAAATCTTAGAGTGTAAGGTTTAGGGTTTAGGGTTTAGGGTTTAGGGTTAGGGTTTAGGATAAGGGAAAGGGTTAGGGTTTCTATAAGAATATTTTCTAAGGGTGTCGTTACCTATGATCACTCACTACAATTGCATCATGTAGGCAAAACACCTCACTTAAGTGTGCTTGTTTGTAGAGATTTATACCGGTAACCTTAAGGAGTCGTTTGGTTGGTGGGACAACATATCAAGAAAATCCTCATAAATAACCCCACCACCTCCTTGGTATAACATATCAACATATTTTAACAATAAAATCTATAACACAAATTAATTAATATTACTAATCAAACGTGGGATAATTGTCCTCCTTATCAAACCAACCAAACGACTCCTTAGGGTCTAGGGTTTAGGGTTAGGGTTAGGGTTTACGGTTTGGGGATAGGATTTCAATATGCAGATTTTTTTTTTTTAAAAAAGAAATTAATTAACTGAGCCTATCCAGACTCGAACCCTTAACCACCACATCAAGTCACTACACTAAACACCACTATACTGGAATAGCGTGTTATGCCAATTTAATTTTCTTTAATTAATGTTATAGTTGGTCTCAATATATGTGTAATTTAATTCAGGCGCACTTAACGATGTGAAATTACAACTATAATCATTAATGACACTACTTCTTTCAATAATGACCCTAATTACATATGTTGGACTGATATTATTGTGTTATTTAATTAATGACTCTATATAAATTATATTTAATAAAAATAATTAAAAAATAATAAATTTATGTTAATTAATCATGAAAAAATTTATATGTGAGACATTTAATGGTGTCATTAGCTATGTTAATCATTTTAATTGGATCATGTAGTCACAATAGTACAAATTAATGTGATCAAAATTATACAATAGCATGATGAACCCTACGACATGTTCCCGATGTCGTTAACTCACCTCAAGGAACAATGTGGGAGGTGTAAGGGTGTAATTACATATGATCACCCACTTCAATTGCATCATGAAGGCACAAGAACACAATTTCAAGTATCACTTTTATACAATAGCATCATAAACCCTACGACATATTACCGGTGACCTTAAATCACCACATGGACCAACGTGCGACATCTAAGGGTGTCGTTACCTATGATCACTCACTACAATTGCATCATGTAGGCAAAACACCTCACTTAAGTGTGCTTGTTTGTAGAGATTTATACCGGTAACCTTAAGGAGTCGTTTGGTTAGTGGGACTACATATCAAGAAAATCTCCATAAATAACTCCACCACCTCCTTGGTATAACATATCAAAATATTTTAACAATAAAATCTATAACACAAATTAATTAATATTACTAATCAAACGTGGGATAATTGTCCTCCTTATCAAACCAACCAAACGACTCCTAAGGGTCTAGGGTTTAGGGTTAGGGTTAGGGTTTAGGGTTTGGGGAATGGGGAAAGGGAATTGAGCACTGCCCTTAAAAAACACATAGTAAAAAAGGAGCCTAACCAAACTCGAACCCTAGATCCTCACCTCGTTCAATACATGCACAACCACTATGCTAGAATAGAATCATCTGTCCATACAACTAACTTTTAAATTTTTTATGTACATTTGTAGCTTATATTTAGGGGAGAATTCATGGAGGGAAAATAAAATTCTGTAGCTTATATTTAGGCACAGATTTTTAAACTAAAATATCAAATAAATTTCGTGGATGGAAATACAAACAAGAGGAGGGAATTATTAAAGGTTTAGTGATGTTTTGGACTCTATAAATAGTTGCACCATGCATTGTCACAAGCACTTCTAAATCAATAAAATAGTTAAAACAAATATAAACTAAATGGAATGCGGATGGATTGAAGAAGATTTCATAACATGGTTCGAGATGGAGATGCCCTATTCATACATTACTCGTGACGCATTGGTACCTTTTTTTTTAGCCTTACACTTTTTTAATTCTAATATAGGAATTTACATACGATAATAATATTACTCTTTCTTATGTTTCCGCAGTGCCTTCCAAAGAAAATCTATCACTATCTTCCTCCTACCATGGTTGAAACAACTATCCAATGTAAAGGGAAGAAATGGACTACAACACTGAGCAGTGGTGTTCGGCGAAAACTCGTGAAGGGATGGAAAAAATTTGTCAAGGACAATTTCATTAAAAAAGGACATGTTCTTATCTTTGAACTTGTTCAAGCAACACCAACGACTGTTATGTTCAATGTTGAACTTGAATTACAATTGTTTCACTTTATCAATGGAACTAGTCATTATGTTTTGATTTTTAATACGTGACTATTTAATTTCATTGACAACTTATAGTATATGTTGCCACACATAACGAATGTTATTTGCAAACTCAATCAATCATAGGTGACTACACTGAACGATTCTTATGAACATGATAGACAAGTGCAACCTCAAACAATTTTCTAAGTCAATTTACTGTAGCTAGGCATGTCCTACAGGGAAGTGCAATGGCTGCACAGAAGAGTGGAAAGGCTGCATAGAGAAGTGAAATAACTACATAGAATGCTTAAACAATTATGAGAGCACATAGGGATTAATATACTATTTAATACGGCTACACAAAATAAACCACTATAAATAGTTTCCAAAGTCAAATTACGAATCCACTTCTAAACCTAATCAACTACCTTTTATAAGCATTACAATGGATAAGACTCCAAAGAAGAACGTTGTTGCACAACCACTGCAAGGATCACCAGTTAGCCATAACATTTTGTATCAGGAGCTTAGGAATATACATAGGAAGCTAGAGAGTGAGGTTAACGAATTGCTAGGGAGGTTGGTTAAGGAGAGTGACATTGTTTTCCTCCAAAGTCTTTTATTGGAAGGCACGGTCCCCTTAACCACTCTTTACACCATGCTTGATGACCTACCCATTCCAAGCAACGAAAATGAGCCCAAAGATAATTCTGTTATTGTTATCTCTAGCGACACTGAATCTGTTAACAAGTCTTCTAGGTCTGTGCCTGATACCCCAAAAATTGAGTAGTCCGTTATGAACTTGTCTCTTGTGCATGCCATGCATATAGCATGGTATGCTAGTGTAGGTGTTTTTGCTGTTTATGCTTATGGTTGTCTAGTTTGGTTCTTGTCTTGACTTGGTCGTGGTATTATGTAATGGAATATCAATCCATGAACAATCTATTAATGAATCTTATATTATGGTAAAATTATTCTCCAATTCTTCTTTACTTTTAACACGATTGATTACTAATGACTCCATCCTTATAAATATGAATAAGGTTTACACTATTAATTGTTGAATCAAAACAGATTTGATGTGCAACCAAAGTAGCTCCATATTGTACCTTAGATCATTAGGTTCGAAATCCATAATGAAGGTGTCACTTATTAATATTACAAGCTTTTACTTGCATTATCATATTTTTTTTTCCTCTAAGTGTATGATATAATCAAACTTCAAAAGGCTAAACTAATGGGTTCACAATTCATAAACTAGTTTTTCAAACAACTTGAATTTCATCTAACTTAATGAATTTTGCGTTAATTAAAACTATGTATGACACATTAGACAAATGTAAACTAATTACTTGAAAATACTATATCGAAAAACAAGTAAAATGATATGCCTAATTGATTAAGAACTTTACTTTTCATTAACGATTAACAAAAACACAAAATCAGTCATTTCATGATTGGAAACATATTTTAACAATCAACTTGATAATTTCATTCCTACAAACATTCCAACTAATAAAGCAGAAGAAATAACACAAGATTCATTATCAACCTCAAACCCTACAACACTTTCATCTACTAACGAGCTTGAAGAATGATCTTTATGACCAGTATTATTTTTTTGATATTCATATAAAGCTTCTTTGGCTTCATCATAAGTCTTGAAAGCCTTGAAGATGCTACCCTTGAAACCTACTACCATTGGAGCACACTCATGCCAAGAGTTGTACAATCCGGGTCTCTTACCATAAAATACCACATACACTTTGGATTGAGACTTGTTCTTAGCTTGATCATTCTTTTGGAAGTCGTTGAAAGCTAATATGGCTTCATCATAAGATTTAAAAGCTTTGAAGATGCTACCCTTAACTCCAATAACCATAGGGGCACACTCACACCAAGAGTTGTATAATCCCGGCCTCTTACCACGAAATACCACATAGATTTTTGATGATTTATTCTCACTCACATTGACCATGGTTCAATTGTCTTCCTTACTCTATTGAAGTGAAGATAGGAGGAAAGTAGATATAGAACTACTTTAGGTGAGGCAGTCAACACTTAAAAGAGTATATATATTGCTAAAAGTAATAGGGTTAGACAATGACCAATCAAAAAAAAAAAAAGTGAAATTAGTCTATAAGCATATAAAATTTTGTAGTAAATACACAAAAATGGAGTATTTTCGTATGTATTTTTATTGTATTTCGTATGTATTTTATTTTTCTACCAACCTAATTAAATACTTTATGGGAAACAAACAAATGCATGGTTAGTTGTGAAAGTGCTTTGAAAATGTAAAACATAATTAATAACATGAGAGAGAGTTAAACAAATTCAAAAAATTAACCTAAAATCTGATTAAGGGTATAAATGGAATAAAATTAACGAATTTAATAAAAAGGCGTGTGAAATTACTAAGCTCCCCCCATTTGGGACATTTGGGCCAAGAATGGTGTGGCCAATTATATTTATCGAATTAATATTTGGAAACATAGTATAAAAAGTAAAACCACAAACCTTATTACGCATGAAATTCCTATCCATGTAGATGTAGGAATAAGTATTACATATTTATTTCATAAATAAAATTAGATTACAAATTTGGTTAGAACAAGGATAACAAAGTCGAAGCTGGCGTCTCCTCTATAAATACATGCATTCGCATGCATCGTTGATCGTTCCCTTCAATTTTTGTTTTCAAATTAATTCAATTAGTTCCTTTTACTCCTAACAGTTAGAGTACAAACAAACCTAGAGATGTTAGAGCAGTTAGTGATATTCACTAGAGGGGGCTTGATCCTCTGGACATGCAAAGAGCTTGGAAATACTCTAAGAGGTTCTCCAATTGATACATTGATCCGTTCATGTCTTTTGGAGGAACGTTCAAGTGCCGCTTCATATAATTATAATGCACCAGGAGGTGCATACACTCTTAAATGGACGTTTCACAATGAACTGGGGCTTGTGTTTGTTGCTGTGTATCAACGAATTCTCCATCTTTTGTATGTGGATGAATTACTTGCTATGGTTAAACGGGAATTCTCTAAGATTTATGACCCCAAAAAGACGGTTTACAATGAATTCGACCATGTTTTTCAGCAGCTTAGGAAGCAGGTGGGCAAGCCTGTTAATAATAATCTTGGTAAGACGCAAGGAATTATGAAAAAAAAGAGTGGCGCTGAATCAAGAAGTGATAGTAATTGGAATGGAGTAGTGCAGCCGCAGGCTAATGATTGTAATGAGAACCGAAGCTCTGGTTCTGGGGCTTTTGATGTAAAAAAACTACAGAAGCTTATTAGGACTAAAGGAGCAAAGAAAACTGGTAATAATGTTGTAAAGGGTTCCAAGGCAGAACCTATGAAAAAGATAAAGAAGAATAGAGTGTGGGATGAAAAACCTCCAGAGTCAAAATTGGATTTCACAGATACTATGAGTGAGAATGGGAATGAGATTATAGCAGTTTTGGCAGCAAATCAAGGTGAGAGTATGATGGACAAAGAAGAGATTGTGAGTAGTGATAGTGAGACTGAGGCAAAGAAGAAAGGTTGGTTCTCATCCATGTTCCAGAGTATCGCAGGAAAAGAAAACTTGGAGAAAGCGGACCTAGAACCAGCTTTAAAAGCTCTCAAGGACAGGTTGATGACCAAGAATGTGGCCGAGGAAATTGCTGAAAAGCTTTGTGAATCAGTGGCAGCAAGTCTGGAGGGTAAAAAGCTTGGCTCCTTTACAAGAATTTCTTCAACAGTTCAAGCAGCAATGGAGGAGGCCCTTGTTCGTATCTTAACTCCTAAACGCTCCATTGATATTTTGAGAGATGTTCATGCTGCAAAGGAACACGGGAAGCCATATGTTGTGGTTTTTGTGGGAGTTAATGGAGTTGGAAAATCTACCAATCTTGCTAAGGTTGCTTATTGGCTTCAGCAGCACAATATCAATGTAATGATGGCTGCTTGTGACACATTCCGATCAGGAGCTGTAGAGCAGCTGCGTACTCATGCACGTAGACTTCAGATCCCCATATTTGAGAAGGGTTATGAGAAGGATCCAGCCATTGTTGCCAAGGAAGCAATCCAGGAGGCTGAGAAAATCAGTTCGGACTTTGTTCTCGTTGATACAGCTGGACGAATGCAGGATAATGAGCCACTGATGCGAGCACTTTCGAAGCTTATATATGTCAATAGTCCAAATCTGATCCTTTTTGTTGGCGAGGCACTTGTTGGAAATGATGCTGTTGATCAGTTGTCAAAGTTCAACCAGAAACTAGGTGACCTTTCACCCTCACCAGACCCGAGATTAATTGATGGGCTTTTGCTAACAAAATTTGACACGATCGATGATAAGGTCGGAGCAGCCCTATCCATGGTTTACACATCTGGATCCCCTATTATGTTTGTGGGATGCGGCCAATCCTACACCGACTTGAAGAAGCTGAATGTCAAGTCCATAGTGAAATGGTAGATGGCTGGGTTGGGCTGGTTTGGATGGGTTGAAAATGGTTGGCTCAAAAATTGGTTAGGTTTAAAGTGAGGTTGTTTGCATTTTGTATCCATTGCACCATGTCCTTATTCTTACTCTTTTACCTTACTGCTTATTCTTACTCTTGTTGTTTATTTTTCTGATTTATTTGGCGACTTTGATATGATCAAATACTTGTAAACCACATTATAAATTCGATTGATTGACCTAATCAGATTTAGGCCAAACACACTTCTCGAGTTTATCTAATTAATTTCAGTATTTTAACACGTTACTTAGTATTTCCTTCTAGTAGAAAGAATAGTATTTTCTGTTGACTTAGAGAGAGAACTTTTCAAATGACTTGTGTTCATAGTTGATTAATTTTATTTTTAAGAGCTTATTCTCAATGAAAAAAAAGATATACTATCAAATTTCTAGTGTTACTATAATATCTTTCTACGGGGCTCCACATAACATGTCAATTTTAGTATCTTATTCTTTAGCATGTGGGCTTTAATGAAAGAAAATCACACACACAAAATTTGAGGAAAAAAACAAAAAATGTAAAATCAACAAATGTTTTTTTTCAAAAATAGACTAATTTATGAAAATTAATTTCATAGAGTACCTATCAAAAATTATGGTGTAGTAGTAAGTACTCCTCAAACTTTAATTAATGTTGTCGATTCGCATCTTGAAAATAAAATTATTTTTGATAAAGAGTGTTTTATCTCATAGTGGAATGTTCTCACGGGATTAACCGGACTTCAATAAAAATACCCGACAGCGAACAAGAACAAAAAAAATTAAAAACGAACTTCATATTAAATTATTCAAACGCGTTGGTCATAGGTTAGTCATCCACTTTACTTAAACCCATAATACTCCACATTTATCCGCGAATTTCGTTTAACTAAACTTTAAAACCGTTTTTTCATAATTTCATATGATCTATATACCCTACTCTCTTTAATGGGTCAACAATAGGTCTACTGATCCAAACATTTGTATAAACAAAATGGATTTGTAACAGACAGAAAATTGGCTATTTTTGCAAATTAGAAGAAAGAAAAAAAGTATGTTGTTACTTTTTATAGTGTTTGTGTTAGGAGCAGTGACAGTTATTGTACTTGAAGCAGTAGGAGTAGTACTTTTGTTACGATGGTTAAACCGGAGATTAACTCGTGAAGTGGACAAAGCTAAACCGGACGGGTCGAGTTCTTTACCCGGGGATTTTGATTTCTCTTTGTACAAAAAACAGGTATGTGAATGATGCAGTCAGTTAAAATTGAAGTAGATTAATTTATTTTTACCGGTGCACGAAGCATCACGCGATCACGTAGTATCCGGGAAAGGGCAATTGTTTGCATATTTATAATTAGTGAATGAATGCATTTTAGAATGTTAATGTATAATTAGTTTGAATTATAGGAAATGAGAAGTGCTAGATCATTTTGAACATAGGAAGTGTTTTGAATGTCTTGATTATTATTATTATTATTATTATTATTATTATTATTATTATTATTATTATTATTATTATTAACTGTTAGTGTCTGGCTTAGTTTGTGCACACCTGGATTAGTTCTACTGGTACCTGGTACCTCCCACCAGTACAGGTACCGCACATTGATAGAATGTAGTTTCAACATTTGAATGTATTAATTAGATTAGATGTCTATTATTAATATAATTTTTAATAACGGGTAGTGTCGGGGCCAGCTTGCGTACACCTCGATTAGTTTCACCGGTTTATTGATTCCTTCCACCAACATAGGTACTGGACAACTCCGTCCACTAAGGCTGTGACAGATTGGAAGTTATCACCTAGTGTTTTTGCCGCCGTTGGGATTTGAATGTATTAGATGAGAGTTAAGGCTGTTGATTTACATCTCTAAACCCTCTATATATACTTGTATGTTGAATATAAAATGTGTCGTTAATTCAATCATTTCGACATGGTACTAGAGCAGATTGTGGTTTTGGCTTCAAACTCACCTTTGCGCGTCATTAAGAAAGGTGTTTTCACGTGCTTGACTCAGTTATATAATTGAAAAAAAAAAATATCAAGTATGCACGTAGCTTGTTAGGAGATAATTGAATAGTTAAAATTGGTTTCAACTTATTGTATTGTGCTTGTGCCCTCAAGGCAAAGTCTAGTGGTAAGAGAGCAGCTTGTGATTTGTGGTTATACGTCACGGGTTTCGAACCTTGTCACTAACGAACGGCTAATATTAAGGTGGAAAAGGGGATGGGTGGGCCAGTCGTCCACCAAGTTTCGAACCTTGCATCATCGGTCGTGGGGAACATCTCGGTTATAAAATAAAACGTGTACCCTAACTCTCCTAATACTTCCTCCGTCCCTTATGCTGATTGGATTGGTGGTCTTGTTACTCTGTGCTTGGAAAAAACATATGAGTGCTCACATTATGAGATATCAGATGAGTTCTGTTAATCTTTATACAAGTACCTTTTTCATATTCCCAAATGGACTTGATCAGTTTCAATTTATTGAACTGTGCTTGTGTTCTATCTCCCAGGGGATAGTCTGGGTTCTAGAATCTGAAAGAGTACCAAAGGCTTTTCCTGTGGACAAAGCCTTGAAGCAGCAAAAGGGAAAGAAAGAGATTTTAGAGGTTACACCTACTCAGAAATTTGCGGAAATCAAGGATCATTCTCTCGTCCTGAAAGAGTCAGATGGTTCCCATGTGGAAATTCCGCTCAAAGGCTGCATCATAGCTGCGGTTTCTGCTTCAAGCTTATCCTCTAGAAAATGGTAATGTTGGAAGTACTTTTATCTTTTGAAGTGTTTTTTAGTTGTACGGCCACCTTATATCTTTTGCTAGTTATGTAAGCTTGTTTGAGTCACTTGGCAAGATTTATATTGCACCCCATTCGTGGTTTAACAATTCTGTAATAGAGTACATAACTTGGTATTGAAGGCTTCAGATATGCAAATAGCTCTCTAGTCTCTAACAGTAATTGAGTTATAGACTATGTCCTTTTCTCATTCAATGCTGGCAGCACGAAAGCTACGGTAGACATAAAAGATAAATCCAAAGTGTTCTTTATAGTTTGAGAGGAATTCAACTGGTTGTTGAAAGCTGAAGTACAGATATGTGCTACGTGTATTTTTGCAGTTTCATAGAGTGAAAGTAGGTTGGTCATACTGCAGTTCATAGAGTGAAAGTAGAGCGAAAGTAGGTTGGTCATACTGCAGTTCATAGAGTGAAAGTAGAGCGAAAGTAGATTGGTCAGTTCCTTTTCCTAGCAAAATCTTGGGTTTCATTGAGTTGTATGGATGTCCGACTTGCATTATGCACCAGAATGACTGTTCCAACAGCCCCCGTTCCCCAATATGGAAGTAGTAAATGCAGGTAAAGTCTCACATGTAACATGACATTTAATCAGTTTGCTGTAATCGAAAATGGAGTTCCTTATCCACAAGAAAGAAAAAAAAAATGAAATTGAAGTTAACTCTTCCTGAGAAAAAGAGAAGTCTGAAAAATAAGTCAGTACAGGTTAAACACAAACTTTTTATGATAAGGTAAATAATATTATTAATCAAAAAGGGAAAAAATCCCGTATACAAGTCGTATACAAAAGGTAGAGAACATACATCAAGTTCAAGACATAGTTTTCCACAAAAGCAACCCACTCATTTATACATGTCGGAACCTCATGGGTACACCAAAAAGAAACTAGAAATCAAATATTACTTTGCAATCTATCAAAATCATTCTCAATTCCTTCAAAGCTCTCAAGTTTCTCTCTTTCCATAGAATCCACATAATAGCTAAAGGAGAGACGTCCCATGCCCTCGGTCTCCTCTTCCTCCTTCTAAATTCCCAACTATTCATCGTCTCTTTCACCATGCACAAACTATAGAAGGCAATGCACTGAGCAAAATACTAGGTGTACTTCATCTAAAAATGCAAGAAATTAATTCTTTCGTTACATTTTAAGTGAAATGAAATTATATTAATTTATAGTAATTGAAATGTTCCATTTTTTTTTCAAGTTGTTTTTGAAAAAAGGAGTACAACAGCCCATAATGCAGGATGTAATCAATTCAGAATTTTTTTAACTTCATTAGAGAACGCAAAGTTGTATACTCATATAAAGTTAAGCTTCTTCGATATCTTTTCTTAAAATGTACTAGCTCACAGTTAAGTGGTTTATCTTATTATTTCATTGGCAAAGATGTAATAACAATAACTTACAACTTCAATTGGTGCTATCTGTTACAATCTTACAGGGCGAAAAGATATCCTATCAAAATAGAAAGCAGAGCATCAACTTTATATGAAGGAAGTAGAGTAATTTACATTTATCTTGAGACATGTTGGGAGAAAGAAGCATGGTGCAAAGCCCTTCGTCTTGCTTCTTGTGAGGACAAAGAAAAACTAAAGTGGTTTGCCAAGTTGAACATAGAGTTTCAGAATTACCTGATGTCATTAAATGCAGGATATCCTTCATTTATGAAACCATATTCAAGTGTTGGTGTTGATTTAGGTGATAAATCAATTAAGCTTGATGGTTCCTCATCAAAAGTTCGGCAATTTCTGAAAAAGCTTGCAAAGAAAGCTTCTAAGATTGCTCTGGACCATGATGAGAGGAAGATAAGTGAGAGAGCTCATTCCTTCCAGGACCTTGCTTTAGCTGGTGGTGGTGTCAAGTCAGCTCAAACGCGCAAGACTCTTGATTTTTCTACTAAGGATGTCGCAGTTCCTTCATCTATATCGATGATAAGAACCAAACCCCCACAAGGAGACCATTCACTCGGAGCCAAGTCAAGGATGTCCAAGAGGCACATTTATACTTAGAGAGGAGAGGACTTGAGGAAGGAAGCGAGTGGAAGCCATTCCGGGTGCTCAAACTAGGCCTCACGCCTAAGGAAGAAGAGAGCCCAGCAGAGCCAGGCGCCCCGCCTGAGCCAGGCGCCCCGCCTGGCAAGCTCACTGCCTAGGAGCTGAAAAGTGCACAGGCGCCCCGCCTGCCCAGGCGCCCCGCCTAGCTGAAGGCCAAGCCAGGCGCCCCGCCTGATGCCAGGTGCCCCGCCTAGTTAACAGCATTCCCAGGCGCCCCTCCCAGATCCCAGGCGCCCCTCCCAGCTGTGAAGGCCTATGTTTAGTTTACCTTTTTGCCCTACGTGGCCTATTTTGTAAACCTTATTAGTAAGGGTATTTTAGTCTTTGTGCAAGCTTGGTAAACACTATAAATAGCCAAGTCTAGCCTATTTACACTTAGTTTATGATATTTGATGAATGTTAAACATTGAAGATGAGCATGGCTCTTGGTTATTGAATGAAACCCTTTGATTTTGGACTTGTAGTTCTTCTAGCGGATCTAGATGAATACTTTTCCTCTCCGACCATTCTACTTGCGTGCTCGCATTAGCTCGAGGGTAGTTGCATAGCGTAGGTGTTCTTGTCCTTCTCTCGGGGTGTAACGGAACAAGTTCTCCGTTGCTACTTGGAATTAGAGATCGAGTTACGTCTCGTTCTTATCTTTTACTTTTTCCGCGTTTGATTCTTATCAGCTTGGTATCAGAGCAAGGCTCGGGTTTTGTTTCTACAAACCCCCGACCCTTGATTCTTCGTGCCTTGTATCCTCTTTTAGTTTTTCTTGTTGTTGAAGTTATTAGAAAGGAGAAAATTGCAAAAAAAAAAAAAAAAAAAAAATTGAAAAAAATTGAAAAATACAAAAATTTGGTGTAACTTGTTGATTTTGATGATTTGTGATATGGGTGTTATGGATTCTTGATCGTGATTGATTTCCCGTTACTTGGGTACCAAAATTGTTGGAATTGGTGAAGTTTGAAAAATTGAAACCCCAAAACCCCTTAAACCCTTGAAGAACTTGTTCTTGATGAATTTTGGCTTGATTCTTGGGTTGGATTGATGTTTGATTGGAAACTTGTTATTGGGGATTGATCTTCATTGAAAAACAAACAATTCGGTACCAATTTTGTGGGATTTGAACATGTATAACACCTACTTTGATGAATCACAATCCTTGTTGAAACCCTTTTGTTAAACCCTTGTGTTCTTGAGTTCTTGAGATTGAATCTTGATTTGATTGCTTGTTTGATTGAAAATTTGATTGGGTTTTGTTAAGGAAGATCAAAAACAACTTTGGGTATCATTGGATTGTGAAAACAAGTTGAAACATCGGATTTGAGGCTTGAAAATCGACTTGAAACGAGTTTGGAACGAGTTGGAAAAGGCTTCAGGCCAGGCGCCCCGCCTGACTTGGCTACTGCCTAAGTCTCAGGCGCCCCGCCTAGACCCAGGCGCCCCGCCTGGAACACTGCACAGTCTAGGCGCCCCACCTGAGTTTCAGGCGCCCCTCCTGAGTGCTGAACGTATTGTTTCGGGTAGATTTTCGTAGGTATTTCCCTTTGTTTGATAACATAACATCTAGTTAGTACTAATTTGAGTAACCGATCTACTTGAATAGTGCTAACCCTTTAATTGCTCTTAGGTGAATCGTGCCTAGCAAGGAGAGTAGACTTCTAAGGAAAAACATCGAATCTTTTAACTCAAGTCCTTCACTTCAAAGTGCCTAGCGTTCGTTGAGTCCCATTAACTCCACTCACCCCAGAGTGTGCGTGACTCGTGAATAGTTTAGTTGAGTTGAGGAGTTGCTAATCATCTACGTGAAGCTTTGGAACTACAAGTTGAGTGAAATATCCACCGCCACCCAAAAGAGTGATCCGAGTGAACACAAGTGAGGGAGCGAGTGAGGTGTTTTAACTAACTCTTGTTTCTTTCTTTGTAGGTACAATGGCCAACGAAGGTCAAGATTTCATTAAGGAGGCCTTGGCTAATCTTCTTGCCAAGATGGACCTCATGAACCAAAGGATTGATTCTCTTGAAAAAGGAGCCTCGAGTACTCAAGGTGAACATGGGACCCCGAGTGTCCCAATTGAAAAGGGGACCCCGAGTGTCCAAATTGAGACCGGTGAAGGCTCAAGTAGCCCTACCTTTACCCCGGAGCAAGTTGTTGAATTGCTCAATCAACAACGGGTAAAGGAGGATCGAGAGAGAATTGAACGAACGGGCATTCCCCGTATCTTGGATAATCCCCCAAGAAACTTTCCACTACCAAGACCCGTCCGAAATGTGCAACCTCTTGAGCAAGTTGTTGAGGCTCAAGAAGGGGAGGAAGTTGATTATGGTGACGATGTGTATGGGTTTGATGATCACTTTCAACCAAGGCGAGCTATGAATTGGGGTCGAAATGTGGATCGGGGTAGAGGCCGAGGTCGAGGGCCACCCTTAGGATATGGAGGGAGGAATGCTAGAAGGGACTATGTTGCTTATGATGATCACCATGGAGGCCAACCGGAGCCATTCCAAGGGGGTCGTGACAACAACAACAACCTTAATAGTGTGAAGCTCACTATTCCTTCTTTCAAAGGAAGTAGTGACCCGGTGGAGTACATTGATTGGAAATTGGCTATGGAGCGTATCTTTGACACCAATGATATGCCCGATGTAAAGAAGACCAAGTATGCAATATCCTCCTTTGAATCTTTTGCTTCTACTTGGTGGGAGTCGGTGAAGAGGAATAGAAGGAGGACGGATATGGCTATTAATCTTACTTGGGAAGAGTTGATCCGTGTGATGGACGAGAAGTACTTGACTAACCAATACCGGGTTGAACAACAAAGGCGACTATATGATTTGAAGCAAGGTTACAAATCGGTTGGTGAGTATTTCAATGAATTTGAGCAAATCCGAATGATCCTTGACTTAGATGATGAAGACAATGAGACGGCCATGATCCGTTTCAAAGGGGGCTTGAACCGAGACATAGCTTCACAATTGAAGTTCCACAAATATGATGATCATTACAAGCTATGTGAAGATGCGGTTGAGGCCGAGAAATGGCTCAAGGAGGAGAAATCCCTTCGCTACAAGAGTAGTACTACTACTTCAACAAGCAAACCAAAGGATTGGAAGCCTCCTACTACAAATGCAAGGTTCCCAAGTGCAAGTGGAACAAGTGGTGCAAATGCTACCAAGGATGTGAAAAAGCCGTATGAGAAGAACACACCTAATGTGGGAGGTAACTCTAAAACTCAATTACATGCTCCTACTTCTTCTTCAATACAATGCCACAAGTGCAAGGGCTATGGTCACTTTGCTAGGGAATGTCCTACAAAGAGGACCATGATTGTTGTTGGTAATGATGCATATGAGAAAGAGAGTGAATCGGAAGATGAGGGAGTAGAGGGAGTAGAGGGAGATGAGGGAGTAGAGGGGGATGATTTGCTTGATGACACGGGGGAGGAGGAGGATCCTCATACTTTCTTGGTTGTGAGGAGGAGGCTAGGGGCTATGATTGTGGAAGATAGTGAAACCTTGCAAAGGGAAAATCTTTTCCATGCTAGGTGCCGGGTCAAAGATGTTGTTTGCTCTATGATAATTGATTTCGGAAGTTGTGCAAATGTAGTGAGTCAATCACTAGTGGCTCAATTGAATTTAACTACCATGAAGCATCCTAAACCTTACCGGTTACAATGGCTTAGTGAATGTGGAGAGCTTAAGGTAATGAAACAAGCCATGATCAAGTTTAGAATGGGTAGTTATGTTGATGAGCATTTGTTTGACGTTGTGCCTATGCAAGCATGCCACCTACTCT
Organism: Petunia axillaris subsp. axillaris; assembly: GCA_029990575.1. Lineage (NCBI taxonomy): Eukaryota > Viridiplantae > Streptophyta > Magnoliopsida > Solanales > Solanaceae > Petunia > Petunia axillaris. Next base: position 138,463,534 of record JARKNS010000004.1, read on the forward strand.
TAGGGAGGCCATGGCAATTCGATAGGCAAGTGGTGCATGATGGTCGTGTCAACACTTACACGGTCAAACATGAAGGGAAGAGATTTGTGCTTAAACCTCTCACTCCTAAGCAAGTAAGTGATGACTACAAGAAAATGAAGGAGTTGAGGGAGGTGGAAAAGGCTAAGTCACTCATTGAGACTAGCCCTTTGTCCAAAAGCATGGTGGCAATCCCACCTACTTCATCTACCGGTGGCATGTGTGCCATGATGCAACCGGGCGAGCTCTTGAAAGGTAATGATGGCACCAAATTTCTCCTATGCCTAGTGCACAAAGGTATGATCCTTAACTCTAATTGTGATTTTTCTTCTAACCCTTTGCCTAGTGTGTTTGAGAATGTTTTGAAGGATTTTGGTGACATGTTCCCGGATGAAATGCCGGATGGATTGCCTCCTTTGAGGGGCATTGAGCATCAAATAGACTTTGTCCCGGGATCCCAAATCCCAAACAAACCGGCCTATAGGAGCAACCCGGAGGATACAAGGGAATTGCAAAAGCAAGTTGATGAATTGCTCACTAAAGGTTTGGTAAGGGAAAGCTTGAGTCCTTGTGCCGTGCCCGTGATCCTTGTTCCCCAAAAGGACGGCACTTGGAGAATGTGTGTTGATTGTCGGGCCGTGAACAAAATAACGGTAAAGTACCGTCATCCTATTCCCCGACTTGATGATATGTTAGATGAATTGAGCGGTTCATGTGTGTTTAGCAAAATTGACCTTAGGTCCGGCTACCATCAAATCCGGATGAAACCCGGTGATGAGTGGAAAACCGCATTCAAGACCAAATTTGGTCTCTATGAATGGTTGGTGATGCCCTTTGGGCTCTCCAATGCACCTAGCACTTTCATGAGGCTAATGAACCATGTTCTAAAGCCATTCATCAACAAGTTCGTGGTCGTCTATTTTGACGATATATTGATCTATAGCAAATCAATAGACGACCATGTTGAACACCTTAGGCTAGTGCTTGAGAAGTTGAGAGCCGAAAAGCTCTATGCTAATTTTAAAAAGTGTGCCTTTGGTGTTGAGAAGGTGGTCTTCCTTGGGTTTGTTGTGAGTGCCCAAGGAGTGGAGGTGGATGAGTCTAAGGTAGAGGCCATACGTGATTGGCCTACTCCTACTAGCGTGACTCAAGTGAGGAGCTTTCATGGTCTCGCAAGCTTTTATAGGCGATTTGTGAATGACTTTAGCTCCATTGCCGCTCCACTCACCGAATTGGTGAAGAAAGACCAACCGTTTGTTTGGGGAGAGCCTCAAGAGAAGGCCTTCCATGAATTGAAAAGTAGGTTGAGTACCGTCCCTCTATTGCAATTGCCCGACTTCGGAAAGGCATTTGAGGTTGAATGTGATGCCTCGGGGGTGGGAATTGGTGGTGTATTAATGCAAGATAGCAAGCCCATCGCCTACTTTAGTGAAAAGTTGAAAGGGGCCTCCTTGAACTATTCTACATATGACAAGGAGTTGTATGCCCTTGTGAGAGCCCTTGCCCATTGGCAACACTATCTTTGGCCTCGTGAGTTTGTAATCAAGAGTGACCATGAGTCACTCAAGCATTTGAGAGGCCAAGAGAAGCTCAATAAGAGACATGACAAGTGGGTTGAATTCATTGAGTCCTTTCCCTATGTGATCCAATACAAGAAAGGGAAGGACAATGTTGTGGCGGATGCGCTTTCGAGAAAGTTTGCTCTAGCCACCACTCTCACCTCTAAGCTCATGGGTTTTGAGAGCATTAAATTGATGTATGCTCATGACCCAAAGCTAAAGAGTGTCCATGACGCTCTAGAGAAGGGGGAGAGAGTTGAAAAATACCAATGGGTTAATGGATATATCTTCAAAAATGGTAGGGTGTGCATACCGGAGTCCTCTTGGAGGGAGTTGCTTGTGCATGAGGCACATTGCGGGGGACTCATGGGACATTTTGGCACAAGAAAGACTTTGGCTATTCTTAAAGAACAATTTCATTGGCCAAAGATGGGGGTGCAAGTGGAAAAGTTTTGCAACAATTGCCTTGAGTGCAAGCGTGCTAAATCCAAAGCCCACCCCCATGGGTTGTATACCCCTCTCCCCGTACCTACTAGTCCTTGGTTGGATATCTCAATGGATTTCGTGATGGGATTACCTAGGACTAGGGGGGGCCATGATAGCATTTATGTTGTTGTGGATAGGTTCTCCAAGATGGCTCATTTCATTCCATGTAAGAAATGTGATGATGCCCAACATGTAGCTTCCTTGTTTGTTGAAAATGTTTTGAAGCTACATGGTGTGCCTCAAACTATAGTGAGTGATAGGGACCCTAAGTTCCTAAGCCATTTTTGGCGAAGTTTATGGGGTGCTTTAGGCACCAAGCTCTTGTTCTCCACGTCCCACCACCCACAAACCGATGGGCAAACGGAAGTGGTAAACCGAACCTTGGGTGCTCTTCTTCGAGCCATGACCCGAGGTAAGGCCGGGACTTGGATTGATCGTCTACCTCATATGGAGTTTGCCTACAATCGCACATTGCATAGCATGATAGGTATGACTCCATTCGAGTGTGTCTATGGCTTTAACCCCTTGATTCCCCTTGATCTAACCCCTTTGCCAAGGGAAATGGTTGTTAATTTTGAAGGTAAAGCTAGGGCCAAGGCTTTGATGGAGGTTCATGCCAAGGCAAAGAAGAACTTGGAGGAAGCCTATGCAAAGGTAGCCTCCAAGAAAAACAAGGGACGCAAGAAGGTGAAACTCAAGAAGGGTGACTATGTGTGGGTGTACTTCCGGAAAGAAAGGTTTCCAAACCTTAGAAAAGGGAAGTTGGCACCCCGTGGAGATGGCCCATTCCAAGTGCTTTCAAAGATAAACAACAACGCCTATGTGGTCGACTTGCCAAGTGAGTATCAAGTTTCTAATACTTTCAATGTTTGTGACTTGGTTCCTTTGGATGTAGGTGATGACGAGGTCGTGGGTGATGATGCTTCAATTTTGAGGACGAAATCTTCTCAAGAAGGGGAGGATGATAAGAACCAAACCCCCACAAGGAGACCATTCACTCGGAGCCAAGTCAAGGATGTCCAAGAGGCGCATTTATACTTGGAGAGGAGAGGACTTGAGGAAGGAAGCGAGTGGAAGCCATTCCGGGTGCTCAAACTAGGCCTCACGCCTAAGGAAGAAGAGAGCCCAGCAGAGCCAGGCGCCCCGCCTGGCAAGCTCACTGCCTAGGAGCTGAAAAGTGCACAGGCGCCCCGCCTGCCCAGGTGCCCCGCCTAGCTGAAGGCCAAGCCAGGCGCCCCGCCTGATGCCAGGCGCCCCGCCTAGCTGACAGCATTCCCAGGCGCCCCTCCCAGCTGTGAAGGCCTATGTTTAGTTTACCTTTTTGCCCTACGTGGCCTATTTTGTAAACCTTATTAGTAAGGGTATTTTTGTCTTTGTGCAAGCTTGGTAAACACTATAAATAGCCAAGTCTAGCCTATTTACACTTAGTTTATGATATTTGATGAATGTTAAACATTGAAGATGAGTATGGCTCTTGGTTATTGAATGAAACCCTTTGATTTTGGACTTGTAGTTCTTCTAGCGGATCTAGATGAATACTTTTCCTCTCCGACCATTCTACTTGCGTGCTCGCGTTAGCTCGAGGGTAGTTGCATAGCGTAGGTGTTCTTGTCCTTCTCTCGGGGTGTAACGGAACAAGTTCTCCGTTGCTACTTGGGATTAGAGATCGAGTTACGTCTCGTTCTTATCTTTTACTTTTTCCGCGTTTGATTCTTATCAATCGACATCTACAGGATCAGGACGGAGTCAAACATCTGTTGCTTCTGATGCAGATTCTGATGACAGGGTTTTTGGCGATGAAGGAACTCTTTGCTGGAATTTGTTAATATCCCATTTGTTTTTCGATGCTAAAAGAAATGACCGGATGAAAACCTCTTTGCAAGCCAGGATTCAGGTTTGCGATCTCCTTTCTCTGTACATTAGGATATGCATGTGTTTTGGTTTAAGCTTTTCAGTGTCTGACATCATAATTTGCTAATTGTTGCTTTTGAAGCAAATGAACATCTCTCTGCAATCAGTGATTTAGGTGGAATTGGCAATTGAGTTACTTTTGTCAGCAGCAAGTGTTTGAGTGAGGAATGAACTTTGTTCTATATCAATATCATGCAACCTTTCTCTTTAGAAAGTTGGATCTGGAACAGTTGATTTTTCCTTTCTTCCTACACAAGTTATCATGGCTGGAAATTTGTATAATAATTTAGAGCTTCTAGGCTTGTATGTTTTGTTGTGACATTTTATGCAGCTTCAAAAGCTCTCAAGTTTCTCTCTTTCCATAGAATCCACATAATAGCTAAAGGAGAGACGTCCCATGCCCTCGGTCTCCTCTTCCTCCTTCTAAATTCCCAACTATTCATCGTCTCTTTCACCATGCACAAACTATAGAAGGCAATGCACTGAGCAAAATACTAGGTGTACTTCATCTAAAAATGCAAGAAATTAATTCTTTCGTTACATTTTAAGTGAAATGAAATTATATTAATTTATAGTAATTGAAATGTTCCATTTTTTTTTCAAGTTGTTTTTGAAAAAAGGAGTACAACAGCCCATAATGCAGGATGTAATCAATTCAGAATTTTTTTAACTTCATTAGAGAACGCAAAGTTGTATACTCATATAAAGTTAAGCTTCTTCGATATCTTTTCTTAAAATGTACTAGCTCACAGTTAAGTGGTTTATCTTATTATTTCATTGGCAAAGATATAATAACAATAACTTACAGCTTCAATTGGTGCTATCTGTTACAATCTTACAGGGCGAAAAGATATCCTATCAAAATAGAAAGCAGAGCATCAACTTTATATGAAGGAAGTAGAGTAATTTACATTTATCTTGAGACATGTTGGGAGAAAGAAGCATGGTGCAAAGCCCTTCGTCTTGCTTCTTGTGAGGACAAAGAAAAACTAAAGTGGTTTGCCAAGTTGAACATAGAGTTTCAGAATTACCTGATGTCATTAAATGCAGGATATCCTTCATTTATGAAACCATATTCAAGTGTTGGTGTTGATTTAGGTGATAAATCAATTAAGCTTGATGGTTCCTCATCAAAAGTTCGACAATTTCTGAAAAAGCTTGCAAAGAAAGCTTCTAAGAGTGCTCTGGACCATGATGAGAGGAAGATAAGTGAGAGAGCTCATTCCTTCCAGGACCTTGCTTTAGCTGGTGGTGGTGTCAAGTCAGCTCAAACGCGCAAGACTCTTGATTTTTCTACTAAGGATGTCGCAGTTCCTTCATCTATATCAATGATAAGAACCAAACCCCCACAAGGAGACCATTCACTCGGAGCCAAGTCAAGGATGTCCAAGAGGCGCATTTATACTTAGAGAGGAGAGGACTTGAGGAAGGAAGCGAGTGGAAGCCATTCCGGGTGCTCAAACTAGGCCTCACGCCTAAGGAAGAAGAGAGCCCAGCAGAGCCAGGCGCCCCGCCTGAGCCAGGCGCCCCGCCTGGCAAGCTCACTGCCTAGGAGCTGAAAAGTGCACAGGCGCCCCGCCTGCCCAGGCGCCCCGCCTAGCTGAAGGCCAAGCCAGGCGCCCCGCCTGATGCCAGGTGCCCCGCCTAGCTAACAGCATTCCCAGGCGCCCCTCCCAGATCCCAGGCGCCCCTCCCAGCTGTGAAGGCCTATGTTTAGTTTACCTTTTTGCCCTACGTGGCCTATTTTGTAAACCTTATTAGTAAGGGTATTTTAGTCTTTGTGCAAGCTTGGTAAACACTATAAATAGCCAAGTCTAGCCTATTTACACTTAGTTTATGATATTTGATGAATGTTAAACATTGAAGATGAGCATGGCTCTTGGTTATTGAATGAAACCCTTTGATTTTGGACTTGTAGTTCTTCTAGCGGATCTAGATGAATACTTTTCCTCTCCGACCATTCTACTTGCGTGCTCGCGTTAGCTCGAGGGTAGTTGCATAGCGTAGGTGTTCTTGTCCTTCTCTCGGGGTGTAACGGAACAAGTTCTCCGTTGCTACTTGGGATTAGAGATCGAGTTACGTCTCGTTCTTATCTTTTACTTTTTCCGCGTTTGATTCTTATCAATCGACATCTACAGGATCAGGACGGAGTCAAACATCTGTTGCTTCTGATGCAGATTCTGATGACAGGGTTTTTGGCGATGAAGGAACTCTTTGCTGGAATTTGTTAATATCCCATTTGTTTTTCGATGCTAAAAGAAATGACCGGATGAAAACCTCTTTGCAAGCCAGGATTCAGGTTTGCGATCTCCTTTTTCTGTACATTAGGATATGCATGTGTTTTGGTTTAAGATTTTCAGTGTCTGACATCATAATTTGCTAATTGTTGCTTTTGAAGCAAATGAACATCTCTCTGCAATCAGTGATTTAGGTGGAATTGGCAATTGAGTTACTTTTGTCAGCAGCAAGTGTTTGAGTGAGGAATGAACTTTGTTCTATATCAATATCATGCAACCTTTCTCTTTAGAAAGTTGGATCTGGAACAGTTGATTTTTCCTTTCTTCCTACACAAGTTATCATGGCTGGAAATTTGTATAATAATTTAGAGCTTCTAGGCTTGTATGTTTTGTTGTGACATTTTATGCAGCTTTAATTATTATATTACAGTAAATAAGAAGAAATTTGCATCCCTCATCTTTGTAGCAGATGTCCACTTTGTGAGGAGAGCCCTGAAGACATCCCTCATCGTTTTTTGCATTGCAAAGCCTCATATCAGATCTGGAGCATGTTTTTTGCTATATTGGGCTTGTCTTGGACAATGCCCCACTCCAGTCTGGAAATTTTGCATAGTTAGGGAAAAGGTGGTCTCAACAAGAAGGCTCGTAAGCTTTGGAGCACTATTCCTATGCTCATATGGTGGACAATATGGTTGGAAAGGAACAATAGAATTTTTGAAGGCAAACATAGCAACATACTTAGCCTTAAGAATAGATGTTTTTCTTTGTTAGCTTTTTGGTGCAATTTGCCCTTGACAAATGATGTTCATTCCTTGTTAGATTTGATCGAGGATTTACATAATTTGTAATTATCTAACGCACAGTCTTTGTGTTGTTACGTCATTTATAAAAGATTATCATTACCTATTCAAAAAATAAAAATAAAAAAAATAAGAAGAAATTTGCTCCGACTAACTGACCTTTGATTATTGGGGTTTTACTTGTAGAGAGCGCTGTCCAATCTACGAAGTCCCAGTTACATAGGCGAAGTGACCTGTACTGCTGTTCATATGGGTGACCTTCCTCCCTATATACATGCAATGAGGGTTCTTCCCTCAGACATGAATGAGTTTTGGGCCTTCGAAATTGATCTTCAGTATTTGGGTGGTGCCATCTTGGATGTCGAGACAAGGGTTGCAGTTCAGGACCTTGATTTACCTGAAGTGGACGAGCAAGAAGTGAATTCCAGTCCTATTCATGATGTCAAATCAGATTTACTGGAAGGGCTTGAGCAGTTTGGAAATCGAAAGCTATCTGAAGAGAATGTTGATAAGATGGACCAAACCAATGAAGGTAACATTTTCTTTGATGCTCTAAAAAGTTTGGAATTTCCGGCCAAAATATATTAATTTGGTTAGGCATACGTGATGGTCATTTGTGCAGTTATCTAACGGGAAATAGTTTACTATTTTAAAAGTAGATATTAGTTGTATTCAATAGTAATCGAGGTGAATTATTCTGGTGGATTTTTCAGATGGCACGAGAAGTCCCAATAGCACGCCTACCGTGTCGCCTCAAGTGCCTAGGTGGAAGTCTATCGTTAATTCTGTTGCCAAGCAGGTCTCACAGGTTAGTAACAGTATTTTTATTGTTTTACTGGGGTATTCTATTTGTAGAGATAGGATGGGAGGGGCACATCTAATCCTTGTTTGTCTATTAGTTCTCAGTTTATCTTCTGCGGTGGTAGAGTAGTTTTGGTTGCTCACAAGGCTCATAACCTTGAGGTCACGGGTTCAAACCCTGGCTCCACAACATCCTATTTTGTTGAACTATTTTAGGGTTGATTCTGTTGACTAGTAATTGATTCCTGCTTTTCGCTTTTGGGGGAGAAAGGACAAATGAAAAGGTCAGGGAGGGATAGAAGTAGATGATCACTCTCGATGGACTTGGGTTTTCCTACTTAGACTGAAATCAGATGTGATAGAAGTACTAAAGCATTTTTTAGTAATGGTCATGACTCAATTCAATACAAAGGTCAAACAATTCAGATCAGACAATGGGTCTGAGTTCTTCAATCAGCACTGTCAAGCATTGTTCAAACATTATGGCATCCTACATCAAAGTTCATGCCCATATACCCCTCAACAAAATGGTATTGTTGAGAGGAGGCACATACATATATTGGAGACAGCCAGGGCAATCAAATTTCAAGGTCATTTACCTGCCAGGTTCTGGGGTGAGTGTGTAGAAGCTGCAATTTATATAATCAACAGAGTGCCTTGTACAGTTCTGCAGAACAAATCTCCCTATGAAATGCTACATCACAAACCACCCTCTTTGGCACATTTGAGAGTTATTGGCTCACTTTGTTATGCCACTGCACTACCTAAATCTGAAAAGTTTGGATTCAGGGCAATCAAAGCTGTATTGTTGAGATACAGCTCCTCCCAGAAGGGATATAAGCTATTTGACCTTAACAACAGGTGTTTCTTTATAAGTAGAGATGTGGTATTCCATGAAACCACCTTCCCTTTTCAGCATGACAAACCTGAGTCTCACCCAACAGCTGCAGGACCATCTCATCATGATGAAAACTGTTCACTTATCACACAGAGGCACCATTACAGGTGTCTGATCATAATACACCATCTCCTGTTCCCTCTAGCTCTAGTGTTGACACAGATCCACCAGAAGCTGAGGTCATGCAGCCACCTTCTATGGTTATTGTCCCAGCCACAGATTCTGTTCCAGCATCTTCACCAAGACTAGCCAAGGTCAGCAAGCCTCCATCTTGGCTTAAGGATTTTATTCAACCAAAACAGAAGTCTTCCAACAACAGTTCTGTCACTGCCTCTTCATGCCTATATCCATTATCTGCAGTGCTTAATTATGGGCAGCTGTCTTCTCCATATTAGATTTTCCTTGTTAAACTCACTATTGATCAGGAACCTAAGTCATACTTAGAGGCATCTAAGGATCCTAGGTGAGTTGATGCAATGAAAGCAGAGATTAAGGCTTTGGAGGATAACAAGACATGGCAAGTAGTACACTTACCGCAGGGCCATAAGGCTATTGGATGCAAATAGGAGAGGTGGAAAAGTTCAAGGCAAGGTTAGTAGCCAAGGGTTACAATCAAAAGGAAGGGGTTGATTACCAGGAAACCTTTTCCCCAGTGGTAAATCTTGTTACTGTCAGAGCTGTTATAGCCATAGCTGCAGTTAAGCATTGGCACATCCACCAGATAGATGTCTACAATGCCTTTTTACAAGGAGACTTTCATGAGGAGGTGTATATGTCATTACCACAAGGTTTTCAGAGTCACAATGGGAAAGGTCAGGACTGTAGGCTGCTTAAGTCTCTCTATGGACTCAAGCAGGCCTCAAGACAATGGAATATCAAGTTGTGCACCACACTCAGATCCTCAGGCTATGTTCAAAGTCAACTAGATTACTCTTTGTTCACAAAAAAATCAGCAGGGAATTGTGATTGTACTGATTTATGTTGATGATCTGCTCATTACTGGTGATGATGCAGAACTGATCCTACACACTAAAACATGCTTGCAGAATGCTTTCAAGATCAAAGATCTAGGTGAGCTCAAGTATTTCCTTGGCATTGAATTTGCCAGAAGCTCTGAGGGGATTCTCATGTACTAGAGGAAGTATGCCCTGGAGTTGCTCTCAGACTTAGGCCTAACCGGATCCAAACCTGTTAGTGCTCCTTTGGAGTTAAATCAAAAACTTACCACACTTGTGTTTGATCAGCATTTTGGTGCCAATACAGACCCTCCTCTACCTGATCCTGGACCTTACCAAAGACTTATTGGTAGGCTACTCTATCTCACAGTAACTAGGCCAGACATTGCCTTTGCTGTGCAATATCTTAGTCAGTTCATGCACTCTCCAAAGATGTCACACATGGAAGCAGCATTAAGGGTGGTTAGGTATGTAAAGCAGGCCCCAAGTTTGGGTGTATTACTGTCATCCACTTGGACCAATCAGTTGTTTGCCTACTGTGATGCAGATTGGGCCTCTTGTCCCAACACCAGGAGATCTGTTGCAGGGTATTTGGTTAAGTTTGGTGACTCTCCTGTCTCTTGGAGGTCCAAGAAACAAGCCACTGTGTCTCGGAGCTCAGCTGAGGCAGAATATAGGAGCTTAGCTTCCACAGTTGCTGAGCTAGTTTGGCTAGCTGGCTTGTTCAAAGAGTTGAATATGCAGATCCATTTGCCAGTCCTCCTTCATTGTGACAGCAAGTCTGCCCTTCAAATTGCTGCTAACCCAGTTTTTCATGAGCGCACGAAACACATCGACATTGACTGTCATTTCATCAGGGAAAAGATTTTGCAAGGCCTTGTTCATCCTACTTTTCTTTCTTCTTCAGAACAACAGGCTGACATTCTTACTAAAGGCCTCATTTCCATTCAGCACACTTATCTATTGTCCAAGCTAGGAATGAAGAACATCTTCACCACTCCTAGCTTGAGGGGGGTGTTGATGAATCCACTCCTCAATGTACAGCTGGCAAAACAGTTAGTTAGTTAGTATTTAACTTAGTTAGTTAGTCAGCTTAGTAAACAGTTGAGTCGGTTAGTATAAATAGGGGTATTTAACACTAGCTAGTTAGTTAGCTTCCTTATCTTAGCTCATTGTAGGGGTAGTTAACACTAGTTAGTTAGTTAGCTTCCTTATCTTAGCTCATTGTACTTTCTCTCTCTGAGGATATGCTAACACAGCTTTCTCTCACTATGATTCTTTCTCAATCTACTCTACATTGTTGAATTCATGGAAGTTAACAGATTTAAATGTAATGGTCACTCTTAATAGTGGAGATACCAAAAGTGTGTTACAAGGACTTGCTGGTTATGCTGAGCCTGGAACTTTCACTGCCTTAATGGGCCCTTCTGGTTCTGGAAAATCTACACTTCTGGATGCACTCTCTGGACGTCTTGCTTCTAATGCAACATTATCAGGAAGAATTCTCCTCAACAGTCGCAAAGCTAAGCTCTCATATGGAACTGCAGTAAGTATCATTGAATTGTGTAATCATCTCATCTAATAAAAATTATCATGTTAAGTCATCTAAGAAATTAAGCTGTTAGAGAAATAATGCCTCTAGACTGTATCTTTTCTTTCTTTTAGAAATAGTAATGAAAAAGGTGCAAAGCTAAATTGCTATACACAGGCATATGTAACACAAGATGATACGTTGATTGGAACACTAACGGTTCGAGAGACAATTTCCTATTCGGCTCAACTGCGTCTTCCGGATAAAATGCCATGGTCAGAGAAACATACACTGGTTGAGAGCACCATTACTGAAATGGGTTTACAAGATTGTGCTGATACGTTTATTGGGAATTGGCATTTGCGTGGTATTAGTGGAGGAGAAAAGAGGAGAGTTAGTATTGCTCTTGAGATTCTAATGAGGCCTACATTACTCTTTCTTGATGAGCCAACTAGTGGACTAGATAGGTAACTTCTTAAGAATAGATCACTTGTTTAACAATGTTTGTTTAGATATTGAATGCCCCTAATGAACAACATCTGAAATCAGCTTCATTTCTGGATTTTGACAGTGCCTCGGCGTTCTTTGTTACAGAAACATTGCGTTGTCTGTCAAGAGATGGACGGACTGTGATAGCTTCAATTCACCAGCCAAGTAGTGAAGTATTTGAGCTGTTTGACAGATTATACTTACTTTCTGGAGGCAAAACAGTTTACTTTGGTCAGGCTTCTGAAGCATACAACGCAAGAATTAACTCTGTCTAACTCGACTTTACATATATGTACATGTTAAAAAAGATTGGCTCATATATAGAGAGCTTAAAAATTCATTGAATTTAACTCCTGGATTCGTCACTTGTCCCGTTACATGATCAACAAGCTTGCAAGTCTCAAAGTTGGTTTTTGTTTGCAGTTCTTTGCACAAGCTGGGTTTCTGAGAGTAGATCATGTCCTCCGGTGCATCAACTCCGATTTCGACAAAGTCAAGGCAACTCTAAGAGGGTCAATGAAGGTATAAATTAAAATTACTTTATGATTACCCTGTTACTAAACAAACTCCAGACATTTGCATGTTTGCCCAGTGTTGGAAATTGGTATTGGGTCACCCATGAGGGTCAACCCGAATCCATATCCAAAATTAAGTAATATATATAGTAAGTTATATATATATATTATTATATTAATAAATATAAAAAGAGAAGAGACACAACTGTTAGGAAAAGTCCCAACAGTTGCATCTGTTAAGGAGTATAAGAAGGTTTTTTTCTATTAGAAAAAACCAACGCTTCTTTCACTTCTTTCTCTTTCTCTAACCTTAAAACAACAAAAGTAACAGAAAACTCTCTTCTTCAAGTGAAGAACTTCTGGTGAAGATTCGCACGAAGAACGTGATCGATCTTCTACAAATTGGAACTCCTCTGTAACTCAGGTACGACTTAGACTGTGACTTATATGACGTAGTTCGTGTTCTATAAACATGTGATTGCGTTATCGACTAGTGAAACAAATACGGATAGACCCTGGGCGAACTTTGTGTTCTTGGATTGTGTATAATCCTTCATTGGTATCAGAGCCCGAGTTATTTGTTTCCTGGTCTTTGATTCTGCATCCGTTGAGTCTCTCTATGCTGTTTTTATAGTTTTTTTTGTTATGTTTGGCGTTAAAGCCAAGTTTCAAAACAGTAGAGAAAGTGTTTGGAAAAACATATTTTTTTCCTATGTTTTTTGAGAAAAGAATGCTGAAGAAATAGAACGCTATGATCTACACTACTTTGTTTAGTAATTTGACTATGAATTCTGATGACCCCAACTTCAGATAAATTATGAAAGATTTCTTGAAGCCATATTTCTTGGAACTGTTTTTTTTTACATTGCGTTAACATGAATAGATACGTCCAAGCAAGTCAATCAGGAGAAGTGCCTCTTCTTAATTGTTGTCTTGAAACGGCAGCATTTTCTTTGGATAAAGGAGTTGTCAAACAATATAGGAAGAGTCCTATTTAGTATTACTGTAAGTGGAAACCATAATTAAATTGCAGTAATCACAAATTGGTTCAAGAGAACAGATTTCTTAAAAAACATTATTGGGAAAGAGTCCCAATAAATATTGGTTTGCTGCCAACGTTGGCTTTGCTCAAAATAGATGGATGAAATTGTGGAATAAATCAGCCATAAGTTGTTGTGGTTGAAAGTGTCCAATGGCCTGTATTTTTTTTAAATGGCTAGTCGAGTTGACGTTAAAGTGATTTTGTCTCTTTGTGAGAATGATTGCCGCTTGATCGGTGATCACTTTGGTATGCGTTTTGAGCACTAACTGTTCGTATGTGTTAATTGATCTTACCAAATCAGAATACAAGGCAATTAAAAGGAATTGCTCTAGATAGTTTTTGGTAATGATTGATATTAATTGTCAGTTATCTCTCTCTTTATCCTATCAAACACATTTTTTTAAAAAAGTTGCCTATCAATCTAAGTGGATGGTGTATCTGTGCTAATTAGCGGGAGGAGATTTCCTGAAAAGAATGTGGTTTTTCATTATATATGGCATTAGTAATGTCACAAAGGGCTTGTTTTTTGGCTATTACTAGTGGATCTATCTATGAGCTCGTGTAATTAGTAGTAAAAGAATTCAGTCTATGAGCTCTTGTGTATAAAGTGTACACGAATATTTTCTGGTTTCTTTCTCTTATTATTTTCCCATATGGTTGATACTTGAGAGTTGAGAGATGCTTCCAAGTCAATTTTTTTTTTTTTGTTTCCTTGGATGATAAC